>JANEYF010000768.1:25000-643460 GCA_029963845.1 Rhamnusium bicolor
ATATATCCCGGATTATTTTCCGTTGTTTTATGAAGCTAATTAAAATTTCGGAAGTAAACCGATATTTTACCTCGCCATTTCCCATTTTACTACACAGAAATAATAGAACGATTAAAAGCAAATATAACACAGCAGCAAAATAGGAAACTGATGGTACATATACATATGAAACGCTTGCTTTAATTAATGGCTCCAATTAATCTTGAAGATATGCACACGTACGGGCTCGACCGATGCAAGATGCGTTTTTCATTGGTTAACTGATGGTACGCACTATATGTGACAATTTACACAATAGCGGTCTCGTCATCACTGATCGTCAGGACTGACCATCAGTCGTTTGTAAAACAACTCTTAGGAAGGAAACAAAAACGCCAGAATAGTTTTTGGTTAGATACATTGATAGGCGCATAATTCGCTGCAGGAAAAATAAAAGTCTCACAAATTAAATAGAGAAAAAAAAAGACAGAAAACTCAAACTAATATTCTCTTGTTGGATATTTTTTGCAAATGACAGTTTCTTGGGAAATACATTAATTTGAAACACCATATATTGCATTCGACGCGCGTTTCGCCAGCCAAGTTGGCACCATCTGGAGATGATTAAAACTAACCTTAAGCTAAAAATATACCTATTTATACGTAAACTATGGTTAGAGTTCGATAGTGAGGACTATATGGGATTGGCTCTCTTTCACTATTAATATTATTTTTACACTTTGTAATTTCCAAACTTTCAAATGCTTCCAGCTGTCTCGAATTTGTTATATTCATAATTAATCTTAAATTACTTTTCTATTTTATGGTTGTTTCCAAACCCATGTTGAGCAACATTAGACTTATCTGTTCCGCCATATTTGAGAAGGGCCATATGCTTCTTGAATGTAATTGAATTGATCGTCTGGTTTGTCCAACATACTTGTGATTACAGTTCTTACAGCTTATTTCGTAAATCCCTGATTTTTCGTTTGTGTCAATTTTGTCTTTTAGATGGTCTAAAAGTTGTAATTTATTTACCGATGAATGAACCACTTTCATACCAATATATTTAAAAATATTACCAGTACCATGGGTGCATCGAAGTTTGTATGGAATCGATACAAATTTCAGATTTTCTCTTACATTTTGAAAAGTCGAGAAATTTCAAGGTGTGCCTTTAAATCTACGTTTCGTAATTATTTAACAATTAAACTTGCAGAATATCCGTTACTCACAACTATGTCCTTACGAGCGATCCGTGGTCACTAGGCAATCCACCACACACCTAACCCAATTTTTGCCCATAAATTTTGTAAATATAGGTTTATGCAAAACCGACAGAATTTTCTATATTTTACAACTTCATTGCCATGTGGACAGATTATTTTAAAATCAAAATTACATTTCATGAGAAAGTATTTTGTATTTGGCTAGAAATGAAGATATTGAAAATTACGTTCTTAAGAAATGTAATTTTGATTTAAAAATGATCTGTCAATGAAGTTGTAAAATGTAGGAAGTTCTGTCGTTTTTGCGTAAATTTATATTTACAAGATTTATGGGCTATAATTGGGGTAGATGTATGGTGGGTTGCCTAGTGACTCCGGAGTGCTCTCAATCAATGCCTCTTCTTTTTTCAAATCACTCTTGATTAAGAGAGAAGCGTAACAGGCGATGAACTAGAAAATTAGAACTCGCCATTTTGTGTTGAACATGATGGTAAGAGTCTTAAAGTCACTGGCGGTTCTTCTATAGGGTCATTTGATCAATGACCTCCCACATACAAATAAAAAAATAGAGCTATTCATTTTCTGAAGTTTAAAAATACATAATATATATATTTTTAATATTCTCAAAAAATATATTAAAGTTTCTAGTTCATTCTATGCACAATACTATTCCAATATCTAGATCATTACATTATTCATTTATAGAACTTAAAAATCTTGGATCAATCCACAACGTGTCCTCAAAGCTAGCTACGGACCGAATTTATAACGAATTATAGTGAAATAGACTTATGCGCGAATCGTCAGCAAGCAAAAGAGACAGAAAACACTGGCGAGGACAATGACCCTGACGACCCTGACACGGTAACGCACCATATTTAGTACAGCAGTCGCTAGTCAGCAGTCTTAATGTTGACTAGGTACGCGTTGGTCGATAAATTCTATCTCGTTGTTTTTAATGTATTTATTTGTGAACATTTTATTAGTAAATCTCTACTTGTCGTGAAATTAAGTAAAACAGTGTTTTTGGTGTTTATTAAATATGAGTGTTGTACAAAATATATTAAAACTGAAAGATGGACATAAGTTGGGTTATGAAGACCGAGTGAAATTCAAAGGTGGTGGCCGTCCAAAACCTAATATGACGATAAAAAAAACATCTCTTGATAAGAATAAAGAAGTTAATAGGTATGTTTAATTAAAAAAAGGTTTTCTTTCAGCAAATTTTATTCATTGTTACGCTCATCAATTAAATTTAATTTTACAAAAGCATCAAGTCAGGATAAAAGCATAAATTTTTTTTTGCTAATTTACATAGCTTTTCTTCATTCTTTGGAAAATCGCCAAAAAGAACAGACATGTTAGATAATGTTGTTAAGATGATATTACCTAAAGCTGCTCCAATACGATGGAATTTTAATACAAAGTGCATAGAGGCTGTTTATACCTATCGAACAGAATTATTAGATTGTTTAGAAAAAATCATTGATAATGAATCAGAAAACAAGACTCTAAATCAGGCTATTGGTTTAAAAAACTACTTACAAAATGAACATTTTCTTTACTGGTTAAATTTTTTTCATTTAGTTATGCCTCATTGTGATATATTGTTCAATCAATTACAAAAATGTAATATCGATGTCATAACAGTAAATAAATGTATTGGCGTTTTTAATAATAAAATTGAAGACATCAGAAATAAAATTTTGAATAACTATTTGGAGGAGACATCCATGCAGTCGGCCCAGAGATGTAAAACGGAAGAATCAAAAAGGAGAATTTCATTAGAAGTTTGTGATATAATTACATCTGAGATCAAAAACAGGTTTGGCTTCAGTAATCATTTAGCAGTGTCTCAGTTATTTCACGCAGATCGATTTAAAGATTATAAAAAAAGCTTTCCTCAAGATATGTTTAAATTAGTTAAAACGGAGTATCCAGTTATAAGTCATTTGAAACTTAAAACTGAATTAGAAATATTATATAGCCAAGAAGATTTTTCCAATAGTGAAGGTGCAGTTGCTTTGTTACAGCTTTTTATTAACAATAATTTGTGCAATACTTTTTCTGAAAGTGTCAAACTGTTAAAAATCTTGTGTACTCTCCCTATGACTACCGTCGAAAGTGAACGTTGTTTTTCCACCTTAAAAAAGAATAAAGACATTTTTAAGAAATACCATGGGTCAGGAAAGGTTATCTTCTTTAGCTATGCTTACAATAGAAAGTTCATAAATAAAGAAGATAAAAGACTTTACTGAAAAAGTAATTGACCACTTTGCATCTCAAAAAGACCGGAGGATCGACTTGGAATTTAAATCACTTTAAAAAGGTAGGTAATACAATAAACATTTCTAATTGACCTCCCTATCTCTTGACCCACGAACCGCCGTTGCTTAAAGTACTGGTATCATTTCTCCATACATCAAATTCTAACTCATTTTCACTATTTCTAATTATTCATATATTTAAAAACGGTAGTTTGTAATTTCGTATGTGAATTTAACTGCCGCTAAACGACAGTTTAATTTAAAAATAAAGTTGTAAATATAAGACTTTTATGTCAAACACTGCAAACATATCGTCCACCTACCTCATCCAGATCCTGGAAAATACTCGAATTCTTCTTTTGGTTTTGTTTCAAATCTATTTATGACGAGACTGGCACGAACTGTTGACAAAGAGTTACCCAATGATGTCTAAGAAATTATCATTGAATCGAAACAATTTTGTTTCATTCAAAGTTAGTGAGTTGAATATATTCTTTTACTCCATATTGACTAAGATTGTTTAATTTGGGTAAATCCTCAAGGTAGTCCAAGGTCAGTGGTTTAAGTTGATGATGTTTTTAAAAATCCTTATAATTTATAATTGCCGGCAGAATCTGACAACGATATGTGAATTCCTGACTTCTTGTCCAGACTTTTCCGGATGTCTGGTAACCCTAACTCTGAGTATTTCAGAAACGATGGCCTTTAGAACATAAGTTTGTATAGGAAATTAGTCTTTATTTTCTACCGTTTGTAGTATGCTACTCATTTAGGGGAACTCCCTGTATATTGAACATAAAGTAGCTATACCTAAATGTTTTTATAAGCATATTTAAGTAATTATTTATGCTGTGATTTGATTGATTAATAATAAAACGTTGCATCAACGATGACTTTAAAGAGAACTGATCGATACGACCGGTTAAAATGCCTACCACACAGTCCGCAAAAGCTATTAAAAGCTAATAACACTTCGCATTGCTCAAATCACTTAATGTATGCCTCCGAATTACTTTACAATTATTTTTATTGGGAGCTACTTATCATCTTTGACAGCTCTTGGAATAATCCATTGACCTGAGAGTTAAATAAAACAAAAGTAATTTTCAACCATATATATAATTATAAAAACCATTAAAAGGTAACGTAATTTTAATTGCAAATAATTTTTTATTTGTATAAATGTACAGTTCTTTTTTATCGGACTGCTTTCTAATAATAATGTAGGTAATGAAAGTTTGTATCTTTATTATAACTGTAGGAAGGTTTTTGACGTGTGGAGGTACAAGTGAGCAATGGTTCCTCAAAACTCCTCTCCTAATAGAAATTTCGAGGTTTTAGGCTGTAACAGGTATTAACGTGTATAATTAAAAAACGAAATATCCATTAATTAATACAGTCCACTCCGAAATTTGGTCAGATATCAAATAATGCCAATAACTTCATCAAATGTTGACAGATTAATGAATTATTTTACCAAACTATTGACAAATTCTTTCCTTTTAAGGCATTACACTGATCATTCTGTATGGTTTTATATCGACAGACTTTAAACAGTAGTTACTTATTTAGACCAACAATTGTGATGGGTTTTTAGAACTGCTAATAACACACTGATTATGAGTTTATCATTCATTACGTTTTTGAAATATTTAAAACACCAGGATTTGGTTGTAAATGTTTGACTTATTCATACCCCGGTGATAACTGAATATCATTAAAATTGTATGTTTTATTCGCATTGTATTTATTTTTTGACCATTATTGCTTTTTTAATTACCCCACATTATGTTGAAACTAATGTGTACAATAGCGTGTGGGCAATGTTAGAATGTATGTTAGTGATTTTTGTTTCGGAACTGGTTTCTTAGCGCCCTGAGACATATTCTGTTCTGTCAATTGAGGTCACCTGTGCATATTTCTAAAGGTCGTTATTTTTTTTACCGTATCCGTTCCATTCATTGTATTAGCATAGTAGGTTTGGCATATTTCAGTATCTTATTGGCAATAATAGTAATTTCAAACAAAGGTTTTAAAATAATGTGGTTTTTAGTTTTGTCTTTAAGGAGTCACCATTAAATCAAAAATTTTTAAAAGATTGACGTTTCATATTAGTACCTGATGTCACCATTAAATCAAAAAAAGTTTAAAAGATTGACGTTTCATATTAGTACCTGATGTTCCGCCCTGAAAATTTGGGTTCCGCTGTAGTTTCTTTTGACATAAAATAATTTGTTTACCTATTATATGTTCATTATCCTTAATTTAAAAGTTTGTCTTTTATTTTTTAAGATTTATATGAATTTTGTTTTTCCAAAGCATACTTGCTTAAAATTTTTACTATGATCACGATGTTGTAGTGAAAATCTTAATTATCTCGAAATGTATAACATTTAGAGAAGGGACGTATTGAACAAAAAAAAAATGCCAACTGAAAGGACAATCCAACCACGTATAAAATGGAGTTTTCCCTTTTCACTAAAATTAAAATGTACATGGCGTTCCGTTTAAAAAAATGTAAAATCTGTATGTACAGGGTGGGCAAATTTCGATGTTACTCGGTAACTGTAAGAGATACAAAAAAAAATGTAAGACACATTCTTGATCTCCTTTTTTGAGACAAATTCACTGGCGAAAACAAAAATTTGCTATCGTCTTTTGTTTTCGAGTTAAAAACAAAAGATACACGTCAATATCTTGGCTGCTTTTAAGATTATAAAAAAACAACTTTTACATTCTTTAGGCACTTTTTTATGTATAATACAGCGGCGTATAAAAATTTAAAAAAAATGCAATTTCGAGTTATGGCTTAAAGTTGTATTTTTTAAAATAGGAATCATAGTTCGCTATAGTTTAGTTAAAAAAATATTTTTTTTTCTCTTTCAAACTATATATCATATGTGGGGTCGCTATTGATGCGTAAGTATTTAATAGCGAAAATAAAATTTTACTACAGCTTTTGCGTTTTTTTTTATATTTATACCAAGTACACGTGTCATCTGTGACAGTGTTTATCCGTTTGTCAGTAAATTGCATATTAATAATTTTGTTTCCGTCATAATTACACCCCATTTAATCGTTAAAGTGAAGATGTCTTACGAAAATTACGAGAAATATGATGTGCTAGAATGCTTTATTCAAAGTATTAACAATTGTGACATTGCATCCGAAATATATTTCAATCGCTATCCAGAAAGAAGACAACCTAACAAAGCTATTTTTATGAAGTTAAAAGAAAATCTCATTAATTGTGGGTTCTTCACCAAGCCAAAACCAAAAAATCAGATATATACATCTTATTTTATAATACATTACAATTACAAAATAAAAATTCAAATTAAAGGAAATGTTCAAACTGATGTACGTTACGCTCGACACATAAACTACATCTCTTCATAACACTCTGACCTAAATTATAAATATGAAGATTTGAAATGGAATTCACACAGTCTATAAAATTTCATCTGAAGTCATTTATGTCGGTACTGGTTTTCTTGTAAAATTTGTGTTTTGTGTGGTCCCAAAAGAAAAAAATCCAGTGGCGTTAAGCCAGGTGATCATGGTGGCCACCTCACTGGTCCGTTACCTCCCATCCAGTTATTTCCAAAATTGGTATTTAATAATTCTGAATCTGTACTGATATTATGAGGTGGTGCACCATCTTGGTGGTTGAACTGATTTCTTGCCTCAATTAAGGGTAGACTATCCATAAATTCTGGTTTAAGACTTCGTAGTACCGTTGACCATTAAGATTTTCTTGATATATGTGATGTTAAAACACGATTGTCACGTAAAGCACACCAAACACTAAAGCCAAAGCATCCCTGAGATCGCACGTCAACGGTACGGTGAGAGTTCATATCAGACCAATAGTGCTCGTTATGTCTGTTGAAAATTCCTGCATTGCTAATGTAGACTTCATCTGTCCAAACTACACTTCTCGAGAAGAATGGATATTGTTGACTTTTTTTGACAATACCATATGCAAAACTCCAATCCTCGCTGAAGATCAGTTGGTTGCAGGTGATGTTGTTTCCTTATTGTATATGACCTGAATTTGTGTGTCTTCAAAATACCCAAAGCTCGACGTCTTGAAATCCCAGAATCAGCTTCAATTTGATGACTTGAAATTGAAGGATTTGCGATCGCCATTTCAATTACATTTATAGAAGTTTCTTCCGCATCTTCAATGTTGTAATTTTTTTGTCTGGGCTTGTTGATGCACCCACAATTAATGAGATTTTCATTTAGTCTATTAAAAATAGCTTATTAGGTTGTCTTCTTTCTGGATAGCGATTGAAATATATTTCGGATGCAATATCATAATTGTTATGACTGAATAAAGCATTCTAGCATATCATATTTCTCGTAATTTTCTTAAGACATCTGACTTTTTTTATGATTAAATGGGGTGTAATTATGACGGAAAGTAAATTATGAATATGCAATTTAATGACAGACGGTAAACACTGTCACAAATGACACACGCCTACTTGGAATAAATATAAAAAAACCGCAAAAAAGTAATCTACTAAAAGATTATTTTCGCTACTAAATACTTACACATCAAAAGCGACCTCACATATGATATATAGTTTGAAAGAGAAACAAATTTCCTTTTTAACTAAACTATAGCGAACTATGATTCCCATTTAAAAAAATACAGCTTTATGTCATAACTCGAAATCTTTTTAATTTTCTCGACGCCACTATATTATATAGAAAAAGGCGCCAGAAGAATGTAAAAATTATTTTTTCATAACTTTACAAACAACCAAAACATGTGTCTAAAAGTCGAAAAAATCAAACTTTTGTTTATAACTCGAAAACAAAAGACAATAGCAAATTTTTGTTTTCGCCAGTGAATTTGTCTCAAAAAGAGATCAAGAATGTGTCTTCCATTTTTTTGTATCTCTTACAGTTATCGAGTTACCCTATACAAGCACCGAAATTTACCCACTCTGTACACAGAAAATTTAAACATCCTGTATATTTTGAAATAATTTTAATCTTATCAACCCAAAAAACGTTTGTATTCAACAAATATTTTATCTCTAATTGTTTAAAAGTTATCGAAGGAGAACACACTATGACCCACTGCTCAAAAAATTTTGTACTTCAGTAAAACCAAATCATAAAAATTATGCAAATAATACTAAGAGTCTCTAAATGCGTACACAATCATCGCAACGAATAATATGGAACCTAGACCCGTCCATGAACAGCACAGATCTCCATTGTCGAAATTGCCATGAGACATGCTAACGACAAAATTCAGACGATCTATTCTATGACGTCATGTTAGTCTGGGTTTTCGGACGGGTCGTCTTGCCCTTAAGTCTGATTCCCTTGACCTATTCCTTACTGTCTGATCTAATACAGTCACTCAATGCATTCTCCTGAGAGAATTTTGGAGGTCCCTCGCTGTAGAGACACGGTTACCAAGACATAATGACTTTATTTTGGGGTTGTTTTTCCATTACGACCTCCTGTTTAAGTCGCCTTTTGTATTGACCAGTCTCACGATAGCGATTCCACAAACGTTGAATAACGGAAGAGTTAACGTTAAAATTTCTTGAAACTTGTCGAATGTTTTCACCATTTTCAGTCAAAGTTACAGCACAGATGACTTCTACCTCGTTGAAATGCCACATTTTCACTTAGCTTAAATCAAACTGTGAGTTGCAAACATTTTCAACTATTTCTTGATTTCACAAAGCTCTTTCTAACTATTTAGAGATAATTTGAGATGCTTAATTTCACTTTCGTTTTGGTACTTCTACATCACAATGCTTACCTTAATAGTGATTGATGATGTTAATTTTATTTTAGTCATTTAAGCTAACTGAAAAGTGTGTCTTTCAGAAACTATTAATCTTATTTGCATAAAATTTACAGCTTAAATATTATTGATGTACAAAGACGCGTTCCTCTATATTTTTGAGCAGTGTATTTTGTTAATATGTAACTTGTTTTTTCTGCAAATACAGTTAACATCATTTTTCATTTTGATTTACTTTTGTTAACTAAACTTCTTTTTACGACCAATAAATCTGAACACACGCTTAAAATTTATTAATTCGCATATTATGGCTGCTTTCATTAATCAAAAGATTACCATTTTTCTAAAATGAGGTCACAGTCTGCCAGACATTCAAACAATATTTTACATTCTATTATTATAGTAACCGTTTGATTTATTAATAATAGCGTAATCACGGTTGCCACACACGCACCTGATCAAACTATTATCTAGAGGATAATTCCTTTACGCTGGATATAATTTATAGAACGTTCTTCATGATATTCAGTAAGTTTAATACTGTATAGTATTATAAGCAGGTCTGCTTATGATTTATGATTCTTGTATCTAATAAGCCAGAGACTAAAGTATTTGACATTGTTTTGTGTTAATTATGCCAAATTTCTGCAATATATTGCCGTCAATTGTTGACTATGAAGTAATCCCAGGCAGCACTAGATATACCTGTAATATTCTTTAAATGCTCCCAAAAGAGCTTATATATTCAAATAATCCTAAATATTCCTGAAATATATATAGGATAGAGGAATATTACTAGAAATTAAAGAGTAATCATGAAATAAGTCTTATGATTATGCAGGGAATGTTATATTCTGTATAAACTTATTCTAAGAATATTCTGAGAATAGCGTATTATTCAGAATAAAAAATAGGTAACCTTGTAAGAAATCTCATATCTGCAGGGTTGTAAAAGAATTTTTTTTTACATCATTGCTACGAGATTATTTTGTATGAAAATTTTTAAGATGGAAAAATAAAATGAAAACAACAAAGATGAAAAAAAGATGTATTTCAAAAATTTACACCCTAAAAAATGTTTTAGCCTCTTACTTCTGCAGTACTATAATAATAATAATAATATCTTTATTTAGCATAGCTATTCATTACAAATTTTTTCAATATTTCATTTACTTATACTAACACTATTTAATAAACTTAATTTATAAATTCTAAATGAACTAAAATTCTTTTACCACGTGCTTGTATAGAATGCTCTTAAATTTTGGCAGTCTCTAATAGTGGCAGGTAAGTTATTATATAATTTTAAACCTTTTGACAACACAGATTTTCAGTGTTAGTCTTGTTAAAAATACATATAAAAAAATTATTTGCATTTCTGGTTGGGTAATTATGAACATCATAGACATACCTTACTGCATTATATAAGTACGGTGGTAACATTTTGTTTTTTATTTTATAAATGACTATTAATGTTCTGTATACAATTCTTCGTTTTATATTCATTAAATTTAACACTTCTAGCATCATTCTGATTGGTGTGTATCTATTGCATTTGAGAATAATTCTCATTACTCTATTTTGGATCTTTTGTAGTTGTTGAGTTTGATTTTGATTTAAGCTAAATAATATTGAAGAACAAAAGTCGATATGCGGTGTAATAATTGTTTTATATACTAATATTTTAGTAAACATAGAGAGTCAGTTTCCAACTGTATTTAAGAAAGATACTTTTTTTTAACATTTTGTTCATTATATAGGTGTTTGCATGTTTTTTCAAGCTTAGGTTCTCATCACTTACAACTCCTAGATATTTCATGTTGTTAACTCTGTCTAAATTGATATCATTAATTTTTATATTATAATTGTCTTCAATATTATCTAATTTATAAGTACTTCCTATAATCATGTATTTACATTTTTTCACATTTATGCAGAGACTATTATCACACAACCATTCATATATTACATTAAGTTCCTGATTTATTATGCGTATTAAATCTACAACATTTTCTCCTATGATGTACAACATTGTGTCGTCTGCAAACATTTTAATGTAACATTTATCTATACATTTTATCATATCGTTAACGTACAGAATGAACAAAATTGGTCCTAGGACTGTACCTTGAGGTACTCCATATTTGTTTATCATTGCTGGCGACGTACAATTTTTGTATTTAACTTTTTGTGATCTATGATCTAAATAATCCTGAAACCACTTTATACATTATCACATATCCCCATTTGCTCCAATTTTTTTAACAACAACTCACGATCAACAGTTTCAAACGCACTACGAAAATCCAAAAATACTGCTATAACTATGTCACAATTGTCAATAGCTTTAATCCATGTCACCATATACATTTCACAAGAGTGACCTTTACGAAAACCAGATTAGTTCGGCACTATTATTGAATTTTTATCACAATAATCTAATTGTTGTTCTTTCACTACTATTTCTAATGCCTTTTAGTAAGCTGGAACTGTGTTTATTGGCCTATATTCTTGTCCTTGTCTCTTTCCTATTTTGCACGTTGCCCACGCTTTGCTATTATTTCACATTCACAATCACTCTTTGTTAATTACTAATTTAATAAAACTTGCAGTCTCATATTTAATTATACCGATTAAATCATCATTTTTTGAGCTTTAGTTCAGATAATTTTTGTCACATCTGGTCAGATTTTCACCGTCTTTTTGAAGATTTCACAGGAGCACAACCGACGTATATTCGTTCACTAGGACTTTTCAGAATATAATGTAATAATGATTTTCTAAAAAAGAACTTGCAGGTATCAGATTTCAAAGAGAAAACATGACTATAATCTGCCTGATTTTGTGTGTCATATTATTTGTTTGCTGTATCAGGGCGATACGATATGTTCACTATATATAAAAAATAACAAGAACTGTTCAACGGGTAACATTTTATTTGGTATAGTATATACATTAGTGGTTATAATAATAATTATTACGCAGTTTGTTTTTTGAATTTATTAAATTATCCTAGAAGGCATAAGTGTCAAATTAAGTATTTTTCATCCATAGCTAACCTGATAACCTGTCAGATGCTAGTAGTATAAAATAATATACAATATATCTATATTCTGAAATCACAAAAGAACACAGATTTCAAGAATGTAAAAAAATATAGGGTGTTCCACTTAAAAAATGTAAGTTTGGTTTGTCCCGCTTTTATGGGACCACCTGCATATCCTTTACTGCGATTCTAAAAGAGATCATTTGATTCACTACAACTTTTGTTTGAAATTTTTTTTAACTCGAAAAATAAACAAAATATAGGGGGGGGGGCATAACCCAGTACATTCGGAGCAGAGGGGAGAGCATGGCCTCTGCATCTCTTCTGTATACTGCTTGGCTGGCCCGGCTTGCACGAGATTGACCAAACTCCCTATGTAGTGTTTTGACATGAAGACAGTGGTGTGGGTTTTGTGGTGATGATTTTCATTAAAACTGTACAGTATGGTCAAAATGAAGTAGAAGTAAGCATTAAATGATGCATCTAAATGGATCCTCAATTTGGTTGATTTGAGCAAATTGTTTGGAACGGATTGGTCGAAAGAATTACCTCCACAATGAAATTTTCGTTTTCAGCAATCGAATAATCAGTTCAGGGCCGTTTCTAGCAGCCGGCCATTTAGTGCTCTGCACGAAGGCACCATATGACAGGGGCTCCAAGCGCGAAAATCATTCTTCGGTAGATAAAGAAATACATAGGTAAAATAACGTGATAACTGAAAATCGTAATTATCTTTGTATTTTAGAATTATTGTAAATATTAAAATTATCATTCTGACAAATCTGTTGCTACATTTAAAATATAGATCACTTAGTAACTTAGCATCAGTTCCCTGACTTGGCCTTAAACAATTCTCCTTTTCCTGAAAATTCAGTTTTTTAATTACTTATTTTAGACGAATGTTAAGAAATGGTGAGGAAATTATTCGTTACTGGTTATTGTAAAATTAAATGGCGTTTTTTGCTTTTATTGTAAATTTTTTAGTCAATGTGTAAAAGTATATTAATGGAAAACCGGGGTTTTTCTCATTAGGGACATATATCTTTTACGCTCTCCAAGCACTAAAAATCTGTTACTCCATTATCTCAGTAATGTTTTTCAAAATGGAATAAATCCATTAATGTTACAAAAAATTATAAAAACAATAGTTACTGATGTGAGGAAATCCAAATATTTCTCTATTTTAATTGATTAGATTAGATTAAAGTTTTTTTATGTATGATATACAGCTTAGAATATGATAGAGCAGTTAAAATTCTTATTTCTCTGAAAAGGAATCTGTAAGAATGCCGAGATGGTTTAATAGACATTGTTCGTATAATATTTTTTTGAAGCGGAAACCCTTCGATTTTTAAAATATGTATGTTTACAAAAGAGCGGAGTTGCCAGATAACAGAGCAGTTAGTAGATAATTTATTAGTATCTATGTTAATATAAGTTCCTCAGTTTAAAAGAGAATTCATATAATCCATGTTTTATGGAGCAATTATCAATTTTAACTAGAATTATCAGCAAAAAGCAGTATGAAGGCATCTTCTATGTGAAGTCCAATATAGTTTATAGAAAGAAGAAATAATAGAGGCCCCAGAATACTTCCCATGAGGAACGCCAGTAGAAACATTGAAAGAGATAGACGTATATATTTTGCCAGAATCTCTTATAACAAAGGATTAAGTTATCTCCTTAAATACGAATCAAGTAAGGCCTGAGCCACGAATTCCAAAATTATTAAGTTTATTTAGAAGTAATGCGTGATCAATCATGTCGAGATCAAAAAATAAAAAAGCTGTTATCGTTTTCTTTCCAAAATTATTTAAAATGTAGTTGTAAAGTGATAGAACAGCATCTTTGGTTAACAAGTCTTTCCGAAAGCCAAATTTCTATAATGTTACTATATTTTGTTTGATTATAAAATTATTTAATCTGACGTAGTAATATTTTTCAAAGGTTTTAGAAAAAACAGGAAAGTGACATATTATCAGTTACATATTTTATACAGTTAATAAAATAATTGATAAACGCATCTACAGCACTATGCAAGTTGTTGAATTATTGCCATCTCTGCAAAATTTGTTGGAAACTCACTAACACTATCTACTAAATCTTAAGTAAGGGGTTTTACAAAAAATTTTGAAAAAATTTAAAATTGAAATCAAGTGAAAAACTGTAGCTCATCGCAAACATTAAGCTCTGCCCGCAGAATAAAAAAAATATATTTATTTTCTTTTCCTAATAATTTTATATTATTCTGAGGGCCACACTTTTCATATGATTTAAATTTTTTTGGTTATGGTTTGAATAGTTTTCTTTAATCAATGTTTTCCTAAAAATGTTTAAAGGAGTGAAGTGGAAAAAATTTGATTATATTATATGATGAGGAAAAACCATAATAAAAAATTTGAATATATGCTTTATTTGTAACGTGATTCACCTGTTTCAAAAATTCGGATTGTCTCCCATCAACTTATGTCTTCACATCCTTGAGTGGACCGGTCCGTTCTATGAATAATATTTATGCCGAGTGGGTATTGTTATGTAGATGTCGCGTTGCACATCGAGAATATCACGGCGATCATACCGAGAAGTTCTCACGCATTCTGCGTATTCCGACAACAAGAGCTTGGATTCGTAGTAGACCAAAGGCAGTGTCGGATCATTCATCAGGGTTTCATGAAATATGATGAACTGTGAGCAAGGTTAATTGTATGATGATTCATTTGTGTTTCGATGCACTGCATTAATTTTTAATGTTGTAAATAGAAATCGGGAGCTGGCGATAGATGAGTCAATTCCAAGGTTGACGCTAGGTGTAGAGTTGGTAAATCGGTAGGTGTAGAGTTGGTAAATCGGTAGGTGTAGAGTTGGTAAATCGGTCCGCAAGTCATGGACGGTGCCAAGTAGAAAAGTACCCAAATACGTAAGCGAGACTTGTTTACTATTTTAGCAAAGACTAACATTTGATTTTAGTCCATTGTTATGCCTCGTGTTGTGTACAATGTGATTTATTCCTCTCCGTTGTATTGTTGATAATTTTATTTGTTATATTTTATTCTCAATATTAATTTAATAATAAATTATATCAGACCTGCCCAAGGGTAAAAAACGACCATACGTTGACAAAATGAATAAATTTATCAGTGAATTACCAATTCCATTTCCAATTTAATCAGCTTTATTTCCTATTTTATATACATTTCCAATAAAGGCTACTTTTTATTTTATTTATTTCATATATAAATATATAAAAACAGACAATATAACATGAGGGATAAAGTTGACAAAAAAATGGTATCCAGCTAGGACAACAATACCGTCCAGGTACGGCTGGGCCCTCCTGGTTGCCGGTGTTGTGGCAGCTCATGTCATTTTTCACCTTTTATCATTCTGCATGGAGGCATTTTCGTGTACAAAAACAAACAATGCATTATAATTCATAAAACATAAATGATTTTTAATAATTAAAAAAGTCAGTTTACAGAGAACATGTGGGTGATTGTATGTACACAGAAAATATTCTAAAAAACCTGCTCAAAATAATGATTTTTTTTATTTTGAAAATAAAACTTGACTTTACGTCAGCGATGGGGTTTCGAGTAGGAAAGTCGTATCTACGCATTGTAAAGCGTGATTTCCCTGATTTATTCTACAATGGTGCTACAAGAATTTGTAAAGTGTTCGACACAGACCTGATGTGCTGGGACAAACGTGATTGTAAATGTCACGTAAATTCTGTGCAACATAAAAAAAATGGCGTGCCTTCGACAACACAGTTTATGTTCGATTTAATCTTAATGCTGATTTCCTGTGATGTTCTGCTGCACATACTCGATAAACAACTGTTTCAGCAGTTCTGGAACAAATACAAATCCAAGGTGACGTTACCAAGTATGCTATAAAATGCAAATACAAAGTTTTTACAGATCTTTTCCAGTTTGTGATTACCAATCTAGTTAAGAGGGTAAGTTGTGCATATATTGTTATAAATTGTAATAGTTTATTGCTTTTATTACTAGTTAATTTCTTTTATTACACTTATTATGATGCGTACGCCTATGTCCTGCGGCGCATTTTTGCCAACTCTAGTGATGTGTCACCGCGTAAATATGTTCAAGCATACAGATAAAACCATGAAAGAGTGAACACGGTCACACATAAGCTGTGCGGAACCGTGCTCAATGATTCGCTAGATCCCCCTCCGCTGCTAATATTCAAACGTAAATTGCACATAACAATGACCATGTTCGCGCTTTCGTAGTTTCATCTGTATATGACACACTTAATCTTACCTTCTGATTATTTTGGCGAGTTCGATACTATGAAAAGTTAATACGAAAAGAGCTGAAAGTATTGGTGAATGTATTACTAACACACACATGTATTTTCCTTTCACGTAAACCAAGCTGGGATTTCGTTCTTGGCCAAAAAGCTGCACTTCTATGTGTCAATTAGTTAAAGCACTAACATCTTTTAACTCACCCAACGTGTTCAGTGATAACTGTAGCACATATTTTTCTAAAAAGAACAATGCACTCATCACCCATCCACTTCTTCACTGTGATATAGAGATGAATAGAGATGTTATTAATTGTTTTATATGTGCACGTGAACGTCTTGGTATTTTCTAAAACAAGCGCTGTAGAAACTGTGTGCGAAATTATTGGACCGCCCAGTAATGATCACCCAGTGAACGTAACATGATATCGAGCTCTGAAATAAAATGTTTGTATAGTTTTTCTTAATATATTTTCATAGTTCATTCAAAGTTAGATTATTAGTTTAGAAAATAGTAAACCAAATTAATACGTGTAGATTTAATCCAGATATGCCTAAGAAAATTGATAATAATTAAATAATTTTGTTTGCAATATTTTAGAATATAACTACAAAACTATCTTTGTACATTTAAACAATTTTTGTTGAACACAGACACAAAATGGAATGCGTACTATATGTAGTGCGTTAAGCATATATTCTACTAAATCAACTTATATTTTATATTTTATGATAATAAAACACTTTACGTGTACTTTTGAGCATTTTGTTCTTGCTCTTTGATGACAGAAACTATATACTGTTTGTTTTTCCTGAGGGACAACTAGATAATCAAACCGCAAAACAGCTCCTTGACACGTAGGTGGACCTTTTGATAATGAGAGCTTTTTTCATTTTGATTATATTTCCAAAATCAGTTGGAACGATATAAAAATGCCGGCAAACGAATTTACCCATTAAATGAGTAAATTCCTTTGTCGGGTGTTTAAATTCATTTGTCGTCGTTTTTATTTCGTTCCAACTGACTTTAGATATACTTGGACAGAGATATTACAATCCTACCAAATCTAAACCGATCTAAGTTTTCACCATTTCTTTAAAAATTTGTCAGGCATTCTTCATGGATAAATCTAGATGATGAGTTATTAACGAAAAATACATTTCTTTCCACGCAGCGAATTTTGATTAAGACTGATATTCTGATCTGACCTATCGACTCCTTCCATGTTTGATTTATATTGATGCACTATATGTATCTTCTCTTCTTTTTTCCTAATAAATCTTTCTTCATGGCACTTGCACTTTTTAGTTCAAAAAAATTCAATTTGTTGTATTTTACTTTTCGCTTTGCATATGTATTACTTTCCCTTAAGAGTCAGCTTCGATACCTGGTCGTCGAAAACCACAGTTCTAAAGGAGTTTCTAAGATTTCAGCTAGTGGAAGCTCGTCATTTCAGTAGAGGTGGGTACTAGAAGTAAATAGTAAATCTTATTCCACCCAACTGTAAGTTTTCTTTATCTTCGTATTTTTGCAGTAACAGTCTTCTCTAAAAATCCAGGAAAAATCTTTTGAAATTCAAATAAGGCGATTTGGTTTTCAGATGAGTAATAATCATTCTACTTTTGTTAGGTTAACTTAACTAAAGCTTGCAGTTGAGAGGCTGGTAAATTGTTCATTGTCAAAAAAATCTTCCTCGTCTCAATCAGTCAATTCTGCACAAGAATTTTTAGACGGAAATGTAATAACTTCTTTTATTTTTTTCGTCATATTCCTTGGTAGATATATTTTACGCAATGTAGAGGAAAACCTGGTACGTATTTTGCAATAACTCAGCACAGCATTATCGACTACGTTTTAAGTCAGACTACAGGCACAGAACATGATACACGAATCATAAAAAAATCCTCTTGTGTAACTATGTAGGCAGTATTCAGCCGAATTTAAATGTACTTCAAAACCACGGCGTGTAAAAAATACGTAACGTCGATTGAATGGATTATACAGAATATGTGACTCATCTGGTAAGTTTATCATAGTTTCAATCGTTTTTTGCAGTTTACGACAAACGGTAATGACCGCGCCATTGCCAAAAACGTTTTATGCGAGAACCAAACCAACACCATTCCAAGAAAATAACCGCACACTTTCATGTTGTTGAGTTAACTGAGAAATAAGTAACAAGGTATGTATAATTTTATATACGTTTATTCCGATTTCCTGCAACTTTCTGCCTCGATATGGGTTATACTGGTTGCATATATTACATGTATATAAATAAACACACCACATGAATTTTCATGTGTTGCGTTTATATGTTTATATATTTTCTTTATAACTGCCGGCTCTGAAACATGGCAAATATTTCTAGTACTTGCCAATAAAGATTAATGAATACCAGATAGAGGCAGGCTCATTGCATATTTTTAATACATAAGAACCCATTATAATTTATTTTTCCAGTTTCATACACAAATCACAACAATTAAATATTATCATTACGTTATAACCGTTATAAATTATAAATGAAATCTTAAATTTAAAAATATACAATTCTGTATATTATTTTAATTGAGTATTTAAATCACGATATGCTTTTTTTGCGTCAAACGTGTTTATGTATTTTTGTTTGCTTTTTACAATTCTGTTTGTTATTTTTTATTTATACTTTTCCAAAAAATCAGTATTTATAAACATTAATTTTTCATAACAAATGCGCTATAAAAATAATCACAGCTTCAACATTAAATAGTTAATATTTATTTTTATTGCCAAACGATGAACATAGTTCGTTCAATTCTAAGAGCGGCAAACTTTTATACATTCTTTAATATTGTAAACTTTTATTCTGGCACATTAGTCAATCAATACAGGATAAAAAACGGACAGTTAATTTTTACAGGTCTTATAATATTAATATGTGGATACCAGATAATATATATGTAGACAGTTATATTTTATAGGTATTATAATATTGGTATAAGTAGCGCCATTTCAAGTTTTATCCTAATAGGCCCATTCCACGGCGCTGTGCTTTAAAATGCAATTCTTTTTACTACCATATAATTTTCAGCTTAACTCTTACAGCTGATTTTATGTTGCCGTTGACACGAATCAAATTTGACGCTCAGTCTTTCTACCTCGATTTCAATATAAACGAAATGTAAACGAAAATTTTAAATATATGCGAAATTATGAATTTAGGCTTTTAGCCCAAGGAAGATCTAGGTATTTACAAATTGAATTATCTTAAAAACTAGATGACGGCAAAATTAGTGGGTAATAATTTCAAATCCAAATTATTACCCACTAATTTTGTCGTCATATATATAGTTTTCAGTTTTTCTGTATATATAATATATATATGGGTACAGAAAAAACTAAAAAATTAAGAACTAAATTTTGCATTTTTCAGATTTCTAGAGAATATTTGAGACATGGGCATAGAAGTAACGAGAGCTAGCAGAAAAGTATTAATATTTACATAAGTAATTTTTCTTCGTAAAAATTTTATTTAAGTACAGTTTACTTACGAGATTGCATTTCGTAACGTAAATGACGTGGAAAACAATACGTTTTCAAAAATGTACAGCATAATTACAAATAGTGAATACCCGTCCTGCTTGCTTCACAATTTTTCCAGAGGAATATACAACTATGGGTTTCCTGTTGTATTTGTGATGTAAGCAAGCACTTATAGCTTATCTCCTGGTGGGGGCAATTGGTCTTGATAGCGGAAAAAGATGATGTTAAACAAGTGATTTAAAAAAACGATGAAAACGTAAAAGGATTCTTACCCACATGATTTCAGCGATTCATTATTTTTATGATTTCAGTGTAAATTCTTGTTTGATTTTGTATTGAGTTAATTATTTAAATTAAAGTATAACATCAAAATCACTCACAACTCTATCATTTGTGTCATTTCAGTTTTGATTTAAACATTTAAAGACCCCGTACTTTTGATAATTGAAATATATTTCGAAATACGCAAGAATATTAGTCGCAAAATGAAAATTCTAACGTGCTCAAGTGGATGTTTATTTAACGAGTTATTTTTTACCGAGTTTAAACCCAGAAGAGATATTTTTCGAATCACTTAAATGATTCTTCACTGTAAATCACAAAAAATGCATATTAACTAATTCAATAAAGTTAATTATTTTATTTACTAAGTAAATAATTCATTCTCCCATATGATCCGACACTGTCAACAGGGTCCTTCCGATTAAGAATTCTTTCAGTGTCCAACAAACACAATGAGGGTGGAATAATGGAGAAGAACATGTAAAAACGTGTTTTATCCAGTCTAATACAATAAATGCTTGCATAATGCCTCCTCTATCCAGACAATGGACCATTCAGGGGGACGTGTAGTTTTGTAAATCGTACAGGGTGAGCCCATTTAAGTACGATTTTGCAAAAAGTTTTATGCGTTCAGTATAAAAAATAATTTTTCGCTAAGAAATATATAATACTAGATTAATCATAATTAAACTTCTTCATAAAAAATCAACAGGAATTTTAAAAAATAATGCTAAATTCGTATATAATATTATTCAATAAACAAGGCGAAGGCTTTTTTTATTTTATTGTTACGTGTTTGCTATCCACACAAACACGTCTACTCGTAGATTCGTTGATTCAAAGTCCAGGTAACACTTATTCACTTTATTTACTAATTAACAATTAACAACAATAGATTAATTATTGTCTTAACTATAATCACACTTGAACACTTATAAGTCTCTTACTTATTTCTTCTTTACTCGTTCACGTTCAATTTAAGATTGATTCTCGGCCCACCGTGCGTCTTATTCATACATTCATTCACACGGTCTAGAGTATTCCAGAATATTCCCGGCCGTTTGCATACAATTCCAGTCTCATCTAACCGGTCTACACAGTCTAGTGGCGTAACAATATTTTATCTCCGAAATGGGAACAGATGTACAGATTACGCGTATTTTTATTTTGATATCTTACCTTTAACAATGAGAATTCCGACAATTACAGATATAAAATAAGAATAAACACGGTCAAGAAATCAAATTATTTGGGTGGGACATGAGCACGACCCACACACTTCTCAATTGGTGGAGGGCGTGGTCGTTTCTATCCTTATTTTATACTTAGAATTACCAACATTAGCTTTGTTCGTAGAGACTATTTGTGATAATTTCATAACAATAGAGCTGCATTAATACGAGAGTTCTGCATTAAAAAAACGTTTAGATTGAACAAGCACATCCTTACAACAATGTGCACATGCTTCTAACAGTTTCAAATGGTTGGAAACTGCACTACGAACAAACCTATTGTATCGTCTTCCTCGCACTCATTGTTAAATGTAAAATATCAAAATTGATTTTGCTCAGTCTGTATTAAAATTCAATCTCTCTTCAGGAATAAGTATCATTGAATACAAATGAGACAGTTTGTCTGCAATGTGATGCACTTTAAAAGCTTCTACCTCACAACAAATTAGGTGTTTGTCAAAATTTTTCGGTACCAGTGTTTACACAAACGCTCAAGGGCATCAGTGACTTTGAATACGAAAAAAGACTGGCGTGACTGAACTTATCTATCCTTTAACCAAACACCTTGTGAAAAGCAGTTATCCAGCATAGAATATTTGTACAATCTCTCCATATTATACTTCTTGTTGGGTCATTCCGCTACCAGTTAGTTTTAGGCACATATTAGGCACACATTTTTTTTACCAACATTTGCAGCTAATCAAATGCCAATTGTAGAATATAATTATGAAAAATATCTCCACATTAATTTCGATAAAAAGATAATGAGAATGAAAATAACTATAATTAATATGCTGATTCCAACGGATTTTTTGAGCTAACATCGGTTATAAGTTTTCAGTTACGCCACTTGGTCAGATGAACAACGATGTGATACAAGTCATTCTCTGATTCGATAAGAAATCGTTTTCAAAACGTGGTCTGCATAATATCGAATTATGGCCGATATGTATAAATAAGCAGATTAACAATTTATTCTAATACGAAATTTAGATATATTTTTTAAGCAATTTCTTCCTCTTTATGAATTTTCAAAGTGCAGTTTTTATTGCAAAGTTGCCCGGTCACCTCCAAATGTGTCATAATCTGGTCCTTAAAACCTAGAGCACACATTTTTATTTTAATTATGGTACTGGAGTAAAAGTTACACACATTACATTATTTGATGTTTTGTTGGTCAGCAGAAATATTTTTCTGGTTATATAGTTAGAATATATTTTGAGATCGAAATTTAAATTTGATAGAGGCAATTCTAATGAAAAAAATATCGAGTACATATCATAATTCAGATGTTTTTTGATTTAAGGTACCTTATGGAAAATTTTTATTTATTGGCAGGAATGACTATGTTACCGGGAAAGTCAAAACATATGTAGTGCTTTTGTTTTTTACATTGTTGCCAATGTATATCATATATTTGGTAATTTGGTATTTATATTATTGAAAAATCAATTACAATTAAATTAATTGAGTTGTCAAGAAAGTGGTAGTCACAAATTATAAAACAATCATTCAGATCTGCCACATTAGTAACTATGCTAGAATAGTCTGTCCACCTAATCAAGAAATATCAACGCCTACCCTAAATCAAAAGCACATGGGCACATGGACAACATAAACTTTAGGGAAGTGTTATACCGACAAGGAATATTTGTTCAAAAAATATTCCATATATAAAACTTGGCTTACGATCTGAAATATGTTAATTATTTAAGAATCTGTGTTTAACCTCTTATACTGCTGTGAGAGTAATTGACATGTTGTAATTTAAACAATTTTATTTAATAGAAAAATTTGCTTTTAAACGATATCGTCAATCTTATATGTGTACATTTTTTCTTCGATGAAACAAATTTCGTTAATAAACAGTCTTGTATAATAATCAGCACAAATGATCATAAATTCTACGTATACAAATTGATTTTGAAAAGTTGATCACGAAGTAATTCGAAAAAGAATAATGACCCACGACCAGTGACTCAAAGCTAGTTTAAAAAATTGTTTATCTAATTTACAGTTTTAATTAATATAGAGGTCGACGCAACTTGAAACAGTATTTAAACAGTTCTCACCGGTTAACTTTTAGTTTTTTTTGTTGAAATATGGCTGTTATAACAAATCTCCCATCTTTGATTTACAATCTCATTCATATGTTTTTTATATCCATCCAGTTCCTTCTCGATAATAATCAAGTCAAATATTTTATTCTTTTAACGTTTATTTTTACATTATTTCGCTTTTTCAACTTTTTTTAGGCTCACTCAGTAATGCCCCAACAATTCCAAACAAAGACTCATTCAAAGGACCGTCTAGATTTGTGAATTGTATTCGGAAAAGGAGATGTACCCATTGTTACACTCTTATTATCATACAAGAGGCAACAATGCGAATCAGGACCACTTTTCTCACTATATGTGCCTTGGAGTTTACAATCTAATCTAATAATTCCGATTCAAGAATACAACAGTTGTGATAAAGAAGTTGTACATAAGGAGAGATGGGTTAAAGTTGAAATTTTTGTTAAGAATGATGACCAATATTTAAATATAAACATATTACAAGTATATAATTATATTCATAGGGTGCGATAATGTTTTGCATCACACTAATTTATACGAATAAAGAGATTTTACAGAAAAGTAACTTTAATAAATGTTTTTCTGTAAATTATTTTTCATCTAGTAACATACTGTAAAATTTTGTGTTTTTGCTGGTTTGTTAATTATGGCGTCATTGATATTTTAGTCACAGTGGATATTAAAAACCACATTGTTTTAAAGTTTAGTTATTTGATTTATGTATTTTACATGCGGAACCTAGAGGAAAATAAAAAAAATGTACAAAAAAAATATTATGAGAAGATTTCTTTAGAATCTGACATACAATGCCATTCCTTTAGTGCAAAATAATTTTCATTATTTTCAAAAAACTCTAATTTAATACTTCTCAAAAACGTTTTATAGTAAATTAAATAAAATAATGTATAGACCTTTAAGGGTTATAAAGAAAATTAATTTCCCACAGGCAATGTTGATACAAAATCATTACGCATTTTCATATAATAGGCATAAAATTTCGAAAATAACGTATCTTGCAGTGGCTTCAAACTGAAATAATTTTTTAAGAGATATGTTTTTATCTGTTGACTACTAAAATTATATTCCTACAAATTTGTGACATTATGATAAGTAAATCAATTGAGGCCATCTAAACACATTAAATTGTAATAATAATAATAATAAAATCTTTATTTCCATAGACTTTTACTAAGCATTAAATTACAGTCAAATTAGTAAGTAAAAAAAACACAGTAAATTACAATGAAGAAACTTACAATACATAAAGTTAAAAAAAAATGAAGATATTCTTTCTCCTATTAGACACTATTTCATATGTAATTAATAAAATCAGAGCCTATTCATCACCCGAATAAAATGAATATTTAAGTAAAAGTAATGTTACCTACATGCTTTTTGTGAATATCAATATTAGTTTTCTTAATAATTCGTTAAATAATTTTATAGCATTAATTTAGGGCATTTTGCAATGATAGATATAGTGTAAACTTGTAATATTTTGAATATTACAAGTTTGCATTGTAAGTTGCTGACAGGTTGTCACCGCTGTTAATGCCAATGTCAGATCTGTTGCTGAACTGATTAAATTTGTCTTTTATGTATGAGTTTAGAATTTATAAAGATGGCGCAGTTAAAGTTCCTAATTTTCTGAAAGGGAATCTGCACGAATGACGAGGCTCTATGTTTTTTTTAATCGTGTACACCTCATTGAATAGAGAACAGTTCCCCAGCAGATAAAACAATAATTAAAACCATACTGGACATTTTTAAAATATGTGTTATTACAAAAGAGCACAATTGCCAGATAATGAAGCAGTAAATAATTTTTTACTAACTGCGTATGCATATGTGATGTCTCTAATTTAAAAGAAACTTGACACTGTTATATTTCTTTTTGATCACTTTTTGTCGATAAAAGTGTCTTAGAACAATTAAAAATGATTAATCCAGCTTTCTTTTAAAATAAGCCTCTGGCAATTTGTCAGTTGAATTTTATGAATTTTGTTTGAAAAGTATTTCAAGTTAAACAGTTTTTTGAGATTAGCAAGAACGGTTGAAGAAAAAATATTGTACATAACACACCGGAAAGTATCTTTACTGAGCTCGCCGGTTATCAACTGCCAGCTCGCCCAATAAATAATCACTTTCCTGTCTTATTACATAAATATCTATTACACGGCAATTATCGATACTTCTTAACTAACAAACTGTAATCTAGTTTTCTAGCAGAAAAATCAATGAGTTGGTTTTTATATTATTACGAGCTAAGACACTCATACAGTAATTTGGTATGGAGCTAGTGGTATCAGTAGTAGCTTTAAATCTAAGTTAATTTATATCGACAGAATCAACTGCAATGGCGAAATCATCAGAGAAGAGTGATATGAAGGCATCTTCTATGTGAAGCGCGTTATTGTTTATAAAAAGAGTAAACAATACATATTTCAGAATACTTCCCTGGGGAACTTCAGTAGAAACCTTAAAATAGTTAGGCATAACTATTTACCAGCATCTCCTATAACAATGGATTTGGTTTTCCCCCTTAAATATGATTCAATTATTAAACACCACCACCACAGGTAATACAACCCCCTGTATCCTTTAACGTGCCTCAAGGTACTTTGTGCGAGAAAGGGCTACACATTTAGAGACAATGGACACTCACTCAATATCCAAATATGCTAGGATTAATTTCTGGTCTAGAAAAAATCTTAGTTCGGCTATTGGCAACTGTCCTTACCATTCGACCACGAAGCAATATAATCTATCAATCCAAATATTCTCTACTCAAAATGTTACATGAGAGACGAAAAACGGAAAACTGTAAAAAGTTGCATCTCCACTATTATTTTAATAATTCAGAGAATATATTCTTTAAAAATTGCTATAAAACGTATCAATGCTATTAAAATACAATGCATTATGATTGCAAAAGTATTTATTTTTTTCATAAATAATACAGCTACCAACTTGGAGAGCTACCACATCTTTTACATTACCACTGGTGGATATAAGGCTTTTCTGTTAACGCTTAATCTACGTGTAGACATATGACGAAATGATTTTGAGTATTTCAATTTTACAATTTACCACGTTTGGAACAAGCAAAGCCTAAGTTGTGATAAATTGGACGATATTTTTGATTTAATACGACGATGTTCATTATCATAAATAAAATCGTTTTAAAACCAAATGTATTTAGTATCTTGTACTACCGTATTTTCTTCCCAAATTTGTTTATCCAAACATGATATCACGTGTGCATAAAATTAACGATGGCGAAGGCGAAATCAAGTACGACGTACAACATTTTATGACAGAATATTATGTATTCTTAACAAGTTAATGTTATTCATCTTTCAGATAACAGAATGCAGTTTTCGTGCATTTATTGAATGGTACATTAAGTGCTTGTACAATAAATGTTCTGTATGTATGCAGTTCGGGTTGGTATGGAATGTATTGGGTATCGCAAAGTATAATGCGAACCGGTACATCGGGAATAGAAAGCAGGACGGTTGTTTGTTATGATTTATTTTAGTATACAATGCACGCATGTTGTTGTTTTACCAAGTAAACGCATTTATCTTTGCACTTTTCTTTTAGATTCCTGGAATTATTAATTTACAAGTAGGTACGTGCAATCTATAAATTCTTATGCAAAATGATATGAACGATAAATGTCAGATATTATATGGTTCTGTCAGTGCATAACAATTCCTACAATGATATCATAAATTGCTAATATATTATATGTAAACTGATAGTCGGTAATCGGCATTCGCTCTAGGTTCAAAACAACTGTTTTTCTTTTTATTTAATTTCATGTTGGGTTCCATGAAAAATATTTACATTTTCTTGTATCTGTTTCCAAATTGCGAATAGTACGTATATTGAGGTTATCGGCGAATATGAGTAACTGAGAATTATTCAGGACGTGTCTTATAACTAGGGTTGGCCCGTTTTAAGAAATCGACTGACGTCGGTGAGCGACCTGGTGTACCTTACAAAGACTTACTCCTTGTATTATTAAATTAAATGCATCGAGTCCCTATCACCGCACAAGTAAATTTTCTGTAAATTATTATACTCCCATATTTTACAATATATATATATATACCGGGTGTCCCAGCCTCGCGTCGGCCAAATGTCCTGGCTCTCTTATAAGAGATATCGAAAAATTTCAAAAACGGGGTGATAGAGGGCGCAAAGGTACATAGTCTAAAAATATTTTGAAATATACAGGGTGATCCATTGAGGCGTGACGATATAAACTTATGTTTTTTTAAATGGAACACTAGGTATATTATTACATATTTGAATTCTACTTTTAAAGACGACTCAAGCGATATGCCACTTGATGGGTCTGCGATGGGTCGGTACCATAATATGGGTGAGTTTGTACCAAAAACATGCCAACTTTGTGAGCTCACTGTGACGTAATGGAAGGACATTTTGAGATCTAGATTATGTCAAAAATTGTCAAACACCCTGTAGTTTACGCTACTTTTATCGGATCTAACGAAATCGGTCATTTTATACCGGGTGAGTCAGGAAACGCCAAAACTACTTTTTCTCATTTTTTTTCAAATGGAACGCCCTGTATATTATGACACCAAAGGAAAGCCCTTTGAAAGAGCTTTCCACTGATATAAAGGTTCAAGGGTCTATCTATCATGGGTGCCAAGAATTTGATGGCAAAGTGGCACAATTCGAGGTTTATTAAAAAATTACGCTCAATTTTCAATTGTTTTGTGAATTTTCGCTGAAATCGGCTCTTTTCAGTAAGACAATTTCGAAAATAATGATATCAACTTATCTGCACCATGATAGTTCTCTGCAGACAAAAAAAAAAATCAAGAAAGAGAGGAAACGAAAACTTTATTTGGAAAGAAACTGGGTGGAAGCACTGGAAATTAAACTAAATGTTCAAAAATGTTCCCATTCTCCCTGATACACAGTTGTAAACGATTTTCAGTTGTTCTTCGAACATCGGCTAGTGTAGCTATTGAGACATTGCGAAATGTTGCAGCGATTCTTTCCTGCATATCCTCCCTGGTTGTGGGCCTCACCCTGTAGACCTCCTGCTTCACATAACCCCATAGGAAAAAATCCAAAGGAGTTAGGTCTGGAGACCGTGCCGGCCATCTTATGGGTCCTCCACGACCAATCCATTGTTCCCCTCTCCAATTAGTTAAAAAATCTTTTACTATTCGATGGTTATGTGGGGGTGCACCGTCGTGCTGGAACCACATGTTCTCTCTAACGTCTTCATCTACATCTTGAAGCAGCCCCTCTAAATTCAAACGCAAGAAATTGTGATATCTTCGGCCATTTAATGCCCCATCCTCAAAAAACCACGGTCCAATGACATAGTTGTCTAATATACCACCCCATACATTAATTGACCATCGATTTTGGTGATCCACTTGCCTGACCCAGTGCGGGTTTTCAGTCGCATAATAATGCATGTTATAGCGATTTACTGTCCCATTACTGCGAAAGGTAGCTTCATCGGTAAATAAAACCTTTGATAAAAATTGGGCATCTTCGTTAATTTTATTTAGCATTATATTGCAGAAATTAATACGATTTTGAAAATCTTCCCCATAAAGGTCTTGGTGTAGTTGAATGTGATAGGGGTGATATTTGTATTTATTGATGATACGATTTACAGAAGTTTTACTTACATCGGTTTGTTGTTCAATTTCACGACAACTTATGTGAGGATTCTCTTGCACGTGAAGCAAAACTGTCAATTCGTGTTCTTCATTATTTACAACCATGTTCCTCAATTTTCTTTTGGTATAACACACATTACCAGTGTCCTCAAATCTTTCTCTCAAGTTTTTGAATGAGTTGGGATCAGGAGTTCGTCTCTCGGGGTATTTCATTCCATAAATCCTTGATGCCAATAAGCAATTCCTATCAACTTCTCCCAAACAATATATCATATCAGTTAACTCTTGTTGGGTGAATTTCATTGTTACTCGTTCGTTTATACTAAGAAAAATATCAACACTCGAAATTTTACAACAATAAAGTAAATTATTGACAAGACTGGTACTTTTATGACAGGTACCTACTTGATTTTTTTTGAATTTATTTCGATAAATTGAAAGTTGGAAGCAATTTGAAATTCTCTACAATTTTTTTTTATTTATTCTTTCGATGATAGTACGTGGAACAACAGCTTTCCAAACTTAACAAAAATTTTACTATCTTTCATTGAATTGAAAATAAAAGTATTTTTTGGTCTTATTTTAGAAGAATGAATTACACCATTTTAAAGCTGAGAAAAAAAATACTACGAAAAGCTACGTTTTATTAAGCACCGTTCTAAAATAATAAATCATTTCGCGACAAAATTACGTCGGGCTAGAAAAGACTTGTCATGACATGAATTTATATACGCATTTCAGAAAAAAAAAATTAAATTTATCAGGCGTTGACTATTTTATACTTAAGTATTTTTCTGCACTGAAGTACGGTATTTTTCTCCGAGTATAAGGATAATTATTTTTGAAATTTTCTTACTGAAAAGCGCCGATTTAAGCGAAAATTCACAAAACAATTGAAAATTGAGCGTAATTTTTTAATAAACCTCGAATTGTGCCACTTTGCCATCAAATTCTTGGCACCCATGATAGATAGACCCTTGAACCTTTATATCAGTGGAAAGCTCTTTCAAAGGGCTTTCCTTTGGTGTCATAATATACAGGGCGTTCCATTTGAAAAAAATGAGAAAAAGTAGTTTTGGCGTTTCCTGACTCACCCGGTATAAAATGACCGATTTCGTTAGATCCGATAAAAGTAGCGTAAACTACAGGGTGTTTGACAATTTTTGACATAATCTAGATCTCAAAATGTCCTTCCATTACGTCACAGTGAGCTCACAAAGTTGGCATGTTTTTGGTACAAACTCACCCATATTATGGTACCGACCCATCGCAGACCCATCAAGTGGCATATCGCTTGAGTCGTCTTTAAAAGTAGAATTCAAATATGTAATAATATACCTAGTGTTCCATTTAAAAAAACATAAGTTTATATCGTCACGCCTCAATGGATCACCCTGTATATTTCAAAATATTTTTAGACTATGTACCTTTGCGCCCTCTATCACCCCGTTTTTGAAATTTTTCGATATCTCTTATAAGAGAGCCAGGACATTTGGCCGACGCGAGGCTGGGACACCCGGTATATATATATATATATATATATATATATATATATATATATATATATATATATATATATATATATATATATATATATATATATATATATATATATATATATATATATATATAAATATATATATATATATATATATATATATATATATATATATATATATATATATATATATATATATATATATATATATATATATTTATAATAAAATATTTCAAGGTACGCTATTAAAATTTAATTGAGGTAAGTGAAGAATTAAATAGAATGATTTTCTTAGATCAGGATGACATATACTGGTATAAGAAAGTTATGTGCTGACTACATCAGTTATTTTAATATCTTATATTAATAGGTTATATTTATATTGTGTAATTTTTTTGACTTAGTAAGTAAGCACTTGTTTGTATCAATAAATTATGTCTGTTTAATTGGTAGAACTATTTTGTATAAAATTCAATCGGTTTTTTGAGAGCATTAAAATTTAATTAAAGCAGTTAACATTTTTATTAGTAAACATATTGTCATATTCTAGAGTAAGCAAGAATTTTGAAACTGAGATAAATAAATTTTACTTTTACAATCTTCTTCAATTTTATTTTTCTGCTGTTAATTCCGTATTTAGATGCCGCATCCTTATCCTTATTTAGATGCCGCTTTACACCCATACACAATTTCTTGAAGATTAAAACAAGTATGACCTGACGTTTACCAACCGCGTGACGCAAACAAAAAATAAAAGATGGCGTCGAGTCTGCACAATACCATATTTCTAATTTATTGTATCATGTATTATTACTCGATTCCCAAGTCCCTCAGTCCTATACTCTATCTTATGTGATTTTTTCCCTTAGTCCTTATAGAATTTTTTCATATCAAGAAAAATAAAGGTAGTTATTAGTAGAGCTGTCCGAGGTCACCTGGCCGCCAGAGCCGTCATATGACTCATATGTTTACATCATATCATAATACTTGAATAAGTACAATAAATGGAAATAAATTTTAACAATAATGTTACATTTTATAAAAATTTGTATAAAACTCACCCTTTTAAACAGATTTATGAAGTAGTTTGGTTGTCGTCATCACAAAGTGGGGAAGATCTCTAGTATAATAGCATCAGGTATGTTTCTACAGCTGTCTCTGTCAGCGATGTTCGCTTTGGTGAAAAAATATGTTTGTATTTTGAAAATGACCGTTCGACATCTACGGATGTAATACAGGCATAAGTAAAACAATCTGTGAACTCACTTAACGAAGTTGTAGATGCACCATCACAAATTTGTCTTAATTTGCTAAAATCAGGATCTTTCTGTAATACACTCTCGAATTTTTTCACTAACTCGATTATTTTTTGCGTCATTTATAGCCTGTAGCTGTGTTTTTACATCGTCCACTATTTGCAGCGATTCCACTAACGACAACGAACTATTTTGCAATTTTCCTATTGCGTCGTGTAGTCCCCTATAATTGTTATTAATACTTTTTAAATCTGTTTCAAGGGAAACGCCTTGAAAGCTTGTCTGGCTTTCCCTAATAGCTGCAGCCTCGTTAGGGTTGAACTGTAGTATCACAGCTTTTATTTGTTGAAAATATTCAGCATAATAAAAAGCCGTGGAAATGTTGGTTTAAGTGGGTCCAGTACACGTACTATAATATTTAAAATAGAATTTATTTTACAATCTGTCGTCTCGTCAATACATAATCAGAGTCGGTATTTTTTAATCCACATTTAATCCTATTTACAATGTCTTCACGAACAGCTGGAATATATCTACATAACGATGTACAACTTGGTAAGTTCACCTGGGGATTGTATTTATTCCAAAACTCCCGAAATGGTTGTTTATCCAGTATGTGTAGCGGAATATTACAGGCTATTAACATTAACAATAAATCAAACATAAACTGAGTTGTCAAAGGCATGCCATTTTTTTATTTTGATGTTGCACGGTATTGATATGACGACGACAATCTGTTTTGTGCCAGCACATTAAGTCTTGATTGCAAACTTTACAAATTATTTTGCATAAATTTATTCACTGTGTCCGCGTACGGTCGTTTTTTACCCTTTGGCGCGTTTGACATTATGTATAATTTATAGGTACAACCGCACGCATTAACCTTTCAAATAAAACTGCAGCGTAAATCACTTCTAAATCGGCACGTGTGACGACAGCGCAAGACCGTGGCTGTACTCCAGGCACATCGGACAGCTCTAGTTATTAGTGACAATTTCTATAAATTGACCTATAAAACACCTATGTGTATGTGATTAACTTCTTCTTGATATATATATATATATATATATAAGCCCGGACTGGATCTCCAAGTGCTATTCCAAAATTCGACAATCCGTTATCCATAACACCTCTTGTTACGTCTAACCTGGGATACAGTGTATGTGTAAAGCTACCATTACAATTCACATATCCCAACATGATTCATGTAATTTGTCTGGCCCATGCCTTGCATGCTAAGGCCTTGAACACAGTAAGGTGGTTTCATGAAATGTTAAAAAACTCGAGATATTTTAATTGTTCCGTACAAAATGATTGTTATTGTTTGTTAATCCATGTGCCGGTCCTGCACGCACGGAACTGACCGGTGTCTAGTCATCAAAAAGATAAGTACACCAAAAGATACGTAATAAAAAATAAAAATCTTTTGCTTCTCTTTGGCTATTTTCTTTTTTAATATTTTACTAGACATTCAATATAAGATATAACAAAAGTTGCTAGTGCCATTGACGGGATTCTAACCCGCAGCTATGATAAACAGATTTCTAGTCACGCTTGCCATCTCGTGCCACCGAGTCGTCCTAAATCTCTATTATGATTTTATTTTCTCTCTGATACTCCACAAACATGTTTACTTCCGAAATGTTTTTAATGTTTGCCCTGTTTAGAAGGTGATTATAATTTTTATAGATTTTGTATTATTTTGCACATTTATACAATTTGTTGTATATTATACCTTTTACATAACGTATATTTTTTAATAAAACTGAAGTGAAAATATTTCGAAGTAAACAAAATAATTAATGAATTATTTTTTAACAACCCTGCTACTTATGAATGAAAGTAAACCGAGTGTGGGGTAGCTCAAATCGATGACTGAAGAATGGCAGTCGTCGTCACTGGTATGTACTGAGGCCTTCGACCGTAGCTGCACTGAAGAGGCGCCAGGCCGGTCCCGCGTATTCTCCATATACAGTAGATAAATTGCGTCGAGTTTTGATTTACATCCCGCATTTCTTTAAGTAACAAACGCGTTTTCATTTTTCATGCTTTCCTTGTAAAGTATCCTAAAAACAGTTACAGGCCATTTTCATTTATCTCAGGTCCGACAAAAAGACGTCCAATCAACCCTCTTAGAAAAGTAAGTAATATGAAAAGTGAAATCTGTAGTACCTACCGTTAGAAATTAACCCCTGTAACACATTGTAAGGGGTGAGAAAATTTCGATGCTTGTATAGAGTAACTCGGTAAGTGTAAGAGATAAAAAAAAATGGAAGACACATTCTCGATCCCTTATTTTGAGACAAATTCACTGGCGAAAACAAAAATTTGTTATCGTCTTTTGTTTTCGAGTTATAAACAAAAGTTTGAAACGGTCCTGATATTGGGAGGTGGTGCACCATCTTGTTGGAAGAACTGATTTCTTGCCTCAATTAAGGGTAGATTGTCCATAAATTCCTCAATAATTATCTGGTTTAAGATTTCGTAGCACCGTTGGCCAATAAGATTTTCTTGATATACGTGATATAATAATACACGATTGCCACGTAGAGCATACCAAACACTAAAACCAAAGCGTCCCTGAGATCGCACGTCAATGGTACGGTGAGGGTTTACATCAGATCAATAGTGCCGTTATGCCTGTTGAAATTTCCTGCACTGCTAATGTAGGTCTCATCTGTTCAAACTACATTTCTCGAGAAGAATGGATCTTGTTGACTTTTTCGAAGATGCCATATGCAAAACTCCAATCGTCGCTGAAGATCAGTTGGTGATGTTGTTTCCTTATTGTATAAGGCCTGAATTTGTATGTCTTCAAAATACTCAAAGCTCGGCTCTTGAAATCGCAGAATCAGTTTCAATTTGACGACTTGAAATTGAAGGATTTGCAACCGCCATTCCAATTACAGTTATAGAAGTTTCCTCAGCATCTTCAATGTTGTAATTTTTTGGTCTTGGCTTGTTGAAGGACCCACAATTAATGAGATTTTTTTTAACCTATTAACAATATCTTTATTAGGTTGTCTTCTTTCTGGATAACGATTGAAATGTATTTCGGATGCAATATCACAATTGTTATTACTTTGAATAAAGCATTCTAGCATATCATATTTCTCGTAATTTTCGTAAGACATCTTCACTTTTACGATTAAATGGGTGTAATTATGACGGAAACAAAATTATTAATATGCAGTTTACTGAAAAACGAATAAACAATGTCATATTTGACACACCCCTACTTGAAATAAATATAAAAAAACGCAAAAGGTGTAGTAAAATTTTATTTTCGCTATTAGATACTTACAGATCAAAAGCGAACCGACATGTGATACATAAACTGAAAGAGAAAAAAATTTCGTTTTTAACTAAACCATAGCCAACTATGATTCCTATTTAAAAAAATACAACTTTATGCCATAACTCGAAATTGCACCTTCTTTTTTTTAAATTTTCTCGAAGCTACTGTATTATACAGAAAAAAGTGCCTCAAGAATGTAAAAATTATTTTTTCATAACTTTACAAACAACCAAGATATTGACATGTCTAACAATCGAAAAATCGATCTTTTGTTTATAACTCGAAAACAAAAGGCAATAGCAAATTTTTGTTTTTTCCAGTGAATTTGGCTCTAAAAAGGAGATCGAGACTGCGTCTTCCATTTTCTTATATCCCTTACAGTTACCGAGTTACCCTATAGAAACATCGAAATTTGCTCACCCTGAACATAGTATATTTCCCGTTTTTATCATAATGGAGAAGTATGAAATGAGCAGATTCCTAGTGAAAACTATATATAGTTCAACAAAAGATATACGAAGGAGAATAAATCGAAATATATTTTAAATTATTTGTTGACACTGAAGGACAATTGACTTGTGGCAATTATGACAAAGGCGCCACCGACAATTATCTATCTCTTTTGTTGAAGGCGGCATATCGACGAAAGGAATATGTAATTGCTCATATTTTTATACTATTTTATTATAAATATCTGTATTTGTGTCCTTCATATTTAATTGCTTGAGAGGAAGTTTACCAGGATAGGACAAAAGATACTAAGGCTGTGGTTAGAGTGACACTGTTTTCGGTCAAATTTATTTTCGGGCGTTTACGCCCGGTATCTGAACGATTTAATTTCATGGCATTCTATTAAGTTGGTTAAAGTATGACCGATTCAGACCGATAAGTTCGACCGAAAACATCTGGTGTCGGATTAATTCAAATTTAATTGTTTTATTTTTTTTTCGTTATGTTTACCCAATTTTGAAGAGATTGCTAGTGTTGTTCCAATAGCTGAGGAAAGAGAGTGTGATATTCGCCAAATCTTTCTCTAGAATGGAAGATATCGTTTGTATAATATATTTTTATTTTTTTAAATAATACCGTCTTTAAGGCGGTTTCTGTAGATAATAACGTTTGCAAATTTATTCTGCTAACTGTTAACACTCATAGAATTTTCAACTAAACTAATTTTCGGTAGAAAACGGTGATATACCGACCACTTCCTTCGGTCGATCTGTTTCGGCCGTAAACGCTCGAAAATTAATTCGGCCGGAAACGGTACCACTCTGATTACCGCCTAAGCTAGCTTAATCGCCAACATTTCGGTTTTTATTAAATAATCTTCTTAAGAGCTCTGAACGTGACTTCGTTTTAGCTGTAAGATCCAGAGATCTGAAGATGATTTAATAAAATTCGAAACGTTTGAATTAGTTTAACGAATTTTGTCCTATTCAGACAAATTTTCCATCAAGTAATACTATTTTACAAAAGCTAGTCATTTTTTTCCTTAAATAGTTTTTACATATAGAAAATTGTTTCTGTTCTGACCACTGAAATATTTGCACTGGAATCCTATATAAGTTACGCGATTTTATTTGTTTTACAATATTTGATGATGATGATTGTGTTGACAAAGAAACAAATACCTCATTAATCCTGAGGAAGACAATAAATATTGTCGAAACGTCGGCGTCGATTTAATGAGAAGTTGAGATTTTTTTACATTCAGTTCCGACAAAATATCAACATATTGAGTAGTGGATACGAAACATTCATTAAATTAAACAGTTTATTTTACAAACATTTTCTGAAACTGTAACTTTTCACTGTACTGATTAATTTTATTTTATTATATTTATAATTCCAGATATGAATTTTAATTTTTTTTTATTTTGACTTTTTTTCGATCTATCCAAGGTAACCGATTCTTTAAATCTAGCTTTCATTGAACAAAAAAATGTATGCCGTCGATTTACAAGGCACTTCCTTCCTTGGCTTATGTCATATGTGCCACATAGGAAAATTGTGTAAAATTAAATGACAAAATTTTCAATATATAAGATGTTGATCTGAGAGTGCCTCAGGGCTCTGCACTAGTTCTGCTTATTTTCTTAAGTTTTATTAATGATCTACCGTATTTTAACTAGCGACTGTGCTACACTATACGCAGATGACATTATACTGGCAGCAGTTGCTAATAATCCTGAAGAGTTTCAAGTTCGTCTAAACAATCTAATTACTAAATTTATTAACTGGTGTTATAAAAACGTACTAATAGTGAATGCTGAGAAAACTGGATGCGTGTAATGTTTCCTTCGTAAAAGCTATAGTATATCTATCCATATCACAATAAATAACATATGAGATGGAAAATTATATTATTAATATTGGTATATGTAAAAGAAACCTAACTATTATGCTTTATTACAACTAAAAACAGTATTTGACTATAAACGTATTCTTAATATCTATTGTGCTCTAATTGACTGTCATTTAACATACAATGTTATTACTTGGGACAATACATACAGAGTGAGCACTAAACTACATTAAACTCTCATATACATAAATTTCCATATACCGATATCACCATACTGTCAGTTTATATGAAAAGACTCATTCTCATATGGATGACAAATTTAAAAATTATCTGTCTAACAATGTTAAGGAAGAAGAAGAGAACTCTAATGCTTTTAAAATTAAACTTAAAAATGGCCTTATAAACAAATGTTTCTATAACATGAATGAAATCATACAACTTACCATTTAGTTTATTTAATAATATGTGCACTTATCTGACTTCTTTATGTTTTATTGTTAATTTTGTATGTGGGTTATTCATTCACATTATATACATGTCAATTTGTGTACTTCATTTCTAAATTATATTGTGCCAATGTCATTGTATCATCAGTAAAATATTATTATTGTTATTTAATAAAAAATAGTTGTAACATTGTGTCCATTTCAAAACTCCATATTATATCCAACGTTCCGTGGTTGCAACCACATTTTGTATGACAAATTTGTAACTCATAGTCTTCAAAAACAAATTGCAAAACTCCTGTACCCAGAATAAAGCTGAAGGTTAATGAGCAGTAAGCTACAGATCCAAAAAATAACGGTGTCAAATGTACAAATAAGAGAACGAAGTAGTACTATATCATCCCCACTCTTTAAGGAATATCTATTTTGCCCTGCCACGTTACGTAGAAGGTTCATAAGTGACTGCCGAGATGTGATTCTTGCCGCACCCCAAGTCAAGATGCAGTGCAGTGAAGTCCATCCATTGATTGAGGCGATGGGAACAGGTACCGCTGGACGTGGACGGTCCGTGGAGAACACAGTGAGCGAAGTCAATAAACCCGGTGCACCTGTTGGCCTCGGGTCAGCTATATACTCATTGCTATAGCCTCTAGCCTCTTGCTAAACAATGCCTTGGCGACTACGATATTCATATTTAGACGCTTTTCTGCTTCTTCCGTCGACCTCCTAAAGGATCCGAACCTTTAGGTTTAGGCAAATGTTTACTGAAACTTTAGAGATTCATGTTACTTGAGTTATTTGTATAGGGTTAATGATAGATACAATACTGTGATCAAAGTGTAAGTAATTATAGGTTCATTAGTAAAATACAGGAGTGTTAAAAACAGGAAAAAAAATGTAATATGGTAAAATTAACTAAGAATGTTGTTTATTCATTTAGCGAATATAGCTCTTAGGGGACATCAGAACAACGTGCAGCGCCTTTGCCATTTTATGACTAACACTATAATTTACTTTTCAGAAATATGAGTTCGTGAATATTTTTGGATAAAATTATATGTTTTTAAAATAACAATATTATCACACTTCGAAAGAGGCGATTGTCACGAAAATAAGATTTTCTGAATGATAAAATGCTTATTTACTGAAAACGTTACGGTCACTACAAATATAATGCCTTCGCAAAACACCAGAGGGACACCGTGTTTCGAAATTATTTTATTTCTGGCTTAAGGAGTGGGATCTGGAATGCAATAGTCTGCAACCATAACTAAACAAGTAGAATACAATGTACAGTACTCTCCCTCTAGTGGTCAGTGCTACTACTCGTCAGATATCACTGATCGAAGTCCGTGAAGGAGTGGGATTCCTCTTAACTTTTCTTAACTTTTGACCAATAGAATTAATGGCGGGAATACATGATCTGTATGCCTAATTTCAAATAGTACGATATTTCAAATCAGGCATACAGATCATGTATTGGTATGCTTTCGTTTAGAACTAGAACTAAAGTTTATGAATTATGTTAATTTTATATACTTACGTTTATTATTCAATTTAACATGTGTTTTAATAATTAAAAGAACACTATAAATGACTCATAATGAAAATAATTGAGGAATAGAAATACTAATTATTGAATAAACTTGCGTACATCTTTTTTCTTGGCGTTACATGTTTTGTGTATGATCAAAATAAGAACTATTATTCTCATTAAATTTTATGTTATCGATTATAAATTATCACCAAATTTAACCATTTTTTTTAACAAATCTTCACATGTCACAACATATAATGTTTTGGCATGGTATTTAAAATACGTATGTTTGGTTGTTATTTGACGATTATTTACTCCCCACTTGATATCTGGAAAGCAAAGCAAAGCCAAAGATTTTAATAAAATTTTGCATATCGTTTTGAGCAAAGACAAAAATACAAAATTACGTTTATACAAGGTGGTTTAAAAATGTCGACCAACCAGTTCGAAAATGTTATAATTTATAATATTTCTGGCATGTTCCAGTTCATTAATTATAATTTCTGATAAAACATAAATTTTCACATATTATAGCTAATATACACAGGGTGATCCTTAAGTGCATGCATCGAGAAAATTCAGGAAATGATTCCCAAACCTATATTAAGACGAAAAACTCAAATGATGTTTTATCAATAAATTTATTTCGAAGATACAGTGAGTTGATTTTAAAAAAATGTTCTAAATATTTACAACAAAGAAGTCTCAAAAAGTACTCTTTATGCACATCAAATTTGAAAAAAAAATTTCAAGCATTTCAGAGATCTTTAGGAGATCCTGGTTTTTTTTTAATCAACACACTATCTCCGAAATGAAGCACTTATGGGCAAAACTTCATTTAGCTTTTCGTCTCAAAATAGGACAGTGGCTTAATAGTCAAAGAAGGTGAGAACAAACGTTACAGGATGCCACAAATAAATAACTATAGACAATATCTCAAAATATATAGGTTCAGGAATCATTTCCTGAATTTTCTCGATGTACTTGTATGAATCACCTTGTCCTGTAACCAAGCAATGATTTAAGTTTTGTAAATAACCCATAGTCCTTTATAAATATTAGTGAAAAGAAGGAAAAAGGAAAACTAAATGGACCTATCCTATTTCACCAATTAAATATTTAGGAAGTATTATCAAAATAACTTTTATACCAATATATAAAATAGCTAAATAGTTTAAAAATCAATCTAATTTAATTATTAACAATTACATATTACACTTATTCTTCTTCTCATTGACTAGTAACAAATTTTAATAAGTAGTTTATTTAGCAGTTAAATAGTTAATTTAGTTATATCCCAGTAAACACCAAATGCTGGTTGTTTAACGCGCCTTTACTGGAGATGTAAGCTGAATAAAAGCCCAAATACTTTGATGGTTACTGAGATTATATTATTTATTATTTCTTTCTTTCTATGCGGAAATGATTATTGCAACTTCATGTTTAAAATATTTTATTAACAGTTAGGTATTTTACATTAAGACAAATAAAAAACAAATATATAAAGAATTCAATCTCTTAAATACTATGACTGCCATAACTTGGTCTATAAGACCGATTGTCATATTTGTACAGTACCACCATCTCGGTCTATTCGACCGAGCCATGTATTGGAGATCCTGACGCTAGCTACGCGGTTTGGTATACTTTTACCTACATTTCTTTTACTCTTGAATTTGATTGTCTTTCATATTGTTTAACAAGTTTTTGCAACTCGAATTTTCCTTTATATACAAAAGCAAGCTGTTTTTCATTGTCTTTGATTTTTTTTTCTTAAATTCTTCAGTCTCTAGCAAGAGAACATTATAATTACGTAGTAATTCTTCATATTATGCACCTTCTTGGGGATTTCCTTTTACCTGTGGATGGAATGTTTTCCACATTTTCTATAGACAATGATGAACTTAAAATTTGTTTACGATCTCTTTGCATTCTATAGTTTTAACACGTTCACCTCTTGCAGTTGGGCTAGACATTTTTGTCGAAGTTTCAGGCAACAAATTGAACGATGGAATAGCTAAAACATAATAAAATTAGTCACAAATTATTTTTCAGTAGATAAGTTTTATATTGCCTACCAGTTTTTTTTTTAGTTTTTTTTTGGCAATACAATCATCAATTTTGATTTCATTCCATCTTTAAAATCATCAATTGTAACATGTTTATTGCAAAGTCTTTTATTATCGGGGTTAAATTTTTCTTTTCTTTAACATTTTCTAATCCACTATTTCCTAATTGTCAGTAGGAAACGAGAAAAATGATATTTTTTCTCCATTCTTCTTTTCCCTCTCAGCATTACCCTTACAAATAACAACACTACATATAGTTCCGTAGTCAACTTAAAATTATTACTTATTATTAACTGGATATTTCTTCTCCCTCAAAATACATATACTTCATCTTATTATACATGCCTGCTCAAAATAAATGTAATTTAAACCAAATATTATCCTTTATACAATAATCCAAATGTCACTTAAAAAGTCAAAATACCACGTAAAAACTATAAAAAGAGGTCCATAACATCATAATATAACATAAATAATAATAACTATAAGCAAAATATTAAAATAACAGCAAATAACCACACAAAACGATTATAAAAAGAAACACAACAAACGTGTGATTCACAACACGGCATACACTATGACGCGTTACATTCCCCTTCCGTCTCTCCTTTCCCAAGTTAAGAGGTAAACTACTCCTTTACGGACCTCGATCACTGATGTCTTGGTGACTGATAGCGACCCGCAAGGCAGGTACCAAGAGCTGCGACCTCTAACCCTGGTAGGCTAAACTATATCAGTATATAGTTATATCTTATTCAGTAATAAGATTTACAGGAAACAACTACTCAACGGATAGCGGTAGTAGCACTGAGCACTAGAAGGATACACTTGTCACTCACTGTGTCTGTCTTGCTTAGTCTACTTTATGCTAGCCTGGTTTGCTATTATTACTTGTCTTTTTCATTACTTATGGCATACTGACGAGAACGTAACAAGTTCGAAATCGGTATATGTCTAGTGAGGAATTGATAAATGATTTTAGCTACCAAACAAGACTTGCAGGTTTAATTCAACGCAGGTCGGGGCTTTTGTCCGCTGAGTAGTTGTTTCCTGTAAATCTTATTCAGTATACAGTACTCTTTCTATTTGCATCTTCGTGTCAGTTGGACCGCTCTGCGTGGTCTTCTTGACAGTTGGCACATAGTCGTATTTGCATGGCTCGTGTAAACCTAAGTAAGTTTGTAAACATAAAAATTAAAGATTGCAAGGTCCAAGAATAACAAACAGTGCCATATATTGTACTCTCCACCGATTGTGTACACATTTTACAATTTATTTTAACGATTGTTTAGTTATTGTTTCCATTTATCTCGTTCCAGATCCACTTGTTTGTTCTATGGCAAGAATGGAAGGACATGTACCTTCAGTCAGATACTGCATCAGTTGTAAAGAGTTGGCTAAAAATGAACACGTTCGTGACAAACAGATATACAGAGCCATTCCTTGAATTAAATTGCAAGCAAGATCTCTGTATCTAACAGAGCTGACTCTAATTCTTGGGATTCTCTCCAAGAAAAATTAATCAAAATCATCCCAGGAATGTAAGTACAAAAATGAGTAACTGAAAATATTCCATTTGAATAATCACACAAGTCAATACAATACAAAATACATTAATCGTAATGGTGATTTAGTAGAACAACTAACATTTAATATTATAGAATTTTAATGGACTTTTACACTTTGTTTTAAATGCTTCGTTTATTTGTTCAGTAATGTTTTTTCTACCTTTTTGTAAAGAGAATTATTTACAACGATATTCATTGTTTTTCAGTCTAAGGCATTTCCATAATTTTAAAGTGTTAAGTTTTTAATTTTTTTTTTATTCCCATAAAAACTACCTACTCAGATTTTCAAGAAAAATCTCTAGACAAGAGAAGAAATGGGCTCTTCTGTAACATCTCCTACTTTTTTTCGGTCAAATATTTGGCAAAACCTTTAATCCAACATTGTTGTCCTTACAGACAGTTTGCCCAATTTTAAGCAATATAATGAACACTCATAAGATGATGTAAAAACAGACAACGTCGTGAAAAACCTGCTACACAATAACAAAAAAAATCAGTAACAGTATTATATCACAAGTCCTAGATTTATGTAAGGCTGCGATTGGTGAACTGAGAAAACGTGGACCTCAATCCATCAAGATATTGAATACCTACACCATACAATTACAGCAGTCATTCATTCACTTTTTTACACTAAATGACGTGCAGTGTTAATTATTTTGTTAAAGAAAAATATTTTGATCGTCAGGACCGACTGGTTAGGTGAGATGATCGCCTCAGGCATTATTTTAAGGGCAACATTTTAAGTATTGTCAATAGGGCAATTCAGGTATGTAAACAGGGCAATTAAAATATTGGTAATTTATTATTAATAAGTGAAGGAAATAATTAAAAATTAAGTAGTCATTTATTTTTCGAAATTAATTTAAAAGAGAAATATGAACCTAATTTTAACTCTTTAGTATCAACTAATTAATTCTGTTCAGTAGAAATTCAATCGATTGGAATCCCATAGTCACTCCTCTAATTTCTGTATGATATTCTTACCTTGAAAGAAATGGAATCAAAAGGTGTTTTGAAATGGTGTCAGAACTTACATATTCAATGTATTGATAAGATCCAAATAAATTACACAATGAAATTTTAACTTTGAGCGAAATAATGCAGAGCAATAAAGGCATAAAGCCTTTAGAAGTTTTAAATTATTTCATTAAGGATTATTTTAACCATTTCTGTCTCTGACAACTTGAGAACGATCTTTCTCAAAACTTAAATTGATAAAAAAATATTTACCTTCAACGATGACACAGGACAGATTAAAAGATCTAGCCATACTCACAAGTGAGATTGAAATATGTGCAAGTGTAGAATACGATGACGTTGTTAAAGATTTCGTAAAAGAAAAATGCAGAAAAATTCTATGTTCCATTGTTTTTTTTTTTTGTAAGAATTTATATTTCGTTTTGTATATGAATGTTTTGTTTTTATTTTAGTTATATGAGTACCCATATATTTTAATAACTATAATAAATTTTAGTTATGTTTAATAATATTTTTTTGTTCCTTTTGATTTCTTTTAAGAGGCGGCAAATTTGGGCCAGTTTTAAATGGGCTGGCACTGTAACATTCACCAGATAACAGAGGTAAGCTTTAAAATAAATATTCCAGGAGGGCGCAAATAATTTTCTGAAGGAAACAAAAATGATATTTCTAACAGATATTCCACCAACATCGTACTACCAGGTAAAAAAATAATAGATATTTTTTTTGATACTCGAAGAATCCGTTTTAGTCCCGAATGCTTGACAAACTATGACGACACAAATTTCATAGACGATCCTGGAAGGAAAAAATTATTACGAGTATAAGAGGCTGTAGATACCCTGGATTATTTATATTCAAACCGTTTCTTTCGGCATCAAGACTTACATTTTTACACTAAACGAAACATTAAGTTCTTGCACAAGAAATACAGATGTATGGCAAACGCGAAAAGTGGATGGGTTAATACCTCTGCTTTCAAGTTGGTTTTTCAAAATTATTTTGCTATACTTAGAAGAAAACTGGAAAAAGTTAATATTTGGGGATAACCTTTCTTCGCATTTTTTCTAAAAATGAGTCATATGAGCAAAACAAGTCTTATTTAATTGTCCCAAACTGCAGACATATGCTCCATCCACTAGATTACTCCTATAAAGTACATTGGAGAAATTTGCCAAATTAAAAGAAGCCGATAGCCGCGAATTAGAACTCTTCCACGAACGAATTTCCCACCCTGCTAAAGAAATTGTACAAAAGAGGCCACTTTAAAACGATCGAGGAAAAGAACATTTGATTCTTGATTTTAATAATTATGGGCTATATCCAGTTGACAGAAAGAGATCCAAGACACGAATTCTTAGAAGAGAAATCGCAGATGCTGACAATAGTGTACCTCAATATATAATAGTTGTTTTACAAGAACTCAGGGCCTCTCGCCGAATAGGCATTATACAGTCTAATCTTTGGATCATTAATTAGGGAGACCTCGAACATATATTTTTTTGCTGTCACAAAACCGAAATTAGTAATTTGCTCTACAATAATATACGAGTAATAATGTCGAACGCCCTTTAATCTCGCATTTATTGCATCAAATAAAAGACATATTTATTTGTGTCTATTTCAATTTATTAAAAACCAAATCTCAGACTATAGATTCTCTTTTATATTTAGTTAGATGACGTTACCTATGTTTTTATTTATTGTTAAGTTAATGTTTCCTTAATCCATGTTCAGGGTTGTTTGTGAAAATAAAAATGCCTGACGGGCCTCTATGCGAGAAGAACTTGTACCTGCATTTCTCTTCGATTTTATCTCGGATTTTATGTATCTATAGATATACAGTTTATGCTAGGTTAGGAGTATTTATTATTAATTATAAAAAGTGTGACTGGCTGTATGGTTCATTCCAAAAGCCATTTTCAACAAAAAAAAAAAAAAAATCAGGGCCACTGCTCAAGGTCCAGTAAAAACCAGACGTAATGTACAGCTGGTAACATCATCACATTTGAAGAGATGAGAGAAGGTGATGTAGTTGGTGTAGTCATTGATATAGTTGGCTAGAGCGCACGAATGCAGGCATGACTAGAAATCTTGCTATCGTAGCTGCGGGTTCAAATCCCGCCACCAGCAATATCGAATGATTGCATGTTAATTTCTTTGTAAGTACAGCTTGGGCTTGAATTCAGGGGTTGTCTAATTTATGTGGTGTTTATTAAAAAAAAGATACAAATTCCAAATCGTCATGTAGTGGAGATGAACTGATATTCCAATGGAGATTAAAATTCAAGTGCTAATATTGATTCCGATGAGCAAAATGATGAGATGCACGGCAATATTTATTATGAGAAGCAAGATGAAGGAAGGTACAGCGATATTGATTCTGACAAGGAAATTGATGAAAAGTCTAGTAACCAACCAAGAGAATGTCAGATTGGAGAATGGTTGCTGGTGAAATATGACATGAAAAAAATTAGAGATATTGTTTTCTTTTAAGTCAAGTAATTACCAATTAAGTCGAAAGAGTACAAGCTTATAGCAAGCAAGTACCTGCCATGTCCCTAGTTTTAAAACGCAACAAATTTTGTAGTTTTCTGTGTATACTATCTGTAAGTGTTATCAACTTTTTATCTAAACACATACAGCCCACACCCCAAGCTAATCACCTAGGGGTCAATAAGGGTACGTCGAGAACAGTAACAAAGGATGTATAACAAATTTGCTATACTGTAAGATTTATCCAGAAGAGCCCCAAGAGATATTACGTTGGACATATCATAAGAAGAATGTACAATGGTGACGAGATCCAGTACAATGTTAGATTCTTACGAAGAGAACCCCAAATTGTTAAAAGCAGTGAAGGACAAAATAAATTTAGTTTGCCAGTAAAAAAAGACACTGACATAATCGACACCTCCAATATAGTCAGAAGACTGAATTATCCTACAGAAAAACATATTGGGAAAAGAGTATTTTGGATATTTGATGAGAATCTGACGTATTATAGATCTCAATATGCTAAATTCTTTGTCTTGGACAATTTAGGACAGCATACAAATAAAAAAATTATTTCAAAAACTAATTGATCTACTTGTTCCATATTTCGCAATAACACGTAGTGAAACTAAAAGCATCTAAATTTCTAATTGTTGGAATTCGTTTATATGTTCAAAGATATTTCGATACTACCAAAAATTTTGTGTCAAATAACCTCTGTTTTCGGTATTTTTTATTCTCATTACTCCGTTAAACTCGGAACGAAAAGGAAAAGTCCCATCTATCCACTATCATCTATAATTTTTCCTGAGTGTTTTTCAATAAAAATAAAAGTAAGACTTCCTAAAAATAGTGTTACGAAATGAAGAAATCACCACAATATTTGGATATTCTTTAATGCTTTTATCGTAATGTATCAGATTGAATGCTGACTGTTAATTACGAGAGTAACCTATCAATCCAGAGTTTAAATAATACAAAGTAGTCATACATTTTGTCTTGCGTATGAATAGTGTTGCAATCCATGTTGCGTGTCGCGTATCAACGACGATGGAGAATTAAATATCAATTTACTGAAATACATTTCACTGAAATAACACAGGGACTTCGAATTCATTAAACCTTAAGCACCTCCGAGATAAGCGTGTGTGACAACCAAACAGAGAATAACGTGATTTAACCAAGTTGAAATGAGATGAAAGTAATCGCTCTGTTGACCCGAAGGAATGCTGTAGGACAAAGAATCATGTAGACGGTTTATTTAAATAAAGTTGTTGTTATCAAAATATAATTGTTTAGTGGAGATTTTCTGTTATGTTGTTGCTAATTACAAGCTTAGAATAACATAATGACTTTAAAAGTATACGTTTAAACCGCCTAATGTTTTTTCAGTATATAATATTTTACTTCAGTTGCAAAACACCGTTTACTGTTTCGTATTCAAACTGGTCAAATTTATATCTGATTTTTATACCCAGAAAAGAAAACGACCAAACAACCATATATATGAATGATGAAGATGTTGCACTACTTGAAATATGAAACATCAAAGCTCATATTTATTGAAGAATTTCTAGATAAAGTACTCCAAGAAAGATAAATTGAAGATGTTATAAATTTTAACATATACCACACGAAATCTTGTCTAGGGCGCTGAAGAATTCAATGTGTCTCAAAATATCATTTCTCAGCATCTGGGAGATTTAGAAGTGATCATTTAAGAAAAACCATTGCATTTCAAGATCGCAACATTATCTGACTGCCAATAGAGAGAGATGCTGCACGTCAAGAAACATAGCAGATGCACTAGACAATTTCAGCAGAGTACATCTATCGATAGAAACGATTCGAAAATGTTTGGAGGAATCGAGGTATAGTTTACAGACAACGTCTGAGAAGACTTCCCTTGACCGTACATCATAAACGAGGAGATTGGAATGGACGTAGTGTGAACATCTCGATTGGCGAAATAATGGATCTATTTATTACCTAAAACTGGTGAGAGATTTTAGATAACCGAGTATCGTATGGACGAGGCCAGGGTAGCGAGAATTTTACGATTATGACGATGGTTCAATCATGGTTTTATGTGAGGCATATGCTTCAGGGTTTTTGTTTATTGTTGAAGGAACGATGATAGCTCAAGTGTATGTTGACAATATCATAAACAACATTGTTCCTCAATTTTATGGTGCTATTGTGAGAAACTTTTTTGTTGGATGATAATGCCCGTCCTCATCGTGCAAGAATCCTTACCAATGCACAGCAGAATTTTGTAATTCCAACACTTCCACTCCCACCGAGGTTCCAGACCTCAGTTCCATTGAACAAATGTGGTTTACGTTCAAAAGAACCATACGTAACCATCAACCTCAACTACAAATAATAAGAGAATTGAGAGTGACCATTTCAGGAATTTGGGCCAATATCTTTCAAGATTACATCAATAATTTCACTTGTAGAATGCCTAAACCATGTCGAGCTGTTATTGATGCTAATTGGGGACTTAGAAACTGAAGAAATGATTTGCAGCTTCAAATGAAATTTGTTTTTTTATTTTATTTTGGTTTCCATGAGAATAAAATTGAAAAATGGAATTGCTTGTTTCATTTAATGAAAAATGAATAGAAATTTACATGTTGAAAAAATGTATATGTTCCGAAACGAAAACCTATAGTTCACTGTGGAATCTCAGCCACATCTTATATATCGATAAAGTCGAATACTGGTTGTATTTCTCAACAAATGGAATAAACGTTTCATTTTATTATCTTATACATTTATCATGGTGTATTGTATACGCTTGATAATGATTAAGCTAATCATATCATTTAATAAATATATTACATATTAAATTTTTCTATTGTTTTCCATACTAATATGTATCAAGCAACCTCACAGATAAAAATAAAGGATGAGTAAATCAGGGCTTCTAGGCGGCCAAAAAATTTTGAAAAGAGAAAACAACTGAATACTTGTTGGATCCAGGAATCAGTTAATACCCTGACAGCATGCCAATTTCGACCATCTTGTTGAAATCACACATCTCTCGTATACAAATTTGAAGATATTCTTAGCAACAAATTCACGTACAAACATAAATCAACTTCGAATATTATCATAAACCACCATCATAAAAAAGATATTGCAAAACTCCTCCAAAGGCGAATGCACGTCATGAAACAAATGCTAGTTGTAAACGTTTCAGATTATTCTGGCTGTTAATTTACCTTGAGAAGTAATGTGTCTCATCTCACACGATCAAATTTGAGAGAACATATTCATCATTCTAATTCCTATTATTTACAATGCCTATAAAATTAGTTTTAAAACCCAAAAAGAAAAAAAGCTATCAAAAATAATTGTCACTAAAAAAAGTATGCATACTTATCGCATCTTTATCAAAACTATCTTCTGTATGTGCACTTTTTACTTCCCTCGTGCACAGGGTCAAAAAAAAGGTGATGTTTTGGATATGTACTTATATTTCAGGTATTTATAAACTCATTGTGATAAAATTTTCAATAAATGCAATCTGTTAGTATATAATCAACCCTCGAGAGATACACTTCAACAACTACCCCCAGCTTATCGATAATAGACTCAAAAGCTTTAAAATTTACATTAACAATAATTCGTAATAATTTGTAAACATCGTTGACATAATTCATAATTCTAAAAAATGGAAATAAAGATAGACAATATCAAACAACCTGATTCGTAATTTAGTATTCAAAATATTACTCTCTATTGTAGCGAATCAGTATAACAACCTATATTACTCGGTGGCCAAATAACAAATAAATCTGTAAATATATCCTGCATTTTAATACAGCTGACCATCAAATGTGCGGTGTTAGAAATAGCAAAAAAATCATAGACAAACACAATTTTTTTCCGAGTAGTTGTTATTGTATATAGATGGAAAAGTGTGTCGTAATAAAAACCCGATTGAAACAGAAATCTGCTTATAATTAATACAGATAATATTAATATTATAGGCATTTTAAATATTTTATGCAGATGCAATATCCGCCTGTAATAAATCTAAAAAGGCTTAAAACAAATGCCTGAAACAGTAGATGTTACAGATGTAGAACGGGGCTAATTTGAATATAACTAGTGTCGTAGGCGCCCGTTTAGTTATGCGCGTGTCCGGTTGTCTTGTAATGTGGCGCTGTAGCTCAATAAACAACGTGGGGTTTGATGAATGCGCTACACCCCGTGAGCATCGAGCTTGAGAGCTCCAAGGCAGAGCTGCCCTCATCAATTATCAGCAGGACCTGGTGATTTCGTGTATCGAGCTGCGGATGAGACACCGCATGCAGTCGGTTTGATTGTCTTCCGAAGTGCCTCGCATATTTTGACAGTGATTTTACATAATTCATGAAATGTACATAAACAGATCTAAATTTTATGATTTGCAAAAAGGAAAACATGTTTAGAACAAAAGTTAGTTCAGTTGATATATTATTTTATTAAAATTCAATAAAAGAAATTATGGGTCACTAAAAGGCATTGATAGCAATTTTCACGTAATATATACGAAAATCCAAAAATCTAATGATATATATACAGTGTGGCCTTCCGGATTTACATGTTAATACCCCAGAAATACATAAATGGCGAAAAAAATTAAATACTGTGTACATTTTTATACATTCTACTAAATCCCCCTTTAGTTCAGTACATTTTTCTTTTCTTTTCCTCCCATATGCAACAAGTTTCAACAATTCTTCAATAATACTGTAGAACTTATTAAAAGAAGTTTGCTAAGGGAAATTTCTGAATATTCCATCGTACTTACCAATTAGCCTTTAGATTCTAATCTGGTTCCAATTAGTCACTTGTGCCAGTGCGAAGTAATGATGTGGATTTTGGAAGCTCTTCGGACTAATTTTATTTAAAAGATAAGTCATTTTCACTTTTTTTTCCAATTACTTCGATGCAAGTTACAAAATATTATACAAATTTGTGATTAAAATCTTGCAAAATGTTTTATTGTAGGTTTAACCTGTGGCTGATAAACATGTGTAATTTTTAACTGAATTGATTTTATAAACAAATTATATAGTTTTAACTGCCTTTTATTATTCTTGCAGGAAGGATTTACCTTTTTGGGTTTTTTTTTCGTTATTTGAATTTAGATCGTATTTCTTTAAAAGAAAGTAAATTGGCAAAGTCGGTGTCAGAATATTTTATTCAAATTTCTTTTCACTTGTTTTAGTTACATTCTCAACTCAATTAGTTGTTGCAAACAAAGATAATACTTGTAAATCTGTAATAATAAATCTATATAAGCGAAGTAGCTTGAAATGTAATCATGTTTCTTATATTAAATGACTGTTGTAATCAAACACTTAATATAAAAAAATTATAAATCTAGGCAGAGATTTGCTTCATATTACCTTTTGTTACCGCAAGCGACCTTTAGATGGATATTTTTATTGTTATTCATTATTATATTCTTGTCTGACTCACTATTTCTTCTCTAATGACGGTCAAACTTTTTGTTAGCGCACAAAAATTCAAACGAACAGCATACTTATATAGGGTTATTATAAAATGGAGAATTAGTCAAAGTCAGAAGTAGATAATAATGAATTTATAAATAATAATGACTAACACAAATCCTTTTGCCTTTCGGAGAAATTGTTAATGTAACAATGAACAATAACATTTAATTTAAATTTATCATCGTAACCTTTTCTTAAATTTGTGTTAATTAGTAACCAGAAAAAGTCAGTCTAGTTTGAAGAAATACAATATACAATTTCTTATTCAGTTTTTTTTTTTTCATTTAGGCCAGGAGAAATATAAATTAAGTTAAAAATTATACTAATCCTTCTTAATCTAGTGCAGAAAAATTTGCTGATTAACATTCATATATATTCATATATTCACATTAGTTTACACAATTTCAATCACACTCTATTTTGAAAAATGGCGACAAAAATGCGACATTCTATTTTTTAACTGCTTCTATGAAAAAACAAACGAAATAAGTGCACGTAAGTATATCACCATCTTATAAGCCTAATTGGTTACCATTTGTGAAATTTGCACTATGACGTAGGTCGTAAATGTGCAACGCAGAATTTTTTTGTTAAGTTTTACCGTATGCCTTGGTGTAATGGAACCTATTCAGACGATTATTATGTGGACTTTGTTTCACGGATTTATGATCCTGATTTTATGATTTCGGGTCGGTGCGTGTAAAGATATGTAAATATGTGAAAGACACATTTGCTAACGTAGATCAGCTATAAACATCAGCCTAACAGTCAGTTTTCTTCAAGCTAATAAGTCCGTAGGAAAAAAATACCATTTCTTGCCTAACAGTACAAATTAAAGATTACCTTGTCTGATAGTTCTCACCTTAAAGAACAAAAATTTGCTATGATTCATCTAATGAAGAAGCTAATATTAAGATTGTGAAACTACCATTTAACTTAGTTAAAACTATGTTTATGAAAATAAATTCTACTTAATTACTTGTCGAAACATATACATAATGTCCCAGCAATTGGAAAATACACTGCTCACTTTCTCAAGCTATTGTGGTCATTAAAAATCCAACAACTTCTCTGGTATTGCTGCGGGCTGAACAAGTAAGAGCTAAATAACTCCCTTTTAATAACTGATAACAAAGACATTGTTTAATTAATGCAAGCAACTACATGCCTTCACTAGCTGCGAGAGTACTTCAGGACTTTATGAAATGGGAAAGCCAAAGCAATAAATTTTTAAACAATAAAAAAACTGTCCATAGTATCAGTTCACTAGGCAAGTTTTTTCATTTATAAACTTGGTTGAAGGAAATGATCACACTATTCACACTATTTGGCGGCCATTGGAAACAACAAGTACTACTCAATTATGATCTGCCTCATGCAATTGTTTGGTTTCTGCTCAAGATACATGAATCAAAATGAAAATCGACGACGAAGGGGATTAACATGAATTGTAATAAGTATATGTCAGTTGACTTTTTCTTTTATTCTTTTCATTACCCTACTTCCTGCAATACAGGTTTACTAAATCATTTTGTGCTTTTCCTATGAATCATGTATTCACTGAAATATAATTAATTGCCTTCTATATGCACACACTTTAGTTTTATGTTTAAATAAAATTTTTTAAAGGATTTGTGCAAGTCTCATCCTGTGATAAATGATTGCCACGGTAGAAAAAAATTAAAATACAAAGATCTAGCGCAATGAAACTATATGTAATTTCTTTTCAAGACAAAAACAAAATTACATTTAAATCAACAATGTTTTAATCGTGAGCCTGGAAACGCTGCAAGACGAGTGCTTCCCAAAGAGGTAAAATCACTATTTTTTAACGTTCATTTCAGTGTGTGGTTTTGGGGTAGTTTTGACGGAGTTGACCTTGACCAATAGCCTAGTATTGCTTTCAGTCCCCTAATAAATTCTTTTTAAATGCAGGCCACACTTTATCACGAATGGTAACTCACATCATTCATATCTACTAACACTTCTGCAATAGCAAACTAATCAAAACTAAATCAACTTTAGATTTATTTTTTAAAAAAAAAATCTAGGTTTGATATCTTAACACTTCCTATTGACATGCAAGCTCTCGCATTATTTGTAGAATTACTCTTTAGAAATAAAACTTCCTTATTACCTTTTCAGCAATCTGGCATTACTCTCTCAAAGGAAAACATATCAGAATTGCAATTGGTCAGAGTATAGAGTGAAAGAATGCACATATTATTTTAATTAGAAAAGTGGCTGTGTGCTGATGTGAAATCAAAATACTCATTTATTGAAAATTAATACAATAATTATATACATTTATGTACCAAATTGAGCGAACACAGTGCACTGTACGATATAATTAAGTATCATAATTCTCACACATACGCCATAAACGTGTTAAAATTCGATATTTGGCCGCTGTAATAAATTAGAAGTAAAAGGTTAAGAGTTGGTCATTACTCTACAGAAACTTAATCAATCGAGTTTATTACCATCATAGTAAGATGATGATCCTAGTGTGGTTAATAATTATACATAAATTATAATTTATATGTGAAAGGTCTCGGGTAAGATTCATGCAGGTTGCGTGACCCCTTCTTCTGTTCAGAATGTGGACACCAAACTGCTCTTATAAGAAGCATTCTTTATCACAAGTTTTATCTGTACGTGTCTTCTAACACCTCAAGAAATATATATTCACATTTATTTTTTATCTAATTAATAGATTAATACTTTAATAAAAGAAAATAAAATCGTACATGTACAAAACGTTATTAATCTGAAGGAATAAAAATCGTGAAACTGGTACTTAGTAAATGTTGTTTTCCAGTATATACTTAAAGACATCTAAATTAAAGAGATATGATAAACAGTAAACAACGTTACTCCGATTACTAATACAGTGTGTCATAAATTCGTTATATTTATATTTAATACAATAACTGAAAACCAGACAAAATAGCAAAAACATGTAAAAACATTATATGGTAACTAGATATATGGATCTCTGCGCTGGAAAAGAGACGAGTTAGTGCTGCTTCAGGAGACTGTCAGTTGGACGTCGGGGTGAGTGGCCGCTGCCTACAAGGTAGCTACCTGTCACCTCATCTATGGTGTCTAATCGTCTCTAGGAGCGCCTAACTTCGAAAGGATTCTATGCTCAGTCATATGCAGACGACGGGCTGCTCCTAGTGACCGGCCACTTCCTAAACTTCGTTTGCAACAAAACGCAAGTAGCCTGTAGAATAATAGAAAGATGGTGCTGCTGTGAAACAGGTCTATCAGTCAATCGCTCCAAGACTGAGATGATTTTTACCAAGAGAGAAAACATAGATGATTTTAGGGCACCAACCATGTATAGTAAACCTCTCTAGGCTTGCACAAGAGGTTAGATACCTGGGAGTGACCCTAGATGGTAAATTGTCATGGGGGCCGCAGATCGACAACATCATCAAAATGTCGACTGAAATATTCTGGCAATTGCGCCAAACGGTAGGTAGGAACTGGGGCCTCAACCCATGTATCCCACATTGGCTGTACACGGTGGTAATCAGACCGAAGCTCCAGTATAGATCTGTGGTCTGGTGGCCGATCGTGGAAAGAGCGACCACGTCCCGAAAGCTGGCAAAAGTCCAGAGACCACCTGCCTATGAATCACTGGCGCAATAAGGACGACACCGACAGCTGCTCTGGAGGTTCTGCTAGGCCTGCTAACGCTTCCATCGTGAAGAGAGGGAGGCTATGGCGTCCTATCTGAGAATTGCTGGACTGGCGGAGAGGGAAATCCCCATCTCTGTCCTAAAGGTGAGAGAAGCAAGAGATCAGCTAAGGTTGAAAAGAAAATACACTCTCACTCTTTCCAGTAGAAAGGAGTGGATTGAAGGGAGAATTGACCTATGGACTCTCTGGTATGCTACACAGACGGGTCTCGGTGGGGGGGGGCACCAAACTGTCCTCTGGCGCGGGAATATATCTGAAAGGCAAAGGAGTGCAGGGGAGCTTTGCTCTATGTTAGTGTACCACGGTCTTCCAGGCAGAGGTTTACGCCATCCTAGCTGTGGCAGGTAAGGTTGAGGTTAGGAACGGAGCGAAACAGGTGGTGTACATCTGCTCCGATAGCCAGGCCGCTCTAAAAGCGGTGTGCTTCTCCAGGACGAGATCAGCTCTCATTCAGGAGTGCGGGAACGCCCTAGAAGAGCTTGCCAGACATAATCAAGTGAGACTGGTGTGGTCTCGGGACATACCGGAGTTCTAGGCAACGAGAAGTCCGATGAATTCACTATACTTGACGCCGAGGAACCCTGTCTCGGGCCTGAGCATATGTTAGGCATTACAAGAAGGCAGGTCGCAACGGCCCTCAATGAGTGGGCCCACGAGACACTAAGGAAGCATTGGAGGACCAACAGGGCCTGCAGGTACTCTCGAGATTTTGTAACGAAGCCGAACAAATCGAGATCGGAATGGTTACTGGGCCAGAGTCGGAAGAATCTGATTCTCTTAATTGGAGTTCTGACAGGCCATGGCAGACTTAGGAGGCACATATCGTTGATAGGTATTGAGGAAGCCCCTACATGTCCAGAATACGGGAGTGGTGAAGAAACATCACTTCCTGGGACAGTGTGAAGCGTTTAAGCGCCTGAGACATAGTATCTTCGGTTCTGAGGCGCTGATGAAGGGCTTGAGCTCCCTCGCAATGAGTGACATGTTGACCTTTATTAGAAGATTGGAAAGATTCGACGAGGGGGCAATAGAAGCACATGGCTGAGGGGACAGTTGGGGGCTGGTAAAAAGGGCCCATCTGCGGCCTGCTTGCCAGGTGCCAGCCTCCCCCACCATTACCATTACTATTACCGTTACCGTTACCATTACTATTACCATTACCATAAGATATATAGATCAATTTCGTTTTATATCACCTATTTGGTAAACCATTGTTTAGGTTTTATCTTGAAACCAAAATAAGATAGAAAATGTTTAATAAGCTCACTGAAAACCTTGTGAAAAACTACATATGCACAAAATATTTTAAAAAACTTCTACCCTAAACCAAATACAAAGAAAGAGACACTATGATGGCAAAATTAAAAAAAAATAAATAACGTCAAAAGAGATAGCTGAAATTTAAATATACCATTGAATTTCCCCTTATACCCGAAAACACCAAAGCCATCAAATTTTATCCACACTGTATAGTATATAAAACATGAGTGTCGGTTTTGGAGTTTCTGCGCATCCGACAAATGGGATCATCTTTCATCGTTATTTTATGAAGGTGCTTATTTAGAGGATAGTATCCTATTGCGGAAATTACTCGAAGGTTCCTTTATATGGAAACTTTGTTTTCTAAATCTGGGATCTTACCCCCAATGGTTCTTAAACGGTACTAATGCCCAGATTGGTAACCTTGAATTAGGCAAACTTATTGATATTCAAAAAGCTGGTTCAAGGCCAGGAAAATGACTTTTAGCACCATCCCCCATAGACGATCAACTACTTCATTACTTTGTATGTGGCTATATCCGGGACCCATATAAGTTTGGCTGAGTTGCGCTCACACAACGCAGCCAAAATCTTCCGAAAATTTAATGCCAACTTAGAAATCAGCTGACTAAATATTTAAATATGCTTGTTAACGAAATCTCTGGCGAGATTTTTATTTGCACATAATGGGATATTAAATATGTCGCTATCCGCCACAGAAACATCTATGATGTCGGTCGGATAGTAACATTTGGACCATATGAGAAGTTTCACATTCCTCTAACCACTACTCAATTTACCTTAGTCAGTACATGACTAGCAGGCTGGCCACTATCATTTGTCTGTTCCATAACCTATGGCATACTGAGCAGAACTAATAAGTTCGAAACCGGTCTATGTCTGGTTAGGAATTGACAAATGATATTGGCTACCGATCTATCATGATTTGAAGGTATAATCCAATGCAGATCGGGGTATTTGCCCGCTGAGTAGTTGTTTCGTTCAAATCATATTTAATAACAGTAGTTTAGTCCACCTGGGCTAGAGGTCGCCGCTCTCGGTACTTGCTTCGTAAGTCGCTATCCGCCACAGAGACATCTATGATGTCGGTCGGATAGTAGCATTTGGACCATATGAGAAGTTTCACATACCTCTCACCACTACTCAATTTACCTTAGTCAGTATATGACTAGCAGGTTGACCACTATCATTGGTCTGTTCCATAATCTGTGGCATACTGAGGAGAACTAATAAGTTCGAAACCGGTCTATGTCTGGTTAGGAATTGACAAATGATATTGGCTACCGATCTATCATGATTTGAAGGTATAATCCAATGCAGGACGGGGTATTTGCCCGCTGAGTAGTTGTTTCGTTCAAATCATATTTAATAACAGTAGTTTAGTCCACCTGGGCTAGAGGTCGCCGCTCTTGGTACTTGCTTCGCAAGTCGCTATCCGCCACAGAGACATCTATGATGTCGGTCGGATAGTAGCATTTGGACCATATGAGCAGTTTCACATACCTCTCACCACTACATAATGGGATATATCACAACTTAGAGTATACTTGGATACTTACGTAAAATCACCAACACACGACCCTTTGGTATGCATACGTGTATGCTAGCAACAATTCCCTCTTGAATGAAATGTTAACGATTTCGTCAAGGTTAGCAAAATCAAACCAAAGGAGACGTCAGGAATTTAGAGGTTCAATTGAATAAATGATTAACCTATTTGAAACACTCAATTATACGAAATTCTATTATTTGTTAAATTATCTCTATCCACAAATGACAAAACAATAATAAATTAACATATGCATATGTATATTGAGGCTTGTCCTAAAAAGACGCAGCGTGGTTTTGCGCATTGATGACGAAGCTACACAAATTAAAAGTTTCGAAAAAAAACTCCTTCAAGATACACACACCTCCGTTAGAGATTTACATCAGTTATGCCTTGATATAGAACCATAACAGACAAAAATTTTCGAGTAGTCCTTTAACCAATAGTATTATTACCCAGATTAGGGAATATAAAGCAGCTTTTGAAAAAACCATAAATTATATTACCAGTTCTATCTATAGACATCGACAGTCCATCTATTAAGTCCAACCCTACCAAAATTCAAAATAACCTCTGTTTTCCTTCTTGTTGTTCTCTTTTTCCCTTCGAAGTTCTTCATCCAAAACTTGTCGAAAATCCCAACTTAGCCGTTCTTTTTGGAATTGCAATCCCCCCGACTTCGCCCACATCCAACTTCTCAATTGTCACGATGCTACTTGCACGTGGATGTTTGGCTGGCTCTGGAAGCAGAATCTTTTGAAGGAAATATTTGCACAAAAAATTGTTTGGAATTGGAGTTGGAATTAGTACATAGAGAGGCAGGCACCTGTCTTCTTACAAATGCCTGATCACTTGGTCTTACTGAATGCATATTAATTTTTCATGGAAAATCAGTAAAAAATTTCCCATATGTACCGTAGTTTTTGGCGAACATTAGCCCAATGGTTACTACTTACATCTAATTACTATTGGTTCTACCTAAGTGATGATGAGTTTTCGATTCCATATTAGTATGTCATTATTTTTAATTATAAAATGTTCCACATTCCCTAACTCAAAAAAAATTTTGATTTTCTAGTATTGTTTTAGTACCTTGAAAGTCGACTAAAAAACTTAATTCTTTTTATATGCAAGCATATAAATATAAAATCACAACTATTTGTCAATATTTCCGAAAATATTAATCATGATTATTTTTGCCGTAAACTATTAGATAATTATTTTAGAAATAAATGCGCTTGTCTAAGGGGATTAAAAATCAATTGATAAATCAACATAATATATTTTATATAAACACCTGTTTGAGCAACAAAACATGTTAATCTTAAATTTCACGCTTCTTAATGAAATAAAATATGTGCATAATTTGTGAAAGTTTTATTTGGCCCAAAGCTTGAAATGGGCATATTTATTATAACAAGTATAACAACTGTCGTATTATTCACCGCAATAGAAATGAAGACATTTTGTCTGCAGTGAAAGTATTCAACTGTAACAACACCACTTCGATTATCATAAGCGGTTCATATTATTCGAGCAGGATAATATAAATCCTTGTAAGATTGCTACGTAAGACTTTTTTTATCAGTAAATAAGGATTTCTTTATGGCTTTCGGTTAAGGACCATACAGCCAGCCACTTAATTGTTAAGTACCCAATAATTTAATCTAATGCCTTACTTATGTCGTGTATAGCTATGATTAACCTAGCCACAAGACAAAAAAAAAAGAGAATAAAATTAAAGATAATAAACGAAAAGGATATAACAGGGTCACACGCTTCCCGTTCTGGGGTCTTTCAGGATATTTTAAATTAGACAATACAAGTGGTTGGTACGAAAAAAAAGAACATAAATTAAAACATAAGGTAAACAAATCTAACCTACAGTTAGTATCTTCTAGAAAATCTGTTATATTAGTTATAATTTTCCTTCATCCTATACATAATAAACTTAGAATATTAAAAGGTGTGTATCAATGTGTACCTGGTAGGGTTGGTAAAACAATATTTATTCCATTGGTAGTTCCAGTTGGCTTTATAGTTTGTCTGTAGTATAGTATGCAAATCTGTTAAACTAGGTTCGTATCCTCATGTGAATCCGGAGAAAACGCCTTCTTTAGCCAGTGTATCGATGTGGTCATAGTGTTTTAATCTTAAGTGGGCTTTGATCCAGACACAAATAACTTTTTCCTAGGTAAATTCATTGGGTGTATGACGTGTTTTATTTTAATGATATACGGGTTGGTTTTGTAATTAGAAGTGTTTGCATTTTATATTGCCGTGAGTACAGACAGAAAGTGGGGTAGAATAATTGATATTGGGGGATTGTCTCGTAAAATGATATATTGTAACGCCTCATATATTTCTGTTGCCTTTTCGGTAAAAATAGCGCAATAGGATCTAACTGGGATATTTTTTCAAGGTTCTGAGATGGGATGAAATAAGCCTCACCAGTACGTGAATCAATTTTAGATGAATCTGGATAGATTAATAGTGGATCATTATATTGCCTCAATACACTGTTTAAGGATTACAGCTGATTATATAGTTTTTACTATTAGATGGTATAATGATACAAGTATTGGTGAATAAATTAAAGAGTAGAAATCATGAATGGATAATTGTTCAAAGTCTCGAAATCATTGCAGTTTCGAAAAACTCTACACAGGGGCGGTGAATGTTTTTTAATCCAAAACTTATTACATAAATCGGAGGTGTTTATGCTTGACATTTTGTTAAGCAGAAGATTGTTAAAGAAAAAGTGTTTTATCATAGATTTGTTGCAAAGAAAGTTCTTTCTTATTACAAGTGGGGGTCAAGAGCTTCTACATAAATTGGCTCGATAGGTGTGGAATTCATTGCACCAAGGCAAATCCGAATGACTTTTCTCTGGGTAACGTCTAGCTTATTTAATAAATGTTTACTTGCAGATCCATAAATAACGTACCCATGGTCGATAACTGATCTAATATATGCTTTATAGAACAGCAATGCAGTTTTTACATCTGCGCCCCACCAAGTTTGTTTTAGTAACTACTTTTAATAGATTTATTCATTTGTTGCATTTACTTATGATTAATTCAATAAAAGATTCCCATGTCAATTTTTTATATAAAACCACGCCTATGTAATTGACCTCTGGTGGATACGGAAATTTATAATCTCCCATCTGAATATCGACCTTGTCTGGAGTATTGTGTCTTGTAAATACCGTGAAAGTAGATTTTTCCTGAGATAACTCGAAAATGTCTGCAGTCAACCATTTTTTTAAGTCTACAGTGAAATATTCCAGGAGTTTAGTTGCCGTATCGAATTTCTTATGGTCCACGTAAATACAAAAATCATCGGCATATTGGACAATATTTATATTCAGCGTAACATAATTGTGAAGATCGGCTGTATATAAATTAAATATGAGTAAACTCAGTACTGAGTCCTGAGTTAGACCGGTGTTGTTAAACCTCGGGCCAATTCTATCATTTTGATTATTTCTTATATAGATACTTCGGTTGGAAACAGACTTATGATACATTGAGCAATTTTTTTTGGGATGGAAAAGAGTTCATAAAACTTTTTTTCTAGAATAAGGAGACATATTGATTCGTATGCACTCTTGATAACTAGGAAGAGCTCACACAAATAGTTATGGTAAATAAAGAAGTTTTCTATGTCAATTGTTAATGTTGACCAAGCACCAGTGGTTCCAAAGCCTTTCTTAAAACCAAATTTACATGGAGGTAGTAGATTGTGATATAGTAACCACCATTCTAGTCTAGATTTTATCATACGTTTTAAGGTTTTTAGTTTGCATGTCAATAATGAAATGGGTCTGTAAAAAGTGGCGCAATTCGAGTTTTTTTCTGGCTTTAAAATTGAAACTACGGTTATATTTTTAAATTGAGAAACAGTGGCACCGGAGAGATATATTTCATTGAAAATTTCCAAAAGAAACATTTTAGCACTGTAAGCATTGGGTACTTGACATCATTATATCCTGGTGACGTATTTTCGAAATTGTTTAATACAATTCAATTCACTATACTCAATAGGATTACATAAAAAATGATTTTCGTTGACAGGATTATAAGTACTGATATTTCTGAAATGATCTGCCAATGGTGGGGTTATGTTGTCAAAATAAGTCATTTACCAACGATTCATTATCAGGCACCCTTTAATGTTAAAATTAAAATATAAATCAAGTCAGAAATTTTGTGAAATCATTATGAGTTCTCCTTTACTATATTTATGAGATTTAAACAAAGTAACTAATAAGAGGAATGCACTTGTTTGTGTGGGATTTAAAAAAAATAAAGGACAGTGCGCAAGAAATGAAGAATCGGGATCATTACCATCAAAGACAAGCGGCTGACAAGAAGGCTGTGATGCCCTGCAGATGTCACACCGACCATGTCATGGTAGTCTCGGCATCGTCTAGTTATACAGAACAAGCGTCCTGGGGTTCGAATACATCTACTTGTTGAATGCAGTAAGACATTTTTAAATTTACTCATACGGCCTTATATTTTGTTACATAGAAAAATGCAAAAGAAACCAGTTTGGATTTGTTGTTATTATATTTAGCTTGATTTGTAATGATTTAACTTGTAATTTATAACATATTTCAACTTTTGGATCTAAAATTGTTATAAACATAAAAACATAAAAACATAAACATAAAACATACATACTTATGACAAAAAAATCAAATACTTAATAAAGAAGTTGTGTAAAATGCATAACCCGCTAAACTTCGTCGAGTTGAAAAATAGAAGGGTGCCCAATTATCCTTTGAAGGTACATATAATGGGGGAAAATTGTCGTTTTGGACAAAAAAAATCGGAACAGATCACTAGCTATGTACCCAGGCGTTTGATGCTATTATTATTATTCATCGAATTATGATTTTATTGTATAATTGGTGTCCACATTGTATAGTGTATATGCATCAGGAAAAACTTACACATGTAAATAAAAAAGCATACTATATGTGTGTTCTAAAACGTCCAGTCTGTACATCAACACAATGCTGTGTCAATATACACATGGCGATCTAGGAAATGCTTGGGTAACATATTTCGCATCCACCGTGTTTTCTGATGTTAAATGATATAAGTAGATTTATATTTCAAGCTGCAGTTTCAAAACTGTTATGTATAAGAAATAGGTGAGAATTAAAACAACATAATGTACAAGAAATTAATATTTTTAGGAAAGCTGGTAATTTTTCTTACAAAAAGAACCTAAAAGTTAACATAACTATTACCACTGTTATTTTATAAGCAATTTCAGCCAATATTACATATATTTAGTGAAATTTATTGGTTGTAGGACACTTAATCGCTGCGACCCGCCCTGCAATGCGGACAAATGAACAATACTGTTTGCAGGAGACTCCGCCTGCTGTTGTCTGCAAACTCTATTGTTCCTGCTGAGCGTGCGCCCTGTCAAACAATACGTTTTCAACTGCTATTGTCCGAAAGCGTCCCAATCCGACGCTTCAAGGCGGCGCCATACGTCGTTAACTTCCGGCAGAATTGATAAATTTCGTTTGTGTGTTGTAGTTTTGAACATTTTCAATTTTCTGTATCAACGAAGATATCTGAGTCTCTACTGTTTAACTAAACTGTATTTAAATGATTGGTAACATCTTTCGTTACAATATAACAAGATGAAACTATCAATTTTGACATTGCAGTTGACAATTTACCAAATGTTGGAGCACTTTAATAAGTTAAAAATTGTTTTTGTGAGTTAACGCACGCAAATTTAATCCTCTTTGCAGTTACAGATGATACAAATAACGCAACAATAGAATTGCAAATATTATTTAAAAAGAGGTTTCGCTAGAACTAGCTGCCAATCTTGCTCTCAAACTTTGCCGACTGCATGTACATACATATTATTATTTGACACATTCCTCAGATATAGATAGTCCTAAACGTTTGTTTAAACCTTATGAAACTTCTTGGATATTGTATATCGATATATGTTTGTGTATTACATCAGTAGAGAAGCACAATAAGATACATAATATGTCCAATGTTCTAAATCATAATGCATCTAAAACACAAAAAGTTTACATGACTTTTAACAAACGTGCTTATAACACATGTTTCAGTAATGAGAACTCTAAGGGTCGGTTTATCAATGCTCAGTTAGCTCTAACTAGAAGCTAAACCAAATTCAACTTCGATTATTTATTATGATACCATACCAATCAAATCAATACGATACAAATCATCATATATAGATTTTGGTAGTGAATTATAACTGTTATTAAATAAAAGAAAATATTTAAGGAAACAGTGTTATAAAAATTGTTTCTTTGGATGTTGTCTTCTAGTTAGAGTTAACTAAAAATGATAAGATGCCAAAAATTAAGCTGAAATATAAGTCTAACACAAGATTTTGTGCTTACCGGAAATTGTTGATGGATGTAAATACTCAAAATAAGTTAGTATAATTACATAAGTGTGTGTGTGTGTGTATAGTATTGTGGAACGAATTTCAGGGCAAATATTTGTTTTTGGCACTGAGAATATTGTTCCTATTATAATAAACATCAATCTTCGCTACCAAGTATGTAAAAGTGCTTTTATACACCCGACTACTCTGCATATTGTCGTATTTTGATAGTATATCGAACTTATTCGCCCTAGAACCTCTTTCAATATAATCCGTTGTTGAAACTATCCATAGATATGATTTGTAAAAGAACGCAATGGGTCTTGCACTATTTGTAGTGATTTGAGCTATATTTTACAAAGTGATAGTGGTATCAACCGTGAAAAGTGAATGAAAATTCTTAAAGAAATTGAACTAGAAAAGAAAATCCTTCTGAAGTTGTTTTAAACGAAAGTTCTCCGAAAACAAATATCCTCAATTCATACAATGACACAAGAAAAATGTATGAAAGCTATAACAAACTTAGAAGCACTTGTCAACTCAATCAATTTTGATTCTAACTTATTGACAATTAATTCAGTCTGATTACTCTGATTATTGATTATATTCTTCAATTGCTGGAACATTTCTAGAATTATTTGAAATACACGAGAATATTTCTAGGTATTAAAAATAACTGGAAATTTTTCAGTATTGAACTGTTTTCAATGGTTGTATACAATAATAACCCCCAATGCTCTCTTAATCTTTTTTTGAAGGGTGCACGTTTTCTGGTGCCATGAAATATGGTATTCCTTCGATCTTCAAGGTTAGTTAGATAACAAACAGGTATATAGTGTTTTATATCAAGCTGTACTTCCAATTACTACTTTAGTTTTGATTGTTTATATTTTTCATAAACAGGGTTGCCAAGTATCCTCCTTTGAGAAGGACAATCCTATTTTGACAAATTTTATCCTTTGTTCTACTTTTAAATTAATTTCTCGTGCAGTTTCAGAAATTGTGCAAAATGCAGTAAGAACAATAAACAGGAAAATTTACTTAAGCTGAGAGAATCTCCGTAAGAGTATTATATTTTGTGTTTTTCTTTATAAAATTATTTGTTTGTTTTACCAATTTCATGTTTGTTTTTTGCTTTTCCAATTCTGTTTGCTTTTTGTTTGAAATATACATATATTTCATATTTACATTTTTCATCTAATTTGTACAAACTGAATTTTTTAACTCAACCTTAGGTATGTCCCCCTTTACAAATTAGAATGCTTAGCAACCATATTCATAAAACATTATTATATAGTTTTTAACCAACTTTGGACCTGGTAATTTTTTAAAAATCGTACACTAGGGACAAAAGTTATAAAATCTGCATTTACCTCGGACGATTTTACAATTTTGAAACATACATTTTTCATTCTGAATTATTTCATCATTAACTGAATTTGAAGTAAATATTTTTCTATATATAAAAAGTGCGTAGCCGATTTAATATATATTCAAATATTTTAAGAGGTATTTTATGGTTTTTATTTCATAAATAATTGAAATAAATGTGACATTTTATCGTGTAATTGGGTAGGCTATTTAAATATTATTTGAAATAATTGCAATATATTTTTCTCTTTAAATATAATAACTACCAAACCAATTTAGTTAAAAATGTTATTTGAAGGATATTATTTACTTAAAAAATAAAATCAATGCTGTTTTATACAGTAGGGACTACTATATCTGTTGGATTACGAGGACGTCAACGTATTTGAAAAAGGCACGACAGTAAGAAACTTGTATGTTCTTTTTTCAGTAGACATAAATACACTATATTATAATTTAAGAAATTGATAATATTCTTTATACGAATTACATCACGCATTCAGTTACATTCTGAACTGGCACATACCTAATCAATATCCAATAAACTATAAATCATTTTTTAATAAATTTGAAGTATATGTTTTATTATTAAATTGGTCATTAGTATTAGTAATTTAATTTCATGAGCCTAATGGTTAAATTTTAATAAATTGCGCGTCGTCCTAATAGCACTATTTATTATATTAATTAATTTTAATAATAAATTTATTACCAGTTTCATATTTAATATAATATCACGAAATTATATGAAATATGGTATCATAGCAATTAGTACATGATGGTTCCTGTTAAATTATACTTCCTTTTTATTTCGTTAATTTTTAACATGTTTTAATCATAGATAAAGAATCAGTTTTAGTACATTTAAATCCTACAAGGGACAAGAAAAAGTTTTTATGAAACATCCCATATGTTTCCAACACTGACGTAGTTTTCCACAAAACACCAAAACACCATACAATGCACTCGACGAGCATTTCATCAACCAAGTTGGCATCATCTGGAGATGATTGAAACTTAATTATTTCCAGATGATACCAACTTGGTTGGTGAAACGCGCGTCGAATGCAGTATATGGTAGTTTAGAACTAATTAACTTATACAGGGTGGTTTACTAAGAATGGGAAATCTCGAAGCTAGAGATTTTATTCCGAGATTTCTCAATAGTTTTGAAAGTTGTCATTTTATCAACTTAAAAATTGGTAGATTTAAGTTTTTTGGCATGACAAATACGAATTTGCAACTAATTTTAACGTTGTGCATAGAGGGCGCTATTTATACTCTACTGTTTTGATAAGACAAAGAATATTTATTTTGCCTGTAGAATTATGGGCAAAATGAATCGAAATTCTGAATGAACATCCTGCTTTACATGACTCTTGTTTAATTCGATATCTCTATCCGTTCTTTTTTTTTACAAAAATGATCTGTAATTTACAAACATTGAAATAGTTATGGCTTATTTTGTAAATTTCTTTATATTACATTAGAACCATTTTTATAAAAAATTATAGTATTTCCAATGTGTAATTATACAATTTTTCTTTGCCTCTGTAGGCTACGTTATTAAATGGGATTTAGGAAAATCTCAAAATAAATAAATGTTTTTATATCACAACTTATTGTTTATTATGTTATAACGTATCACGAGGGGGGAATTAAATTTATTACTATTTTATAATTTTTTCTCATAAAATTAAAATGCTTTTCAAAAATAATTTAATAATAATAACGTTATCGGTATGCATGAAAGTTACGTTTTATTTTTGTAATTTTAACTTTAGATTCGTAATCAGCGACCTCGAAAACCCCTATGTATCAAGTTTGGGGTGGATCTGATATTTTTTAAATATATACGCCCGCCATATTAGATCAGCCATTTTGTTTTTTATAATTTTGACTTGATTCGTAATCAGCGACCTCGAAAACCTTAGTGAACCAATATTCGTTAAACGTGAAGAACGCCTTCATATTTTGGCCACGTTTTTGGGATGTGGGACCACTGTGTGATGGGAGAATAAGCTTATTATTGAAACAGGATAACTCAGTATTATTAAAATGATATATCACTATAATATTCTTTGAGCTAACTTGTTCCAATAATAAGCTTACTTCATCACCAGAAGCAGACATAGATATCAGCGTCCTCTGGGCATTATAAATAGACGTAGCTATTTTACATCCGCTGGGAGATAATTTAGTTGTCATGGATGGCAATGCTCCATCACATAAGACACGGTATGTTCGTAAGGTCTGGAAGGAATTAACGTACACAAATTGGATTGGCCCCGGTGTCCCCAGATATGAATCCAAGTAAACAAACCTGAGAATTCTTAAAACGTGCAATTGAAAGGTGTCCTAACTCATCCATAAGTCTTTCTTCAGAACATTTCAGATCATCTCATAGATAGGACAGATAGAGGTAAAGAGCTTTCGTTACGCACCTCTGACCCTGTGGAAATTACAAATTCGGTTTTAAGAAAAAAAAGAACACATAATCCTCTCTATTTCTTAAAAATGAAGAAAATAAATAAACGATATTTAGGTACATTAATCGGATTATCCATTTAGGAATTACAGACATTTGAAATAAGCATAGTAGAAAGTAATGCAAAACTTTTAAAGCTATGTGTATAGTTTACTAAATTTTAAAATTATGAAAACTGATGTAATATAATCAATTCTAAAAAGTTAAAATAGGTTTTTCTTATAAAAGAAAATTCGACAGGATTCAAGTCGAAACCTTTTGGTGGCCAAAGAATAAGTTAACATTGATGTGGTTTTCCACAAGACACCATATACTGCACTCAACGCGCGTTTCGCCAACTAAGTTGACATAATCTGAAGATGATTAAGAAGTTTTTAAGTATATCCAGATAATACCAACTTGGATAATGCCAACTTGGATGACGAAACGCGCGTTAGAAGCAGTATATAGTGTTTTGGTGCTTTGTGGAAAACCACGTAAGTGCTAACTTCACATCAAAAGTTCCAACATACTTCAGGGAGTATAAGTTGTCTTTCACATATTCAAATGGTATGATGCAGATTAAGGGAGGTGATTATTTTGTTATTGTCTTAAAGCAGCACAACATCCTGTTTCCATTTTAGTCTGTAATTTCTTGGCAAGAACCTAACATTCTTCTATTTAATTATTAAATAAATTTAAAGAATTATCAGAAATTAACCAGGAAAATAGTTACGTTCCTAAATCAGCTCCATTATGAGGTAAAAGAGGACCCATCCTGTGGACACCAAGAAGTCCAGATTTGAACCCGCTAAATTATTTGTTTTTGGATGACTTTGCAAAGTAAAATTTATAACCTATATGACACCTGACAATAATTATCAAGTTGCATTAAACAATGCAATATTGATATCGTGAATTAAAAAATATAAGAGAAAAATGTCCCTATTAGGAATCGTTACATATTTTCAAATATTCGTTTTGTTTGAGAAACTGGTTATCCATATAATAAATAGAATTTCTTCTTCTCCCGGCTTTCTTGATGTATTTTTGTTTGTTCCGGTCTTCGGCTCATCTATTTTAATGAAAACGCAGCTAAGATATATTTTCTTGTTGTTGCAGGTATTTTGTACTTAACTTCGCCAATAAATAACGACTTTATTATATTGTTATTATTATTTAAAATGTTAACTTTAGAAGAGAAAAATAGCTGTTGTTAGTGCTGGATTGAGAGGGTTAACTTACCAACAAGTTAGAAAAGAGTTTACGATTGATTCGTCGAGTTGATGTATACGGGTTTCGTTCAATGGCTTCCTAGAAATTTTGCACTGTGTTTGCATATACGAATGGATTTCCTGAACGTTTTTCGTCCTTAAAGCTTCCTATGCATCGAAATTTGTTTACTAGCAGCCAATATTCGTTCATATGGGACCAGGTTTTCGAAATTTGCCCGTAAACTCTTCTCTAATTTATTCGTAAGTTAATCCTCTCAATTGAACACTAACCACAGCTCTTCGCTCTTTTCTAAATTAATATTTCAAATGCAACAAAAAGAAAAAAAAATATGTGTATATATATATATATATATATATATATATATATATATATATATATATATATATATGTTGTTTTTCGCGGGTGGTGAATGTTAAATTCGTTTTCCGGGTATACTCCCGCGTAGGTGATAGGCCCCGAGAGGGACCGTGGTTGTCTGAACGACGTTTCGGCAGAATCTCATCTGCCATCTTCAGGTTCTAACAGATAACTGCTTACTGCGGCTTCTGGTTACTCGAACTGAAAATTCGAAACGTCGTTCAGACAACCACGGTCCCTCTCGGGGCCTATCACCTACGCGGGAGTATACCCGGAAAACGAATTTAACATATATATTTATATATATATATATATATATATATATATATATATATATATATATATATATATATATATATATATAAATATATATAAATATAAATATATATATATATATATATATATATATATATATATATATATATATATATATATATATATATATATATATATATATATATATATATATGTATTTATATTTATATATATGCGTTTTCATTCAAATGTATGGAGACTTTATTCACCCGGTCAACATTTTTTTAAATCCATACAATCCATTCTGTTCTATCTAAGGGTTAACATTTGTTAAAATTTCAAATTGAATTTTGGAATAATCACAACGTTTCCCTTTTTAAATTTTGGGAATGATTTCGTTAAAACTGACTGGAAAAATCAATAATTGTTTTTATAATAAAATTATCAGTACTATGACTATGCGCCATCTGTTGGCAATGCTTAAACTTTAAGAAAAACAGATGGAATACTTTTGATGGTGTACCATACTGTCATCAAGATTTCTAATAAAAGCGGAGTTTCAGCAGCATGACCTAGAAGATTAATTGCATACTCTTGTATAGATGGCACCAGATATAGTTGAAAAGGACACTGTGAACATGTTTATGCTATTGATTCTTGTGATAAAATTTTCAATAATATAAAATTATGCAGAGACATTTATTTTATAATATATATATATTAGCTAATTCTGTGTAAAAATTGAGAGGTCTTACATTTTCTCGACCACTAGGTGGCGTTACAGTTTTGTCTTTAATCACCAGGTGGCCAACACGAACATTAAAATTTTAGAAAAAAATACATGAGCCATTCCCATCAATCGAGTTAGAATTCACTTAGGATCTCAAAATCTAATACGCCCTTAATTTATTATTGCATATTTTTCAAAATACCTCCAACAATGATACCTATGCAATCCATTATGAACTTAATCAACTACAAAAAACACTGCGAAAAGCTCCATAAGGTTGGCTTATATCAGAGACTACATATATGTACAGTCTCTGCTTATATGTGTATTATAAAATAATGGCAAAAAGTAAAGATTATTTTTAAATCCTGTGAAAGCATAAGTGGTAAGATAGGAACTAATTTTGCAGATTTTATATCTTTCTTCACTTATAAAGCAGAGTAATTAATTGAAGTGAATAAATACACTAACAAATTTTCAAAAGGGTACAGGTGTTCCAGTTAGGGCAGTTAGCAACATTTGAGGACATTCGAAAATGTTTAATAATTGTCAAGGAAGAAGGTTGAGGAAAGGAATCTAATGAATTATTTTAAACTTTTAAAAATATAACACGTAAATAGGTTTATTCAAAGACAGTTTCGCCTTTTACCTAGTAGGGGAATTTGAAAATTTGTTCTTCAAATCAGGGTGTCTCATCAATAAGTGTAAACAACTATAAACTCAGACTCAGAAGAATATTTACATTTTTACTATTCTGGGTACTTCAAGTACAGTGAAGTGTAGAGTCACTGTAACTACAAAAATATATCACGGGATATATAGTGTTTTATATTATAAATATTATGTCTCAATTAAACCTAATAATAATGGACTGTACTCAAGTTGTACTTCCATTGCCATCTACCGAGTTTTATCATTATTTCATTATACGTGCGATTTCTGTTTCATTCGATATATTATAAAATAAATGGTGAACTGTAAGCGGGTTTAACGGAAGATTTTATGACGCTTAAACTTTAACTACCCTCCGATAGATGACCGCCTCAGTCTCAACTAGAGATATCTATTTCCAACACATTATTGATTTTCAAAATTTTAAAGAAGTAACGATATGAAAATAATTTCCATATAGATAGCAATGTATGTACTAGCCCATTGATTGCATTAAAAAATAAAAAAAAGTAGTGACAGTAAGAAAACAAATTTATTTTTTATAGAAAATTCTAACAAATTTGATTTGTAATTGTTTTAAAACGGCGTTAGCACTCCCTCGTCGGCAGGATATCTTTAAATCGCTGTTAAAATTTTTATGTTAGTAATATCGAAAAACGAAATCATTGGGTTAATTCTAAATGCCATATAGATTTAACATATAAAATTACAGCCAATACTGATGCATATATTTTTTAAACCAACAAAATACAAATATGTTATTTGATCTCATTTTATGAAACTAAATAATCGTATTTGCCAGAGAATATCAAATATGGAGTACCCCATTATACAGGGTGGGGCAATAGTGCGTCCGACTTCGATATGTCGAGTTCTATGATAGCTAGATACTTGATTTAAAAATATAAATAAACTAGACCAGAAATTATTTTGGAATATCAGGGTGTGCCAAGACGATTCTATAGTGTCAGGTAACATTTTTGTTAAAAGGAATGCCATGTATATCAGAACATTTTTTTTAACCTCTTTGTGACCTCCTACCACTCCTGTATTATTATTGACTCTCTCCCAACCACTTGGATGTAATAATTTTTTTTGTTAAAATTATGCCACTTACACGTGTGTATAAAAAAATCACTACAGTCACAATTATCGATTTTAAGAAAAAATATGTCAGTATCAGTTATGAGACATCTGTGTAATGACACTCAGCCATTTTCACTTCCTAGAAGTATACAGGGTGGCCAAAAATAATTTTTAAATTTACAACTATTTGAACTAAATTTTCTCAATTTTTTCAAATGGAACACCTTGTATATTTTTTTAATTAGAACGTAAGAAAGAGAAAACATTTTAAAAGAACTGAAATTAAAAATAGAAAAATTGCGCTAATCTGCTACATATGGTAACATAAAAGAGATGATAATCCACCGGCATTATGGATTTTAATTGTTGAAGTTGGTCATATATTTTGTTTTCAATGGAAGGGATTTTTTGTACAATGACTCAATGGTGCCATCCTCTTGAGCTCTCCTAGTGTTCTTAGGCAAAGGCAACCAGTCATCATCTAAACTTAACTTGAAGTATATTAAACCATTTGATCTATACTGGATAGCAGACAAATCATTAACTGTCGGATATCCGGTTTTCAATCCCGGGCGAATCGAAGGATAATACATTAATTTGGAGTAATCTTTAAAATATTTATGATTTAAATATTCCACTTCATAGGGATTTGGGTTTGAACGTGAAGACTTGATTGCTGTCAGATATCCAGCAGGTGAGAATACTTCCTGGTTTCTGATTTTCCTTTCAATTGTGGAATGCATGCTGTCGCATTCCATCTGGGTATGTCCACTGACAAGATACTTTTAGATAATATGAATTTCTTTGGCGATGAAAAGATCTATAAGGGCATTGGATAAGATGCAGTTTTTATTTTGAGCTGTACAGCCATCACTGTATAAATTGATTTCTTCTCCCTCTGATGCGTACCATTTTGTTTCAATAAAGTTGTACAAAATCGACGCGAACTCATTCGAGGTAACACCCCCTTCTGCTTCATGCCATAAATAACAATATACATCTTTATTCTTTAAGCTACAAATGGTAAAATTATGGACTACTAATTTCTTTTTGTAATAAATTTTTGAATCTTTAAACATCGAGCAGAGTCGTATTGCCTGTAAGTCCATTGTAAAAACGTGTTGACTATTATCTTTGTCCATGGAATTCTCTTCACTAGCTCTATTTTTACTTGCGATGTGTTCATTGAGTTCCGCTTCCAGAACATTGCCCAACCGAAAACAAACACATCGATCGCATTGATCCTTCTTTGGCATGGACAAACTCTAATTACTTGCAGAAAATTCCTCATAAAACTTTGAATACACAAGCCTTTATTGGCTTTGCGCCACAAAGTCGAACGTATTCTTGATATAGAGTTGACTTACTTTGCCAAAGTGGTTCTAAGTATAATTTGCTTGAAGAAGCTCTACATTAGTGAGATTCCATTTTAGGTAAACGGTTGAAAAAGTCTCGCAGGAAATTTCTTTCAGCAAACAATATTTGCTTGGGTCGCGTTTTTTGGTTTAGAGTAGCTGGACATCCAGTATCTTCATGCACTACAACCCAGTTATGCAGAGACCATGTTCCAATGCCCAAAGTATTTTTAAACATAATTTGACATACTCTTAGACGAAGACCTTTTTTTTAATGGCAAATAAAAAAGTATGTGAGCGTCTTGAAATTTCAATTACTTGATTCATTTTGTCTTTAGGAGCAACGCTATCTACCAAACTTCCAATATATACTTTACTTTGTGCCCAACGCATATTTTTCCAGAAGTTATTGAAAATACAATGCCTGTCTTCTTCAGTAAAATTCCTACATTGAAGTTCCTTCGATTTTGTAGACTGTCTACAGTTACAAAACGGTATCATTTCACGTGGCTAATTTTCTTGATCAGCTACCCACTTCCTTACCTCATTGTTTTAAACCCAAAATATTTCTCTCCCCTTTGGCATTTGAGTCTATTTTGTTCTTTTTATGAGACTTACGTTTTCGCTTCTTTTTATTTATAGTTTCATTACTGTCGACACCTTTTGCGTTGCTATTTTCTTTATCGACCGGTAAACTATCATCTTCAGTACTTACATCAACATCAAAATTGTCATTTTCGTTTCCCATATCCTCATCTTAACCCTCGTCTTAATTTTGACTCGGTTTGTAATTCGTCTCTAATTTATCTTCTACTGTATCTAAGATATCTTTTACCGTCTCTAAGTTATCTTCTATTCCTAATGATTCCGTGGCAACTCTATGATTAATCTCACTATCAATTAATGAGAAGAAACCGTTCTCACATTTTTCAAATAAACAGTTCAATTTATTATCTTCCCCACCTGCCTCTACAGCTTCTACTATCTCCGTTTCTAATTCCTTTATGCAATTATCGTGGGCGATATTGTCTATAGTTATCCCGTTGTTGTCAACATTTTCCTTATTTTCGGATGAATAAGGCAAAAATGTACCTTTTTTACTTGATATAACTCTCAAGCTTGTAGATGCAATATTGTCATCACATTTGGTGGTAGATGCCACTATTGTTGATTTTTCAGTTAGAGATTTACAGGCTTCTGGAGGTAACCATCTATAAAGAAAATATGCTTCTATAAAGCCTCTTCTTTCGAATAAAGTAATTCGACTTTAGTTAAATTAAATTTTTGCTTACTATTCATATATAGAGAAATAATATTATAGACATTAACAAGGAAATTAATGAAAGCTTTCCATACTCATTAAATTTAATATGAAAGCAATGTTTACCTAGCTTCCATGTATATTGTTGCCCTAACTCTGGGTACACTAACATGTAAGTTAAATAAAAAACACTTTAACAGACATCTTATTTAAAAATTAATTAAAACAACTACTCTTCTAGAATGCTAAGAAGTATATAATTGTGAGAGAAATCATACTATTTTAAAGCAAAAAAAAATGTTAATAATTTTTCAAAATAGCAATTTATTAATTAATTAAATTTACTCAACAGATAAACCTTGTAATCTGTTTCCACTAATTTTAGCTCTTAAAAAGTTGTATAAGTTTTTCCGAACGTTGTTCTCGGCATGAGGTAACTAACTGAACTGAGAAATTTTGAATTACCAATACTGAAAAAATATTGATTGACTGAGGGGTTGGCAGTAGTTTATTAGGACGTAGACAAAAAAAAATTAAAGTATGTTGTTTGTCTGTCAATTATGTCAATTATAAATAGTTTTTTTTGGGAGGTTTTCATTTGCTTCTTAATTCTTATATAAATATTTCTAATACAATTTCTTAGCTTAAAGTGATATAAACAAAAGCTTCTAAGTTGGTATTGGAAACGGCCCATTGAAATATCAAAACCTTCTAAGTCTGTTTTTTGCAAGTTAGTAACATACACTGAAGAATTTTTGTTAAAAATAAGAAATTGTCATATACGAAAGGACTTACCTGCTTTTTGCACAATTTATTCATAATTAATATGCCTAATATTGTTAGATACACAGAACAATAAGTAGCACAATCACACGACACAATAAGGTTGTTAATAGTAATAAATAGACATAGGAGGTTTTGGGTAAGCTTTCTCTACTAGCTTACATACCGGGTTTTGAAAGCTATCATTAGAAGTCTCTATAAATGTTCTAAACTTACGCACTTTTGTAGGTCGATGCGACATATTATTTAAAAATCGTCTGCACCAAAACCTCCAAATCCGGTAAAATTATAATAACAATAATAATAATAATAATAATAATATGCTTTATTTGCCCAACAGGTAACACCCAATTACAGGACAATTTAAATTACTCTTAAATACTACGAAATATTTTATAATATTTAGTAACAAATTTTTATATTAAATATAAAGGTAATAATAACAATAGATGTTATTAAAAGAACTGAATATTAAATTTAAAAAAAAGATAGTGTGAGTAATAGTTAAGAAAAACAAAATAAGAACTAATTATTGAGAAAATAATGTAAATAACGATGAGAAAAAAAATGTATATCTACATAACACGCAAAAGAACAATCAATAAAGCTAAAATTATGTACTAAAAGTTTGCTTAATATATTGTTACGTGTTTGCTATCCACACAAACACCTCTACTCGTAGATTCGTTGATTGAAAGTCCAGGTAACACTTACTCACTACTTTATTTACTAATTAACAATTAACAACAATAGATTAATTACTGTCTTAACTATAATCACACTTGAACACTTATAAGTCTCTTTCTTATTTCTACTTTACTCGTTCACGTTCGACTTAAGATTAAAACTCGGCACACCGTGTGTCTTATTTATACATCCATCCACACGATCTAGAGCAGTCCAGAATATTCCCGGCCGTTAGCGTACAATTCCAGTCTCATCTAACCAGTCTACACAGTCCAGTGGCGTAACACTGCCCCCTCCTTAAGCCTGAACGTCCCGATCAGGCAATTCATTATTCCCTGCATACTTGGCTAGTCTCTCTATGTACACCACCTTCATCTTGGATTTTGAACTTTGCTGAATTCTATATACAACGTCGTTTAGTCTGGTGACGACAGTGTAAGGTCCTTCCCAAGGATGGTAAAGCTTCAGGGACCTGCCTTTCTTTAGTTGTGGGTTATATAGCCAAACCATCTGGTACCCTCCTGAATTAGCCTTAAGATCATAACGAGCCTTCATACGGTCATTTGTTATTGTAATTTGCTCAAAAGGAGCACTGGCATTATATTGCTTATTTCTTATTTGTGGCCCCATTCTTGCCGCGCAAACTTCACATTGGCGGCACCAAGCCTCCACATCTTGACGACTGTTTACCCAGTAGAAACGTTCTCTTACTTTAGTCAAGGTTTTGTTGATGCTAAAATGTCCACCAGACGTTCCATTATGCACTTGCTGAAGTACATTTGCTACATGACACCTCGGGATTAACAATTTCAAAGTAACTTTCCTCCCATCTGGACTTTCCCACGCTCTCTTCAGTAGTCCATCCTCTACTATAAGGGAGTCCCATTGTGCCCATAAAGCCTTCATCAGCACTGATTTATTTGAAATGTCCTTCCAATCGGGCCGAGTTCCTCTCTCTTTCCATTGCAGAATAGGACCAGTTTCCTTATCGTTTAAATGCGCTTCCCTTAACGACTCTTTTGTCAAATAATCCGAAACATCAATCTTAACGGTCTTCATTATTTGTACCTTTTTGTTGTTCTTCCTTACGGTGGCAAGGCTTGCAGTCTTTCTGACACGGTCTTTTGGAAAGGCCATTTGCTATATTCCGCGAAGTACCAGCTCGCCAGTTTTCCTCCATTACTGCGACCCTCTCAGGGATGCGCTGACGACAGTTACTCTGAATATGGCCCACTCTGCCACACTTATAACAGCGCATACGTCCTCCACTCTGTCTCCCACTACTTTTCTGTTGGGTTTGTCTCGGATCTTGAATGTTGAGCTCATGACAGTTCCTCTTAATATGGCCCAATTTGCCACACATATAACAACGGATGCCTCCATTCGGCCTCCCACTACTTTGTTGTTGGTCTTGTGTCTGCTGGGAGTTCGATTTTGTCAGTAGTTGGGTCATCATCTTGTATAGATCAGATATCAGGTTTTGTGTTGTGTTGTATGGCTTGTCTTCCTCCACACTCACTGCTCGTACTCTCTGATTTGGTTGTGTGGTATCCTCATAGGCAGCCTCAATCTCCAGTGCATGTACTAAAGCCTCACTACTAAGCTTATGCCTGGCCAACTTAAGAATTCGCTTAATTTCTTGATCCCTTACTCCATCAATAAATGTACCAACTGCTAACTGTTGTTGAAATTCCATTGGTGCATCAGGATAAGCTAGATGGGCTAATCTTTCTACCGCAGCCTCAAACTCCTGGACGTTGTCTGCGTGATTTAAGCTGAGCCTGATATACTTGGGCGAAATGTTGGTCGCCATATCTTAGTTCTAACGCTGCCTCCAAAATGCTAAAGTTTTGTTGCTGTGCGACAGGAATTGTTTGGAGCAGGTCTAATGCTTGGCCCTTTAGTGCTAATACCAATGCTGTTGCATTTTCCTCATCGTTCCAGTTATTTGAACGAGCAGCTGCCTCAAACTGTCTCTTATAAGTTGACCATGAACTTTGACCGTCGAAGGAAGGTGGTTGTAACCTAGCACCAGACGACAGTACTAATTGGCCTCCCTTCTCTCTTAATTGTTGTTTCAACCGGGCTATCTCCCCTTCAACTTCACCAACTTTTCCTTTAACTTCAGTTATTTCTCCTCTAACTTCACTAACTTCTTCTTTAACTTCCATGACTTCAGCGTGTACATCTTCCTTCAATTGTTCAGTGACGGAGAGCATGACTTGATGCTGTCCCTCCATAATTTGTCTTAATTCTTCCTGGCGTTCCTTTTTTTGTTGCTCCCTTTCTTCCAGTCGTCTTCTCTCTTGTTCTTCTTTTTCTTCTTGTCGTCTTCTCTCTTGTTCTTCTTTTTCTTCTTGTCGTCTTATTTCCAGGCCCTCGATCATTTTTGTCGTCTTCTTTTTCTTCCTGACGTTTTCTCTCTTGATCTTCCATAATCTTCCTTTGTTCTTGCATTTGTTGCAACAATGCTGCAAGTAAGTCTTGTGTTTGTTTCTCCGCCATGCTTCTTGTTGTTGGCATTAACTCACGACACGTAAATTAGTTCAGAATAAAGTTTATTACACTATAAAGTCTGTAAAATGTTGAAATCACGTCTATTTTGTTAACGGAATGTTCCAGAAAAATCTCGAAACAGCACTAGAAAGTCTTATTTAGAGTCTATACTTCTTTTGCGTTAACAAAATTCACTTATCTCCACTAATTTTCCAATGGAATGTTCGAGAATTTTCACGAAATATCACTAATAAGTCTTGTTTTGAGTCTATAACACGTTTTCGTTAACACTATTCACGTATCTCCTGTAGTTTCCAAATAGAATGTTCTAGAATTTTCCCGAAATTGCACTAGTAGTCATTTTTCTCAGTCTACAACGCGTTATTACTAGCGGCACTCGCGTATTTGCAACTATTCCTAAATCGAATGTTCTAGAAACTTCTCGAAAATTCACTTTCGACACCAAATTGTTACGTGTTTGCTATCCACACAAACACCTCTACTCGTAGATTCGTTGATTGAAAGTCCAGGTAACACTTACTCACTACTTTATTTACTAATTAACAATTACTAACAATAGATTAATTAATGTCTTAACTATAATCACAACTGAACACTTATAAGTCTCTTTCTTATTTCTACTTTACTCGTTCACGTTCGACTTTAGATTAAACTCGGCACACCGTGTGTCTTATTTATACATCCATTCACACGATCTAGAGGAGTCCAGAATATTCCCGGCCGTTAGCGTACAATTCCAGTCTCATCTAGCCAGTCTACACAGTCCAGTGGCGTAACAATATTTTACCAGCTAATTTTGTGTGCAAAGATTTATATCACAATGTTGACTTAATTTGTGAAAATAACGGCAGATACAATTTATTGGTGATTTTAACAATATATTGGTATTGGCTCGTTTAGTGTAAAATGTGGGATTTTGTCAAGAATGCATTCTTGGAGTGAAAAAATTAGTTTGTGAAAGAATTTGAGGACAGTCAATTTTATTATGTAATAATTTGTATAGAAAAAGTAGCATAGAACAAATTCGCCGGTACTCTAAACTTTCAAAATGAAATGTGCTTAGAAGATAATTGTTATCTATTCCCCTCTCAGGATATATTCCTGTGTCTCTTAATGAAAATAATTTTAAAATTTTTTTTTTGAACTTGCTCTAACGAGCCTTTTTGAACTAGATAGTAAGGGTTCCAGATTATGGATCAGTATTCAAGTTTTGATCATAAATAAGAATAATATAATGATTTTAAACAATTTAAATTAGTAAATGATTTACAGTTTCTGTGATAAATCCTAACATTTTGATTGCCTCTTTAGATTTGATATGTATATGTTAGACAAAACTCAGTTCAGAATCAAAATATATATCTAAATCTTTAATTGTTTGTATTCGCTCTAAAACAGTGTCGTTAATGCTGTACTTGTAGTTAAAGCAATTTTTCTTTTTTTGTGTAAGACGCTACTTTACATTTAGCAGCATTGATACCAACTTTGTTCAGGCCGCACCACTCGCTGACGGTATGAAGGTTTTTTTGAAGATATATATAATCGTTTACGGAATTTATGATCTTAAATGTTTTTAAATCATCTGCAAAGATTAATTTGTCGCACTTCAATTCAGTGCATAAATCGTCTATAAATAATAGAAATAGTAAAGGCCAGAATTGGGAAGTTTTGGAAGCCGACGATATATGCATTACACAACACAGTGTGGTAGTTTAGCTAAGTAAATTTAGTTTCTATACAGTTTCATTACTGCTTCACGAGGAGCATTTTTCATGCAAGTATTTCCTCATTATTATTATTATGACCATTACCATATAAAATGACATGTAACAGTGATAATTATTGTGTACTTATATACATATGATTGAGAATAAATTCTATTGTATTCTACTCTATTCCATTTTTTGCTTCCTTATGAAAGAAAATAGAAAGAATATTAAATATTATTATATGTATTACATATTGGCTTCTATCATCATAAATTTGAGTGACTGCCTCTATTCGTACATCTCAGTGTGTCATGTTTTATTTTCTATTTATATTTCCTCGTAAAATTAAACTTTTACATTTACATTCAATTCATAAATCAAAATTTCCATATTTAATACAAAATTTTCTATACTGGAAACGGCGCTTACGGCAGTGAAGCGAATAATTCCTATCCCGTAAATACATTTCTAAGTTTCCAGTTCATTTTGCAATAAATGATTCCATATCATATGCAGTTGCCCATCTATCAAATTACATTATTGGCAATATTGCTCGGTTATTATGTTAATACATGATCTGGGATAAGGGTTTGCAGATGTTCCAAAAATGTATCAATTACATTTATTTAATGAATATTTTTTTGTTAAATAGACCAGACTGGAAATATTTAAAATAAAATCTAATCGAAACAAGTGTATTCAGGTTATAGAAAAATAAATAATTAATGATCAATACAGCTTATTAAATACCATCTTTAAAGTCATTGAATATTAAGTTCTCATTTGCAAGTAAATAAATTAATAAATTGTGGTTTAACTAAGTATTATTGGTTGGCTACATATTGGCGTTATATCAATAAAGTCTACTGTCTTCCAATATATTAACAGCCTTAAACAGAGTATAATTTAATAGATTTTTTTTATATTATGAATGAACTCTGTATATAGACCATTTACTTTTTTTAAATCTAATCTGAAGGTTCAGCAGGTCGTCCAGCATCCAAAAATAGGTCCAATAATTCCAGTGAACAGTCAGAAATGGGCAAGTGCCCAATATCAGCAGTGTATGCGAGGAAACGGCTGGCGAATGCTAAATGTACTGGAACTTCATCCCATCCGTGAGTGATTGATGACAAAATGCCCTTATACCTAGCGCAATATGTGTTATTGAAATATGAGATATATGACCGTAGTTGTACAATCAATTATAATATTGCACCGGCACTACAGTGCATGTGTAGAACTACTTATGTGGGTAATGTACCAATATTACATTGTAAATTTGCAGTAGGTGGAAATTTATGGTGATTCACCGGACTTGTGTACGAGATTAATATTGATTCTAAGGTATATAATTTGCATATTTGTTTTTTAAATATATAATGCTGTAATTCTAGTAGTTAAGTGAGAAAGTAACAAAGTAAAATAATTGATATTAAATTAATAGATTGCCTTATTTTTCAGAAAGTTCAAACAAATCTCTCATACTGCTCAATACAAAGAATTTTAAAGGATGCAAAATTTCATGACTACAAAATTCACCAGAGAGAAGTTGTCTCTCGCGGATTTCCTAAGAAACGAAAAGATTGTGGCTCAATTTTTAATAAGACTAAACGACGATCCAATTTTGTTCAATCGTATCCAATGAACGGATGAAAGTGGATTCGTAAGTAATAGAGTTCCTAATGGTAGACATACTCGTTATTCCTTTAATCAGTAGGCAGATGTCTTGAGTTTTTGCTAAATGATTTACCTATTCTGCTAGAGGCAATACAACTTAGACCAATATATTTTATGGATCCAACAGGATGGAAAACCTGCCCATAATTCAAGACGTAATACGGAACATATTAATGAGCATTTTCAAGGTAGATGGATGGGCACCCATGGTCCTGTTCAGTGGCCACCGAGATCGCCTCACCTTAATCCATTGGATTACTTTCATTAGTTTAATATTGTATATGAGTTGCCTTCAAATGATATGGAGCATTTAAAGCAGAAGCTTGTTAACACCTGTGAAAACCTTAGAGGAAACATCCTCCTAAAAGTAACGGCAAATGAAGACAGAAAACATTTGGCTTTATGTGCAGAATAAGGAGAGGGGTGCGTAGAACAGTTTGTTCAATATTTTTTGTTACCGAAATATGCGTATTTTGAACGCATTTTTTAATTTTTGTAGTTTCACTAAATGTAAGACTTTGCGAATTGTTAATACTTCAGTTCAAAATGTTTTCAAAATAACCCGTTAAAAAAACATTCAGATAACACTGGCAGACAGAAAAATATACTTTTTTATAACATGTACCTGAATAGCATATTCCACTGAAATAAAGCCTTCTAATTACAAAAGAGAGTTCCATTTGCGACCGTGAAAAACATGAATTTGTAGTCGGATAACTGTGACGCTATTAGAGCAAATATGAATATGAAATTTGGAGGACATATAGATGAAAGTTCAATCTGTGTCACTGCGTGGGATTATTTGAAAAAAAATTAGATTTTTCTACCATTTTTCAAAATTTCAAAATATGAAAATTGAAAAACTAAAACCACAGCGACATAGAATGTAATTACATACACCACCAAACATTTTTTTTTAAATTATTTCAACTCTAAATATTTTTAATTGCTTGACTCTTTTTCCGATTTTGGTATATAAGGAGCAGGCGCCCTCTACAGTATAGTCGCGCGGTCAACTCTGCGTGTATTCAGTGTGATTTATGGCCCCGTTTACTACTAGCAAAGATTATATACACTATCTTTGCTACTAGTATTCAAGTAAGAACATTAACAGTATAATATTCATATGCCAAGTGAATTAATTGATGACATTCGCACTAGGAGTACTTAATGCAGCAATATTCAATAAAAAAAGAAAAAACGTCATCGTAAACATAATTTATTATATTTTATTTTGTATGTATAGGGTAAGTAGCATATAATATTCGTCTCATTTTTGTCGTTACTTCTAAAAATATTTTTCAGTAGTTTTTATATATAGGTTGACCAAAAATATATGTTTTCTTATATATTTGCCTCATAAATAAAGACAGTACTACTAAGAGAATTATAAACTTTATAATTATTATATATTTCCTTTAATTTTTCTTTCATTTTACTTCTAATTTCATTATTCTCTATGGAAATTGTTATTTGAGAAATTAAATGATAGTAATCTCGCTTGAATGATTATGAAATTTGACTATTTGTTTTTAAGTTACTATCTGCCTTATTTTTTTAAGCAAATATATAGTTTATTTATGTTTTTAAATCAAGTTTCTAACTACCATGGAAGTCGACATATAGAAAGAAGTTGGACGCACTATTGTCCCACCCTGTATTTTTATTTAAAAAAAAAACTAAAAATATTTGTCCTTTGTCTATTTAGGGCACACGATTCCAAAATCTACAGTCATTAACATTGCGGGATTACGCTTTGGCAAAAAAAAAATAAAAAGTAAAGTTTATTCTTATCCTAAGTACAAATTTATTATAAAATTCTATAAATAAAAGTAGACTGAACACACCTCATTGAAATTTTAATAACTTATGTTGACTAGTTTTGAGGATTTGCTAAGATAAAAATGTCCCACTTTTTAAGAACATTTTGACCATACCAGTTTTTAATCCGCTATGTCTTGGAAAACGAGCCACCTACCTAAATAATATGTTAGTTATCGATAAAATACAGCTTTTTTCATACACTGATTTTTTTATAATTACTTATTCTAAAATTGCGGAGTTGTCAAAAACGTGACTTCATGCTCATTCAGTTATTTTTCAAGATATTTAAATTTGGTAAAATTATTTATTACAAAAAAATTTAAACACTCAGGAAAAAGATTTCGAAAATATCAAATATTAATTGAGTTATGAAGCGCGACAGATAATATAAAAAATATTGCTTTATTTAGTTGTTTGAAATGCTGTAATTTATTAACCATTCATATTTTTTAAAACGTTTTTTCTAGATAATTATTTATTTGATTGTAAGTTAATGTTCTAAAAAGAATCTCCTAAGATAACTGTGATAAATGTAGATTCGTGGTCGAGTGGTAAGGACACTTGCCTCTCATACTGTAGTCCCAGGTTCGATTCACGACCGAGGAGCCCGCAAAAGCCAGGGTTGTTTAAAGGATTCGCATAACGTTTGTATTAGTGTTTACATTGGTACGATATTGCAAAAAGTAACTTTCAGAAAATTGTTGTATTTTGTAGTTCACAGATATATATATATATATATATATATATATATATATATATATATATATATATATATATATATATATATATATATATATATATATATATATATATATATATATATATATATATATATATATAACAAAGAATAGAAGGTCACTGCGGGATGAGATGTAACAGGAAGAAAGGGATAATGGTTATTGCCCGCAAAAAAGGATGAATCCGTCGACACGTGTTTCTGAGTCATTACTCGTAATCATGACGGCTATAAGTTGTAAGGATAAGTACAACTTAGGTTCAACAACACAAAAGGAAACCACTGACAGGAAGCCAGTCGCACATTTGTGGCTGCAATTGAAAGACCCCGTGTTTACAGGGCATCAGACAATATTGCCACGGAGGCAACTATAGCTACCTGCGTGGTATTCCCTACCCAGGGTTTAAAGTAACAAAGAATAGAAGGTCACTGCGAGATGAGATGTAACAGGAAGAAAGGGATAATGGGTATTGCCCGCAAAAAAGGATGAATCCGTCGACACGTGTTTCTGAGTCAGTACTCGTAATCATGACGGCTATAAGTTGTAAGGATAGGTACAACTTAGGTTCAACAACACAAAAGGAAACCACTGACAGGAAGCCAGTCGCACATTTGTGGCTGCAATTGAAAGACCCCGTGTTTACAGGGCATCAGACAATATTGCCACGGAGGCAACTATAGCTACCTGCGTGGTATTCCCCTACCCAGGGTTTAAAGTAACAAAGAATATATGTATATATATGTATATATATATATATATATATATATATATATATATATATATATATATATATATATATATATATATATATATATATATATATATATATATATATATATATATATATATATATATATATACATATATATATATATATATATATATATATATATATATATATATATATATATATATATATATATATATATATATATATATATATATCAAATAATATCTAATAGTTTCTTTGGGTATTTCGGTCAGATTTAACTAACTTTATTAAAATTTAAAACAAATACCTAATAATTAATAGTGTCAGTAAATAATGTAATGTAAAACAACCATAAGTAAGTTTTTAAAATATTATATTAATTGTAGTTCTCTGACGATGGTGTAATAAACCCAAACGTTAGAAAAAAATAATAAAATTAGTTGTGTATGACCGAAATCCTCAAAAAAAGTATCAGATATTGTTCAGTGTTTTGTGAATTATGGTGCAATAAATTTTGGCTCCTCGCGCATATCTATGCCTTGTAATGTTTGTCAAGTGGTACAAGCCCTAATTATGAACATTAAATCGAATTAACTCTACCGCTGTGCTAAATTGTTGTCATAATTTATGATATTTATTCTTCGTCACTGCAAAACTCAGTTTTTAGGATCACTTATTCTCAGTCTAGGCCTTTTTTTTTAATTTATAATCCATGTTCTCACTTTTAATTAATTCACAAAATAGTATGTATACACAACAAATAATAAATAATAATTCCCTCACGATATTGGCGAATTCACAATAAATCACCATAATCTCGAATCCGACCCTGAATAAAACTTAGAGTTAATAGTACGTGACATTGACCAATAGCCGAGACGCTAGCTGGGTGGTAAGGTGTTTTTATCATAATTTACGCACACAGTGATTATGTGCTTTGAAGACGGAACTCTTAAGAACCAACAGTAATCACCCATCATGGCTGGATCACATCGTCCTTGATGACGAACTTCCATTGTCCTGATATCTTAATGAAATCTTTTTCCTTGCTCGTCACTTACAGCATCCAAATTTTCTAATTTGAGGACCAATAAAAATGCCTTCTTTAAGTCTGGCGTTATTTAATTGGGGAAAAAATTGGGGAAAGAATTGAAAAAAATTGATAACCTGCCTAATATTATCTTAGAAAATGATTCCATGCTATCATCGATATTCCTTAAACCTGTAAAAGAAAATGAAATCATTGAAATAATTAGCAGTTTAAAAAAATAACTCTTCAGCTGGACCAGACGGGATATCAGCTAAAGTAATAAAATCCATACACTTATATATAATTAAACCATTAGTACATTTAATTAATTTAACATTTAAAACTAGTCTAATACCATACCAATGGAAGGAGTCAAACGTTACCCCAGTGCGTAAATCTGATGATTACAAAAATCTAAACAACTACAGACCTATCTCAGTTATCAATAATTTTGCTAAAATATTCGAAAAATGCCTTAAAAACAGACTGGTGGAATTTTTTGAAAGTCATGATGTGATCACAAACAGACAATTTGGCTTTAAAAAAAATATAGGTACCGAACATGCAGTGATGGACTTAATACAAGAAATTGTAACAAACCTAGACAAATCAAAAAAAAGCATGGCTGTATTTCTCGACTTAGCGAAAGCTTTTGATACCGTACCACATCAACTGTTACTAAATAGACTCCAAAACAATGGTATACGTGGACCTACACTATGTCTAATGGAACATTATCTCACAAATAGAAGACAATGCGTAAAAATTGATGACGTATACAGTGACTCGCTCAACATCACCATGGGCGTACCACAAGGGACTGTATTGGGTCCAATACTTTTCCTTCTGTATATTAACAGCATTACAAAATTAAAACAATTTCAAGGCCATTTAGTATCTTATGCTGATGACACTGCCATTGTATTTGGGGAAAATTCATGGGACACAGTATATAGCAATGCAGAAGAAAGTTTAACTCTGATTTCTAAGTGGCTAAACTTTAGTTTATTGAGCTTAGACATTCAAAAAACTAAATTCCTAACATTCACCTTATTAGCTACCGATCAACCTACTAAAGAATTACTGCATATACATAATAATACATGTTTACAACAAACAAACTGCAGTTGCCCAAAAATTGGGAAAACCAGTACCAACAAATATTTAGGAGTTATGCTTGACCATCATCTAAGATGGGACGAGCATGTTACTTACGTCACAAAAAAAATTAGACAACTTACGCATAAATTCTTTACTTTAAGGGATATATTAGATAGGAAAAATCTGATGACTATATATAAATCGCTAGTAGAATCACTGATTAGATATTGTATTATTATCTGGGGGAGGTTACGTAATAATATAATGAATATTCTGCAAACAGCGCAAAATAGTATTCTAAAGATAATTTTAAAGAAAAAAAAAACTCTACTCCTCTACACAATTATATAAAGAAGCTGACGTATTCAACATAAGAAATCTCTTTGCTTATCACTGTTTATTACACATGTATGACAAGAACCCCTCACCAGCCCATTCTAGATATGAAACCAGGTTTACAGAAAATAGGTCTATAGGATTGCCATTAGTCAAAAAAAGCCATACGCAAAGATTTGTCTACTATCTCGGACCAAAGTTATACAATATTTTACCGCTGTATCTAAAAACCATAGGCAAGTTTAGTAAATACAAAATTGAAATAAAAAAATTTATTACCCAAAATCATGATTCTATAAAGAATACCCTGCATTAAATGGAAAACTCGACCATAATAAGTTTAATATCTTCGAACTAAGTTGAAATAATATAAGACATTTATCTTCCCAATCATAGTATATTAGTATTATAGTACGTACTCACTTACTGCCGTGTGTTGCTGGTATAAATCCTCAGTCTCGTTTTGTCAATAAATTATTAGTTAGAATATTTTCCTATCTCTCTCTGTTCAATTCTCTTTTAATATAAAAAACTATACAATTAATTTACTGATCAACCAGGAAAACACGAAATTCACAAAACAAGCATTTTGTGCTTAGGTGATTTCATCTCGGCCTGGTGATGCTGATTTACATGTGTTACTTACTATTATATGTATTGTATATTGTAATTCTAATATATTTTAGGTTATAGTCTACCACAAAGTGTAATAACATTGTACTACTCTACTACTCTACCTAATAAATTGAAATTGAAAAAAATTGAAATCTTTCTGGTAAATAAATATTATTATTATTATTATTATTAGACAATATTATGTTGCCGTCAGTAATAGAGGTGTTTCCGGAAAATAATTTTATTTTCCAATAAGACAACTGCTCCATACATACGGCCCATCGTGTCAGGCATGGATTCTTAAGTTGTTACCGTGACCATCTAAAAGTCCGGATTTAAATCCAATTGAAAATGTATGGGGACTAATGGTGAAACATATAAGAAAATTAAATAACCATCCAAATAATGCCCAAGAATTGGAAGGGATAATTGAAGACGCTTGGGAGAACTTGTCGCAAGAAGTTGACCTTGCAAGAAATCTGATTTTGTCCATGCCTGCAAGACTTCCGGCAGTTTTAGATGCTAATGGAGCAATGACAAAATATTAGTTAATTCTGTATTACGTAATTGAAGTTCATTTATTTTATTTTTTTATTGTATTTTTATGTTCAGTTTGCATTGTTTACATTTTTTTTAATCTCAAGTGGTATTTTTATGTTCTTATTTTAAAAATAGAATTATCATTATTCAGTTAGTATTTTAATTACAACCATTAGTAGAATTATCCGTAACAAATATTATTTTTTTAAACAATAATATGGCAGGCTTGAAAATGTTTTGAAAAAAGTTATTTTCTAATTATTTTTTTAAAATTTCATTTGAATAAAATAAAAGAGAAAGGTTTAATAAGTTTAAAAATACAAAGAAAACCGATCTCCTCCAAAAAACCCAGGTCCGGGGTAAATCACCTCTTCTCCACCCCCTCTCGACATGCCTGGCCAGCCCTATTTACAAACATATGCACACAACTAAACTATTAAGATTTCCGATTACAAGAGTTGTACCAGTTTTTTTTTAAATCAAGTGTACTATGTACAGTTGTATATATTATAATCAAGGGAAACAACGTGTTGACAAGTATCAAATTATCTTTCTGAAATGTGTCTAGTTCACCGACTGATTCGAGCCCCATAATCCCAAATAAGATGCAAGAGCCTCTAATCATTCGACTACGAACACGCAAATTTGATGAAAAGAACTGCATGTATAAAAGTCTGTAAGTGGTCGTACTAGCATAAGAACGTATCAACAAAAAATCCTCACACAGGAAGATATATAGGGGGCCTTGAATATAAAAAGATTAAATATTACGTCAAAATTCTGATAATGTAAAGATGTACGGTGCTGTAAGGAAATCATTGAGGCATAGATAGGTTCTGCCTTTAGGTACTTCACACATATTTACATTCTGTTTTACGGTGGTTGGATTTCCAAAATGCTTGTCAAGATGACAATCGTTCTAAATGAATACCATATACGTACGACATAACATTTTTTTTAGATTTCTGGATGATTTGTGATCACACGTGCTCAAAGTAAGCACCAGGTGAGGAATATCTTTAGAAAAAAGAGAAAACTATTTTTTATATGTATATACTTAGTAAATGAATTTATCTTTATGTTAAAATTATAGACTCATAAATCTATGCTTAGGTGACATACAGGGTGCTTAGTAAGTAAATATCAATAATTCAAGAGTTATTTCATGGAGAAAAGTTCATATGAATGTATCATTATGTTCGTAATATAATAGGTATGTGTTTTGTCAACTCAAGTTATTTATGTGAATATTACGTACATCCGTGGTCATTAGACAAAGCAAATTAAGTAAACATTGTTGTTGAAATATGAGGTAATTATTTGGTGTTCGAAAAGATGTATAAATTTCCTGATTTTTAATATTTTGGTCGAATCATCAAATTTGCAATTAAAAGAAGAAACATGACATTCCGATGCTTACTAAGTACAACAAAGATAGGTATGTATTCCTTCTTTCTTTTGATTGTACAGAAATCTCTTATCTACTGGACATCAAGGAAACATAACTTTAGGATATGTAGCTTATTTAGTCAATAACGTAATTAAACAAACTGGTTATTTTTTTAAATATGTTATCGTTCAACAAGGGCCAACTAGAAGGTATGCCTTGAACAATAATTGCCAGGAAAGGAGAGGAAATGATAAGGTTAGATTAGGTTACAGTCTTGCACAAATAAATAAATATTTATTTATTTGTGCAATAATATGACCTAACCTAACCTAGATTTATTTATTTGTGAAATACAATAACCTAACCCAGGCCATACTACATCAAAAATAAATAAGTATGGGTTAGGTTAGGTTACATTATTACACAAATAAACGTTTTTATTTATTTTCGCATTAATATAAACTGCACAAATAAATAAATACGATTATTTGTGTAATTGTATAACCTAACCTCACCCGTATTTGTTTAATTGTGCAATAATATAACCTAGGTTAGGTTGGATTATATTATTACACAAATACATGATTGAACAATTAAATGTAATTATTTATTTATGCAATAATGTAACCTAACCTATATTTAATTATTTGTACAATAATATAAGCTAGGTTATGTTAGGTTATATTATTACACAAACACATTATTGCACAAATAAATGTATTTATTTATTTGTGTAATAATACAATCTAACCTAACCTAGGTTGAATTGTTGCGCAAATAAATACATTTATTTATTTGTGCAAAATATAACGTAACATAACCTAATTAAAAATGTAAATTGATAACAGATCAACAAGTGTGCAGAAGAGTGTATTTAAAGAAGCAAAAGCTAACAGAAAAATTTTTACCTTGTCGACTGTTGATATATACAGGGTGAGCCACGGTGGGTGGAGTATTAGAAGTATATGGAGAATGGATCAACCGATTGTTTTAAAATTTTGACCAAGATAATCGAGTATGATCTCTCCAACTAAAATATTTTCGAAAGTGCAGTGTTGCCACTTATACGTAAAACTGGCAACATCTTCGTTATTTTAAATAGAATACCCTATATATTTTTGCGTTTTTTGGATCGTCGTCTCTTTCTGAGTAACTTTTATTAATATTTCCCTATACCTATCTCAAGCCGTTTTCGAGATAATAATTCTTTTCTGAATTTATTGCCAAAAATTTGACTTTCAGTAAATCGTGTTTTCTCCTACCTACGCACCAATTAAAAGATAATTTTTTAGTTGCGGCTAAGCAAGGCCTGGGGGCATCTCCTCCATTAATCAAATATTTCGAATATCATACAGGGTGAGTTAGAGAACGCTTTCTACAAGTCACTTAGAAAAATGCACGAAAGTCAATTTTTTTTAAATCGAATGCCCTGTATATTCTTACTTATTCGGAAAGGCGATACATTTACCTCTTTAAAAAGGTAATATACTCTATACCTAATGCACATCGTTTTCGATTTATGTGCACTTTTCTGTAACCTTACCAAGAATATTAATCTTTTGGTATATCATAACGGGTGGGCCATGAAATTTTTGTTTTGTCATTTTGTAATGACAGCAGATGTTATTTTTCTAAATAAATTTGACGTTAGTGATATTTGCACTTAATATGAATAGCTATGTAGCACAAATATGGCAGAGAATAATTATACAAACACAGTTTTAATTGATTTGTTTATTATCCATGGACAGTGCAATAAGATTATCAGCAGAACTTGTAGAAGATTTAATGAGAAATATCCGAATTTGCCGCAGATCAGAGGAATTTTATAAATTTTGGTTTATCATTAAGAGAACAATAACAGTGTCAGTATTAGGAAAAAATAATAACTAAGCAGCAACAACAGTAACAAAGTCTAAGTAGCAATAACAAATAATACCAATAACAGTAATAAATATAAAAATCTGAAAAATATTGTTATAATTGTTCGAAATGTAGACCGTTAACTTCCAGACACTTTTGTATACGACGATGGACGACGTTTGTTGTAGCAGCTCTTATTTCAGCGGGGTCCAAATTTTCAATCTCTTGAATCACTCGACGTTCTAATTCTTCCCTGTTGTGGACTGGAGTTTTATAAACTCTATCTTTAAGAGTACCCCAAAGATAAAAATCTAACGGGGTAAGGTCAGGGGACCTCGAAGGCCAATTCCACGGTCCCAAACGTCTAATCCAACGATCATCGAAAAGGCGGTCCAACTCCATACTAATTTCGTGTGTACAATGTGCAGGAGCCCCGTCGAGTTGATATGGCAATCCTAAATCCCGTTCAGCACAACGTATGGAATACTGGGGATTTGAATGAAAATATGCTAGCACATTGATTTCATTTACCTCGTCAGATGTCACAGGTTTAGGTAAATTCTTTCTCTTAATGACGAACCAAAATTTATAAAATTCCTCTGATCTACGGCAAATTCGGATATTTCTCATTAAATCTTCTACAAGTTCTGCTGATAATCTTATTGCACTGTCCATGGATAATAAACAAATCAATTAAAACTGTGTTTGTATAATTATTTTCTGCCATATTTGTGCTACATAGCTATTCAAATTAGATGCAAATATCACTAACGTCAAATTTATTTAGAAAAATAACATCTGCTGTCATTACAAAATGACAAAACAAAAATGTCATGGCCCACCAGTTATGATATACCAAAAGACTAATATTCTTGGTAAGGTTACAGAAAAGTGCCTATAAATCGAAAACGGTGTGCATTAGGTATAGAGTATATTACCTTTTTAAAGAGGTAAATGTATCGCTTTTCCGAATAAGTAATAATATATAGGGCATTCCATTTAAAAAAAATTGACTTTCGTGCATTTTTCTAAGTCACTTGTAGAAAGCGTTCTCTAACTCACCCTGTATGATATTCGAAACATTTGATTAATGGAGGAGATGCCCTCAGGCCTTGCTTAGCCGCAACTAAAAAATTATCTTTTAATTGCTGCGTAGGTAGGAGAAAACACGATTTACTGAAAGTCAAATTTTTGGCAATAATTTCAGGAAAGAATTATTATCTCGAAAACGGCTTGAGATAGGTATAGGGAAATATTAATAAAAGTTACTCAGAAAGAGACTACGATCCAAAGAACGCAAAAATATACAGGGTATTCCATTTAAAATAACGAAGATGTTGCCAGTTTTACGTATAAGTGGCAACACCGCACATTCGAAAATATTTTAGTTGGAGAGATCATACTCGATTATCTTGGTAACCAAAATTGCAAAGCAATCGGTTGATCCATTCTCCATATACTTCTAATACTCCACCCACCGTGGCTCACCCTGTATATATCGTGAAATTATTTAAGCAGCATTTTAGACACAATCTGAAACTGTTATAAAATGCGCTAACCTCACATTTTATACAATGTGGTTGATTTATAATATAATAGTGCTATTCCATACAATACGATTTTTCTAGGAAGAAATTGATCTTTTTATAAAAAATGTCTCCTTTTAATTGTCCAGAGTATTGTTGACGATAAAAGTAATGCAAATTTTTAGGTGTGTCCAGTGAAATAAGTGATAGAAAGTGTGTGAAAATGGAAATATTTTTTTTCTAAATTGCATGTCTCCGGCGAAAGAAGAACTACATATTCGTGTCCAGTATACCTTATCATGGGAGGGTAGAAAAAAATTCAGGAAAATTGAAGTATCTTATCGAGTACTAAATAATTACCGACTATGACTAGCTACTTTTGAATATAGCCTAAGGAGTGAGAGATCGCGCATGCATTTAATTTAGCACAAATAACATCGACATTTAGTAGAGGGGCTCAATTCACCTTAGTCACTTGCATGAGGATATTCGAGCTGATAACCGACCATAGTCTAGCCATTCTGTGAGGCATAAAGTGAGAATAGTCGAGGCGAAGGCATTTTCAAAAGCGTTTGTTACGACATGTATGTGGCACTAAAGTACATATGACAAACTCCCGCACAAAACTTAACTAGTCCAGCGAAATGCAAAACTGAGTCGACACATCGGTTTTACTTTAAATGCAAAATCAGCGCAATATTTTCAGTGCAAAATTGTAAACAGGGCTATATGAAAACCAATTAATTAATCGAGCAGAATTGACCAAGTCCCGATGTGATTAAATTGTCTTAAAAAGTTGTCATTTTATAATAAAGTTGAACAATTCCCGTGTTTACATAATGTGGCAATAATTCTACGCAGATCAAAAGTGCACAAGTCCTCGCCATATGCGATGGCTTCTGCCAATTTTTTTACAACTACTGCCACCTACTAAACAATAGGCAAAATATAAGTTGCATTCAGCAGGCAGTCCAAGAAATAGGAGAGAACAAGCGAGGAATAAGATGTGCACTGCATCAACAGCATACCAGCATAAACTTGTAGACATGCAGGGAAGGGCATTTTGAGAGCATCATTAATAGGGAATTTGCCTATAATTTTAAAAAATAAAAATAATACTAAAAAACATAGCGTAACGTTGTAATAAAACGTGTACTTCACAAAAAAAATAAGATTTCTAATTCCACGCGATCAGTATGAAGGATCTAAACAGCGATAAAATTGAAGTGGCCCGAAACGAGCTACTATTGACTGTGACGTCACACCATACAATATTCGGTAGTCGTCGCGCCGGGAAGCAACACAATCAGATGTTTACCAATTCCAATTCCAATTTAAAATCTTTATTCACAATTAAGTAGATTATTTACAACTTGTATGGGGTACAGAGTAAGATTTATATTAATATATACATATATACAGAAAAAAAGAAACTAAAAATCAATTCATTCATAAAATACTTAAAAATAATAATACAAACAAATTAACAAAGTATGACATTTTATATAAACATATGTACAATATGGTGTTATTAGACTGTGGTTGATTTGTTAGTGACTGTTCTGATATAAATATATAATTGTGTTTTATAGTACGCTTATTGTAGTTGTACAGATATTTTAAAATGACTGAACAAGGTTTTTCTAAGGGCCAATCTGATAATTTGCCTAAAGTGGATATGTTTATGGTGGCATCTTTTATACAAAATCGTGAAAGTTTTTCCCTTGGAGAGGTCCGCGGGGTCCACGCAGAGAAGTATGTATTTTTTTTAGCTTTTAGTAATAATAATTTATAAACATAAAATAGTTATGACTTGATCACGGAATAAAAAGAAATAACTACAAAATGCTTAGTCGCAACTAAGCATTTTTAGCAGACTTTGAAAGAATTTAGGGTAATTCTTTACAACAGCCACTTCTATATTTTTCGTGTTTTTTTTTGTATACACGCGTAAAGAGTCTCTATAGAAGACATTTGCTGCAAAGGAAATGTTACGCAAATGTATAATTACCTACCGTAGGTATTTTCTTACTATGTTTTGGGGCAAGGGAAATAAGTGATTGTGTCGTGTTATTATTCACATAATAGATAAATGTAAGATTTGAATAGAATAAATTAAAGGACGAGGAAAAGGTATTTGCAATATACTATATATACTAGAGGTAAACATTTTACTCTTCGCAGACAGTAGTGTTATTGAACTTTTATATAATTGTTGCACATTCTGTAGGATACTCTTCGCAGTTTTTTTAAAAGAATCTTGTGTTTGTCTTATAAACTTCATTCTTACAATACCTAATGTATTGACTACATATTTAATTTTCTCTCCCGATGGTGCCGACTGTATTGGCGAAACGCGTGGCAGTATATTTTATAGTATAAACTAAGATTTATTCTTACAATATCTAATATATTAATCAAATATTCAATTTTTTTTTATCTCCCGATGATGCCGACTGCGTAGGCGAAATTTGTGGTAGTATATTTTACAGCATTTTGGTGTCTATAGAAAATTACTTCAATTTTAGTAGCACATTGAAAATTACAACCCTCTGTAGATTCATATTTTTAAATAAAATGTCCTATAACTTTTTTTATTTACTATTTGATTTTTTTTCAAAAACAATGGATTTCTTCCTCTAGCTAGCACTAACTTATACCCCAAATTTCAATTCGATCGGACTTTTCTTTCTTTAGTTATCGTGCTTACAAGAAACGTGACGGACGGACAGATGAACAGACTGACATTTTGAAAGTTGTTCAGATTTCGATGACGAACGAAATGATTTTTTCTCTGCGAGCGATATTAACGATTTTAGAAATGTCCCGATCAAATGCAATATACTCTTCGTAATCGTATTTGCGAAGAGTATAATAATAAATAGCTGTTTACTTTCGCACCAGGAAATTACCTTTACTTAGTATCACTAAATTACATTCTATCTACTAATCTTATTTTCTAACATTGTATACACATTCTTTCTTTAATCCTACCCTAATTAAAATTCAATAATTCGGAATTCGGAATATTTTATTGCCCGCCTGCGAAAAACTAGTAGATAGACATATAGTATTTAATAATGTACTTACATTAAAATGATCTTCACACACATGTAGAGACCTACTGCAATATTTAAAATAAGGAATTTTTGTTTCCATTTTAAGTATACACTTAGAATTTATGGCGATGGTGGTATTTTTACGGCTGAAATCAAGCGGTCGAGTGCTGGGATCTCCGTCGTCGCTTGTAAATTGTATGGTGTGATCTCACGACTACTCCCGCGCTTTTGAACCTGTTTGAAACGGTTCGCTCGCGCGCGAAACTTTAATAATTTATAACAAATTTATTATTGGGAATTAAGGCGTCATATTTTGCATATCTTATTTTTTAGTATTGTAGAACATTTTTATGAATTAAAAAAAAGAATGTGCAAGTTCCCTATTGAACATTTGTTGAGAACGATACGTTTTTATAAATTTAATTCTGCTTTTTAATTTCATAGACCTGTAACTCCGTAACAAATAAAAATGGACCTACCACTTTTGTGTTTATTTTTGGTCTTAGAATTGAACCTAGTTTATGCTCCCAAAGTTTAAATATAACGAAACGAAACACCTTGTAATTTAAACATGCCTTCTGTTTGGGTATTGTAATGCTATGCAATTTGAAAATGATATGGTCATTTGGGATATTATCCATAAAATGCAACAACTAAATTATATGGGTAGTTTGTGTAACACGGAAATTCTATAACTGTACAGTATCATCCCTAATAAAAATTCGTACCACAAATCAAACTATTCGACAATCATCATTCATATTTACAATGAAATTAATACCTAACATGTGAGAAGTAACAAAAAGTTCTTTTCGAATTTATTGAAATCCAATCCAGCATGTAATCTAACACATGCGGGGTGGAATTGCGTAACCTCCCTTAGCAGTTTTGCGCCCCTTTCGCACAGATATTTACGCTCAAGAGGTTTTCTATGCTAACTGGTTTAAGGCTGCCCATGGTTTACTTAATTCGCCCAACAATCACATTGATATCAATGACAGATGTGATGTAAAACATGACGTTCATAATTGATTTTGATATTGGAGAAAGTCCTTGTGGTGAATGCCCAAAATATCGTATTATGGATGATTGTTTATAATTAATTAAAGAACTCGAAATAATCTTGTTAGGAATTTCGCCCATATAAGACAAAATATACTAAACTTCTTCAGAGCTCTGAACCTTACAGTTATAAAAATCAAAACGTTAGCAATTGAACTGGTTTAATGCCTTTTTCCTATTCCGGTGAACTTTATACCAAGAAATTAAATGCTAAGGACAAAAATATACAGGGTGTAACTTGGGTACTATTTCAGAGTGGTGTTCCTTAGGTAATAAGGAACTTGCACATTTTTTTTACTTCATAAAAATGTTCTACAATACTAAAAAATAAGATATGCAAAATATGACGCCTTAATTCCCAATAATAAATTTGTTATAAATTATTAAAGTTTCGCGCGCGAGCGAACCGTTTCAAACAGGTTCAAAAGCGCGGGAGTAGTCGTGACATCACACCATATAATTTACAAGCGACGACAGAGATACAAGCACTCGACCGCTTGATTTCAGATAAATTTTAAGTGTATACTTAAAATGAAAACAAAAACTCCTTATTTTAAATATTGCATTGTACCGTTGTTGTGTAAGAATACTACAGTGAAAGTGCCAGATAAAATATTTATAATATTGCCAGAAGATAAGAATCGTCGATCAAAATGGCTAAAAGCGTGTAGAAGAAATGAAAAAGACATTTCACAGAGCAGTAGGTCTCTACATGTGTGTGAAGATCATTTTAATGTAAGTATTATTAAATACTATATGTCTATCTATTAGTTTTGCGCAGGCGGGCAATAAAATATTCCGAATTACGAATTATTGAATTTTAATTAGGGTAGGATTAAAGAAAGAATGTGTATACAATGTTAGAAAATAAGATTAGTAGATAGAATGTAATTTAGTGATACTAAGTAAATGTAATTTCCTGGTGCGAAAGTAAACAGCTATTTATTATTATACTCTTCGCAAATACGATTACGAAGAGTATATTGCATTTGATCGGGACATTTCTAAAATCGTTAATAACGCTCGCAGAGAAAAAAATCATTTCGTTCGTCATCGAATTCTGAACAACTTTCAAAATGTCCGTTTGTTCATCTGTCCGTCCGTCTGTCCGTCCGTCACGTTTCTTGTAAGCACGATAACTAAAGAAAGAAAAGTCCGATCGAATTGAAATTTGGGCTATAAGTTAGTGTTAGCTAGAGGAAGAAATCCATTGTTTTTGAAAAAAATCAAATAGTAAATAAAAGTTATAGAACATTTTATTTAAAAATATGAATCTACAGAGGGTTGCAATTTTCAATGTGGTACTAAAATTGAAGTATTTTCTATAGACACCAAAATGCTGTAAAATATACTACCACAAATTTCGCCTACGCAGTCGGCATCATCGGGAGATGAAAAAAAATTGAAAATTAAATATGTGATCAATATATTAGGTATTGTAAGAATGAATCTTAGTTTATACTATAAAATATACTGCCACGCATTTCGCCAATACAGTCGGCACCATCGTCAGAGCAAATTAAATATGTAGTCAATACATTAGGTATTGTAAGAATGAAGTTTATAAGACAAACACAAGATTCTTTTCAAAAAACTGCGAAGAGTATCATAGAGAATGTGCAACAATTATATAAAAGTTCAATAACACTACTGTCTGCGAAGAGTAACATGTTTACCTCTAGTATATATAGTATATTGCAAATACCTTTCCCTTGCCCTTTAATTTATTCTATTCAAATCTTACATTTATCTATTATGTGAATGATAACACGACAAAATCACTTATTTCCCTTGCCCCAAAACATAGTACGAAAATACCTACGATAGGTAAATATATATTTGCGCAACATTTCCTTTGCAGCAAATGTCTTCTATAGAGACACTTTACGCGTGTGCACAAAAAAAAACACGAAAAATATAGAAGTGGCTGTTGTAAATAATTACCCTAAATTCTATCAAACATAAGACTAAGTCTGCTAAAAATGCTTAGTTGCGACTAAGCATTTTGTAGTTATTTCTTTTTATTCCGTGATCAAGTCATAACTATTTTTATGTTTATAAATTATTACTAAAAGCTAAAAAAATACATACTTCTCTGCCTTGACCCCGCGGACCTCTCCAAAGGAAAAACTTTCACTATTTTGTATAAAAGATGCCACCATAAACATATCCACTTTAGGCAAATTATCAGATTGGCCCTTTGAAAAACCTTGATCAGTCATTTTAAAATATCTGTACAACTACAATAAGCGGTACTATAAAACACAATTATATATTTATATCAGAACAGTCACTAACAAATCAACCACAGTCTAATAACACCATATTGTACATATGTTTATATAGAATGTCATACTTTGTTAATTTGTGTGTATTATTATTTTTAAGTATTTTATGAATGAATTGATTTTTATTTTTCTTTTTTCTGTATATATGTATATATTAATATAAATCTTACTCTGTACCCCATACAAGTTGTAAATAATCTACTTAATTGTGAATAAAGATTTTAAATTGGAATTGGAATTGGTAAATATCTGATTGTGTTGCTTCCCGCCGCGGCGACTACCGAATATTGTATGGTGTGACGTCGCAGTCAATAGTAGCTCGTTTCGGGCCACTTCAATTTTATCGCTGTTTAGATCCTTCATACTGATCACGTGGAATTAAAAATCTTATTTTTTTGTGAAGTACACGTTTTATTACAACGTTACGATATGTTTTTTAGTATTATTTTTATTTTTAAAATTATAGGCAAGTTCCCTATTATAAAAAAGGTTCGCATATGCAGGTGTCCAAAAATTCTTTTTTGAGATAGGTCCAAAAAAATATCGTATAATTATCATTATCATTGCAGTTATTTAAACCAAATTTGGCACGAAGCATCTATCTTAGTGGATAAGATGCCTTAAGATATGATTATATCATGCTCTAAATTAACCACTGGTGGAGATATGAGTAATCAGTACCATAAATTTTATAAAAAAGTACTAGCGCTCTGTAGAAAATTAAAAGCTATTATATCTTAAGATGTCTTTAATTATAAACAATAATAACTGTATCTTAATTTTTTTTGCTATCTATAGTACTTTTACAGCAATTTATTCCTCCATTATTGCAAAAATAAGAATTTTATTAAACTAAACAGGCTTTGGTTGTCTTGTTTTTATCGTCTCGATTACATGTTTGTTTTGCTTAGTTTGACAAAAGTCATAGTTTTGCACACGAAAAAATTGGTGAGGTGTGTTCTATGTAAAAATTTAAATTCTTAATCGTGAATAAATTATACGAATGCTGCAATGGTTGGTCTTCGTTTGTGGCTTGGCTGACGAAAATGCATCAAAAGCAAAGATCATCTATCAACCACAACACTGGCACCAGAACACCAGACCTAAATCCTTTGGATTATTTTCTTTGGGGCACCTCAAATCAATGGTATACACTAGTCCCGTACAAAATGAGCAAACGCACGGAAAATAAGTAAAATCTATGTACTGAATAAGAGTTACAGGAAACAACTACTCAGCGTTGAATTAAACTCTTTTTCAAAGTTGCCTCCCTTATTTCTGCATGTTTTGTTTGGTAGCTAAGATAATTTGTCAATTCCTCATTAGACATAGACCAGTTTCGAACTTGTTATGTTCTCGGTCGCTGAGTAGTTGTTTCCTGTAAATCTTATTCAGTATATACTGAATAAGATTTATAAGGAAACAACTAAGTGGGCTAAACTATATAGTTTAGCCCACCAGAGATAGATGTCGCAGCTCTTGGTACCTGCTTTGCAAGTCGCTATCAGTCACTAAAAGACATCTGTGATGTCTGACGGGTAGTAACACTGACCGCCAGAGGGATACACTTATCACTCACTATGTCTAAAATCTACGTAAGAAGATATACCGATTATACAAGATGGTTCAAAAGTTATGACCAAAGAATTATTTGGCGGACATAAATAAAAGGTCCTGTATCTCAATAACGAAAGACAATAGACCCATTAACGATGAATAATTTGAAACCACCAAAGTGTCTTCTATCCTCAGTTAACAATTGTACATTTAAAATCCTGTATGGAGCTTCGTATTAAATGTATAAAATACTGACTATGCAAGAGGGATTTTGGATATATTTAAACAATGATACGAACACGTTAAATGCACATTAATTTTCATGATAAATTCGAAAAAAATTAAAATAATGAATCTAACACATTTCGCGAAATAATAAAAAAGCTCCTACAACGTAATCCATTTAAATAAAATTCACTTCGAATATAAGAGCAAAAATATTATATAATTCATAATATATTTGAAAGGTAGATAATATTGGACTGGTATTTTACAAGAAAGCATGCTTTTGAAAGATCTCGTATTTACTCATGAGTGCGTTTGAACGGCCATCGGAGGGTGCTTACATTGTACGAGCCCGGTCCGTCCATCTGCTTCGCCTTCTCAGTCCTCCGCTTCAGGTTATTTCCGCCTGGTGCACTCCAAAAGTCCGCGTCAAACTAAAAAGCAAGAAGCTGCAGCATCACCTACACACGTACTATATAAAACGTATCTCTACTTCTTTACATTTTATATTCAGTGGACCAAAAATGTTGTCAAATGACAAAGAAAACATGAATATATCAATTTTCAAATAAAATTACAGAAATTATGTTTGTAAAAACAAACGATTATTAAGATTTCATTGCTTTGATTAAAATCACAATTTGTTAACTTAACACTTACTGAAAAAACACCAAGGCATTAAAATTTTTATGTTTTATTTCGATAAAGTTATGCAGTGTTAACTTGACTCATATCAAAAATAAGTTTTTTAACACAAATTTTTTTAAACAAAATCATGTATGCATATCATTCAAAAGTTGATTATAAAATCTATGAGTCCAGTATGACCAATTCCTCTTACCCATTGACTTTAAAAGATAATGTTGTTCTAAATGTTATAAATTTATGTCTAGTGCTGCAACTGTGGTTCATTTCTAATACAGTGTTATTACTAATAAACTGCATAATAGTACTTGCAAAGAAAAATAACTGACTGAGATCAAGTACTCTGGATTCGTCATAGCGATCATCGGTTGAATATGTGTTTGGTTAAAATAAAACAATTTATAATTTTTTTTGTGTTCTTTTACAGCACTTTCCCATGCGACAAAGCCATACCGAGGTTTGGAAACTATTAACACATGATATACAGTAAGACAGTCCCTCCTACCTAATTCTTTAAGGATTTGTGATATTTTGAAATAAATTTAGGGGCAAATTTCCAGATAGCATAGCGACTTATTAAATTATTTTTCAAAAAGGCAATCGGCCGCCATATTGGTTATTTTGGGATGTCTTATAAGGCAGTATCTTACGTCAAATGAACGGTATTCTGATTCTGAATACTGCTCTAGAATTTCGTGATATTTCATGACGTATAACGAAATGACGGTAATTAAGAAAAAATATTATAAGGAAATTATCACGAAATATTGTCGTGGTGCCCAATTAACATTAAATAGCATATGATTAATTCCAGGGACGTGCGGTGAGTTTTAATACAGGGGAAGCAGTTTGTGATATAGAGTGATGGGTAGCGCGAGGCCCCGAGCGAAGCGAGGCAAAAAATTATTTTAAGAAAAAGGACGTGGCTTCCGTATACTCATTTTAAAGCAAATGTCGAAAGCTGCAAAGTTATGATATCTAGAAAAAAGTACACTTGTAGGACCGCCACTCCTCAATAAACATAAAACATAAAAACACCACAAAAATTAGACAACCCCCGATTCCAAAGCCGAAGCTGCACGGGCGAGGGTTACACTTATGAAAAAAACGCAGACACACAAACATATCCACCGACATTGCCAGCGCCGGTGGCGAGGCAACGTGCTTTCTCTAGCCCACTATAAATTGAGCCAGCTAGTTAAGTAGTTAACATGCACATACCTACCTATTTACAATGTAGTTTAATCCGCCTCTCCTTTTTTGCGATGTCGGAAATAACTTCGTCGTAAAAGTTTGAATGTTTGGACATCTCCTTCACAAAGTCACTTTCTATTGTCAACAGGGACAATTTTGAAAGCTGCTCTTTACTGGTTGAATTTCTTGAAAAAGTTTTTATTCTCGTGTCCGTTTTGATGATTTTGAAAAAAAGGCAGCCATTCCACTAATACTTGAAAAAAAACACTTTGCACTCTTTATGACACGCTGCAAATTGAGCTAGAACTAAATTTAATCGATGCGCAAAACAATGTACAAATATTGCATTCTGAAAAGTCTCTTTTACTTTGGCCAGCAGGCCCCCCAATTCACCAGCCATTACAGCGGCCCCATCATAACTTTGGGCGTTAAGTTTAGCACCACACTGTAGATCATCTACTATCTGACAAACTATAGTATATAAAGCTGCGGCCGTTCATGGCGTTGTTACATCTAAAAATCCTAAAAAGCGCTCTTGGACTTTCCCATTTGGATTTATGTAGCGTACTACGATTGACAACTGACTAATATTCGTAATATCGGTTGTTTCATCTAACATAACTGCAACAAAAAGGAGCTTTTTTATTTCTTGCTTGATCTTTTCTAAAACAATATTGCTTATCGACTGAATCAAATCATTTTGAATATGATTTGATGTACCGCGAAATATCGTGGAGTGTTCCAGATGGTTACTTAAAATTGTATCGTATTTTGCTAATAAATCAACTAAATTGATAAAATTGCCCCTATTAGCAACGCTTCGAAATTCAGTATGACCTCTAAAACTAAGTTCATTTTCGCCGAGAAAACAAACAATGTCAATAAGTCCTTTTAACACTTTCTTTCAACTGCTGATCTAATGAATGCTCAATTCGTGATTTTCCAAATGTTTACCATGCCTTTTTGTCACTTTGTGCATGTTGTTTAAATCTGAAAAGCCATTTTTATTCCAAACACCTTTTTCATTTGTGAACACTACATATGGCCAACAAAACAATTTACACAAATTTTCACAACCCCTTAACCACTGATTAGCACTGTACACTTCAATATTAAAGTACCTATAGCATGATTTAACTTTCGTTTTTAAGAATTTTAAATCAGGTGTTGGTTTCCCATTTCTAATATTATCCAGTTTATCTTGAAACGAATATGTTGAAAATCCCCTTTTCAACAAATTGCACTCCACACAAACGCAAATAATATTTTCCACAGTACTAGAACCAGCTTCCAAATTTAATAAGTAATTCTAAATCTGCTTACACGCGCACTAATAATCAACGTTTTAAAAATCACTTGTCGCCGCACCACAGGTTTAGAAATACCAAAAAAGTTTTTACAAATATAGCACAAAAGCTGAGAATAATACTAGGAAGATTAATATTAAGTATAATATTAAAATCGATATTAAAATCGAGATTAAAATCTATAAAATAAAACGTATTACGATGCTATACAGCTCAGATATCAAGATTATGAAGTGGGGATGGGACGCATTTCAATAAGTTACCTGCTTAGGACATCAGAGACAGTTGTCTCTGCTTACATATATCGAAGTCGCGCGAGTTCGTGTTGGCTCGATTAATCGAGTGCGACATCGTTACGGTTTTAGCGTGCAACATTATCTCAGCTGCTGAAATGCAGGGCCGTATCTATTGAAATTGGGTAAAAAGTAAATTTTAATGATTAATATATGTGATAAATAATAATTAGGTTCTATTTATGTGTTTTTTTAATAATCCCAGGGGAAGCACTGCTTCCCTTGCTTCCATGGACCGACCGCCACTGATTAATTCTGACCAATATCGTAGAGCCGACAAGTATACAAGACAATTTATCACTACCGTTGTATTTAAACATTCTTCAGACAGAAATAGTACCGAACATAAATGAAATTACCTAAGCACATCTTAGTCAATTTCAAGGAAGCATCCTTTTTCAGCAGGGCAACGATTCATTGTGTACGGGACTACTGAAATGCTAATTTTGTTGACCATTGGATAGGCCGAGGGAATTCATTTAGTGACCTGCCTGGTCGACTGATTTAATCTCCTTGGATTATTTGTTATGGGGATACGTTAAATCCAAAGTATACCACAATAGGCCCCAATATATTGAGGAGTTACAGCAAAATATTATAGAGTTAATATCAGAGGAAGAATCTGAGTAAAAGCTCATGAAAAATTTGAAAGAAGAATTCAAATTTGTCGCGTTCAAGATGTAGGTCACTTCAAACAACTGTGTCAAACAGCAGTAGGTTTAGTATTTAGTTAGTGTTTAATTACTAGAGTTTGTAAAACTACTTTGTAGGTGTTTAGTTATTAAAATTTCTTATTTCTTATTCAGTTTTCAACTTTACTCTTTGACAGACTCAATAATAGATAATAGAACTGCGATTTTATGCTATTTAATATTAATTGGGCATCACGATATGTTTTCGTGACAACTTCATTACAATATTTTTAAATTGCCGCAATTTCGTTACACGACAATGAAATGTCACGAAATTCTAAAGCAATATTCAGTGTGAAAATACTTTTATTTTGACTGAAGATACTGCCTTCTATGATATCTCCGGAAGAACCAATATAGCAGCCGATCGTCATTTTTCAAAATTGATTCATTATTTTTCTCTTAAAACGTCGCTATATCATCTGGAAAATTGCATCTAAATTTATCTCAAAATATCACAAATCTTTAAGCAATAAGGGGGGATAACTTTTTAATGTAGAGAAATCTATCATTCATTATAAGTACCTGAATCTAAACTGTATATTTAAAAATGTTTTCTTAACCGCCTCTCAAATCACCAAAGTAAATCCCTGAAAATTCTAGGATTTTCAATTACCACACACTTGTAATATCCCATTTTAGGTTACGATTTATAGTAGCACAAAGATATTTGTCAGCTCTTGCTTGCTCAATTGTGATATCTGGAAAAAATATAGGAAGACTCGTTTTGTAGCAGCCAAATAATATGCAGTTTGTTTTTGTATAATTTCTTGTAAGTACATTTTTTCTAGATCTTTCCATGATTCAGCGACATACATTACAGCTGCATTATCAGTAAAGTTTATTACAAAGCTATTAAATTTTTGAATAATATACTATTATTTAAATACATAATTAAAAATACTGGACCTAATGTAGTATCCTGGGGAACACCATATTGGACTACACATATTGTCGATTTTACTTTTACTACCTATTTTTTTGTTCACATATGTAGCTATTTAGCAACTTAAATACGGACCCTATAAAGTCGTGGACTAAAGGTAAGAACACTTAGAGACAGGGTTTAATTCCATCCACTGCCTACGGCTCGTATCGTAAACTTCACCCTCGTAAATAATAGCCATCATTACATGTCCGTTAAATAATACATTTTTTTTTTATCATTTTGGTAAATCATGTTTATATACATTTCTAAATAGGAATTTCATCGGATTTTCTTTTCATATTTAATGTGGTCTAAGAAAAAAAAACATAAGTATCGTTCTCTTTCACAGAATTCTTTATAATATTTATATCGAATGCATTTATGTTTATAATTATTATTGAGCATTATTCTGATTATTATTTAAGCGTTCAAACTGAGATACCAAATATTCCTTAAGAAAATTTCTCTAATTATTTTGACATCTTTTGTCTGAACACAATGCTGTTGTGAAGTATAAACATAAGGTGGTATTGAATTTTTGTTCACCCTATACCATTTCTATTTCTCCATTCTTCATAGATTTTACATTTACCACCAGAACAAAACATACTGTAAGAGTTATTCACAGCAACAAGAAGAGAATCAATCAGTCTGTAAGCTTTAGAGGTTCGTCCAAGCATATGACGTGCAAAATTGTTATGTTTCCAAGCTTACATTGTAAAAACAGCACCAAATAATCTTTGACTATAGGAGAAAGGAGAAAAATGTAGATAATATGACGACACGTGTCATTCTAATTTTTAAACCATTGAAGTTTTTTCAAGATTTTGAATTTATAAACATTTTTATATAATTATGTAAAATAATTAATTAATTATAGTTAAATAGAATAATACTTTAATATTGTAATATAATACTTTTCATTTTATTAAATAGTCAATAGCAGTACTATAAGTATTTCAATATTTTCGGGTTATATGCGGTGATGTTAAATTACATTTATTATTTTTTCAGTAATTTACCATGGTAAATTACCAATCATTAATTACCAAATTAATTCTCCAAGAAATAATTCGGTGGGTAATTTACCACTGCAGTAAATAACCGTAATTAATTGTTGGTAAATTACTGATTATTTACAGTAATTAATGTGTTTGTAGGTATTTTACATTTATTGTTTGGTTTCTTTATCACAATTTGTCAATTTATAGTACATGTTAATTTTTTTCTATTAAAAAGCAAAGTTTTTTATTTAGCCTAATCCTAATCTCTAATACATTATGCATGATGTACAAAATAGTTAGCAAGGAATTTTATAATTTCACTTATTTTAAAAAACTGCAACACATTTTAAGGCCAATAATAGTTTATTAAAAAAAAAAAACAAAGATCACAGTAGTTAGTGTTATACTACAAACTATAAAACAAATTAATGAGATCGAGAGAATAAATTAAATAAAAAATAAATATAATATAAGTATAAAATCTTTTAAAAGTAAATAATGTTGTTACTGCAGTAACAAATTACAAAATATGTAGTCATATTTAAGAGTTATCAGTATCAAATTCTTGATCAATTGCAAGATCCCATATTCAACTAATCTGAGATTGTTAGATAAGTGACATCTCATCAGAATCTAAATATTCTGATTCATCAGAAGATAAATTTATTATCTAGTGAAACAGATTCAGAAGCTGGGCAATCTGGTTCCATTAAATTTAAATTATGTCTGACAAAGTTTTCGTGCTCTTTGCTTAGTTTTGTTGTAACGCATTTTCACAAATATTAGCTACAAACTTGACAGATTCTGAATTGCAATAGTACCAACTAGTACCAACACAGAAAATAGTAATTTACCAAATTTATTACTGGTTATATGTCGATAACATGTTACACAATAATAAAAGTGTCAATTTGACGGTTTAAATAACAACCGCGAAACGGGAGGTTTATGAAAAGTAATGTTTTATTAATCGGTGTCTCAATGAATAACATCCTGCAAGTGATTTGGAAAATTTCAAGTTTGCAAATATTACATTGGTAGATATTGAAAGATCATTTTCGCGATATACAAGTGTATTTCCCCACGAAGGAGACCTCTTTTAGCAGAATACATGGAACTGTATTATTGAGACAAATGTTCGCACAGCCATTGTCCTCGGTTCGTTACATGTAAAAGGTCAGCAGTTTCACGCCTGTAATATATAGATATTTATTTCTTTATCACCTGTGGCAGAGCTTAAGTGCTTTGTTCATGGAAAAGTGCTTCAACTCCTTTCAAAGCTTTGCAGCACTGTGTTTCAAGCCATTTTGTAAGCATTTAATTACGGCTTTGTAACCAAATTGCTTTATAAAGTGCTTCGTAGTTGTGAATTCAAAGCAGGCTTCAAGCTCTATCAAAGGAAGCCCTATAAAAAAAATTCAAATCTTTTCAAAGAACTTGAAGCACTTTTGAAATTTCAATTACAATCAAGAAATATTTGAATCCTAAAAAATAAAATTACCCAAATAACGTGACGAGCTCGCCGGCGAATGAGCAATGAACTGTGACAGAAAGTTATTGGGAATATTATTCATGTAGTTGTTTTTTCAACTTTATAGTGGTTGGCCGACCTTGCATAATAGATATCGATACTCTACAGAAAATGGTAATTAATGCGAAAACTCCAGATAGAGAAACAGATGTTGAATACTTTGATTAGAACGATGAGAACATACACATAGGCTCAACTTCAAACTAAAACGTCTAACACAAAGTTCAAAAATATGGTGCCATAGAATTACAAGTTTTACATTACATACATGACCCTGGAGTCGATTTAAACTGTTTAGAGGTGTATCCTACAATTAAAAAACCCTTTTTTAAATACTACACCGTATTACCGGTTGAAAGATTGTTTTCTTTTTGCATCTATAACAAACGCACTACGAAGACGACCATTTTGAATATTTAGTTCTTCTAAAGGCTAAGTCCTAAATCATAGAATTGTTTTTATTCAGATGTTTCGTTAGATATAACTCGTTTATGTTTTTTTCAATAATAGTTTGGGACAAGGTTTGTGTTTTGTTATTTTGTGTTTCCTTTTTCAAATTAAAGTTTGAAAATAAAATGCACTTTTATTTCATTCCCAAATGAGAAATAATAATTACACCGTGCGATTAAACAGACTATGATCAAACTGTTCTAGTTCATTAAAAAATTTGATTTCTGTTTGTATTTTTATTTTGGAATTGACCCACTTTGCTGCTTTAATTTACCTGCTTTGAAGCCATTTTGTGTGACTTCATGGTCAAGTGGTAAGGACACTTGCCTCTCACCCTGGAGCGCCGGGTTCAATCCCCGATCTAGGATCTAGGATTTTTTCTAAAACCGGAAATGAATCCTAGCATACTCAGACATGGGGTGTGTCCACTATCTCTAAATGTGTAGCCCTCTCTCACACAAGATATCTTGAAGTACCTTCGATTATTGTACCTATTACTTGTGCTGTTTAATTTTTTTTTTGTGCGCTTCAAGCGCTTTTGGTGTCAATCAAACCATAAGTACATTAAGCTCTATTGGATGCCTGTAGCCCTTTTCAAAAGTGCGTAGAGCTTTACATTCAATTACTTTTTGGAAGTAATTGGTAATTTGAAGTCCTTTTATATCAAAAAGTAATTATGGCTTCAAGTACCAAAGCATTTTAAGTAAGGGGGTTTAAAGCTCTGATCTTCCTTTTCTGAGGGCTTTTCCCAGTTACAATCTGCGACATCATAAATTCATTAGTATCGGGAATGTGACTCTACTATCGGCCGTCGTTGGGCCACTCTACCTATAAGTAAACTTAAAGATTTTTTGTTTCAAGGAAATATTTTTCAGCCGAATTATTTAAGAATCTTGGAAGTATCATTTGCAGAACTAAAGTGTCATCTGATTCTGCCAAACTATCCATGGTCCACAAATCTCTTTCTATATGAAGTAAATAGGTAACTGCAGTTAGAACAAAACCGGACTAGTGTTAAATAAATCGCTTGAAATTGTTAATTACTTAATTTTTAAATAAAATTTTTATTAATTTCGCCATTAATATGATTAAATGAAACCGATTTTGAATCAAATGGATTGTATAACAGTCCTTAATTTATTTTAATTCGTTTCACTAAGAAATCACCTAGTTTTAAAAGAATTTACATAAAATAATATATAAAATTTGAACCACTGGGCAATAAAAATATTTTTGCAGGAGGGTCGAATTTTTTACAGGCAACGAACGAAGTCATAATATAAATTTTAAGGCCGTTCGTAAATCAAACTAACAAATTAACTTCAAAAGGCTATAAGTTACTCTGAATTCAGACGTATACAAATGTTGCTATTAGCATAGGCAGCGCTACTGAGGACTATAAATCAAATACAGGAGAAATAACTTGTTATATCCATTGTATAATGATGTTGTTTTCATCCCCTTTTCATTCGATATATGTAAAATTTCAGTCAACGTTTTCTGTTTATTATACAAGGGTGCGGTTTAAGAATCATTGGCGTAGATGACGTAGATATAGATAAAAAATACAATAAAATAATTTTAACAACCTCTGCAAACTTTTTTATTTTTTAAAGCTCAGTGTTAAAATAATTTCTGTGAAAAAAACTGACATCTTTCCACATTAGATCAATTTACCTATTATAAATATGTACATTGTAGAAAGCACAAATGAGATAATTTAATTAAAATGTTATTATTATAAACTAATAATTGCTATTATTCATAATCTTCAATACTTTAGTAACCAACGTAAAATAAATGGAAGAGCTTGGTATAGACGAACTTCTCCCAAATATATTATTATAACTACCATTGTTACAAAGAAAAAAAATCTCTCAATTTATCACCACTATCTAAAAAAAGGTGTCTGAAACATTATGTAGTCCTTGAATTTTAAGATGCATACATGATCCTTCGAGACGGACTAATTTGACAGTTAAAATGTTTTTACACATTAATTTTATGCAACGTTTTTCTTGAAACTGACGTATATATTACTTAGAAAATATGAACCCGCAAACTTCAAAAATACGTTCTCCTTTAAATTAACACGTTTAAATTTTCAAAGCTGCTTTAAAAAAAGTTAAATGTCTGAATTGTCCTTTAATCATATAAAAATAATCTATTATTGTAAGAAAATTAATTTTGACAGAAAATTAAATGAATGTACAGATCCCAACATCATGACAGGTGTTATTAATAAATTCCTATCATCTACAAAAGTAAAATAATATAAAAAAAGCGATACAAAACGTTGTATGTTTGACGATCGTATGGAAATTATATTTCATATGTGTCAATGTCCATTATATCGTAAGCAATGCATATGCAGTTTGATTAATTTCTTTATTTCCTACTTGGATAATAGATTACAGTATGTAGCATACAATGGGTTTAAGTCAGATATGTATACGGCTACGTCTGGAATTCCGCAAGGCTCCAATCTTGGACGGCTTTTATTTCTTCTCTTTATTGATGATGTCACTAAAGTGATTGACTGTGATAAGCTCCTGTTTGCAGACGATTTAAAAATATATGCTAAGATTAACACAATACAGGATTGTTTATTCTTACAATCTCAGGTTAACTTGCTTATAGAATGGTGTACTACTTCCAAACTTAATCTAAATGTATCTAAGTGTAAAGTCGTAAGCTACTCGCGAAAGAACAAGCAAATTTTATATGAATATTCTCTAAACGACCAAGTGTTAGATAGGCAAAATTCAACAAAAGATTTAGGCATACTGTTTGATAATAAATTATCTTTTGCGGAACACATAAACAATCTAGGACTATCATCCTCAAAAACTTTAGGTTTTGTTATCAGAAATTGTAAATCTTTCACTAAAGACGCTGCGTTGAATGTTCTTTATTATTCACTTGTACGTTCCAAATTGGAGTATGGATCTCTAATTTGGTACCCAATTTATGAGAACCATTCAACATATCTCGGATCTATCCAAAGAAAATTTTTAAAATTCTTAGCTTATGAAAATTATCGTGTATATCCTGGTCGAGGCTTCAACCACGAATTACTTTTATCCAGATTCGAGATGTCATCATTAAAGACTCGACGGATTATGAACAGTGTAATTTTTCTCCACAATCTGCTTTATACTAAAATTGATTGCTCACCGCTTCTTGAACTCCTTAATTTTAGAGTGCCAACTTTCAATTCCAGACAAAATATCACTTTTTAAAAAGTCGCCTATTTACGTTATGTCACATAATTTTAACTCTGTATCTGATCTGTGTGATATTACTCTGTTCAGTTCTATCCTTAAAAGAAACCATTCATAGACACTTTCATCCATAGCTTAACTATCCCACCATTATTGTTATGTTACCTACTTTATTGAATACTAATTATGTTTTATAACTCGATCTAAACTGTTGTCATTATTATATTATTGTCACCCTCCAGTGCTATATTATTATAGTTATATGTATTACTTTGTTTAAGTTAAGTCTACTATGTATCCTTATAATATAATTTTTTTTTTCTTATTGTATTTCATACATTTTGTCCTGTAAGTGGATTTTCTGTTGGGCAAATAAATAAATATTATTAGTATTATTATTATTACATATAATGGCTCTGAAGCTTATACAAAGCATATTAAATTCAAATAAAAAATTTTATTAACGGAAGCGACTTGATGGAAGGAAATTATCTAATGATCTGAATATAAACAAATATATACTTATATATTTTCAATTTACTTTTTCGTAAAATTTTCTTATACTTATATATAAGCGTCGTTTGGTAGTTTTTGTAGTTAGACCCTAATATAAATAATGAAAAACAGAAAAATTTTTAACTCCTGTAAAAACACAGGCAGTTAACGAAACCTGTCAAACCCTTTTCATTAACATGTCACTTGTCAGAACTTGATATCTACAGTGCAAGTTGCATCGATTATCTTAAATGGAAATCCTTATTATCAGAGTCCTCAAAAGAGGTGTAAAAATTGCACGCCACTGTCATTTAGAGTCTTCAAAGTGCTATATAAAATGTAAGTTTATTGTCATCAACGAATGTTTTGTAATTTATCTCATTTGTTTGGACCTTAACACACTTGATAAGTACCCTGGGGAATTTTTACACGCGTTACAGTAACAAGTGCATATTGAAATGGGTTGGTTATAGGGTAATAAGCCTTTCGTTATTATGTTCTCTAAAGAACACTTAGAACGAGGGAAAATAATGAGCATATATTTCGTAGAAAATATTTTATAGAAAGGCAAATTACGGAACGGAATCAGATGGTATTCCCAAACGTCACTTTTATAGTCTAAAATATATTAGCAATATTGTTTTCAGTCTAATATTTTTTTAGATGATATTTTTTTGGATAGGCGAAACCGTTTCTTCAGAAAACAAACCTTTTCACGCAGATGTTTATTTAATAAATATATTTTTTTAATATGTGACGTTGGTAGAAAAGCAAACTATGGATTTATACATAATTCTAAATCGTTTAGCTATTTACTTATTATCAAATGCATAAATATGTATTTTCATACGGCTCGATGGAAAAGTTGACTAAAGCGCGCAATCTTTCTATCGTAGCTGTGGGTTCGAATCCCGCCAACGGCACTGGCAATTGCTATGGAAATGGTTGTGTGTCCGAATCCGTGCAGCTTCGACTTTGGGGGTTCGGATTTGGGGGTTATCTAATTTCTGTGGTGTTTATTATTTTATTATTATAATATGTAATTTTGAATAAATGTTATTATTAATTATTACTGTTATTCTTTCAGGAATTTCCGACGCCTTGCCATTGCTCCGACCACATGGGAGTCACACCTTCAAATTCATTACAACCATTTCTCACACCCCTAAGGGTTAATAATTGTAGATTTGATAATCAAGCAGACGGAGAGAGCCTAGAATGGCCGCCTTCTGTGTTTATTTGGCCTACCAGCAACTCGGATGATTTTTGCCAGGCCGGTATGGTCAATAATTCCAAGAGCAGCGTAGGCTGTATTTCTCCGAGTACACTGATTACTGGGACAACCATGTTGATCGAGTAGTCTGTACAGAGTTTGCAGCTCCTACCGGAGATCGCGATGTTTGGTCCGTTTTTTCCTTCTTTCAAGATGATGCTTTCTCAGAAGGCGCCGAGAACTCGGTAATATATACCACCTTGGTTTGATGTTCGAGGAAGATTATGTCAGACTTATTGACTCGGATTCGCCTTACGGTCGGGAATGAGTAAATACAGAAGCTGCCATTATAAGCAACTGACTCAATATATTGGGAAACTTAAAGCGGCAATGGTGTTTGGTCTATTCTGTATCATTGCCTCAGTGGTAATATAGCACTCGTAATGCCGCGTTATGTCGATGGATGTAGGCTTAAATCTCATCAGATCAAGGTGTTGATGACTTCATGATGACAGACCACAATTAATTTCTCGGTTTCCAACTTAAGTCTGGTGACCTTAAAAAGGCGAATGTCAGCCTTGTTTCTATGTTCTTATAGACGACACCTTGTGTCTCTAATTAGGATTTTCAGACGATTTGGCTGAAGCTCAGTGACTGACTACATCAGTACCTTGCCATCCTCCTTATCTTGTGTCGAATACAATATCGAATTTATCTGCGTCTCTTTTTGTTGCCTTGAACAATCCTGCACCCACTTCTGCAGTTTCATGATGTGTTGTTACTAGCCGCAAGAGGGGATCCAATCTTCTTATGATGATGATGTTGATGAAGAAGAAGCTGATAATGATGATAATGAAGAAGATTATAATGATGATGATGATGATGATGATGGATGCAATATGCCATACTCAGAATTATTCTGCCATGCATTGTAATTATTATTATATATTACTATGTGTCTCTGATCGATTAACTACCCGAAATTATCTAAAATAAACTACGAGAGCATCAAAAACATCAAAACTTTGCATCTGTTACAAAAATTAACAATCATGAACCAAATAAAATAGACGTCTTGCTCATATTCAACTTTTGTGGCAGAACAATGTAAAGAAAATTTTGATAACATAATTAAGGTCCATAAATATATTTCTTCATTATGTGTTTTTGATATTAGTTCCGTTATGAGTTGAGAGTAAGTATTGAAAAACTTGCTATGTAGATGAAAAATGTCGCACTTATTTCTTTTTACTTTCATATACCTAACATAAGGAAGTATTGTAATCGTGATTTTTTTCGATCTCGAGATTTTGATTGATATATACGTTTTGAACTCTCCTGAATCTATTCTGACTATTTTCCAAATGACGTTGTCGGTTCGTGTGTGTGTGTGTGTGTGTGTGTGGATATGAGTATGTGTATGTGTGTGGCCCCGATAACTCAAAAAATACTAATGGGAAATATCCCAAATTTGGATATTAAGATTTTCAATAACATTTTAGGTGACATATTAAATTTGGTGAATGTGGTACCACCAGAAGAGACATACTGAATAAAAGAAGAAAAAAGGTACAATTTCGGACGAATCTCGACGAATTATAATAAAAAACATGACTTTATGGAAGAAAAAGCTGTCTGCATGTCTGTAGTATCGCGATAGCAGCCACAGTTCTTGATATAAATCTTTCAAATTTGGTAAACATGTTCTAAAGGCCAAAGATAATGATAAATTTGGTGATGAGCAAAATTAGCCAGCTAAAAGGAGGTTCACGGAGATCAAACTTTTTTTGTATTTGTCTTTGCAAAACAATATATTTTTGATGAAAGATCATAAATCATGTCTACTATATCAAGCCAATAAAATATATATTTTCCAAGTACTTAAATAAAGCTGATGTAAACTGAAATTTTTTACACATTTGACCACATAAAATGGAGTTAGGGCAATTTTGTTAGTTTGACATTTGAAATGTCTAATTTAGTTACAAAACTGTCGATGTCAATAAGAATGAAATTATTAAAATATATGACATGAATTATTATTGACAGTATCGAACGACGCTGAAATTATTTATTTAAAAATGTTAATGAAACATTTCAAGGTATGCTATTAAAATTTAATTGAGGTAAGTGAAGAATTAAACAGAATGATTTTTTTTTAGATCAGGAAGTGATATAAGAAAGTTATGTGCTGACCACATCAGATATTTTTATAAACACTATGATTCGTTTATAATATCAAATTATTGTAAAAAAACTTGTCAATACGAAAACATTCGAACCCCTTAACATTTTCATTTAAATATTAATTGTAGGGGTTCTGAGCGCAACCATTTTACTGTAAAAGCCGTGTTATAATATTTGAAAGGAAATACACACATAACAGAAATTCATTTCAGCTAGAGCTTTTGATGTCAGTGATGCGTTATACATTTTTGGCTTTTTAACAAACTCATCTCCTGAAAACCCTTCCCTGTAAACTTTTAATCCCTTTCTCTTACTGCTGTTCTCTCAGATCTTCAAAGGACCTGGACAGATAACAAAAGATATACTAGATACATTAAGATATACAACAACTAGTCAATGTGCATTTCATACAAATAATGCATTTGTGCAACATATGAACATAATATGTAACTTATAAATGTTTACACGTAGTTTGTTTTTTCTCATTGAAAATGGTATAATTTGATTTTTTGAGTGCCAAATTGATCCAATAATTGCGCATTGCTTTAACGTGAATATGTTCCTTTTAATTTGTTAATAAAATCCCTATATCAGTGTAATTGTAATAGTTATTGCTAATTTCGATTATTGTTTGTCCTAGTCTAAGTTTCAAATGAATTTTGTTTGAATTGAACATACAAAAAATACATTACAAGTAAGTATGATTAAATAAAATAATGTTTCTTCATTTACTACGATTACTGGTTTAAATAACAGGTCCTGTATCTCACAAACTCTTTATTACTGCTACCGGTTTTGTGGTATTTATGCATAACCGGTAGCATTAACAAAGAGTTTGTGAGATAAAGGACCTGTTATTTAAACCAGTAATCGTAGTATTATGGACTCACACGGGTACCACTTCCCTAATTTCTTCAATTAATTTATGACAACAAACCAAGAAAAAATAATAATTTTAATAAAATGTACTGAAAAACTCGACGAATTACTTTTTTGTTTAACTTTTGTTTAAATAGCAGATTCACTGCCGTGACTATGGAATCAGCCAAGGCAGTGAATTTGCTTTTCTGCCGTGTTGAACATGTAATTTCTCCAGATATTTAAAATGAACAACATTTTTGTATTATTTCAATTTATATTTAAATAGAAAATTAATCAATTATCATATTCATTAATTATAGGTGGCTAAGTTTTAGTTACATTTGACGTTTATTTAATCAATGTCACTTCGCTTATAACTTGAATTTTGTTTGAATCTATCTAATGAGGGATACCGTTTTTAGGCTCACCAGTTGGCGCAACTGGCGAGTAAGGTGACTGTCAAAAGGTATTGTTAGGCGCGGAACAAGTTTATAGGGTTTTATTATAATCATTTCGTACTCCAATAAATAAAAAACTTGTTAATTATATCTCAGTGTTGTGCAGTTCCATTTTGTTCGGACACAAAAGGCGGACATATGTTTCCGAGAGACAAAACTCGCCTAAAACAGTGGTGGTAGCGATTCACAGGGATAACTTTACTCCTTCGAAACATTCGCGTGTTTGTAAGAAACATTTTAATCCTGAAGATTATGCGTTACCAAAGGAGCCTACTACAGAAAATCGTAAGTAATAATCATGAACATTCGTTGTTTTCATCATGCTCATGCTTGATATAACCATACAACTGAGCAAATAAATTACTACTTTCCAACGAAATTATATCTGTCATAGTCTTGAAGTCTTTAAACAGAAATGCAGAACTTAAAATTTCATAATAATGCATACTTTTGACAAATCTGTCCTAGGAAACACAGTTACCTCTGAATTTGCTCTTCTTAAGGCCCGCTTAATTTTGCACCTCTTTTTTGATACATCTGCCTTTAAAGCACTTACATTCATGGACCCGTACCGTATATCTCCCATATTTCATCAAAAGTATCATAATTTTTATAAAAATCATATCAAAAACCCGCGTTAAAGCCATAATAAACATTAACCTTCACTGACATTTGAAATTTCTGAACCTTACCCTACTCTAGCGCCTCTCGTAGTAAATTCAAGCGCAGTAGCCCTCATTGGGAGCCTTCATGTCGCCCCCTATTGGTTAAAAATCACACTTTGATGAAATGTGTAATGCTCTTTGTTTACATTCGTTTGATCACATTTGTATAGTTTGTTTGTCCGGATTTTACTACCATTTTTTTTATTTCATCAACGTTTATTCTACAATTTGCCAAAAAAAACAGTGCATAATACGAATTGTTGTGTGTACATTTGCCACTCAAGAAAAAATGTGGATAGGACAATCCACTTTCACTACAAGAAAAATGCGTGATTTGTTTATATCACCAATGGCTGTGGTATCGTGGAGAAAATAGATAAGAGAAAAGTAATGGAGAAAGGATTGTTGATGGGAAAAGCATTAACGACAATTTAAAGCCAAAGAACTATGATACAAAACATATATATAAAATTATAATAGGAGGAAATTTTTTAGGCTATGTCCACCTACATATTAGCAAAAAGTAGTTTTAAAATTTTATTTAAGATTAATTTTTCTCTGTCCAAATTTCAAAAAGGTGCAACTTTGTAAAAAATCAATATTTTTTATGAAATTTGAAATCTGTCGTTATATTTTACACTTGATTCTGAAAAAAAAAATTTCGCAAATGTATATGTATATTACAGTAAAAAACAATATGAATCGACGGGTACACGCCCGCATAAAAAAAAATAAATGCAAGGTGGAAAATCCAAAAATTGTAAATGGCAGAAGGGTGCAAATCGTGGACACGTGTTTCTGACTAATTGGTATTCATCAGCACATTGTAGCTGAGTTAAAATGGTGGACAAAACTCAAAAAAAGATACTAAAGGAAAACCACTGACAGGGAGCCAGTCGCACCTTTGTGGCTTCCACTTGGATGGCTCTGTATAAGAGCGTCGACCAAGCATCGCACACGCTGGCAACTATAGGAACCTGCGTGGGATTCCGGACCCAGGAGAATATATAAGTACAGATAAGGAAGTTAACACGGGTTTAATTACATTACAGTAAAAAACAATATCAATCGCCGGTACACGCCCGCATAAAAAAAAATAAATGCAAGGTGGAAAATGCAAAAATTGCAAATGGCAGAAGGATGCAAACCGCGGACACGTATTTCTGACTAAGTGGTCTTCATCAGCACGGTGTAGCTAAGTTAAAATGGCGGAGTTTTGTCCACCTTGCATTATTTTTTTTATGCGGGCGTAAACCCGTTGATTCATATTGTTTTTTACTGTAATATAATTAAACCCGCTTTAACTTCCTTCTCTGTACTTATATATTCTCCTGGGTCCGGAATCCCACGCAGGTTGCTGTAGTTGCCCGCATATGCGATGCTTGGTCGACGCTCTCATACACAAATGTGCGACTGGCTCCCTGTCAGTGGCTTTCATTTAGTGTCTTTTTTTGAGTTTTGTCCACCATTTTAACTCAGCTACACCGTTCTGATGAAGACCAATTAGTCAGAAACACGTATCTATGGTTTACATCCTTCTGCCATTTGCAACTTCTGCATTTTCCACCTTGCATTTTTTTATGCGGGCGTGTACCCGTCGATTCATATTGTTTTTACTGTAATGTAATTAAACCCGCGTTAACTTCCTTCTCTGTACTTACATATGTATATGTATATTTCTCACAATAATTATGTCATTAAAGACTCCAGATGACACACATATAAGTATAAAGGTAAGAATTCGCTGAGAATTTTCCTGTACGCGCTACGAAACTTACAAATTTCATTCTACTACTTTACAAACATAACTTGGCAGTGAGATAAAGATGCGCAAAGACTCAAGGTTACTTAAAGTGGAAACCGTATAACTTCCAGCAAATTCTGTATTCTGTAGTTCAGCGTGTGAATTGTGGTGCAATACATATTGGTGCCTCGCGCATATCTGTGCCTTGTGATATTTGTCAAGTATGAGGTTGCACTGATTTTAATATGAATAACAATTCTTTCATAATCTGACTTCACCAGAGTATAATAAATATTGAATATAACTAAATAAGGTAATCTACGAGAAATGTGATATAAAATAATGTAATGTAATAAAATGAAACAATTACCAATACATGTAATGTAGTCTGTAATAAACCACCTATAAATATGCTTTCGCTACATATTGTTATAAACAGTGGGAGAAACTAGAGCCGATTCAACCAAACAAAAATGATATAAAACACCGGCTACGTCCTGTAGGGGTTACCGGAGCTAAACGTTAATTATATGACTAATGTTCTGGAAACTTATAAAAAGCATAATTTGCAAAACACAAGCCTGTGCGACTTCGGGATTGAGCGGTAAGGACATCTCACTCCAAAGTCTCGAATTTGATTCTCGGTCGAGGAACAAGATTTTTTCTATGGCAGAAATTAATCCTAGCATACTCAGATATTGGGTGTATGTCCATTGTCTCTAAATATGTATGTAATCTCCTCCCACACAAAGTGTAACAGGTGTCTTTAGTGATACAAGGAGTTGTAGTATCTGTGGTTTTTAACAATTTCAGCAATGTTCAGCAGAAATATATGCATTACATTATTACAATAAAGCGGACAGTCGATTCTATTTAATAAGTTTTTAGTCATTTTGCAATATTTCTAGATGGTATAACGCAAAAATATATTTATTGATCTCTGGTACAGAGCCTTCATAAATTGTAAAAGAACCACGTGATCAATTAGTACCTTTTAACTCGTGATTTCGTGTCTTTGATATTACGGCAATACATGATGAGGATTCTTGTACATACATATGTGTCTAGAGAATAGCTTTCAACCATTTTTTTCTGATGGCATCTCTCAACGAGGCTGTTAAAGAAACTAATTGCTCACGTGGTTTTCTATTACATATTACAGATTACATTAATAAATTAGTCCACAATTTTTTTAAAGTAACTTATATAATAAGCAGAAAGGTTCTTCTACATATTTTATATGCAAATGATTGAGTCCAGGTTCTTGTAATATAAATGTTTTCAGTTCATTTAGTGAGACGTACTAAAAAACTTACAACTCCAGACTTATGTAACCTATTTTTTAAGACTGAAGTAGTGCAAGATTTAAATATAAATAAATAACATATTTTTGTGTCCAATCTAATAAATTCGATTGTAGAAAGTCATGATGTTCAATTAATTGTTCTAGAATTTTTTTTATCTTGTTTGATGTTTGTTCATTGTTTCTAAGTGTACTTACAAATCTTGAAGTATTCAAGGATTTATTCGAATCGAGCACTCTTAACTAAAAAGTTATAAATGAATATTGACTATTTGTTTTCAGTGCAATAACAATTTCTCTAATTGTAAGAAACATAAGAGGCAACATCTCTCACTGAGGTTTCATGAGTCGGTTCGATTCAGAACAGAAAATTTCCGAATATCTTTCTAAGAACTGCGATGTGTGGAGCAAATTTTTTCCGGTTTCAATATAAAATAATGAGGAAATACCATGGGCTACTTGGTTTCTTAATTACCTAGTCCATTTATGTTAGTAAAACTCACATTTGAAATTAATAGTGGACAACCATTTTTAGATGACCAAATTATATTACGAAATTTTACCACTTGCACAATGGTGGTTCAGGATAAATAGAATTATTTTGTTTTAATTGTTAACTGCTATTTATAAATCGTTTTTCAATGGTTTCGTTTCACCTACAAGTCAATTAAATTGATTTTTCTGTCACCATATTTTTTTAGTTTAGTAAGAAAAATTGCTTTGGCATGACAATACAAAGCGATTTTATTGCTTTGTTTAATTAATTTGTGTCTTCGCCATCAGGTGCTTTTTGGATTTGCAAAATATGTTTTATAGATTTTTGTCCACGTCAATTTAAGTAAAGAATTGATTATTGAGAATGTACCGAAAAAAAGCAAAACTTATTTTATTTTTGATAATATCAGCTATTTTTAAAATGTTGTCAAGATTTTCTTAATTATATTGGTTTCCGTTAGAGATGAAGTGAAATAATACGGTTGAGAATATTTCGCAAAAGTTTGAGTTCAATCGATTTAAAATAGCTAACTAGATGAGACCACTCAATTTTGGTCACAACCGGTCACCAAGTAATCTGTAACCTGTTACCTGGCTCGTTTTTTAGGTTTCTTTGCAAGCATTTTAAAAATTATACATTTTTTTCGGCAACGTCTGTTACTTTTTCAACTAAAAGTCGTTTTATACTAACGATTTTCTGATCCTTTGCAAATATCTTAAGCTGTCGACATAAAATAGGATATTTAGTCTTCCGGTATCATTTGCGAGGGCTTAAAAAACGTCAGGTACTGGCCACAAATCCGTTTTTTATTTAGTTCTAATCGAATGCTGATTTCATAAAACATGTGCGTTATTACTTCTGTCTTCACTCTCCCCTAAAATCCCGAGTCTGTGTTCTTTAATCATCAATTCTGGCTGATTTATGTGTTTGACTTGAATTGCAATAAATCCTGAATACTTTCCTGATATTCTTGTAAGAAGTGGTGGAGCCAGCAAACCCCACATTTGTTACAGTATCAGTATTTGACAGTCCACCAATCACGAATATATGTATCCAATCTGTCTCAAGGGAAGACTTGCGTGAAAATGTTTTAATTTCTTTAACGACGGAGTTGATGTTTTATTTGATTTTATTGCTAAAATAAGTAACTTTGTTGCAGTAAAGTTGTCGAATGAATTAAAATAAGACAAATCTTTTCAGAACCAGTAAATTTTAGAATGCCGTATTGTTATTAACATTAAAAATGTTTGTTGTAAGAATTTCTAATTTCAATTATGATTTTCCTCAGCTTTGTTTATAAATATGGGGAGAAAAATATAAAAACATCAGTTTTATTTATGGTCCCAGTTAGTAGAATTACAGAAAAGGCATCATAAAGTTTAATGTGGCATTCAGTAAATTTAAGAACTATATGATATATGTGTACAAACTAATTCTTGGGCCGATTTGCTATTTAGCTTTTTAGGAAATATGAATATATCGATGCATCTTACTGATTATGAACAGAAATACTCAAATTATCCGTCAACAGTCTACCTCACGATCTTTCCTCTGTTATATCTGAATACCTTGTGGGACAGAAATATAAACAATTTTAGTCTTGCCCTATTCGTAGCCAATTAGGGTGCATGTTGGATATATTGAATAGGTTCCGGATCGCTAGCACTGAATTGTGGCGTATCTCGTCCTGAATTCACCTCATTCACTCGCTGCTCTCTTCGCTAATCTAACTCCTTGCTAATTCACGTGATTGCTGATTCTCGTTTTATCTTTGTGCAACGCCAACTAGATGACGTACCTGCTTCACCTCATAGCGATGCGGATGGGTTTCAATTAACCATCATGCTGCTTGAATCGCGTTATGCTATACGAGTTTCAATGGTGGTTGCTATAATTTCTCTACATGTACTTTGTATTTGCAAATTACATATAACTGATATGTATGTGTATATTCACAGCTCAACTAACTAACAACTAGCATTTTTACATTCTCCTTATTAAAGTAATTATTACAAGCTAGACTTATATATATATATATATATATATATATATATATATATATATATATATATATATATATATATATATATATATATATATATATATATATATATATATATATATATATATATATATATATATATATATATATATATATATATATATATATATATATATATATATATATATATACATATACATATATATATATATATATATATATATATATATATATATATATATATATATATATATATATATATATATATATATATATATATATATATATATATATATATATATATATATATATATATATATATATATATATATATATATATATATATATATATATATATATATATATATATATATATATATATATATATATATATATATATATATATATATATATATATATATATAGTGTTTTAGTTTAAGAATCCAAAGCAGATTACTCGAAAATGATAGCTAATTATACCAGTATTAAAACACATTAATTTTGATTATGGATTTATACACAAATTTCGATACTAAACATGGAATTTTGAATCAAACTGCAATTGAGGAGTTAGGTGGAAAAAGGGTACTTCTATAAAACCATCATTTTAAAGTCCAGCCGTTTTTGAGGTTTTGGACATGTTAGATTTCTGTAATTACTGAACTTATAAGACCCCTTTAAAAATTACAGATTCCTTTAATATATATTAATTTGCCATTTATACTGCAGAAGTAGACCATATATGTCCTACTACGGAGTAAAAATTGGAATGGGTTGAAGTACAAGTGCCCTTCTTCCATAAATAAATAATGAATATAGTAAATACCTATAATTCTACATATATTTATTTAAAAAAACGACAAATTCGTGAAGATTATTAGAAAAATACTTAATATTCTAAATCGCTAACTCATTTCTTCATTTTTGCCATCATATTGTCTAGTATTTTCATCGTCTTGATTACCAAATAAGTTCTTCGCCTTCCAAATACTTCATCAATTCCCTTATATTTTGCAATTTCTCAAGTTTAACAGTTCCCAAAGATACTGCTTCCAAATTTAGCTCAAAACAATCTTGTGTCCTTTTTTTCCGAAAATTAAAAGGGTTAAAAAATCGTTTGTAAGATTCAGCTGCAGATAAAATACTGAAGGGTGTATAATTTAACTGGCAGTATCTTCTGAAAGCAAACTTCTCATTTTTATTATGAGCAGATTTTTTAAAGAAATAATTTAATGCTTTACCGCCGTCTCTGATTAAAGCTGCAACATCAATAATTTCAAAAGAAGCTGGATTACTACATTCGCGCATTATTTTTAGATAAATTTCAGACGCTTTACACTTTCTATTCGTTTTAACAGCTTTTCGTATATACCAAAATTTCTATCGCAAATGCAATAATAATGACCACGAACAGGAAATATATGTTGAATATTAAACTGGATCATACTATATTCTTATTCTACCCTCCAGCTCCATCAGAAAATAATACAACATTTTTAATGTTAGGATAAAGAACCAAAAAATTTCTCAAAAAGTGGTCTAAAAAGGCGATTACAGAATTAGAACCTTTTATGCTGGTTTTCGGTAACACAGCAAAATGCACTTCTGTCATCATTATGGCAATACGTATTGAAAACATACAGCCAAAGCAGTTTTAAAGAACTGCTGGCTTCCAATCAGTTTTGGAAGAGGTACATTTTGAGCGTAATCAAATTCAAGAACCAGGGTGGACATTATTTCCTCTATAATAATAATTTGTTGTTTTATAACTTTATAAGCGTTTACCTTTTCTTCGTATAATTTTTGTTGAACTTTACATAAATCGTTTGGGTTTAGTTTGAGTTTGACTTTATTCTACTCGCAAAAAATCGCAAATATCTGATCTTGGATTCCTGAAAGAATATTCAGAATTTTCTCTAAACCATTGATGAAAGGTGAAATACACCATACTCCGAGTTCGGTTGGTTATCTCAAAGAAAACTCTTAAAAACCATGATATAGAATCTTTACATTAAGTGTAAGATTTTCAAAATATTTTCTCTTGGACTTTAAACGATTATAATGTGATTCATTACTAGGTATCAGGGTGAAATAGTCTTTTACCAAATCCCAAGTTACTGGATCTATTTTATGAGGTATATTTAAATGTGCGCATCTGTTGTCAGAAATACTAATATTTGCATCTTCTATCACTCTTTAATGAATTATTATTATACTTTTTGGCTGAAACTTGGAAAATATTTAAGAAAAAAATTTTTCCAAACTTCTTGTACAGAGTCGTCTATTCTAAGGGAGTATTTCCAGCTTTTATTTTTGGGTTTGAAACTAGTGTTTTACGTTGTATAGGTGACATGCATCCAAGAAGAAAGTTATCCTGATTATTTTTATTTGCCAGGTGCCAAAATTTATTAAAAAAGTCCTCCAGTATCCTCCCATTTATACGGCGAAGCATTTAAGTTCTTCACCAGACGCTGTTTCATCCTCACGTTCTCTTTCCAAATTCTCGTTATAGTCTTCATCTGGATAATTTTCTGAAGATATTCTTACACTAGAACACCAACGAAGATGCTACAGCAATCTCCTGCTTGATTTTAAGTTTAGACACTAATAGATTTTGCCAGTTTATTGAAAAAGGGTACAAGTACTGCTTGGCTTGACGATTAGGCTTGTAGCGCCATCTATGTGATCTGTACTTCATAGCAGCAACTTATGAAAGGAGAGTCCATAAGCATAAATAAATAATTTATCGAAAAAGGACACTTGTGAAGAAGAGACCTTTTTCCACCTAACTCCTCAATTTTGAGGTTAAGAATTGCGATAATGTTGCAACGCAAATTTTTAAACACAACATGGTCGAATTTTAACGTATTATATATAGCTTATGTACTGATATTTAAAAAAATCCGAGATCGTCAATAGGTCAAGGGTAGCGATTTCGGCACTCCGCTTAGTATTGGTCGAAAAAATTGAAAATGGTACCAACGCCATAGCTACGGGTGCCGAAATATATGCCATAATGTTTAACTGCTTCCTGGCAACACATTTCGAATTTCGAGGACTTAAAATACGACTGTTGTGTGTACTTAGTGTCGACTTAATATAACTCATTGGAAAGAACATTGAAGATCTAGAAAGCAGACACGAAATAAAAACAAGGAATTTTCATATGCTACTTTTGTGTGTGACTTTATTTTCATGTTCAGTGCCTGTAATATTCCACTATGTGTGTTTGACAAAGAATCATTGTTTATTCAGGAGCAAGTGTGTACCACATTGAGAATTGCAAACCGCATGTCAAAAATTAACCCCCATTTGGAAAGCGATACTAAAAATAATTGAGGACACATTAAAACAAAAAAAAAATAAGATCCTGAAAAATATAAAGAACTCATATTAACCACTACGACTAAATAAGTGCGTTGTAATCGAAAAATAAATGCATCGTCGGTTATTTACGTATACGATGGCACACGTCTGACGCCAATGAATTACTACGAAATTTGGCCCAATCTAGTAGTAACAGATTTGATCAATTGTTTACAAATATTTTATTGACTGCAATTTTAGGTTATTTTTTAAAAAGTTATTCATATTTGTGAACAAAATTTATTGCGCCATTATTGTAACAATCTTGATAAAATTAACTTATGTTCCGCGTCTTACTAAAAATTGCAAATCATTGAATATTTAATAATATGAAAATAATTTCTTGGGTAAAGATGCATAATTTAGAATTTACGTGAATATTTTTTAAATGATGTTTTGTCTAAAAAAATACTTATTCTATAGTATGATAGCTATCATTATCATATTTAGCAAAAAACTTAAAATGATGTTAATGTAGGCAAGCAAAGGGAAGAAATTTCAAAGTATTTTTATTCATATACCTCTAGCCTCTTTAACACCAAAGTATCTACGTATTAATCACATGCAAGTGCTCTTGGCGTATGGTGATATCCATATGTGGATAATCTCTAATAAGGCGCTATTATACACTTTTACTGTATGATATGACCATGCTTTGATTCATCTGGTATAACCTCTCTATATGCGGATACCCTGGTGTGAGATAAAACACTGGGATCCCGAAGATTTTAGGTTATGTGGAATTTAAAAATTCGGCGTATAATACACATTCTTGTCATAATAATTTGTTATTTCAGAAAAGAACCGTTTTGTATAATTATTTTGTATATCCAATAGTGAATATACTGATAATATCTATATGTGGATATCCTAGTATCCTATGTATATCCACGTGTGTATTCACTGGTATGGATATTAGAAAGTAACTGCAGTTTTTTTTCATCTTTTTATTTTCATGAAAAAAAATTGATGCAATAATAACAATGCACAAGATTCTCACCAAATTTAAGGAAATTTGTAAAAAAAACTCTGGTACCGAGCACGCTCTCTAAAAATATGACTGGTGTTGAAAGAATTAAATAAGTATTAGATTCACATTAGAATTATATTTCATGATATTAGTAATTCGATGGCAGCAATAGTATAGACAATCAGAACAGGCTAGGATAAAAAGCACTGACGTGGTTTTCCACAAAACACCAAAACACCATACTGCACTCGACACGCATTTCGTCAACCAAGTTGGCATCATCTGGATATGGTTAAAACAGTTTCATCTCCAGATGATGCCAACTTGCTTGGCGAAACGCGTCTCGTGTGCAGCGTATGGAATTTTGTTGGAAACCACGTCAGTTAGTTCTACATCAAAGGTTCTAACCCACTTCAGGCGGATAGGATAAAAAGATTTTTCTGCAGTTGCAAGAAATAATAAGAGACAATATAAAGTAAAAAAGCAGTTTTATACAAATCGCAGTTACTACATCGTCACGTCTCCTTAACATAGCCGTCATGTTAACAGCATGTAACGAAATAAATTCCAGGGAGGACTCCACAATGTGACCGCTACCGAAAAAATTGTCTCCATTTTGGTCCCAAACACGTAATAGGATAGTCTCTATTGCATATTGGTAGCTACTAGCAAGAGACTTTTAACTTTCTGCGATAGTCACTGATGATTTAAAGTGTTAGTTGGCTAAAGTAAATAGTTTAGTAATTTTCATGACCTAGTTAATAGTGGGACGAATGATTTGTCGTTTGCTATCAGTGATCAACGAATGACATAAATATTAGGTTAGTTTCTGTAGGAAGGATGGATAAATGGTATTTTTTTAAATTGTTGCAGTACTAAAGCAAAAACAGTGGAATACTGCTTTGTGCCTGAGAATTGGGAAAAGAAGACGTATTGTTTTGACACAAAGTAAATTTATAAATATACAAAAGGAGTGTCCTTTTAGAGTAAATAAAGAATATTTTTAGTTTTATATAATGTTTGTTTAACTAGGTAATGTCTACTGTAGCTCCAGTTGGTAGGTTATAGCAAATTTAAAAATTTGTAATAATTTTACTCCTGAGGACTATGAAAGACCAATATCCTTCTTGGTAAATTTTTATTGGTAACTTGGACTTTCACTATTGTCAGTATTTCTAATAGGTATGTCAATTTTGATGGTAATGTTGACTTAGTTGATAAATGTTTAGTTGAAGGTAATAATTTGGCAAAATATTTTCTAAAATCGTTTAGCTTTGTCTGTCAACCTGGTGTTGAAGCCTTACATTAAAAATTAAGACAGGTCTTAATAAAATTAATTTTACTTAGGTCCGTCTTTATTTCTTATCCTATACTCTTTTAAAATCTAGCTGATTGTCTGAACGCGGTTCAAATTTCTCTAGCTGTAATTTCTGACACAGCAGGGTTTTGTTCACTAAAATTTCAGAAATTCGGATGCACTATCTTATAAAATTATTTGTAAAATAAAATACCTAACATTAAGCATTGTTTATCTGATTTTGTTGTAAGTATATGTATTACATTATTGTTGAACAGTGCAACATCATTCACAGCACATTTTACATATTGCAAAGTGTTCATTTTGAAATAACCCAACTCTATAATTTGGTAGACGAGGCGACGCCCTTCACGACGTCAGTTTTTAATATCGCCTGATATTATGCTATCAAAAAATATAATAGCATTTTATTATTCATAAAAGGCTTGTTGCCTGATCCGTGATTTATGATTTTTAAATGAAATTACGTACGTTCGTAAAACAACTGCTTTATTGTTTCCTGGAACTGGTTTTCATTTGATTTTACTTTATAGCTTTTAAAAAAGAAAAGAATTAAAGTTTATTATTCTCCCGATATTTGTGATACTTTTATAAATATTGCAGTAAAGAGTAGAAACCGATATGTTTGTTTCTTCACTTTTGCATAAAATATGCATTTCAGTACATAAATGAAATCTCTATTAAATTATGAACCTATAGAACATGTTCTAAAGTCGAGACTCATCATCGGCATCTCGCTTATCTGAAAAGATAAAGGGATCTGTAAATTTAGTTCTCTGGCATACCTATTTCTGTAAAAATTATGAAAATAAAAATTGTAACAATTTTAGCATTATGAATATTATGATAGTGTTAATTGTAAGAATGAAATGTTGTTTGTTTAAATTTATAAAAAATCTTGTAAATATTTTATTCAGTTAATTATGTCAGTAGGTTTTTACCACGTTTTTGTTTTTATTTATAATTATAGAAATAACACCTGTTTGAAAAATATAAATAAAAAAGAAAACATTAGAAAAACTATTAACGTTTTTAATTGAATTAAATATTTAAAACTGAAATAAAATAAAATAAAGAAGACTGTTCAGGACTTGACTCCCAGAAAACAAAGACAAATAAGAAAGAAATGGAAAGAAAATTCAAAAAACTATCGCTTACGAAAAAAAGATAATAGAAAATGAAACTGCTTTAGTAGAAGCAGATACCACCCTGCTTCATCTGCTGAGGAGGACTATGAAGAGAATGGAAGGATTACGCTATGTCGAAGGAAGATTGGAAGAAAAATATCTAACAGGAGTTAGGTGATATCAAGAAAGAAAAGAGGCAAAAATAGATCACAGATTGAGTCATCGAAGGATCATGAAGTAAAGAAAAATTTGTTTTTCGATGAGATAGTCCAGAGGCAATTAGCAGGCTCATACAAGGGATTAAGAAGTGACCGAAACAAGCAAGTGTTAAAAAACTATTGGATGGCCATGTAATAAAAAAAAATACAAAATGAGGACCAAGCTTTTTACAGTCATGAGATTTATAAAAACCGCAAATTATGACTATAAGAACATAACGATTTTTGAAAGAAAAAATGCCGACGTAGTCAAAGAACTGAATTTAGAAAGAAGATTAGGGAATTTTAAGAATTAGATGTTAATAGTAGGGTATGACCTGGCAAAAAGAATTTGTGAAGAGAAACAAAATAAGAAAACAGAAAAGTTTTCTTTCAAATACATTAAAGAATCTGCACCAACATTTCGTTCACTTGCATTTTAATTATAAGGTAAGTTACAAATTTTTCTGTCTTGCTCGGCCATTTTGAGAAATGCAAATGCAAATTTCTGATAGACAAACTTGCAGATGTGTTAACCATGCTAACATGGAACTAATTGTTCACAGTCTATACACAAATAATATTGTTTTTGGAAAAACTCCTACTGATATGATCAAAGATATTGTTGCAGCACACAAAATGAGGAATGTCTTTTACGTAAGTGCATTCTTTGCAAAAACGCCAAACCTGATTTCAAAGATTTTAATGCAAATAACCCCGTGCAGTACTTTGAGTGGATAAAACTCAGTCAGATCTATTTTGATAAAAAGTCACAGACAATAAAACAAAACCAAATAATTTTATTACACTGTGACTTAACTGAGCATTATTTGCTAAAGTATGCCGAGGAAACACAATCTCTTCATTTTGGTGGCGCAAAGCAACAAATTACTTTGCATACAGTAGTTATTTACTCCATAGAAGGATCTGAGACTAAACCAAAAAGCTTTTGTATTATCTCAGAATCCCTAAACCATGGACCACCGACTGTTTGGGCACACTTTATTCCGATTGTAAAAGAATGTTGCAGAAAAGGAATAGACACAATTCACTTCCTGAAAGATGGTCTGGCAACCCAATATAGAAATAAACATATGTTTTTTGTCATTTCTAATAATTTTATAAATAACCAAGTCATAAAAGTTACCTGGAATTACCAGGAAGCGGACCACGGAAAAGGAACCCTTGACGGCATCGGTAGGGTTTGTAAGAGAAGTGCTGACCGAGCTGTGGCTCAGGGATGTGACATTCCGAATTTCGAATCACTTTTTACCGTTTTAAAAGAGACTTGTCGGGGCATATCCTTTTATGTAATTACTTCAGACGAAATAGAAAAATTTGTAACGATTACTAATAATAGACCTGTTTTACATTTTAAAGGTACGATGAAAGTACACCAAGCTGTACCTAGAAAAGATAAACTTTTTTAAGAAGTCTTCCATGTTTCAAATGCAAAGACTTTTGCAAGCACTATGAGCTAGGTACTTTCTGTTATCGATAAGCATCCTCAGAGTCGGAGTCTGATAAAGATTTTCACCTTAAAGCATCAATAACAAAATCGGAATCCTTATCTAAAAATTTAAAATACAGTGATGTTTATAGCGATGATGATATACTAACGTGTTCTTATTCAGATGATACAGTAAAAACTGGGAAATATCTATTGATATCATTAAAGAGCGCACAGAAAGAACACTCAGTAGATTATAGATATGTAGCCGTATGTCAATCAAAGTTTGAGGATGACGAGATAAAAGTAGCTTTTTTGAAATTATCTGATGCAGCAAACGGCGATACGTTTAAACTAAGGATAATGACGCGTCTTATATTGAAGGAGATCAGATCATTGAAGTTCTTCCTGAGCCAAAATTAATTATCAGAGGACACAGGGTATATTATAAATTTCCACATTCCGTAGATTTGTTTGAATGTATACAGCTTTTGTTTTGTTCCCAAGTTTTTCTTCATATTTTGATTCAAGTTTGGCAGACTGTTTCTAAGTAACACTATTTTTGGGCTGTATCCAATTTAAAGAGTTTTTTTTAATTTGTTTAATTAAAAGAGTTCCTATTCAGTTTCCTATCAATGTTTCTTTATTACATTTTAAATAAGAAATGTCAAAAAATCATTCCCGTGTCACATTTATTTGAAAACTTAATTTTTTTTAAATCAACTTTTTGTCAACCGGTTCAATTGCATAGGATGATTTTACAAGATCTTTTAATCATATTTGAGGAAATACGGTTAGCTTTTTAAACAATTTATTGCTTGGACAAACTTACTTTAAAAATTACTCAGTACTGGTACAATCACCCATCTAACGCATCCTCCCCTACGTGAAACCACAACAATTTCCAACTTGCCAACATCTATATTTATAAACATATTACATAGCAATCACTACGTAATAAACCTAAAATTACGCAACCCCCTAGGGCACACGCACCCATCTAGCGAGTCTTTACATTCATGAGTTTCGGGCTCATATCTCTGAAGTGCACTTAAATATGATTAGGAACGTTATATTATGGCACTGCCAGATAACTACTATAATACGTAATCACTTTATAAAACAATTTGTCCAACCACTGATGCGTGCATATTGTGTTGAAACTCAATTAATATTTTGTTAGTTATGTGGCCCTCTGAGCAGCATGTTGTCCTGATCTAATTACGTATCATAGGCCTGTGATTTATTTTTAAATTTAGCTTAAGGCCATCTAAAATATAAATTATTCTAAAAATTTAGCAGGAAGGGAATATTTTTTCGCAAATTAAAATGAATGTAATAAAGATTAATGGAAAATTTGAGACAGTTACCAAATCGCGCTACCATTTAGATTCAGCGGACAGGGACCAGGTAGAGAGCATAATAGACCTATTTGCAAGTATTGTTTTATTCGAACGTCAGTGTAAATTTGTAGGCTGTACAAGGTAGACGTAGGATTTCTCTATTTTATTTTCAATATGTCACGTATGTATCCAACGTATGTTAATCGTATTCAAACGTTCCAGCGAGCGCTGAATCAAGTCGAATGTCATTATACAGCCATTCCTCAAATAAATCATGTTCTCTTTATAACGACATCATATCAGTACATACGATTTGCTGCAAAGCATTTATGAGTATCCTGCTGTAATGATTCATACGCCATATACTTCCAAAGAGAAAACCCGTTTTGGTAAATTTTCCACAACGTTGTCAAGGTCTTGTTAATTTTTTTAAACAATTGTAAAATTTCAAAGCAAAACGTAGAAGATAGTTACTACAAAAATACTTTAATTAGATTTTTTAAATTAGTGTGGATAAGGTCGACCGAAAGAAGAAACCAAATTTTTATTAGTCGACGTTTCATGTATTTTGACATCCTCAGGACCATTTATATTAGGTTTTCCTTGCTAAAAACTCAAACATTAGCGCATGAACAACAAATAAATATGATTAAGAGCAATAGAATTAAACATCAGTATTGACTAGAATGTAATCTAGTCTGTGAGATAATAAAATAGAGTATGGAACTTTTGAATTTTGTAACAAAGTGGTTTCTTTCTTTTGCTCATTCGGATATTACGGAGTTCGTCTATAAAATTACAGGGTAAGATATAATAGTGTCCATACATGCATGCATGTATTTACCCGCTGACACATAACCTACAGCCAATCCTGGTTTTGACGTCATCAATATTCCGAGCTTTAGTTGTCACATAATATTAAAAACATTTTAAACAATCAATATAACAATATTATATTCTACAATAAAAAACTTTCGGTTAGGTTATTGTGAGTGGGTCATTGTGGACCCTCCACTGCGGCCATTAGCAGGCTTATTGTGGCTTACTCATAATTATATTTCACCCAATAAGTTCAGTCTCTTAATGAAACTGATAACTTTATGGGGTGAGATCCTCTGGCAGTAGTTCTCCTTTGCGAAATATTGATAATCGGCTCCTCTTCACAGCGGGAGAGGTGCATAAGACGTGGTCTGTCTTTGCATCATCCTCCAAGCATAGACGGCACTAGGTGTTTTCCTCTAGGCCGAGTTATGCAGATGATAATTTAGTCGGCAGTGCCCGTTAGAGTTTTCAGGTTTACCTTGTTTAACTCTAAAAGTTTCTTAGTTCTTGATTTCAAAGGGTATTTTATAAACGCCTTTGAATGAACTAATCCTGGTAACTGTTGCCAATACTGGAGAGTTTTCCTTTCAGGCCAGGTTGAGATAGCCATGTTAGTAGTATTTGAAGATATGCCAAGTATTGGTCCAGGTCCGATAAATCGTGATCCTGCTCCTTTTCTGGATAAGGTGTCGGCTACTTCGTTACCTTCCATACCAGAGTGGCCGAGTATCCAGATCAGAGTTACTTTGTTGTTTTTGCTCAAATGATTTAGAGCCTTCTGACAGTTCCATACCGTTTTGAAGTTACAGCGGTAGGAGCCAAGTGCTTTTATAGCTGCTTGGCAATCTGAAAAAAATTTAATTGATCTGCATGTAAGATGCATATTATATTCCAGCCTTCGCACACACAGTTCAATGGCATGAACCTCGGCCTGAAAAATAGTTGCATTAGTACCTACGCTTAAGGATATCCTCATACTTGGTCTGTAGCTATGTACTCCCGCTCCTGTTCGTTCAAGAGTTTTGGAGCCGTCTGTAAACCAGCAACTCTCTGCCCTCAGTAGGCCGGTTTTATTCCGATCCCACTCATCTCTTTCCGGAAAACGGATGTTGAAGGTCAGCTCGTAGTTGGTCATGGTAGGCATATTATCCGAGAGCATTCCCAGGATGCTGTGACTCTCTATGTCATCCAGCAACCTCTTGTGCTGCATGATACTAGTCTGCGGCATATTAATGGCCGCTTGTTGCAGTCTATATGTTGCTCACCGGGCCTATCTCTCCAAATATATATGAAGAGAGGGTAAGTCCAAGAGAATTTCCAATGCAGCTGACGGTGTGGTGCTAATTGCCCCCGTTACGGTCAAGCGTGCTAATCTCTGTAATCCAGAGAGTTTGGCTTTAGCCGTCTGTTGTGATCCTTTCGGCCACCATACGATGGATCCGTATGTTATCATTGATCTGATGACCGTGACATAGATCCAGTAAATTTGTTGGGGACCATGTCCCAGGATTTACCACAAATACGACGACATGTCCATAAGGACAGTTTTGCATTGTGGATTACTTTTTCCAGATGGGAGTTCCAATTAAGTGATTTATCTAGATATTTCACCTCCTCTGCAAATGGAATAGCGATGAGTAAAACCCATTAAGGAGGGCGGATTTACCATATTAGTGCGCACTGAATGTATCTCGCTCTTTCTTCCTATCATTTTATTAATAAGAGATAGAGATACATTCAGTGCAATAAATATTGCATTAGTGCATTAAATCGAAAATGGTATAATTAACTGGAATCCAACCGGCCTATTTTGAATCTATGCATCTCAGTTTCATAATTTCCCTGTTAAACTAGGACATTCTGTATATGTATATACCAAAAACAGTTTGCATTTGTAATACCACTTCACTCTGTCAGTAAAAATAATGTGTATCAAAAAAGTCCGTTGCATAGAAATCATATTCAATATAGGATGATATGATTGAGGTCAGCATGTAAAATCAATTTCAAGCAATCAGATAAGGGCCTATGAATGGACACACATAAACATGTAGGCGGATTTTGGGATTGTGTGTAATTTCCCTAACGTATATCGGTACGATTCCCAGTGTTTATATTGAATCGGTATTGCCTTTGTTGGCTTATCTGGACTATCTGTAATGAGATCTCTGTCAGGTCTATATAGGCAACCGCAGACTGCTGCATATTGTACCATCGAATATCAAACCTAGGCTACTGTTCATTGTGGGTGGGCTGAAATTTTCAATAAAGCTAGTTGTCAATAGACATGCACTGACATTGTTATTTTTTGTTTGTTTTGCTAGTGTCAAGTTTGTCAAGATAATATGGGTAAATATTTCTATCTGAACGTAGGTGGTATTTTATTAATTTCTTTTCATAAATTTTTATATAAAAAATGTAATCAAAGATTCCTTGTCACCACATGACTATAATTGTGACTATTTGAAAGGCGTATTATTAGAATTATGATTTATGAACAGATTCTTAATTTAACATTTTAAAAATACCTCAAAGAATCTGATATATCACAAGTATTCTGATTATTCATTATCTTAGATATAAACAATTATCTTAGATAGATTATCTTAGATACAGAAAAAAGTCTTATACGAAAGTTGTTGGATCTCAGTCGGTCTAAAAACTAATGTATTCAAAACGTATACAGAATGTTCAAATTTTCTCTGGTCAAATAAGGTTGTATTTTTTTTAATGGAAAACTATACCGGGTGCAACAGGATCATGGTACACCCCCCTTTTCTCCTTTAGTTTTGAAGATTATTGATTGAAATTTGGAATACACCCTGTATATTATTGCATTTTTGAATTCTGCATAATTTTCTGAATCCAACGATACCAAATAAGTGACATTTCAAACATCAATATTTTTTATAATATAATTTTTCGTTTTCCATTTAAGTGTGCCATGATGGTTCCGATTTAATCGAAATGACCCATGTAATGTTAGAAAAATCGAAATCCCGTCAAACATACTAAATTCAATGATGTATGAGCCAATAAAGTTCATCAAAATGGTTTTTGGGGAAAAACTCAATTTTTTCAAGTGGAACCATATTGGTACCTTAGTACCATTTGTTAGTACTGTTAGTAAGGAATTTATTCATATGTCATATTAAAATGTGCGATAAATACAAACAAAATTACAGCTAAAAGAAAATAAGAAAATACAATTTTGTTCTAATCAAATGTTAAGAAGTAATTAACTAAGGTGGCTTTGAAAATAATGAAATATTTAGCTTGTCAAACATTTGTTGGTTTACTGGTGTTCTTATTGTGTCTTTAAAAATTGTTTACAATTCTTGTTAATAGTGTTCAAAATGCCGCATATTTATATAAGAGATGAAAAAGTGGATATGTTAATTATTTATGAGGAATGTAGAAAAACTGCCGTTGCGGCTAGACACCTTTATGCCGAACGATATCCTGATGTCCAGCGAGAAATTATTTTAATCGTCTTGAAAATCAATTCCGAAGTGAGCCCAACAAGGATCCCGAAGAAAATTTCATTCTTGGCGAAGGAACAGAAATTAATGTTTTGGCTCGAGTAGAAGTTGATAAGACTGTTTCATTAAGGCAAATTGGGTTTGAATTGGAAATCAGTCACCAAACAGTAAGCCGAATTTTGCACAAGTACAACTATAAATCATTTAAATACCATTGCACCAACACTTGTACGAACATGATTACGAACATGGGATGGAATATTGCAATTGGATTTTGCAGAATAACGTGCAGTCAAACAATGATTTTTTGGGAATGATTTTATTTTCGGACGAGTCTAGGTTTACAAATTTGGGATTATTTAACCGACAAAATGCAAGATATTGGTCAAAATATATTACTGGAGGGTAACTTTCAAGTACGGTTCGGTTTCAATGTTTGGCTTGGAATAATCGGTAGTAGAATCATTGGTCCAATAATATTTGAAGGGCCCCTGACTGGTGCCAGATCCTTGGGATTTCTGCAAAATGAAATTTAAGACAGTTTAGCTGAATTACCTTTCCATTTACGACAGGGAATGTATTTACAACAAGATGGCGCTCCTCTCCATAATTCAAGGATAGTAATTGATTACCTTCAACGAAGATTCGGAGAAAACGTAATTTCGACGAATGGTCCTGTGAGGTGGCCTTCAAGGTCACCTGATTTAACACCCCTTGATTTCTTTGTTTGGGGTCATTTAAAAAATATTGTCTACGCAACCGCCGTTACAACCCGTGACGATCTGGAGCTACGTGTAAGACGCGCAATTAATAGCATAACGGCCCAGCAATTGGCAAACGTTCTTCGAGAAACAGCTAAGCGAGTTTAAAAGTGCATTGACGTAATGGACCGCATTTTGAACAACTGTTGTAATGTTTTGTGTTCATTTTTTGTATTTCAAAGCCACCTTATGTATAACAATTTAATTAGAACAAAATTGTATTTTCTTATTTTCTTTTAGCTGTAATTTTGTTTGTATTTATCGCACATTTTAATACGACATATGAATAAACTCCTTATTAATAGTACTAATAAATGGTACCAATATGGTTCCATTTGAAAAAAATTGAGCTTTTCCCCAAAAACCATTTTGATGAATTTTATTTGCTCATAAATCGCGTAATTTAGTTCTTTTGACGGGATTTCAATTTTTCTAGCATTACACGGATAATTTAGAATAAATCGGAACCGTCATGGCATACTTAAATAAAGAACTAAAAAATGTAATATAAAAAATATTGACATTTGAAATGTCACTTATTTGGTATCGTTGTATTCAGAAAATTATGCCGAATTCAAAAATACAATAATATACAGGATTATCCATTTAAAAATCGAAAAATAGTGTCACTTCCCGCGAAACCGGAAGTTAAAAAAAAATCACTTGTATGTCAAAAAGTGCTGCTTATTATGTATATAATATACTTCAAATTTCAATCAATTATCTTTAAAACTAAAGGAGAAAAGGTGGTGTACCATGATCCTGTTACACACGGTATATTATTATAATTTAGCAATCCTTGGAGAGAAATGCTCTTCAAAAATGGAAACATGTTGCGATGAAATCTATACGTCTCATAAAATACAGAATGCTAAATATTCCAAATCTACCGTTCAGATGCCATAACCAAAGTAACAGAGATTATACAATATACTATTTAAATACACAATTTGTATCGAATGTTATCTTGGCTATGGCATCTGAAGGGTAGATTTGGAATGTTGAACACTCTGTACTTCATGAGACGTTGAGGTGACACCACATGTTATATTTTGGAAAGACATTTTTCTCAAGGATTTCCAAAATATAATATGTAGTGTTCCATTTAAAAAAATACAACTTTGTTTGTTAATTTGTATTCTATTTGACATATAACTTTAGTATAAAACTTTTTTTATATCTATAAGATAATAAAGTTTTTATTAGGACATATCTTAAGTGGTACACCCGGTATATACAAATAAACGCAAACAGTGGCAAAGATGTATAGACGTACAAGCAGATATAACTTGGAAAGTAATCAGAATGGATTCAGAGAAATTCAAAATATGAATGTAATTAATATATAGTGGATACGCATATATCGAAACAAAGCACGTTGTCGAAACAAATAATATTGTTGATGAATCAACTGTATTTCATTTACATTTTTGTCACACTCTTGGTGTACTTAGCCAGTCTCTTATAAAATTTAAAGAAAAAAATAAATTTCTCACTCGAAAGGAATACACAGATAGAAGTTATTTTGCAAATAGTTGAGTTAATGTTTCGAAAAATCACTCTTACTTTTATCAAAAGTAATAAAAATTGCTTGAACAGAATTAACATTATTTACCTTAGTATCAGTGTGCATCTATGCAAATGACGATTTTGAAAATACTGAATATTAATAATGTTACGTGTTTGCTATCCACACAAACACCTCTGCTCGTAGATTCGTTGATTGAAAGTCCAGGTAACACTTATTCACTACTTTATTTACTAATTAACAATTAACAACAATAGATTAATTACTATCTTAACTATAATTACACTTGAACACTTATAAGTCTCTTTCTTATTTCTTCTTTACTCGCTCACGTTCAACTTAAGATTAAATCTCGGCCCACCGTGCGTCTTATTTATACATCCATTCTCCCGGTCTAGAGCACTGCTGAATATTCCCGGCCGTTCGTGTACAATTCCAGCCTAATCTAACCAGTCTGCACAGTCCAGTGGCGTAACACTGCCCCCTCCTTAAGCCTGAACGTCCCGATCAGGCAATTCATTATTCCCTGCATACTTGGCTAGTCTCTCTATGTGCACCACCTTCATCTTGGATTTTGGACTTTGCTGAATTCTATATACAACGTCGTTTAGTCTGGTGACCACAGTGTAAGGACCTTCCCAGGGCGGGTGAAGCTTCGGGGACCTGCCTTTCTTTCGTTGTGGGTTATATAGCCAAACCAAATCTCCAGCCTGGAACCCTCCTGAATTCGCCTTAAGATCATAAAGAGCCTTCATGCGATCACTTGCTATGGCAATTCGGTCTCGTACCAGCTCATGAATGTTCCTTAGCCGTTCACCAACTTCATCGGCGTAGTCATTTACGGAAAGTCGCTCCTCATCCGGTGTGCCAAACACCAAGTCACATGGCAGTCTAATCTCACGTCCAAACATCACGCGAGCCGGTGTCTGTTTTGTTGTTCCATGAATGGAGGCCCTGTATGCCATAAGGAAAAGAGGTAAGTGACGGTCCCAATCTCTCTGACGTTTCTCAACCACTTTGGATAGGTGCTCCTCCATGGTTTTATTATATCTCTCCACCATTCCGTCTGATTGTGGATGTAGGGCTGTTGTTCTTGTCTTATGAATTCCCAGTAGGCGACACATCTTCTGAAACACCCTTGATTCAAAGTTTCTTCCTTGATCCGAATGCAATTCTAGGGGCACGCCAAATCGACATACTAGATTATCTACCAGAGCTTGAGCGACAGTGGCTGCTTCTTGGTTGGGTATGGCATAAGCTTCAGGCCACTTACTGAAATAATCCATGGCAACTAAGATGTATTTGTTCCCATCATCTGTCACGGGGAATGGACCAGCTACGTCGATCGCAATTCGCTCAAAAGGAGCCCCTATGTTATATTGTTTCATTTGGCCCTTACTTCTTGTCCGTGTCCCCTTACTTGCCGCACAAACTTCACATTTGCGGCACCAAGCTTCCACATCTTGGCGGCTGTTCACCCAGTAGAATCGTTCGCGTACTTTAGTGAGAGTTTTGTTGATGCAAAAATGTCCGCCAGATGTTCCATTATGCACTTCCTGGAGTACTTTTGGTATGCGACACCTGGGAATTACCAATCTCAAAGTAATTTCCTTCCCCGTCTGGACTTTCCCAAGCTCTTTTCAACAGTCCATCCTCTACTCTAAGGGAATCCCATTGTGCCCACAAAGCCTTCAGTCCCACTGCCTTGTCTGAAATATCCTTCCAGCCTGGTCGGGCTCCTCTTTCTTTCCAAATAGAATGTTCTAGAATTTTCCAGAAATTGCACAAATAGTCCTTTTTCTCAGTCCACGACACGTTATAACTAGCGGCACTCGCGTATTTGCAGCTGTTTCTAAATCGAATGTTCTAGAACTTCTCGAAAATCCACTTTAACGTCACTATTCAGTCCAGAAATAGTCCTCCAAACACTGTCCAGTAGCTTAATTCTCCGTGTTACCACTAATTTCTGAGAAGAACACTGTAGAACCTTTTCGAATATTCCAGAAATTTCTCTTCCAATCCCACTTCTGACACCAAATTGTTACGTGTTTGCTATCCACACAAACACCTCCGCTCGTAGATTCGTTGATTGAAAGTCCAGGTAACACTTATTCACTACTTTATTTACTAATTAACAATTAACAACAATAGATTAATTACTATCTTAACTATAATTACACTTGAACACTTATAAGTCTCTTTCTTATTTCTTCTTTACTCGCTCATGTTCAACTTAAGATTAAATCTCGGCCCACCGTGCGTCTTATTTATACATCCATTCTCCCGGTCTAGAGCACTCCAGAATATTCCCGGCCGTTCGTGTACAATTCCAGCCTAATCTAACCAGTCTGCACAGTCCAGTGGCGTAACAATAAGTTTCCTTAAGTCGTATTGATATGCCATTTACAAAAATTACGAAACAATTTTCGCAACTTCTTTCAAGAATATATCTATCTCACAACGTCTAACTCTCTGTACATCATCTGTGGTAACAGTATTCTGGTCTTACTCCTAATATAATCATGTAGAACTTAGTCATATCAAGAAAACCACAAACAATTTGAGCCTAGGTGGAATATTTGATTATCTTACAGCTCCAATGAGGGCTATCGTTTTTTGACTCACCATTTGGCACCACTGACGAGTAAGGTCGCTGTCAAAAGGTATTGTTAGGCGCGGAACAAGTTTATAGTGTTTTATTATAATTATTTCGTACATCAGTAAATAAAAAAACTTGTTAATTATGCCTCAGTGTTGTGCAGTACCATTTTGTTCGGAAGCAAATAAAATTTAAGGTTCAGTGGCGTTTACCTACCCAAGCTCTTCTCGTGGTGAATTCAAGCGCGGTAGCCCTCATTGTTGAAATACCATTATATGTTCTTCTAATATACACCAAAATCAGACCTAATATAACCAAAAATAATCTAGTTGTTCCCGCTTATCAGAAGATCATATAGAAAACAGTTTTGTTAATTCGAGATTCCTAGTTGCAATTTTAATTTTACCCAAAATATTGATGATCTGCTACGTATTAAAAACACAAATTTTGGTCATTTTAAAATATCTTAGCTTTAGGATTGCCAACCGTCCTGAATTAGGAAGGACGTCCTGGATTTAGGCTTCCTTTTGTATATCTTTCCAAGACCTCTGGAAGGACACTTAATGTCCAAATTATAACATTTGATCCAATTGTCTAACGAGTAACACAGTTTTCTGTAAGCTAACATTGTTAAACAATTTTCGAGTCATCTGCAGGTGTTACTCTGGGACACAGGCAAATTTAAATGTTTTTAAATTTATCTCTAAGCACAGCGAACAATCTTTGCTATAAGCTAAATTGTTAAAAAATTTCCGAGATATCACTCTGGGACAAAGGCATACAAAAACTTTTGATGTAATAAATGTTATAAAATAATTGTTTGTTTGTACTAAGAGTTTTTTCTTTTGTTTTTCATATTTTATATGTAGCAGTAGTACATAATATATTCCTAAAAGTAATAAAATATCAATACGTCCTTTTATTTTCCCGTATGTCCTGGATTTTTAGCCCTTATGTCTTGAAATTATGGATTTTGATTGGGACTTGTCTTTTTTGAATAAATTATTATTTTTTGGAAAAATAAGACTACTACCATAAAGACAAATAATGGTTTGAACGCAATTGTTTAAAAAAAAAGATATTAATTAGTGACTGACAATTTTTGCGATAATTAGTGATTTTTCTCATTTTTTAAAAAAATGTAAAAAAAAAACGAAAACAAAAACATTAAAACCTGCGTCTATTATTTGTTATTATGGCGGTATTTTCATACCCACTCTTAAGACAATTATTTCTAAGGTTTTGATTCAGGATTTCAAAGTTAAACCAGTGTGGTGCACTTTATTTAACGTTGATAGAAGGACGTATTTTTCTGGAAACGGCTCGTGGAAAAGATTTTCAAACATCTTTCGTTGGTACTATATGTTTTGTCACATTTGCCATTACATTCAATTTCAAATGATAAATATCATTATTGTATTATTAAAATATACGGAAGCGCTTATACCTAGCTATTTACTCGGTATCGAATATCGATGGTTCGAATCCATCCCTGAGCAAGTTAGAAATTTTATTTGTAATTTGTTTCAAATGTCCTAGATGTGGTTCGGACTCCACAATAAACTGTATGGCCTCGTCTCTCTTTACTCAGCACAAAATCCTAGGATTTTCTAGGAGTTCCTTCGATGACTTGAGAGGCAGTTAAAAAAATTATTAGAAACATTATCCTCATAATTGTCATGATTTCCCCAAATCTTATTATCACCCTCATTTCGTCACAATTAAAGTAAATAAGTATATATCGTTCGGCGTCCACTCCCCCTAAATGCAAGACTGAATATCCCGAAATGCTATTCGGGAATAATTAAAGCGTAATTGTAACTACTACAATGAATTTAAACGGCAATTCTACCCGTTTTCTATAAAAGTAAGGATTATTTGGAATAAAAAACGCTCAGAAAATAACTTCAAAGATAGTATAACGAATGTAATTTTTCTATTGAGGGAAATATCATATAAATCTCTTTATGGCTTACAAAATACCTTCAGAGTATTTCAATATTTTCAATGTATAGGAATACAGAATATTATTTTCTAGTATATAGCATGATAGGTAATGTGATTGAACGTCAAATGCAGTTCAGGACATTTTTCATTTCAGATTATTGGTTTTGTATAACAACCTTGTACGATTCAGGCGAATATCGAAGGCAACCGCCAACCGAAGAAGTAGATCTACGCCTAAAAAACATTCAAATTTGTTCCGGGCGAAGGATTTCGATCATGGCCGCCTTGTTGTGGCAATTCTATCCCACAAGATCGGCGTTAAACCGACTTTAAGTATAATACAATTTAGATCATAGTCCATTATTAAATTTTATTAAAAATTAGGAAATATTAAGAAACTCGTTTTTGTTTACTAGAAAGTGTAAACTAAGGAGTAATAATAATACAGACTCTCAAAAAAAGATGACGTACGTACCGTTCAAAGTGTTGTTTGGAGGTAACATTTATATGTGACACTATTTGAAAAATGTCGACATACTCACATAGTTATTTACTAACATTACGAAGAAGGCAAAAAAATAGGAAATTGTTTATTGTAATTTTGCATAGGATTAATAACATTATATATGTGAAAAAGTATCACTAAGAATAAAAATTAAATAGTTGATAAAATGTATTTGAGGTGTCGTGTTTGATTTATTATCTACCTAAGACACTAGCGTATTCAGATAAGAATGACAGTATAAAATGTAAGAAACTATACATATGTAGGTATTTATTATTATCATCCTAGGTTTGAAAGGATGCTTACATAAGTATTACTTTTTTTTCTAGAAAAGCATAAATTCGAAGCAAATAAGATTTTGAAAATATATAGAAAAGAATAGGCTTACATAGGTTAAATTAGATGTCATGATTATCATTGTGGTTACCAAAGTTATAATCAATATTATCAATTTAAAATGTCAAAATAAATATGACAAATGTTCATATTTTGATTTTTGTAATTAAAACATTTTTTTTAAATAATATATTCGTGTTTACCAGCCCCTGAGGAGTTCCGAAAGAATGAAAGGGGTTATAGAGCTGAATAGAAGTTTTTGTTTTCTTATTGTAACTGGAGAAAAACATTTCTTAAATGTATAAAATTTTCATTTTGGTGAATCTATGTTTTTTTTTAATTTAAATATTGCTTATCTTTTAATACTAAGAATACTAGAATAATTCAATCCAATGTCATCTTGCTCCTAGATTAATTGTTATTTTAATAGTTTCTGTGAAAAAATGATGTAAGTTATAAACATTTATTATTATATATTATTGTGTTATCATTTGTTTTCATATTAGGTTTGAAAGGATACCTAATAACTAGTTTTTTTTTCTAGAGATCTACATGATTGTTTAATCATTTAATTTAGTTGGGTTGTGTGTTCCTTTGTGTCGGTAAGTATCCAGCAGTATGTTTGTCCTACATACACGTTGTACATTATAACAGTTACTTTTGAATATGGCCTAAGGAGTGACAGAGATAGTACATGTATTTAGTCTTAGCACAAACAGCATCGATATATCAGTTCTCTTTAGTCACTGGTGTGAGGATCCTCGACTCGATAGCCGACCCCGGACTTACCATTCTGAGATGTGTAAAGTGGGGAGAGGCGAAGCACGCACAATATGAGCCTATTATTGTATAATCAAAAGCGCTAGGTATAACGTGTATATTTTTCTACAATTACCAGCTGGTTTATAGATGACGCCGATTCATCACTAAAAAATATTATATATAGAGATAATAGCCTTGTATCAATATGATGTTTACGTTTAATGGAGATAGAGCAGGTTTTATAGAGATACCAATTTATATGTAGTCGACGTTTCGATTTATAATTAAATCATTTTCAGAGCTTTGTATACAAAACATAAGAAGAAAGGTATATTGACATATTTTGACATATTCTCTAAAACAAACATGATACTAATAAAATAACTAAAATTTGATATGTAAAAGAATTTAAGGGTTCATAGGATTATTTTATTATAAAAAATATAGAAATTTATGTTATAAAATACAAAAACAGAAATGACAGACTCAGTACAAATAATTAAATTAAAATAAACAATTACGAGAGGTACAAGTTACCCACATTTAAAGTAGGTTCGCCGTATTATTGTATAACAAACACTTTGAACAACCATTAGGTATAAAAAGCTGTAAAAATTCAGACACAAAATATAATTTTTAATTATTTATCAAGAGAGTTAGCCTTTGTCTTATTCCTCTCACAATTCAGGCAACAATAAATTTGTTATCATTGTAGCAAGAAACACCGAAACAATGAAAACGTGATGTAGGTAAAAATTATGTTATTTACCGTTTTTTATTTTATCAATTAATAGTGCACCGTAAAACGAGGAAAAAGTAGCTTCCTTCTTGAAAAAATTTTTTTTAAGGTACAACCACTTGGGACCTTCACAGCATGATAGCCTAGATCCTTGGCCATCTGTAATGGCTAATTACAACATTTTTTTGGAGGTCAAACATTTTTTATTACGAGGAATGTCATAAATTTGTCAAAATTAATTTCTCTTACTTTTTCACACATCCCTCATGATATCTCCGGAACCAATTGAGATAATTATATGTACTTTTTTTTAATTGATAAAGGAAATGTGGGCGAAGGTCACTGCTTTAATTTCGTTTTGATGTAAAATTTAATTTTTTTGTAAAACTGGGTAAAACTGGAACGTTTACTTTCCTTGCTGCATTTTTTTCGGTAAGCGAAAAACTTTTTTATTTTAAGGAATTTTGTTATACAATATGTGCATGAAATAAAGCTTACACTTCAAGGAAGTTTTTAAAAAAAAATTCAGTTTTCTACGACTTATAGTTTTCGAGATTTTGTTATTTAAAGTTGCGAGTTTTTCGAACCTAGATGCGCCTCACCGCGGCGCCACTCAAGTGTGTAGAGTATAGACTATTCAATACAAGTAATCTTATATTATACATATATGCCAGTTAGAAACACTTTTCTTTGTGTAATGTGAATGCGAATGAGTATTATTTTTATTGACTTTTTACATATTATTTAGTGCTTAACAATGGAATGTTTATTTTGTATTTTAAATAAACAAAGAAAATTTGCTTTTAAATGTTTCAAAATTATATTTTCACTCTACACGTGTTTCGGCTTTTTAGGCCCTTTTCAAGAGTACAGATGAGAGGTACTAAATTATAATTTGTGTTCCTTGCTTATTATTGAATGTTACATCTGTAAAAATGGTTTGAAATATTTGTAATTTATAGAAAAGTTAAATTACTTTATCTAAAATGTGGTGACCTGCGAATATTTGTTGTTCATTTGTAACCGTTTTTTTATTTTTGGAAGCTTTCTTAATTTCTAATATTTCTAGTAAGTCTAATTTTTAATACTAGAAATATTATAAATTAAGAAAGCTTCCAAAAAAAAAAAACGGTTACAAATGAACAATAAATATTCGCAGGTCACCACATTTTAGATAAAGTAATCTAACTTTTCTAAAAATTACAAATATTTCAAACCATTTTTATTAGTATTAGTTGCCAGATGTAACATTCAATATATAAGCAAGGAACACAAATTATAATTGAGTACCCCCTCATCTGTACTCTTGAAAAGGGCCTAAAAGCCGAAACACGTGTAGAGTGAAAATATAATTTTGAAACATTAAAAGCAAATTTTCTTTTGTTTATTTAAAATATTTAATAATGTTTCACAAGAAGCCAACCGCAGAATCAGTACAATGTTTATTTTGTGTTATCAGAATTAAAATCAGGTAATACAATTCTGGTAAAATCTGTTGATACTGATGTCCTGATTTTGCTTTTACATTATTACTGTGAAACACCAGATATGTCCCAAAGGAATATATTTATACAATTAGGACATAGTAAGAATATACATTTTTTTGTCAATTAACAATATTGTGGCAAATTTAGGAGAGGAAATTTGCAAGAAATTATTAACGATTCATTGCCTAACTGGTTGTGACACAACTAATGCCATGTATAAAATAGGGAAGAAAACGGCATTCGATGTTTTATATAAAAATTTAAATAATTTAAAAGATTTAGAAAACCTTCCTTTTCTGTCAGAGGATAAAGCGATGGAATTAGGGGAAAAATATACGCTCTATTTATACAAGAATAAAAACAAAAATATAAAATCCCTAAATGAACTGCGATGGGACTTAACAAGTACAAATCGGCCAGCTTCTGAGATGCCTCCTACTGACCATGCTTTTAGACAACATTTAAAAAGGTAATAATTATTTTTCTAGATCGCCCATACCTATTAAAAAATAAACAACACACCTACATTAAATTATTTTCTTTTTAGGTGTCTGTATCAATTAAAAATTTGGTACAATAGCCATGTACAATACATGCAGTTGGAAGATCCAACTCGATACGGTTGGACATTTGAAGAAAATGTTTGGAAGGCAACTTTTTCTAGTCAAGAACCTGTGCCCGATATTGTAAGTCAAAGTTTGTCAATAAAATGTTCCGACAGGGTCTGTAACAACAACAGATGTACCTGTTTTGCTCAAGGTTTGAAATGCTGCAGTGAGTGCAAATATGCAAACTGCTGCAACCAAGGAACTGTCCAGATATTTTCAGATTCCGATGTTGAGGATTTTTAAAATATTTTTATAACAAGTTTTAAATTTATATTTTAAAATAAATAATTAATTCGTATTTTTTTAATTCAATTTTAGGTTTTGATGTATAAATATAATGGATTTTAAATAATGTGCAATGTAAATAATGATAAGTAAAACCTTCTAAGTGGTTATGAAAATAAAATTTATATTGAAGATATGTCAAAAATAATACTTTATAGTATGCACCCACAACACGCATAGCACACTGATTAAAGCACAGTAGAACCGGGGGAGCGAAGCTTCATGAAATATACTGCCCGCAGAAACTTAATTTCAAATAACAATAACTTGAAACGTATAAGTCGTAGAGTATTGAGTTTTTTTTTAAAAACTTCCTTGATGTGTTAATTTTATTCCATATGCATACACTGTGGCAAAATTCTTTAAAACAAAAAAAAGTTTTTCGCTTACTGAAAAGAATACTGCAAGAAAAATAAATGTTAAAGTATTACCTAATTTTATAAAAAACTAGGCTTTCCATGAAGACTAAATTAATTCAGTCACCTCCGCTCACGTTTCCTTTATCGACTAAAAAAAAAAAAACTTGATTAACTCAATTGGTTCCGGAGATATCGTGAGGGATGTGTGAAAAAGTACGAAAAATTAATTTTGACAGATTTATGACATTTTTCATAATAAAAAAAGTTGGACCTCCCAAAAAATGTTGTAATTGGCCATTTCAGATGGCCAAGGGCCTAATCTATTATTCTGTGAAGGTTCCATGTGGTTGTACCTTAAAAAAATTTTTTGAAACGTTTTTGTCGGTTTTTCAGTGTACTATAAATTAAAATAGGCTGTATTGAGATTTTCAATACCTGATCTTTTGTTTACACTGTTATTGTCTTTTTTAACACACTTTTATTAGCTTCACCTGTATGTACCTATGTATGTATCTATCTATTTATGTAACGGAATCTTTCAACGTAATTTTCACCAACTTCAAGACGTCTGATTAAATTGAAAATTTGCGCACGTATTAAGGACCGATGACAATACAATAATTTGAATGCGTATTTACGCATTTCTCTTTAAAAAAATTTTTAAGCGGATGTCAAAGTTGTGTGATCGGCGCATTCGCCAGAATATCGCATCCATGATAAGTTGGCAGAAAGTTAACCACTAATTGAATAAATACCGTTAGGTTACGAGAACATGAATGAAATAATTTTAGGTCTATTGTCACATATAATATATTAAAAATCGAGTCTCTTGAAGACTATTACATTTGTTTTCGTTTCAAAACTAAAAAATAAAATAATAAATTATAGTTTAAAAAACTAAAAAAAAACACGCTTTAATAGCAATAGAAAGTCCACTAACTCAATATAATTAAATGATTTTTAATAAGTTTAAAATAAGAATGAAGTGATTGACGAAAAAATTCATTTTATTGTAAAAAGCGTGGGGTGCTTGATATCAATTGTTATAAATATTTTATTAGTAGCTATTAATAAAAGTAGAGTTATCATAAAAATATAGTAAAAAGCACCCCACGCTTTTTACAATAAAATAAATTTTTTTGTCAATCACTTCATCCTTATTTTAAACTTATTAAAAATCATTTAATTATATTGAGTTAGTGGACTTTCTATCGCTGTTGACCAAAATCTTAATATTTAAATATTATTTTTTACTTTTTAGTTCGGTTTGCTATTACGGCGTGTTTTTTTTTAGTTTTTTAGACTATAATTTATTTGTGCATCTCAACTAATTAAGTAACCGTTTTTTTATTGCCCGTTTGTCTATAATCTTCATATCGTCAAACTTGAATTATTGATGGAGACTGTGTTTCGCTAAAGCAGTAAGATTACTTTTTCTTTAAGGGGTTATGTATATTCTTTTGATTATTTTATGTTCGTCAACTCGTGTTTTTAAATACCTACCGATTTGACCTATATATACCTTACACAATTGCCGAAAGAAATTTTATAAATTACATTTTTTATTGATATAGGTATGGAGCTATTGTTAAAAGTTTTGAATAACTTTTCTGAAAGGTTTTTAACTTATAGTGTTTTGTTTGTACATCTTGTTTCTTTGAAGATTTTGCAGTGTTTTTTTATGTATTTTTTACTACGTTTAAAGTAATTATTTTTGGTTAGATGTTGTTGAATTAAATGCAAATTTTTTTCCCAGAAATCTTTATATTATTCTGTATTTTAAATTATGAATAATATTGATTTTTGCGAAACTGGATGTTGAGAATGATAGTTCTCTATAAGATCTGGCCTATATTCATTAAACGTGAACATCATACTGAAAAATATATTTTTGGGACAAAACCCTCATAGGTCTTCAGTTCCACTAATTTGAAGTAGCCATCATATGGAAATTCTGCGCTCATTCATGGTGCCATTTAATTATAACTTATATCTAACTTGTGAAATACATATTTTTTAGTTTCTCATGAATCCTAAAAAAGATGGCAAATATGTATTTTTCTGTAAAAAAAGAAGAAACCTTTTTTAATTTATAAAGACGTTTTCATTTTTGCACATGGCATTCCTAGTTTTCTTTTAACAATTATCCATTTGTACTATTTTTCCAATTTCTACAATATTCGTAAAACATACTGTCATTATAGTTTTCTACATATTGTTTTTGCTTTAAGAGCAGTTTTTTTTTGTAATCTCAAGTATACACCACTGACAGTATTAAAATTTTGGTAGCTTTTTAGTGTTCCTTGTTAAGTTTTTCTAACATCGTTATTTTTTACTTGTGCATACCGGCCAAAAGTCAAGAACCTCCTGATTACTTTTTCTCCTTGTTTTATCTTCGGTTAGAGTTGATTCGTGGTTGGAAATGTTTTAAAGATAAATTCGTTGACAATTTCTTACATGGATTAGTGATTGAAATGAATTTGTATCCTAAAATTTACAGGACGATTTTCAGGCCCCTTACATTTCTAAACATTTAACATCCTTCTAATTCTTTCAAAATCGTTTTGGATTTTTTTTAACTGCTCATCTTTTACCCCAAGACTTTTTACCGTTTTCTGGTCTAACGCCGTTCTTTGTGGAAATACGATTAGAAAAAATTCATTAATATTATTGCATTAAAACTACTTAATTTGTTCGTGAATTTCTGAAAATAACCCTGAAATGCCCTGTGTAGACAATATGTAGTCTGGGAAATATATTCGTTGTATACTGACTAACACACAACAGTTTACTTTTTCAACGAACTGCTTTCAATAAATTATTATGCAAATCCCTCAATTACACTAAAACTTTTTGTACGTAAAATTGTCCAATTTCACCACATATGAATCAAAGTGTAAGCCACAACACGTGCCTTAACGACCGATTTGCTGCAATTTATAGCTAATTCGCGTAAATATAAAAATGGTTGGTGCTTACTTGATACGACCCGTGCGTGTTTGGCAGAGGCCATCGTTTTGGAACGGCGCCGCGGCGCATTGGATGCAGGCACCGCGGGAACATAAAAGCTAGAGGGACAATAATGATACACGTGTCACTTTGTGATGCCACGTGGTCAGCATTTGTAACCAACGAGATGAGAAATAACGTTTTTTAACACCCTTTATTGCAATTGATGCTGAAAGATCCATATACAAAAAGTTGAGGGTCCAGTAAAGTATGAAAATTTAATAATCATAACAAATATCTCAAACTGTAAAACAGTAAATACATATTTTGACGAAAATTCATAATGAACTATGAGAATTATGTAAAAAAAACAGGGAAATTTTCTTAATCTTATAGACGGTAAAAATGAATTTGTTAATTCAAGTAATACTATTTTGCTAATTTTTTATTGTTGACAAACAAATTATAGTGCAACCGATATATTACCAATATGTTTGTTTTAAGCAACAGTCATGTTGGAAGGGACTAAATAATTTATTTATTAATTTATCTAATTTGGTACATAATTTGCTTGAATTAAATGAATCTTTACTAAACTCAAAACACAATGCAATAAATAAATACTTATCATCATTGTATTTCTCTTCGTTTAATTAAATAATTTATTAGGTAAAAGGCATTTTGTTGACTAAAAGAGATATTTATGTTAATAACTAAAAGAAATATTTATTTGAACTAAATATATATTTACTTGTGAATATAACACTTTTATTAATTCGAGTTAAATACATATTTTTTTAAATTGAACAATTTTTTCTGGAAATACTTCTGTACCTATACTTTAAAAATTTTAACTAGTGTCAGTTTGCACCATCATCAGGGACACACAATTGTAAAACAGTACAACCTCGAAATTAAAATTGTTTATAATAACACAATTTTAATATCCGCTTAGTTAATGGCATTATTAAAAATAAAATGAAATTAAATGCTTAGTTGAGTATTTCCCAGAGTTATTATTTGCCCGTTCAATTACAGAGTATTCATTTCATTAATAAATTACTTCCTCACCCCTTAAAGTGAGGATGTATTCGTGAAAAAATTTTTGAAAATTTTTAGTGCATTTCTGGACGAATCTCGACGAATTATGACGATACACAAAATTTCAGACAGAAAAAATTTTCTATCTGTGTGTCTGTGTGTGGTTCTCGATAGCAGCTACAGTTTTTGAGATAAAGATTTCAAATTTGGTACACACATTCTAGAGGTCAAGGAATAGATTGAGTCGCTGATGAGCAAAATCGGTCCCAATGTCTAAAAAAAATATTAGTGACATTTCACCAATGTGACTTTTTGAAAGTTAAAATGTGACTTTTTGAAACGTTAAAGTGACTGTTTGGAAACATCAGAAAGAGACGTTTTTGAAACGTAAAGAAATGTGACTTTTTTGAAACGTAAAGAATTACTTTTATTATAAACTCCACCACACGTCCAGTTTTACTGCGGTGAGGAAGTTCTGATCCCAAGTAATTGGCAGCGGTTTTTTAACATGTTATATTAAAAAAACATGAATCATGCTTGATATACACCATTCAGAAATTAATTGCAAAATCTAAAAAAAGGTTATTTGTACACGGTAAGAATGGAGGAAAAATTATTTAATCTAAAAAATAAGTAAGTTTGGGTACAGTTTATGTCATTATAAATAATCTTGTGCAAAATAATCAGATATGCCTTAATTTGGTCTACGTTCTATTTAGTACGAATATTATTTTTTTTGCACCAGTCCTTGACCATGGTTTACTATAGTTCGAGGTAGTCATCAATACCTCAATTATGCAAAACAATGTTTTAACCATCGGCATATAATAGGCATGAAACTGTTAGGCTATCAACAATATCATTGACGGATAAAACAAAAAAGAGGTCATAATATTGATCCCTGTGGAACATCTGCAGTAGCAAAGACTTCCACAGAATTTCAACCACGGTATACATGTTGGATTCTATTTGGAAATAAAGTTTTAAAAGTGTCAAGAAGGCAAAAATTGAGTTACAATTTATCAACTAATTTAATATCATGTTCCACTCTGTCGGAGGTTTTCGAAAAATCCATATAAAACAGGTCGGCTTGAAATCCTTCGTCGATGGTATCAGTTAAAAGTGCGTACAGACATGCAACAGAACATAGTAACAAATTCCTGTTACGAAACGGTGTTACGGTATGGAGAATAATATATCTTAATGCAACATCGCCGCGTATCACGGTCGCGAACATTTTGTCGTTCAACGCTGATTACTACTGACTAACTCGTCAAACACACATATAGAGGTGTGACATAGTATTGTAACATTTCTTTGATGTGGCGTTAGAAAACCGATAACCTATGTTGCGGTATACTGTTGCAGAGTTCCGTCCATACAAACAACGTGCCGATGTTACGCGACGGAGTGCGTGTTACTATGTTCTGTTGAATGTCTGTACGCACTCTTAAAGTTCGTACACTTCTGTCACAGAATATGTTCGTTATAGTTGATCTTCATTTAACAAAATCACATCGAGTCTCTGTGATGAATTGTTTGCAATAAGTAATTGCATGATCAAAATGGCATTTCAAAACACTTTGCAAAGATGCAAATTATGACAACTGGACGATAGTTACAAATTTCGGACCGATTACGTAATTTAAAAACTAAGGTTATTTTAAATAATTTCCATTGCGAGGGAAAAGTAATCATTTTTTAAGGATAAATTGAAAAGTTTAGAGAGAAGCTCTGTAAATATTAACACACAATCACGTACTGGACATTTGGTCAAATTGTCAACTTGGGCCTTTTTTTTAAACAAACTGGAACACTGTTTTCAGATATTAAAGGTGAATTAAAGTTGATCATAATTATTATGCATACTTATGATACATCTTTGAAATCAGAATAATGTTCGCTTTGAGAAAATAACAAAAACCACCCCTTATTGTTAATTTAACGAGAATTGTATTTTCATTTTAAAAATATAATGGTTCATGATGGGAAATACATGGAATTAATAATGAAAGATCAAATAGTATTCGTATTAAATAAAATTTTGTGATTTAATAATAACTGTGTCAAAATTATTTTGAAATGTATATATGTATATACTTTCTCTAATATATTTGAGTGGTTTATCTTTTCTTCTTCGAGAGCTATTTAAATAATATCAATATCAATGTTTTATTTGGAAAATGGAACAATTTATATGCACACAGCTTGTCTCGGAATGGGAATTCTTCCATATGTCTAAGTAGTTCTACAATAATGTATAATTTAAGATACATACATAAATTTTCCAAAGTAAGATCCGTTTGAATTGTAAATTTTTGAACTTATTCTGATATGCAAAATAAGTAGGTTCCCGTCGCAGGAAGTATACCAACTAGGCGGAACTTTGGCAAAAAGTATTTTCCGGTTTAAATCTTCATCATTTTATAGTCCAATGAATTGTGAGCGCTAATGTTCAAAGATCTGAATATGAATACGAATGTGAAATTAAAATAAGGGACATTATTTTAAAATGCGGTAAATGTAAATAATGAAATTTAATATTTCAGCTAATTGGTTGTGGATTTGCCCATTTTATTCTTTAGTGTGGCCATTTATAAATAATACATTTTGTCTCAGTAACAGACATTTTTTTGAAAAAAAAAATCCCCAAGGAGGTCGATTTTTGTTTTTAAAACGTCAATTTCTACCATAAAAATTTCTTACTCTCTTTTAACCCCTCCCCTACAGGTGAGCTTCTTTGAGAGTTTTAAATGAAACAAGGGGTTGATTTTCTACACAAAAGTTTAACATTTTTTGAATTTTATTAATCCTTGTCCGAGTAGAGCGTTTTAAAAATATAAAATCAAATATGATCTCTTAAATTCAATAATTTCTTGAAAATTGAAAACACCTAAAATATAAAACTAAGTTTTTTATAAGACTTAATGTAAAAATGGATTTAGTCAGTTTATAAAATTTTTAACTAATAAGTTTTTCAACCCATTCTAAAGTAAAATTCCTTTCTGACGTTTTCGAACATCTGTGGAGTAACAACTCTTATTTCGGCCATTATTCTGTCTTTTAACTATTGCAAGTTTCAAGGTTTTATTGAAAAACTTTGTTTCTTAGGTGACCTCACAAAAAAAATCCAGTGAGGTCAGGTCAGGCTACCTTGCGGGTGGTTCTCACGCACTTATTCTACTTATTCATCGGGACTACTCTATTTAAATATTCTCTGAGAGGAAGTGTAAAGTGAGGTGGTGCCTTATCACATTGAAACCACAAAAAAAATTGGTATATCTACATTAGTGATGTAAAAAAAGTAAATACTCATTACAAAGTAACGGGTATTTGCGGAGTACCCAAAGTAACGACTACGTATTGTTTCAAATACTCGTTACCTACATTCATTCGTTACTATTGTACTTATATCTACTATCCTAGCAGACTCACTTTTGGTTGGGGTTAATTAACTAACCTCAATGAGAGTTACCGATCGAGACCGGGGACCGAGTATTTAATTCTTTTGTTATGTATCAAAAAAGTAACTAATCGTTAAAGTACTCAAAAATAACTAAAATTTACATCACTAGTCTGGATTGTATGATTGGGAAATAAGGCTGTCAAAGTACAAATAAGCTCTGTTTGGAGTTCTCAAAGAATATTGATCCAATTATTTAATCCCCACTATGCCTGCCCAGATATTAACTGTTTCAGGTTTTTGAGTATACAGGGTGTTTCAGGTATGCGGTCATTAATTTCTAGGGGTGATTCTACATAAAAAAATATGAAAGAAAGTTCATATAAACATGGGTCCGAAAATCCCTCCTAAGGGCATTGCGGGCTTCTGAAAGGGGCACCCAAAATTAACATTTTATTTAATATCTTAAGAACCCTTTGAGCTACAGTGACTAGTTTTCGCACGTAATTCGATATTAATAAAGGTCATTATCTGATATTATTCACCAAGTGTAAATTCAGTCAGGGGTGCACAATATTGGAAAGGGGGGGGACTTACTTCTCCCCCAATTTTTTTTAATGTGAATTTTTTGTGAATGTCTCATCGGAATATGATGCCTTGGCTATAAATACACAAAAAAGCTTTTCTTGTTGTAACGCCGTAGGACCAACCAGTTTCCAGAAATTAGAACATAAAGAAACGCATGCATTGCCTAGGATTCAAAAATAAGGATAATGATTTCTCGCTCTTCTGAATAATTTAAGTAGAATAAAAACCATAGGCAGTCAATTTTTTAAAATAACAAATCTGTATTACGTGACACATAGAAGTACCAATAGGGTTGGTTGTTATTAATAGATTTAGTAATATATTGGTTGAATGATAGTCTTTGGTCTAGATGCACCACGAAGATATTTTACTAACTTTTTCCCTCTACTATACCGTCGTTGATTTTTGGTGGTGTGAAGGTTTTGATGTTAGTAAACATTTTTTTTAGTGTACTTGTCTCAGTCTTTGTCGCGTTAATTGTGAAATTTCCAGTTATTGCAGTATGTCACTAGTCTGTCGGTGAGAGGCAAGTGTCCTCTCCACTCGATCATGAAGCCATATTCAACAAACCTCCACTTTAAGGGTAAACAAAAAAACTTCTCTTGAGAAAGACGTACAGCGTGATTTTTTAATAAAAATCAGTTTTACCCACGAGTGAATTTGCTGTTATCCCTAAATAAAATACAGTATCTAGGAATAGTAATACTCCAAGTTCACAGAGTTTAAGTTAAATATATATCAGTAATTTATGTTTTGGAAAGGAGGCATATCTATTATATTATGTGGGTATAACTTTCATATTAATAAGATGTGGAGTTTAAGAGTTATAAAGTTAAATAGTCATAATTGTGTCATTTTATTTTAATGTAATTAGTGTAATAACGGGGGGGGGTAGCGATAAATTCCAAAGACTTTTATGTATGTATATAATATTATAATGTTAACACCTAATAAAACATTCCCAAACAATATAAAATTATAAAATATTCTTATGTACTATGCATCTGTTTTCTTTGCAAAAATGGGAACAAAAAATTAAAGGTCTTTATATGGTAATTGGATAGCTTGTAGCTATAAACAACAATTATTTACTGATCGACGGGGCTGGTTATTGTGGAGTGTCCAAATGCAAATCATAGATAGTTATAGGCGGATCGTGTTTCTTGGCTCACGTTTGAAGCTTAAAGTTGTGAAAATTGTGGAAAAAAATACATAGGCCAAACTTGTAAAAAGTAAAAGGTAGAATTACATTACACAGGAGTGACATTAGACTCAATAAAGAATCATGCATGTTAGCAAAACATCACAACATTAATTATAATGAAGTTAAAATTTTGGATTACCAATAAAAAACCTGGGAAAGAGAAGTTTTTTGGAAATATGCCATATCTTCAATTAAACACAAGCGATGAATGCCAGAACAGACATAGAAGGTCTGAACGTTATTTACACCTATTTACTACATTCCTATGCGAACAATCATAATAGGGAAAACACCCTACATTTCAATAACGAATAAATATTTATCCTTTAAGCTGGCAAATAACCCACTACCAGAGCTGTCAGGTACTTCAATTAAAAGAAATGAAATAGTAATTTAATTATTTTTAAGTAATTAAATTACTTTAATTCAATTACTTTTTTGGACGGTTTAAAATAATTGGTATTTGAATTACTTTTGTAAAAGTAATTATAGTTGGTAATTGTTTTATTGTTTTTGGTAATTGAAGTACTGAATAAATAATTCAATTCCTTTTGGGTAATTCAATTCCTTTCAGATACTTTAATTACTTTAAAATAATTGAAATTGTATCGAAAATATTCCGAGAAAAATCGCAACGCACTCGGCTTTAATAACTTGTCTGAGCTTGTCGTTTGACAATATTTTCGTTTTCTTTCAGTTATCCAGTGCACTACACAGTGTACAGTAGCTGTGATTGCAAGAAAACCATGTTTTTAATTATTTGTGTCCTTGTGTTTTTAATTCTTAAATAGTTGCCTGGCAAGGTAAGTAAATATTAAATAACAAATTTGTTCTTTACTATTTTTTAAATATTAATATATATGTTATACATATATCTCCGATATTGGCAATATCAATTATTTTACCTATTTGATTTAATCAAATACCTATTAATATTAGTTACACTGACAAAATTTTTTAATAATGATTGTAGAAACAAAATTTTTGCACAGAAATGCGTTTCACGTTCAACTCAAATATCGAATAAAAAATGCCTGTCTGTATGTATGTCTGTGTGTAGACCATTTCTTGTCAACACAATAATTTCTTATAGACTTGAAAATTTTATTTTAAATTTAGTACCTATATATGTAAAATAGCTTGGTAGAATATTACCTACATACGTGTTTGAATGACCTAATAATTATTTAAAATTACATGCACATTGTGCCTCTTTTTTTGGTAGGTATTTGAATTTCTTTTATTTTCAGTCGATATTTCAATTATTTTTGGTAATTCAATTACATTCAAAGTAATTCAATTAAATAGAGTAATTGAAGTATAAGGTAAAGTAATTGATTTCCTTTACTTGAAGAAAAATATTATTTTCGACGAGTAATTGATACTTGAAGTACTGTGTAAAATGAGGAGTAATTGGTAATGGAAATATTTACTACTTTGATTGATAATTGGTAATTGGTACTTCAATTACTTTTAATGGGTAATTGTGACAGCTCTGCCCACTACTGTCCCCTCTTTCTCACACAAGGCAGAGGTTTTCTGTGTTTTTTTGTAGAGTCTGTCACTCTACAGCATGTAGCATGTAGTGGTCTCAGACTGTTTTAATTATTCCAGTTTTGATTTCTCAATAATCAACAAATTAATTATTTTTGTCATTAACCTTTAGTAAAAATGTTTTTTATAATGTAAGGAACTAGTTTTCCTGTTATTAATGTTCATGTTTCATTTATAACCTCACATTAGTAAGTACCTTTTCACTTTAATGTAATAGTTTATAAGTTTCACAAATTTTTGTAGAATTTCTGAAGAAGAAACAATAAATTTTCGAAAGCTTGAATTTAAAAAAAGAGTTTTTCTTTTTTGATCACAATACTGCATTCCCTGGTGATATTAAAATTTTTTGGTTTTAATTAGATATATTAAAAATTCTGGTACCAGCGCGACTAATCACTATCTAACGTGCTCTGGGTTCAATTCCTAGCTATAAAAAAAGGGAATAGTTGTGTGTCCATGAATTTTCAAAGTATAAACCCGTTCTTCTCCTAACTTTGGTGGTTTGTTTACTTTATTTGGAGACAAGGATACATCTGTGATAAATAGTGGGAAGCAACACAACCTTGTTGATTTATTTTAATGCATTTCACATTTACTAGTTTAAAAAGATTCATTTGTGTAATGATTTTTAGCAACGTTATTTAATAAAAAAAAAATTAAATTCAAATAATTCAAATACTACATGGCTACTTGCAAAATGCAACATGATTCTTTTGAGGGCTTTTAAGTGAGGCACTCTTTTTAGCTTTAATATTAAAGTCCCACTGATAGTGTCAAATATGTCAGATATCTGCTTGCTAAATAGAGATGTCAAAGAAATGAGAAGTTTTCGTCGCGTGCTAGTCACGTGTCGTAAATATTAACATTTGCCATCGTCAATCTCTCGTATACACTCACAGGGGACATTCATTGTAACAGTTAACGCTGGGCTAAGACCCGTCAAATTGCTTCGTAACATGATTTTGTACGAATTAAATCGTTGCTCAGCATTATAAATACCATTAAACAATTGGCACGTGGCATAATTTGTTATGTTTAAAAAAATTAAAAGAAGGGAAGAAATCTGCATTAAATTTGATAATGGTTCATTCATACCTAAATAAAACAAACACCAACGTAACATTTCAATTATTATTATATTTATTAAAAGTTGAATCATTGAGTGTAATACTCGGTGTAATATTTATGATAACTATAGACCGAGAATGCGCTGCTGGCAAGGGGGTAGTTATGAGTGTTATATTAACATAACTTTAATTAGATATTTTGATTTAAGTTTACTCACAATGTATTGGTGACCATGCCCTTTGTCTTCGTAGAATGTAGGTAGCGCCCTGGGAACAATCAAGGTACGATTTTCTCTTTTTTTTTGTTCTTGTCGTTACTTGTGAAACTCTAAAGGGTTGTAAAGTAAAACTCAATTTTAACAGCCGTGGGACTGGAAATTTGTATATTGAGCTTTCCATATTCGAAACGCCGCGCCGCGTCGCGTCGGTAGAAAGAAAATTACATTAATATAAATAAAAACAAAAGAATATTAATATAATATCTTGATAAAGGTTGATTTGTTGTTTCTCTAATTTTTGATATATCTAAAGCATTTGACTCTGTTAATAAAGGATTAAAATATAAACTTTATATACTAGGAATAAGTGGAAATCTATTATAATGGATAATGTCATATATAGTGGAAGAAAATTAAAAGTAAACATAATTAATGTTCATTCAAATAAATTTGATGTAAACATTAATGTTCCCCAAGGATCTATCTTGGGGCCATTGCTATTCATGATGTTTGTTAATGACTTACCTAATTATGTTAGTACTGGCAACTTAACAAAATTCGCTAATAACTTTACAATCACTGTTACTGCCGAGACACCTGAAAGGCGATAAGGTAAATGCGTGGTCTCAAGAAGTTCATTTCGAATAATAAAGAAACTATAGCACTAAATTTACACATTCAAAAACCACTGCCTCAAAATACGGTGTTGTTTGGAGATATTCTATCTAAAAGGGCCAAATTACTTGAAACTTACAGTGACTTGAAGTCGTCTTGGAAATTGCATACATATTATGTATGTAAGAGACCTAACAAGGCCTACTCACTATATTTCAAATAAAAAGCACTTTAAATGTTGATGGATTGATTGTTGTCCGAGTCCGTATACATTATCATTCTCTCATATCTCTTAATATTGTCAATTGGGGTAATGGTTGAGGCAGATACAGAATATTTACAACCCAAAAAAGGTTGATAAGGCCCATATTCAACTTTCCAAATTACGCAAGTTGTAGAAAATTTTTTAAATCAAATAAAATACACACAGACTGAGCAAAATTCAATTTAGGTATTTTGCATATAATAAAGACCACGACGAAGACAATACAGTGCTAATAATTATAAGCATTAACATAGAAATAAGAATAGAAGCGGTCAAGAAATCAAATTACATAGGTAGGATATGAGGATGACCCCACACACTTCCCAGTTGGTGGAAGGCGTAGCCAGCATATGAATAAACAATGATTGGTCAGTGTTATGAAGTTATCTGGTTATGGGGCATGGTAGCCGAGCGGGTAAAGCGCTTATAGCTATTTATTCTGTACAGAATATCGATGGTTCGAATCCATACCGGAGCAAGTCACAAATTTTATTTGTAATTTGTTTCGGATTAAGATGGGAGAGAACTGTCGATGACCCAGATGTGGTTCGAACTCCACAATAAACTGTAAGGCCTCGTCTCTCTTACACAAAATCCTAGGATTTTCTGGGAGTTACTTCAGTGATTTGAAAGGCGGCGGTTAAGAAAACATTTCAAGAAAACATTTTATCTTAATAGTTACTATGGCAACTATTTAACATTACCAAAAAATATGGAGTTATTTACGAAATTACAGGAACTTATGTGCATGTAATACAGATATGGTGAGCTACTAAATATACCGATTAAAAAACAATTCACTTTCAACGATCTCCACAGTGCAGTTGAGGTATTATTCTCTATATAGCAGTCATTCACAATAGATTGAAAGCATCACCGATTAGAAGAAATTTAAAAGCACTTTTAAAAAAATATTGTATTTTACAGTTTAACTGAGTTTCTGCATAGAAAAATTTAAATATAGTAATAAAACTCTATATTTCTTATAAATGTCTTAACAGTTATTTAATTTATTTTTATGTTTGGTTTTAAGAATAATTTTAATTGAGAGTTTTAATTTCCTGTGCGATTTATATAATGTGATTGCAATTATTTGAATTGTCGACGTATGGTAAATATGCACAATTAATTATTGTATCTAAAATGGTTATTACGTTCTGATTTGTGAATTATAATTATGAATCCCAAACAAAGTCAATGGTAATGATACATTAAATTATATGTTTGTTAATTTAAAAAAAAATATTTAATCATCACTGCCCAGTTATGTAATCTTATTTTTACAGTATAATCTATTGTATTATTTATGTATTTATGTGTTAATTTAAGATTTATTGGAAATTTATTGAAAACACCCTACAAAATGTTAACATTTTTGACCCAATCATAACTCCATACACATAAAAAACTAGTTTTAAATAAAATGCTTAATTAGAATAAATTATTGTTGGAAATAACATACGCAAAGAAATTTTCTAAATAAGAAAATACAGGTTTACCCATCACAGTTACTATTTCTTTTATACACACTTAAAAAAATATATTTGGAGCAACAAAAATTTCTTTGTATATACGCAACTAAATTTTTGTTTGTATAAAGCGAATTTAAGTCTTCACACTTAAAAATTTTTGTTTGATTCAAGAAAATTATTTCTCTTGTGTAAATCTGTTTGGTCGAAATATAAATTCTTTCGGTCAAAATATAATTTCTTTCAACTCAAATATAATTAAAATTAATTTAAATCAAATAGGATATATCAAGACTTAAATTCTCTATACAAACAAAAATTTAGTTGCGTATATACAAACAAATTTTTGTTGCTCCAAATATATTTTTTTAAATGCGTATGAATCATTCGTAATGTGATTTAGGGCATAGATCCTTCATCATAAGAAATAATTATGTTCAAACGAAATATACGTTAAATTACAGTTAAGGTTATTTAAATTATTCAAAAAAAAATATTAATCAATTTAAACATAATGTGATATTTTCTGAATGTTATTTGTCACCTTCTCTTAATTCTTCTTTTTCTTCACAAGAATAATTTTTCTAAGAATATAAATGTGGAGTCTATAAGCTAACATGTGGTACCTGCCCTTAAGTATATATTGGACAAACAGGAAGAAATTTTATAAAATGGATATCGGAACATAAAAGAAGTTTCATTAACAAAAATCTAAATTCAACATATGCCAAACATTTAATAGAGGAAAAACATGATTTCAATGATAATTATAATATTTTACATAGAAAAATAAAGTATTAAAATTATCACATTTAGAATCATTAGAAATTAATAAATTAAAAAACACAGATTGTATTTTGAATGATCAACTAGAAATTAATTGTTCACCACTTTTAAATCTGTTTTAAACTCTGAGGTTCAGTTATATTGTACCTTTTATAGTTACTTTCTTTTTCTGTTTTATTATCTTAGGCTAGTTTAAATAACCTTGTTCCGTAGTAAGTAATTTAGTATTGTACTCAACATCTGACGAAGCCACTGTGGGGTGAAACAATAATTGTTATGTTAAAAATAAAAATGTTGTGAAAATCAAACATACCTACAAGTTTAGTTATTTTATGATAAGCTGTAGTAGTTTATGAAAATAAAGATCGTCTGTTACAAAAAAAAATGGAGGCTGATAGAAAAATTCTGACCTCATGTTCAGAATCAGCACCTTCAAAAACTTAAGAAACAACAAAAACTGTGCATTTAACAAAATCACTGTCGACAAGTGTTATTATACAGGGTGTCTCCCTAGTGCGTGTTTGTTCCATAACTATGTAACTATTACAGATAGAAAAAAATTAACACAGAGGTTCCTTAGCATTCATCATTGCATACTCTAAAAATAATTTTAGTCATACAGGGTATTTTGTTTCGGCTGGGTAGTAATCAACTTTGTTAAGTTAAATAAAACACCTTGTCAAGAGCTTTCCAATGAACTACCATAACATCTAGTTTGTTTGAGTAGTTCAGGAATTATTTGAAATTATGTAGAAATTTTGACGTATGTACACCATTACAAGAGACGTTGTATTCGTCTAATTTGAAATATTTTCAAATGTTTCGATACGGTAATGAATTAAAATAAAAAAAGTGCTTTCAAGCCGTGTACCGGTTTTAGATTTCTTTCTACAGGATGTCCATAATTTTGTGTCGAACTTGGAAATTTATAAACCTGAATAACTCTGTTATTTCAAACGGAACACCCTATATGTTATTTCATATTCGATTAGAGAATTTCAAGAGCTTTCCGATGACCGAATATTTATTTAACTTAACAAAGTTGATTACTACCCAGCCGAAACAAAATACCCTGTATGACTAAAATCATTTTTAGAGTATGCAATGATGCATGCTGAAGAATTTTTGTGTTAACTTTTTTTATATCTATAATAGATATAGAGTTATGGAACAATTACGCACTAGGGGGACACCATGTATATCATTTTAGTTCTTATTCTTATATCAAACTAAAGTAAAAATGTATCTGAAATGAAATAGTCTACAAGTATCCTAAGATCTGTACATTTCCGTCTCTACATGAAAAACAAAGAAATGTTTTACAACATTTTCGTCTCTGCATGAAAAACAAAGAAATGTTTTATCAACATAAATAGTTATTTATATAAACAATCTGATTCAATTTAACAAAAAGAAAACTATATTATTTTTCTTTACGATTAATGAAAAAAACATCCTATCCGTGATAAAAATGTATATAAGATTATTCTGTAATAATTCATATTTTTATTTCCAAATCGTATATTACGAGCTAAAACTGCAGGAATACTTAAGTTATATTGCGGTATCCACCCAGTCGAGATTTTGGTTATAATTTACCACAACAAGACAAGCTATTACGACAATAGCATGAACATTAGGAACACGAAAAGTCATAGAAAGCAGAAGTTGGTACCCCATTTTTCCACAAACCGGAAGCTATTTACGGAGTCTACCGAGACCACAGTGTGGAGCTAATGACGCACAACTAAATACCCATTATTGGATCCATGGAAATATTTCAAATCATATTTTACATGTCTCCGTTTGCTGGAAAATCAATAACTATTCTTTACGCCGGATGGACGGATCGACATGGCTAATAATAAATAAAAAACAGCCAATCTAAAAACTTTAGAATGGTTTAAAATGATTTTTTAATTTGGAATTGGTAAGTACATAAAAATGTATTTCCACAAAAACACAAGAGTGTAAGGAAAGCGAAAAAAAGCAACAGCAATAAATATTAAATAGCAATAAATACAGGCTGTCGCACCATGAATTGTATCGATCGATATAGGGAAAAGTACGCTTCAGAAAATTTTGAAAATTTAAGGAATTACTAATGACAGTATGGTCAATCCAACTAAAATAATTACAAGCATCTAGCACTTCCAGTTATACTGGAAGTCGATACCAACTTGCTTATTTTAAATAGAATAACCTATGTATTTTACGATTTTCGAAAAGAGCATGAAATCTGAGTCAAGAACATGCCTATGCCTAAACCCAACCGTTTCAGAGATGTTTGACATTTTACAAAAATTTTGACAGGAGTGATGGTTTACAATAACCTTTATAACTTTCTTCGTGTAAAAGACACTTATTTGCTATTTGGCATGCAGAAAGACCATAAGGTGAGCTACGCTCCGCAGCTTACAGGACAAAGTTTCAGTACAAAATATGCGTAAAATATTATACTTAAATCTTATACCTAAATCTTATACTTATATTAAACGATAAACTTATCAACTAAGGTAAAAAATTTAAATTCATAATCCTGCTATAAAAAAATGCAAAATTTGAAGAGTATAGTAAAAGTAAAAGTACCTACATGATATATAATATGGTAAATCGTATAGTGAACATTAATCTCACTATGCATTAAAGTAGTTCAGATATAGTTGAGAAGGAAGGAAATAACAATAATAATAATAGGGAACTTGCCTATAATTTTAAAAATAAAAATAATACTAAAAAACATAGCGTAACGTTGTAATACAACGTGTACTTCACAAAAAAATAAGATTTCTAATTCCACGCGATCAGTATGAAGGATCTAAACAGCGATAAAATTGAAGTGGCCCGAAACGAGCTACTATTGACTGTGACGTCACACCATACAATATTCGGTAGTCGTCGCGCCGGGAAGCAACACAATCAGATGTTTACCAATTCCAATTCCAATTTAAAATCTTTATTCACAATTAAGTAAATTATTTACAACTTGTATGGGGTACAGGGTAAGATTTATATTAATATATACATATATACAGAAAAAAGAAAACTAAAAATCAATTCATTCATTCAATTCATACTTAAAAATAATAATACAAACAAATTAACAAATTATGACATTCTATATAAACATATGTACAATATGGTGTTATTTGACTGTGGTTGATTTGTTAGTGACTGTTCTGATATAAATATATAATTGTGTTTTATAGTACCTACCACTTATTGTAGTTGTACAGATATTTTAAAATGACTGATCAAGGTTTTTCAAAGGGCCAATCTGATAATTTGCCTAAAGTGTATATGTTTATGGTGGCATCTTTTATACAAAATAGTGAAAGTTTTTCCCTTGGAGAGGTCCGTAGGGTCAAGGCAGAGAAGTATGTATTTTTTTTAGCTTTTAGTAATAATTTATAAACATAAAATAGTTATGACTTGATCACGGAATAAAAAGAAATAACTACAAAATGCTTAGTCGCAACTAAGCATTTTTAGCAGACTTAGTCTTATATTTGAAAGAATTTAGGGTAATTCTTTACAACAGCCACTTCTATATTTTTCGTGTTTTTTTTGTACACACGCGTAAAGTGTCTCTATAGAAGACATTTGCTGCAAAGGAAATGTTGCGCAAATGTATAATTACCTATCGTAGGTATTTTCGTACTATGTTTTGGGGCAAGGGAAATAAGTGATTGTGTCGTGTTATCATTCACATAATAGATAAATGTAAGATTTGAATAGAATAAATTAAAGGGCAAGGGAAAGGTATTTGCAATATACTATATATACTAGAGGTAAACATTTTACTCTTCGCAGACAGTAGTGTTATTGAACTTTTATATAATTGTTGCACATTCTGTAGGACACTCCTCGCAGTTTTTTGAAAAGAATCTTGTGTTTGTCTTATAAATTTCATTCTTACAATACCTAATGTATTGACTACATATTTAATTTTCTCTCCCGATGGTGCCGACTGTATTGGCGAAACGCGTGGCAGTATATTTTATAGTATAAACTAAGATTCATTCTTACAATACCTAATATATTGATCACATTTAATTTTCATTTTTTTTTCATCTCCCGATGATGCCGACTGCGTAGGCGAAATTTATGGTAGTATATTTTACACCATTTTGGTGTCTATAGAAAATTACTTCAATTTTAGTAGCACATTGAAAATTGCAACCCTATGTAGATTCATATTTTTAAATAAAATGTCCTATAACTTTTTTATTTACTATTTGATTTTTTTTCAAAAACAATGGATTTCTTCCTCTAGCTAACACTAACTTATAGCCCAAATTTCAATTCGATCGGACTTTTCTTTCTTTAGTTATCGTGCAAGAGACGTGACGGACGGACAGACGGACGGACATATGAACAGACGGACATTTTGAAAGTTGTTCAGAATTCGATGACGAACGAAATGATTTTTTCTCTGCGAGCGATATTAACGATTTTAGATATGTCCCGATCAAATGCAATATACTCTTCGTAATCGTATTTGCGAAGAGTATAATAATAATAAATAGCTGTTTACTTTCGCACCAGGAAATTACCTTTACTTAGTATCACTAAATTACATTCTATCTACTAATCTTATTTTCTAACATTGTATACACATTCTTTCTTTAATCCTACCCTAATTAAAATTCAATAATTCGGAATTCGGAATATTTTATTGCCCGCATACGAAAAACTAGTAGATAGACATACCTATAGTATTTAATAATGTACTTACATTAAAATGATCTTCACACACATGTAGAGACCTACTGTTCTGTGAAATGTCTTTTTCATTTCTTCCACACGCTTTTAGCCATTTTGATCGACGAATCTTATCTTCTGGCAATATTATAAATATTTTATCTGGCACTTTCACTGTAGTATTCTTACACAACGGTACAATGCAATATTTAAAATAAGGAGTTTTTGTTTCCATTTTAAGTATACACTTAAAATCAAGCGGTCGAGTGCTGGGATCTCCGTCGTCGTTTGTAAATTGTATGGTGTGATGTCACGACTACTCCCGCGCTTTTCAACCTGTTTGAAACGGTTCGCTCGCGTGCGAAACTTTAATAATTTATAACAAATTTATTATTGGGAATTAAGGCGTCATATTTTGCATATCTTATTTTTTAGTATTGTAGAAAATTTTTATGAAGTAAAAAAAAAAATGTACAAGTTCCCTATTAAGGCAGGTAAATAATATAACACAATAATTAATGCGTTAAGGTAATATTTGAGCATTTTGAAGAAGAAAAATAAATAAAATAAAAAGGCAGAGGTATAAAGAAGATTTTGGTTCTAAAGTTTAAGATATTTCAAAAGCTTGTCTAGCATATTTCAATAGCTCTTTTTGTGTACAAGTGTTAATATCACAGTATTGAATTATTTTATTAAAATTATAACACATACAATATATTATGTATAGGTGATTTTAATATCACGTTGCTGTTGGCCCGAATATCTTAAAATGTGAGATTTTGTCGAGAATGCTCAGTAAAAAATCTCTTTAAAGTTATTGAAATGATAAAGTTAATGAAAATTTAAATTTTTTCAATGAGTAGGCAGTTTATTATACATATTTAGGTCTAACGAAATATGTTTTGATGTAATCATTATATATCTGGGATTAATTAATTTATCTTTGCCTCTTTATTGTTATATTGTTTTGAATGTCAGTTAAACAGTTTAAAATATACATGCTAGACAGAGCCACTATATTGTGGTTTCTGAATAAGGGTCTCTAAAATCAACATTTTCTAATGGCATGTTTTTTAAAAACAAACGCTTTGTGGGAATTAATAGAATTTCCCCATATATTAATGCCATAATGAAGATGAGAATGGAAAAGAGCAAAGTAAACAAAAAATAGTGTCTCATTGCACATCAGGCGAAATTACCACAGTTTCGCCTGAACCTGATGAACAAACAGATTTGGATGATTTTGAGGAAAATTATATGTAGCAAAATCTTAATAGTTGCAACAAATAATTCAATAATATTGGCCTAAAGAACACTCTAGTTAAGAGAAGATGCAAACAAGCAGCAGTTTACATTAAACAGGAGTAATCTGTTTAAAAATCAAGAGTTGATCTTCAACAACATATACAATATAAATTATTCATTCGAGAATATGTCTGCACTAAGAGTTATCAAGAACCTCAAAAACCAACACATCTGCCTCATCTAACTAACATTGTAACTACAAAATAATATTCTCAAATATACTCTGTATTGATGCATTGTATCCTACTCAGATGACATACTACAATAAAAAATAAATACTTTTTAAAATAAGAGTGTAATAATGTAAGTATTAAAAAAAATATTTTCTTCCATATAATCACCGTATTTTGCACTTGTTTTTATCTCCCTTCTAGCAAAACTAATTACACTTGGATGAATCTATAGGGCAATTGTATTGGCACAATAAATACAAAATATGAATAGGCAAAAATAAGTGTCAACTTAACCCCGAACTATTAACACCCTTACATATGACATTTATGATGAATTGGACGGATAGATAATGGTCCAGTACTGAGAAAGTATCAAAGCACTTCCTGTGGGGTGTATAGTTAGAGCTAGAATTAACTGTCATGGATACTAGGCTTTAAAAACTTAGGGCGTATTGCGATCGCGAATCTTTTTGTTGCTTTTAACTACTTACAACGCTGGCTATGATTTTATAATATCGCAAGGGTGCTGATGTTTAAACATTATTTAAATTCGTATTTAATATACAGTTGTTGAAGAGTTACTCAGTTACCCTTAGACATAAAAGCCAATGAATATTAATTGTACTTTTGTTAGTCTTTAAAGTTTTTATGGGTATTCATTAATGCATACTAAGCATGAGAATTAATTAGGATTTTGAAGTTATAAAAGACAGTATAACATTTATTACTGACCATTTCTTACCACTCCTGGGGTAGTGTGGTTTTATTTGTAGCCAGTCATTATAATTAATGTTACTATGCGTTTTTGCCCTTTAAAGGATGGGAAGCGAGTACTGAGAGCGAGGAATAAGATTTCATCAATTCATGTCATATTATAAGGATAAAAATTACGAGAGACTTAAAGGATTATTGATTTTTTTATGGAAAATGTTTGTATTGTGATACAAAGGTATTAAATTATTTTCACTATGCCTGTGTTAAATAGTAATATACAGGGTGTTCCAACCAAAAGTAGGCACCCTGAATAACTTTGGAGATACAAATTTTTTGAAAAATTGGTGAAATACGTCGACCTTGTTTCCAAGGGGGACATATTTTATTGTAATACTTGTATAGCTATCATCATCCCTCTACCCTACATGGCCACTCCCTCAAAAAATTCAAATGGCAAGGGGTGTCGAGTGATACAACTTTCAATTCCCTACATAACTGTGTATTTTTTTAAAACTTTTATCGATTCGTTCTTAAGGAAAATAATTTTATTTTTGATGATTACACACAATCGAAATCGTTTAAAAAATCTAAAATACATGGCACTGGGTACTGGAATTTATAAAAAAATATACATTTTTTAGTGCTCTCAAATCAACACGAGTTTTTTCGACACAAAACACTTTCCTTGTCCGTTTAGTTTTAGAATAATAAAAGACTCATAAGTATTTGATAGTCCTTGAACATTAATTCGTTCACAACCAATTTTAAATCGAGATACATTTTACCAGAATGAGTTCTCAAAATGGTTTATACCCTTCAGGAGGGAATAGAAATTGTCAGCATTTATTTTAAAAACGATAATTGTGCTAGAGCTACGGAGCGCATATTCAATAGGAATCACCCAGATAGAAGGGTTGGTTCTCAGTATGTTTTACAATTATTGACAAAATTTATGGAAACAGGTTCTGTAGGAAACAAAAAGCATGAACCTCAGCGACCGATTAGGAATGAAGCAGAAGAAGTGGCAGTTCTGGGTCATTTGCGGATGGATAATACTCAATCGACTAGGAAAGTAGCTGTGGCCTCCGTTGTATCACGAAGCAGTGTTCATCGAATTGTAAAGGCCCACAAATTTCATCCATATAAATTTAAATTGGTACATGAATTAAACGAAGATGATCCCGATCGTCGGCTTGATTTCTGTGAGATTTTTAGTGAACAATTAAACGGTAATGCCAATCTACTGTACAATACGTGTTTTTCTGATGAATAGACATTTCAATTAAATGGGGAGGTAAACAGGCACAATTGTAGGTATTGGAGTGAAATCATTCCACATTTGTTCATGGAAACTCATACCCAAAGGCATCAGAAGTTAAATGTTTGGGCTGGCACCTTAGGGGATCACATTGCCGGGCCGTTTTTTATTCCTGACAATTTAAATGGCGAAAGGTACCTCGATCTGTTAGAAAATAACATCGACCCAATGATTACCCAAATCCTCGAAGAAGACGATAATCTTTTAGAGGGCGAACTGTTTTTTCAACAGGATGAGGCACCCCCATATTTTGCTATAGCAGTCCGTCAATTTTTGGATAATCGGTTTCCTAAGCGATGGATTGGAAGAAGAGGTCCTGTGGAGTGGCCCGCTAGGTCACCCGATTTAACTCCCATGGATTTCTTTCTGTGGGAACATTTGAAATCGAAGGTATTTGCAACAAAACCCGCATCTCTGGAAGAGTTACGTGAAAGAATTGTTCAAGAATGCCGTTTATTGACTCCAGATGTGTTCAGAAATGTTCGTACAGAATTTCAAGACAGATTATACTACTGTATGGAAGTCGGTGGGGGTCATTTTGAACAATGCATACGATAATTTAAACTGCTTCTTTTATTTTTATTTCCCGAACCTAAAATAATGAAACAATTATTTCTCAGGAATAAATCGATAAAAGTTTAAAAAAATACACAGTTATGTAGAGAATTGAAAGAACTTTCAAAATATGTATCACTCGACCCCCTTTGCTATTGGAATTTGTTGAGGGGGTGGCCGTGTAGGGTAGAATGATGATGATAGGTATACAAGTATTACATTAAAATATGTCCCCCTTGGAAACAAGGTCGACGTGTTTCGCCAATTTTTCAAAAAATTTTTATCTCCAAAGTTATTCAGAGTGCCTACTTTTGGTTGGGACACCCTGTATAATAATACTCCAAGCGTAAGCAAGAACTAGGAATTATTGCATTCGTAGAAGAACCAATTTTTGGCAGTTATGTGATTTTGAACGGGATTTCTTTAAGTGATATTGGCATTCATGTGGACCATTATTTAGCAACTGTATTAAGATGTTGGTCGAGGTGGTCTGACGAGATAAACGCCACCCATGATATTTGGCTCTACGAGATAGATTTTCCACTAAACTGTGGAAAATCAGTGGATAGAAGTTTTAGGTCGAAGGATGTCAATAGCGTCAGTATATCGCTGAATTAGGAGTTTTGGACTACCAACCGTTTTTGTGCCTACCTCTTACTCTACGTCATCGAGTCCTCAGGTTGGCATGGTGTAATTAGAGAGTAAAATGGAAACAGGAATAGTATAGAAATAGTATTCAGTGATGAGATTTTGTTTGTGGGCCAATGATGGACGAAGGAGGGTGACGCCGGGCGTTGAGAACGCCAGAATTTAGACTTCGCTGTTGAACGTCAGACAATCCTGATGATTGTGGTGAGATATAATATGGCAGTAGGTCACCGTTAGTCTTCTTTCGGTGCAACTTGAAAATCTGCTGATTACATAACAGACGTACTGGAACCTGTTAAACTGCTTTACCTACCAGGGTTAAATAATCCAATTTTTCGGAACAATAATGCGCGTCCTCATATGGCATGGTTTACAATAAACTTCTTACAAGAAATGAATATGGTGGTGCTTCCATGGCCAGCATGGTCACCTGATCTGCCTCTTACCCATAGAATTTGTATGAAATATCACTGGTAGAAGAGTGAGATACATACCACATCCCCCATATAATTTGAACGAACTTCAGCTTCATATCCAAAAGGCTTGTGATGAGATACCGCAAGCTGACATTGATCATCTTATTTACAGCAGGCTTAAGAGTCATTTACAGGACACTTGCGACCGTGGTGTTTTAAAAATCATATCTGCCATATCACTAGAACTTCCAAATTTAGATTGATCCTGGATAAATGCTTTTTGAGAGCACAACCATACAAAATTTAAATTAGATGTAGAATATTACTTGGACATAAAATTGGAAAAAATCTTCAACTTTGATGTTTAATATTGTATCTATTAAGAATATAAACTGTAAAAGTTATACGTAAAAATGTTAATAAGTTTCTTATTAAAACTTAAAAAGCCGTTTAATCAGAAGTAATTGCATTGGGAGGTGTTGCACTCTACGGGAAATTGACCAAAACTGTGTAAATATGTATTTTACTACATGTCCATGTAGATACATGTAATACATATTTAGGTGTGTATTGCTTAAAACTTGGAAGTTGATTTAAATTTAATTTGATTTGAAAGGTACAATTACGATAAAACCACCCCGATTTGTAGCATTTTTGTTTTTTTCAAATTTTCCGATTAAAATTTATAAAATGAAACTATAACAATCATTGTAAAAATGTGAAAATGGAAAATAAATATATTTTTTTTTTGTAAATAAAATATTATTCTAGACTTACAACTTTCAGAGTTTATATCTGAAGAGAGAGCCAAATAATATTAGCGAGAATCAAATAATTTTTTCTACTCCCTACATAGAAAATACTATTTTGCTCCCTCATTTCAGGGAGCAAAGTAGTACTTTTCCTCCCTTGGGAGGAAAATACTTTGCTTCCCTAGGGAGGAAAATACTTTGGCTCCCTCTGGAAGTAAAAACTTCAAATAGCTGTAATAGTAGTGTATAGACTTCTTTTATTGATACACAAACTTCCTGAAAATGAATGTTTTTCTTTGAAACAGATTTTTCATTACTTATTTTTATTTATAAAAATTGAAAACAGTTTAAATCGTGGTTTAAATTAACATCAGTAACTAAATATTGTTAAAATTTTATTATAAACTTTTTGGAAGTTTGTTTATTTTGAAAACAAGAAGCAACCTTAGCAACATTCTATGTACTTTGATTTTGCACCATCACATATTTGTATTAATTTGGTAAAACCGGTGTCTATTTAACACACTTGTGAAGCTTTCTTTAACGCGCTCATTTGTTGCGTCATCTATAGCGCGTAACAGTAGATTTACTTCGTCTACTTTTGCAGTGACTCCGCTAACGACAACGCATTGTTTTCTAATTTTTTTCTGCTTTCATGTAATGGTTTATAGTTCTTCGAAATATTTTTATAAAGCTGTTTCAACGGAAATATCCTCGAATTTTGTCCGGCTTTCCTTAATAGCTGCAGCCTCATCTGGATTGAATTGTAGTATTACAACTTTTATTTGTTGGAAATATTCAGCATAATAAAAAGCTGCCTGCAACCATGTTCCCCTACGTGTACGAATGGCTGTAGTGGTTCAGGAATACCGGGACACTTGCTATGAAATGCACGGAGATGTTTAGGAGATTTAAGAAACACTTTTTTTGTACTTGCTATTAAAGCATCCACCTCTGGAAAACCTTTTCGAATAGTTTCTGCCAGAAGATGTAAAGCATGCACTTTACACGTAACATGTATAAACATACAATCTTGTTCTTGCAAAGATCGGCCTACCGAACGCATTGTCACGGCACCATCAGTCACAAACATCAACACTTGACTTTTTGACAATTCAAATTTTTCTAACGTCTCCAGCACCACCCTGGTAATTGTTTCGCTAGTACACTGTCTTTTGCTAGCTAGTAACAGTGGAACTGTCAGTTTAGGAGGGTCCAGTACTCGTACTATAACATTTAAAATAGAATTTATTTTACAATCTGTTGTCTTATCAACAGATAACCACAGCCGTGTATTTTTTAATTCACATTTCATCTTATTTACCATGTCTACGTGTACAGTTGGTAGATAGTTACATAAAGTTGTGCGACTTAGTAACTTCACTTGGGCATTGTATTTATTCCAGAACTCTCGAAATGGTTGTTTATCGAGTATGTGTAGCGGAACATCACAGGCAATCAGCATTAATAGTAAATCAAACATAAACTGTGTTGTTGAAGGCACGCCATTTTTTTTATTTTTATGGTGTACACTATTTACGTAAAGTCCACAATCACGCTTATCCCAGCACATCAAATATTTCTCCCACACTTTACAAATTATTTTAGCACCATCATAGAATAAATCCGGGAATTCACCTACGAATTTATTTTTCAGCAAATGGCCGTTTTCTACCCCTGCGTATGTCTGCCATGCTTTATTATTAAATTAATATCAACAATACAGTACAACAAATAAAATCAAAACAGAAAAACAATATGCAATACGGTCAAGTGACTTAACACATACACAACTCGAAAGCTAATAATAGACTGGACTGGAGAAAGAGTTTCGCAGTCAAGGTGAATGCCGGCGACAGTAAGTACATCTGTACCCTACGACCATGATACACAGAAACGATTTGCAGCTTTACTCATAAATATGAAAAAGTCATAAATGTAAAAGAAAACACTATATTATTGAGAATTTTTATATTTTAATTAAAAAAGTACTTCTTCTCACCTTCTTTGGGTATTAAACACTTCATAAAAAAAAATAATCCATATTTGTCAGGAAGTAATCAGGCTATCACAAGTAAATTCAGTCCATTAATTTAAAAATTGCTATACAACGGGATTAATAAAAATTGTAATACAATTTAATAATCATTTAGTTTTATTTTAATAATATTCACCTTGTAACTTTTAAAAGGTTAAATAAAACTTTGGTTTTTACCTAGTTTTCCCCGTTCTTGTTTATTAATAGAGTAGAGAATCATAATCATAATTGTTCATATTCAAATAAAGTATTGTGTGAAATTACTCCATCTCAAAGTAGCAAATAAATTTCATTTTGCTTGATATTTTGCAAAAGAAATATTTTCTGAGTAGAATTTACATTTAAAATTCAGTAAAAATAAGCACAAACAAAACAATTACTAAAAGAATAATTTCATTGAGTTCGGATTAACAAGTGTATTCAAATTCTTCATTATTAAGAATATTTTCGTATAGAATATGAACGTATTTTTTTTAATTATACCACTCCTCTTTCATCCAACAAAATATTCTTTTACCTTCTTCTATTATTCGAGGCACGCTTGGTTGAAACCACGTTTTAATTTTAAAACCGTCTAATGGGGAAATATAACAGTGTCTATACTGCCTATTCATTGAAATGTAAAAGAATGCCTTACAGAATAAATAAAAAACATAAAAGATTGCTTTGCCATGGGATGGAACTTATTGCAGCCAGTGAAAACAGTTGCCTATCAATTACGCTTCACTGATAACCGGGATCTTTTAGTTGTGTAACAAAGAAAGCCCAGGTCACTTGGTACAGAGTAGTGCAAATTGAATTTATGTAAGCAACATGAACGTAGTGTAGCTAAGGAATTGAATCTAGGATGGGATAGATCAGGAACAAAAACTAAAATAAAGCTGGAAAGTACAGGACACAGTACTCAATTAGTGCCTTCATGTTCCCATGTGCCACACATGAGGCCTCAATGAGCACAGTCGACACACATATCTGTACTGCCTGTTTCCACCTGACCCATACAAACAACACAAGATAGATTTATTGAAGTTCAAATTAAAACAAAGAAGGTTTAGTGCCGTATCCCCCCAAGAAAAAACAATTATGCAGTTAAGGACACGTGTTTCGGAGTTATTGTTGTATCCAGATATGTAGCCCTCTCCCACCAAAAATGGATAAAATCAATAATACTACTTAGTATAAGACAAACTTTAACAACAGTTTGCCCTAAAATGCTACTGTTACTGATGTACGCTGAATGTGAAAATAAAATGTGAAATTTATTAGTTGTTCTTTGGTATTTATACCAATACAAATCAACATGATTACAAAAAAATATGATAAATAATGACTACCTAGCTCTGTAGCGCAGTGGGCTACAGTGTTAATTGACAAACGTAGCTGGTTTACTGCCTGCCGACTGCTGGATTCAAATCCAGGCTTCGACCCTGAAAAAGTCGGAGGGAGTGGTTGTATGCAGTGGCGGTTCGTGGGCCAAGAGATAGGGAGGTCAATTAGAAAAGTTTACTGTATTACCTACCTTTTAAAGTGATTTAAATTCCAAGTCGATCCTCCGGTCTTTTTGAGATGCAAAGTGGTCAATTACTTTTTTCATTAAAGTCTTTTATCTTCTTTATTAATCCCCTTTCTATGGTAAGCATAGCTAAATAAGATAACCTTTCCTGACCCATGGTATTTCTTAAAAATGTCTTATTTATTCTTTTTAAGGTGGAAAAACAACGTTCACTTTCGACGGTGGTCATAGGGAGAGTACACAAGATTTTTAACAGTTTTGACACTTTCAGAACAAGTATTGCACAAATTATTGTTACTAAAAAGCTGTAACAAAGCAACTGCACCTTCACTATTGGAAAAATCTTCTCGGCTATATAATACTTCTAATTCAGTTTTAAGTTTCAAATGATTTATGACTGGATACTCCGTTTTAACTAATTTAAACATATCTTGAGGAAAGCTTTTTTATAATCTTTAAATCGATCTGCGTGAAGTAACTGAGACACTGCTAATTGATTACTAAAGCCAAACCTGTTTTTGACCTCAGATGTAATTATATCACAAACTTCTAATGAAATTCTCCTTTTTGATTCTTCCGTTTTACATCTCTGGGCAGACTACATGGATGTGTCCTCCAAATAGTTATTCAAAATTTTATTTCTGATGTCTTCAATTTTACTATTAAAAACGCCAATACACTTATTTACTGTTATGACATCGATATTACATTTTTGTAATTGATTGAACAATATATCAGAATGAGGCATAACTAAATGAAAAAAATTGAACCAGTGAAGAAAATGTTCATTTTGTAAGTAGTTTTTTGAACCAGTAGCTTGGTTTAGAGTGTTGTTTTCTGATTCATTATCAATGATTTTTTTCTAAACAATCTAATAATTCTGTTCGATAGGTATAAACAGTCTCTATGCACTTTGTATTAAAATTCCATCGTGTTGGAGCCGCTTTAGATAATCTCACCTTAACAACATTATCTAACACGGCTGTTCTTTTTTGGCGATTTTCCAAACAATGAAGAAAAGCTATGTAAATTAGCAAACAGAATGTTTATGTTTTTACCCTGACTTGATGCTTTTTGTAAAATTAAATTTAGTTGATGAGCGTAACAATGAATAAAATTTGCTGAAGGACAACTTTTTTAAATTTTAGCTTGTACACCTCTAAAAGCACCACTCATTACTGATGCTCCATCGTAACTTTGTGCTATCAATTTTTCAGGACTTTCATTAATTTTCAGACATTCTAACTCTTTTAAAATTACATCTGTCTAATGCTGCGATGTCGTTCCTTGAGGCTGAATAAATTTCCAAAACCTCTCACATACAACACCGTCTAAAACTTATCTAAACATAAAAACTACTTGTACTTTATTATGTCCATCTTTCAGTTTTAATATATTTTGTACAACAGTCATATTTAATAGTAAACACCAAAAACACTGTTTTACTTAATTTCACGTAAAGTAGAGATTTATTAATAAAATGTTCACAAATAAAAACATTAAAAACAACGCGATAGAATTTATCGATCAACGCATACCTAGTCAACATTAAAAATGCTGACTGGCGACTGTCTACTAAATTTCGTGCGTTACCATGTCAGGGTCGTCAGGGACATTGTCCCCGCCAGTGCTTTCTGTCTCTTTTGCTTTCTGACGATTCGCGCATAAGTCTATTTCACCATAATTCGTTGTAAATTCGGTCCGTAGCTAGCTTTGAGGACACGTGGTGGATTGACCCAAGATTTTTAAATTCTATAAATGAATAATGTAATGATCTAGATATTTGAATCGTATTGTGCATAGAATGAACTAGAAACTTTAATATATTTTTTAAGAATATTAAAAATATATACCTATATATTATATATTTTTCAACTTCAGAAAATGAATAGCTCTATTTTTTTATTTGTATGTGGGAGGTCATTGACCAAATGACTCTATAGAAGAACCGCCAGTGGTTGTATGTCCGCATGTTTTCACCAGTGTTAATCACCCACCCAGCTTTGGATTTGGGGGTAGTCTAATTTATGTGGTATTTATGAAAAAATAATATTTCATATAAAATAATAATAAAGCTTATTTTTAACAGAACGTGCCGAGTCAACAACTTCTGAGCTTTTGTTCAACTATTAAACAGGCAATAAAAACTCACTTCATATATAGAAATTATAAATCAAATTTAAAACGTTTTGTTAGTTTGATTAAAATGTTTATTTTTGACATAGAAAGTCATAGAAATCACAGCGGCTTTATTTTTAATTTTCTATTGGCAATCTCCTTTCATATAATAGGAAACCAAATTTGACCAAAAACATTGATAAATGCATTTCAACGGCATAATATGAATGAATATGAATATACAATATCCATCATAAAAAACTATAAACAATAACATAGCTTACATAACATTAAAAACATCTAAAACTTGGATGAACGATTAAAAAAATTCTCTTACTGTTTTTGAATTATTAGTTAACAAATTTAGGTGCCAATTTGTTTGCTTCACAATCTTGAAATTTCGTTTGCAGTCCTTGTTATCTAGTACCTTCGCACAGGTATAAATTTCATCTTGCATCATGCCCTAAACGCGCGTGCTTGTTTGGGGGTAACAACTAGTTACTTTGTCACCAAGAGTGTCGGTTTCGTATATGTTAATGGAGACCTTCTTAAGCTGGATTGTCTCCTAAGACTATCTATTCCTCAAGAAGGCCGCCTTTACTGAAACTGCCACTCAACCATATGTTCGAATAAGGATTTAAAATTGCGGTCTAATAAACACGATATCAAAGCTATTGTATTTACTGAATAGAATAACTATTACCTACATGTATCGCAGCATTGTAATACGTGCGACGTGCGAAATTGTTCTGTTCTTTAAATATATAGTTTTGGTGCCGAATTCTATAGGAAAGAATATGGTTACAAGTAATTTCAAATAAAGATGATCTTTTAGTTAATGAAACAACAAGAATACCATGCATCGTTTATATATGTACAAAATAAATAGCTTTAATCAAGTAGCTCAAATCTATTTCAATTTACACAATGCAGAAGTAGTCACCACCTCACGTTTTTTTAAGACAATTTATCATTTTATAACTTAAAAATGTTTGTATAATTATTTCTTCATTTAGTTTTCGAGCCATAAAAATATTTTATATTATATTTAATTTTAGTTCACTATACAGGGTGTTCCACTTTTATTGCTACAAATTGAAACAGGTGATATAGTGCATGTAATTTTAAGACAAAAGTTTTCTATGAACATGTATCGAAAAATACTTCGTAAAGGGGCTATAACCCCTCAAGCAGTTGCTTCTGTAAATGGGTTTTTCAAATATTTCAGAAACCAGCAAATCTAGTAAAAAGTATATTTGTGGGATCCCTAGTTCAAGATTTGCTCCATATAGTTTTAAAATGTTAATTTGCCATCATATAACACCGAGATTTGTGATAAATTCGAACGGGTCAGCACAATGTTATCCAACTTATATTCGTAGAGGATCGAATCATTCATTATTTCTATTGTACAACATAACAATACATTTCTCTACATTAAGGAGGGGGGGGTGTATTTGCGTCACACCATTTTTTAATTGTGAAAAGAGATACCTTTTCTGCAACTTTTTACAGTCAGCTACTGATTTTATTATGGTAAAAACCTTTGCATCGTCAGCATACTGTAGGATGTAACGTCCAAGTCACTCACTATATCATTAATGAGTTAGACAAAGAGAAGGGGACCTAGGATGGAACCCTGAGGTTCCTCCGGGATAGCATGAATTTTGGCAAACTTGAAACGACAGTATTCTGACGTGTTTCGTTCTATTTAGTAATATTGGAAAAAATTTAATGACGTAATTAACAATTTATCTTGTAATAATAAAAAATTGCCTTTGTTTAACAACATTGTAATATAAAATACTTTCTATACATTGATCTTTGCCCCTCGACTATACCGTACTATTTTTATTGTTTGTAGGTATTTTTTGCCATTCGTTTTTTTAATTGACGTTAAGAACTGTCATAAAAAGTTCACTTCTGCATTGTTAACGCTTCAAAGTAGGTACGTTTACGTGAAATCTAAATCTAATTTATCATATTAAAACTGTTTTTTGAAAATGCCTTTAACTGAAAGGTAGAGGATTGAAATTTTCATGATGATTGGTGTTGGCGATAGGATGCGGACTCAACAAGAGGTATGCAGAATATTCCATGAAATGCACCATCGCAAACCTATTTCACAATCTGCGGTAAGCAGAATAGAGCGAAAATACAGAGAACTAGGACATGTGAGGGATGCATCAAAGCAAGGTAGACCTAAAGTTAATGAAAATATTCAACAAGACGTAATTTTGTCGGCAGTAGAAAATCCACATTGTACAGTACGGGGAGTATCTAGGGATTTGAATATTGGAAAGTCTTCAGTGTCGAACAATTTTAAAAAGGTAAAATACCATCCTTATAAAGTACGTCTCATCCATGAATTGGCTGAAGACGACTTTGACCAAAGAAATGAATTCCGCGAGTATATGATGGACCAAAATAATCGAAATAACAATTTCATTGCTAACGTTTTATTTTCCGATGAGGCAACGTTTTACTTGAACGGGCATGTTAATCGGCACAACACCCGTTATTGGTCTCAGGAAAATCCACACTGGATGCAAGAATACCATACGCAACGACCACAAAAGGTCAAGTATGGGCTGGTATTGTGAGAAATACAATTTCTGGTCCATATTTTTTTGATGAAAATTTGACAGAGGAGCATTGTATCTAAATTTCTTACAAAATACATTAATTCCTGATTTGACCTGGCTTTTCCTGATATTCAAATAGCCAATACTTTAGACAGCAGAATCTGGTTTCAACAAGATGGCGCACCGCCACATTTCGCTGCAGCTGTGCGCGAGTTTTTACACATAACCTTTCCAGATCGGTAGATAGGAAGAAGGTGAACAATGAACAAGGCCCACTTGATCACGTGATCTTAGCCCACCAGACTTCTTTTTATGGGGTTATTTCTAAAATTTATACCAACAGACCTGGCAATATCCGTGAGCTAAAAGACCGAATCAGGCAAGAAATATTGAACATACCCGATGTGCTACAAAATGTCACAGACGAATGTATTGCCCGGTTAAGGCATTGTCTAGCGGTCAATGGAGAACAATTTTGAACATTTATTGTAAATTGTCTTTTGTAAAATACAGTTTTGTATAACTTTCTAATTAAATTTTTATAAACACCTTTTGTATTGTTGCCCATCCTGTACCAATTTAAAGCAACTTGTGATAAATTTTTGGAATCAGCTCAGCAAGGGATATCCGGAAATTGGGAAAAATGTGGGGCGTTCTATTTAAAACAACCGGTGATGACGTCATTACTCGAAGGTAGGTCATCCTGTATATTAAATTATTATTTGAATAAACAATAAATTAAAATCAAAAATCGACGTGTTTCGGGAATTTTCAATAATATTGTTTATTTACCTAATAATGAATTTATGCGTTACTTTATGGACGCACTGTAGAAAAAGGGGCAAAGTCTAGCCAAAGCTTCTCTATTTAACCCTAGTAAAATTTAACAATTCATATCTAAGCAGAACAAGTATACAAGAATTTAAAATTAAACTAGTTACATATTTTATAAAATATGTTAGTAAATTTAAATTTAATGGCAATTAACAAAAATCATAAGAGAAGAAAACAACAACAAAAAGTATACAATATAGATAGGATAATATAGCGAAATAAATAAAAATAATAACAATAAAGATTAGATAACAAAATACAGATCATGCCGTGAATAATATCATTAGTTTTTAATAATTCATTGTAAAGTGAGCAAGAAATGCTTAATATTTTTTACGAAAGTTGTTTTTATGTTCGTATAAATTTTAGCCGCGTTATATATAAACGATCCTGAAAACTTCGTCGTAAAAGTTTGAATTTTGGGACATCTCCTTCACAAAGTCACTTTCTGTTGTCAACAGGGGCAATTTTGAAAGCCGCTTCACTAGTTGAATTTCTTGAAAAAGTTTTTATTCTTTTTAAGGTCGAAAAACTGAGTTCAACCGAGGCACTAGTTGCAGGTATCGTCAACACTAACTCACCCAATTTCAACACTTCAGAGTAGGCCTGATCCAAACTATTTTCTTTTATATCTATATCAAAAAAAATTCCGTAGTTATCACTCAATGACTGAAGTGCGTTTTGTGGAAACTGTTTATTTTTAGATTCATTAAAATTACACAATTCTAAAAATTGTATATCACTAAAATTTTTATATCTATTATTTGGTTGCCCAGTGATATTGTCCAAAATTTCGATAAAATGTCTTCCGATATGAAGTTCTACAATCCACTATAAATTCAGTTCGTATTCTTTTTCTTTGCGGCTCTAAATTGTCATAACTAGTTTTCTCCCAGAACTTTTCAAATTCATTTCTTTTGTTACAAATCAAATTTTTGAATTCTTCAATTATTTTATTTACACAAAATCCAACACCATTTGATTTATTTTGCAAAATATTGAATAAATTGTCAGTAAATGGGAATATTTCGGAGAAAATATTTAACAAAAAATTAAAATCAAAGTCTCTTTTCAATGAATCTAAGTAACCTCTGGATCAATTCAAAGTCTCAGTGTCCCAATCATCTTTGCTTTGTAAAATATTTTCAAATAAAACAATTAGAGGCTGTAGATATTCAGATACGGTTTGTACTAGCCTCCCACTGTAATTCCATCGTGTTGGAGCAACTCTGGGTAGTCTCTTCTGTACTTCCAAATCTAAAGCTCGTGTCCGTTTTGATGGTTTTGAAAAAAGGCAGCTATGCCACTAATACTTGAAAAAAATATTTTGCACTCTTTAAGACACGCTGCAGATTGAGCAAGAACTATATTTAATCGATGCGCAAAACAATGTACAAATATTGCATTCTGAAAAGTCTCTTTTACTTTGACCTGCAGGCCCCCCCAATTCACCAGCATTACAGCGGCCCTATCATAACTTTGGGCGATAAGTTTAGCACCACACTGTAGATCATCGACTATCTGACAAACTATAGTTGTTCTCTGCGTTGCTACGTCTAAAAATCCTAAAAAGTGTTCTTGGACTTTCCCATTTGGATTTATGTAGTGTACTATGATTGACAACTGACTAATAAGCGTAATATCGGTTGTTTTATCTAACATAATTGCAACAAAAGGAGCTTTTTTTATTTCTTGTTTGATCTTTTCTAAAACAATATTGCTTATCGACTGAATCAAATCATTTTGAATATGATTTGATGTACCGCGAAATACCGTGGAGTGTTCCAGATGGTTACTTAAAATTGTATCGTATTTTGCTAATAAATCAACTAAATTGATGAAATTGCCCCTATTAACGACGCTCCGAGATTCAGTATGACCTCTAAATCTAAGTTCATTTTCGCCGAGAAAACAAACAATGTCAATAAGTCATTTTAACACTTCTAGATTTTTTTTTACAAGTTCTTTATGCTTACGGTCACTTTCTTTCAACTGCTGATCTAATGAATGCTCAATTCGTGATTTTCCAAATGTTTCTTCTTTTAGCACCGCTCGCAAATAAGTTTCACACTTACCATGCCTCTTTGTCACTTTGTGAATGTTGCTTAAATCTGAAAAGCCATTTTTGTTCCAAACACCTTTTTCATTTGTGAAAAGTACACATGGCTAACAAAACAATTTACACAAATTTTCACAACTCGTTAACCACTGATTAGCACTGTACATTTCAATATTAAAGTACCTATAGCATGATTTAACTTTCGTTTTTAAAAGTTTTAAATCAGGTGTTGGTCTCCCGTTTCTAATAATATCCAGTTTATCTTGAAACGAATATGTTGAAAATCTCTTTTTCAACAAATTGCACACGACACAAACGCAAATAATATTTTCCACAGTGCTAGGACCAGCTTCCAAACTGAATAAGCAATTCTAAAACTGCTTATACGCGCACTAATGTTCAACGTTTTAAAAATCACTTGTCACTGCACCACAGGTTTAGAAACACCAAAAAGTTTTTACAAATATAGCACAAAAGCTGAGAATAATACTAGGAAGATTAATATTTATATTATTTATAAACGATATTCACTATTTTCTCCAGCCGTATAAATGTGTCCTTTTTACCGATGATACAACTTTAATTGCTTCAAATAGAGACTGCTCAAATCTTCGCGATAGTTTAAATCAAATTGAAAATATTGCTAACAAGTGGTTTATTACAAATAAACTTAAACTAAATGGTGATAAATCACAGAAACTTGTTGTATCTTCGAATCATAGCATCACTAAGGGAGAAAGCGTTAAGTTGTTGGGGGTTATATTAGATGACAATTTAAATTGGAATAGTCATGTTGACTATTTGGAGAAAACACTTACAAGTGTAATTTTCTTATTACGCAAATTGAAGTTGGTATTGGGTTTCAACACACTACTTTCTGCATATTTTGCACTGTTTCATTCGTGTATTTCTTATGCAGTAACCTTATGGGGTAATTCAAGTCATGCCATAAGAATTTTTCGTCTTCAAAAGAGAGCTGTCAGAGTAATCAGTGGAATAAATAATAATAGGGAACACTGTCAACCACTATTCTTAAAATTCGGTATAATGCCTTTACCATCTTTACATATATACTTCTCTCTAATTGAAATACATAAAAACGTCAGTAGCTTTGATACCCACTCTGATTTACATAACTATAGTACAAGATCTGCAAATTTACTAAGGATACCTCGTTTTAGGCTGAAAAAGTCTGAAAGTAATTCATTAAATTTTAATTTGTATAATAAACTACCCCCTGAAGTAAAGTCACTAAATTTAAATCGTTTTAAAAACAATGTTAAAAGTATTATATTGAAACATTGTTTTTATTCAATTGAAGATTATTTACGGGCCTCACTCTAATAAACAAGAAATTGATAAATAATAAGAGATGATAAAAGATTACCCATTTAAAATCGCATTGTATTTATTATATTGATGTGGAGCAGAACTACCCGATATTTAGTTTAAATTTCTTAATTAGTTTAATTTTGTTTTGTGTGTGTTCATAGGTGTATGTATGTATATATGTGTGTGTGTATGTATACGTGTGTATAGGTGTGTGTGTGTGTGTGTGTATGTATGTATGTATGTTTGTATATACACTGGTTTGTCATATATGTGTTTTTATTTATACGGATATACTATGTACATTATAACTTATGTATTTGTATTTTTGATTTGTATATTTATATTTATATATACCAACTCTGAATTATCTTTAAAAAATTTTTTGTTTTTTTAACTATAAGATTTTGTGCTCTGACTTGCTACAAATGTACAAACCTGTATATAATGTGGTTAAATAAACGATATCTATATATCTATCTATTAAGGATAATATTAAAATCGATATTAAAATCGAGATTAAAATCTATAAAACAAAACGCATTACGATGCTATATACAGCTCAGATATCGAGATCATGAAGTGGGGATGGGATGCATTTCAAGAAGTTGCTTAGTTATGTATATCGAAGTCTCGCGAGTTCGTGTTGGCTCGATTAATCGAGTGCGTCATAGTTACGGTTTTATGCAACATTATCTCAGCTGTTGAAAAGCAGGGCCGTGTCTATTGAAATTGTGTAAAAGTAAATTTTAATGATTAATATATGTGATAAATAATAATTAGGTTCTAATTATGTGTTTTTTTTTTAATAATCCCAGGGGAAGCACTGCTTCCCTTGCTTCCATGGACCGACCGCCACTGCAAAAAACACACTCTGACTAATCTTTTGACGTAAAGTCACAAGCGCAGTTTATTTTTCCAGTAACATACTGGGTAATTAACCATATTTTTAGATAGCGAAGAATTATTCATGTATAGTAGTAAGTCCAAAAAAGAAAAAATCTCATTTTGAGTATAAAAATCATTTAATGTCCTAAATCCACCTACTGTTCATTTTTTTCATGGCAGATTTGTTCACTTTGATAAGTACGTAGCTATTACTTACAATTATTTTGTTACCAATAAATTGTAATTATTTTAGAAGGTTTTCGAGGTTAGACATGAATAACCTCTCTATTAATATTATAACAAAATCATACTTATTTAATATTAGTAGGTTATGCTCAGACCAAATGCATGAAGATAAAGTCCCCAAGCTAACTAGAGCTTAATTTTTACTGTATATTTCAAAAAGAGCAACCGCTTTTGATGTTTATATTTAATTATTCTACAAGAATATAATTAAATATTTTATAAAGTAAACTTTTGTCTGAACTTTTGCAAATAATAACTCAGCATAAAGCCACGTATCACAAGCACAAAGTTGCAAAGTAAATTAGAAGTTCACTACCTAAATGAATATTTAAACCCGGGATTTCATCCAATGTTTATACCGAAAATAATTAATTTATCCACTTTGTTTACGTCAGCCTTAAGTTATTTCAAAGGTAATCATATTAAAACATAAAAATACAGCATTTTAATTTATTTTAAAAATTGCCTCTAAGAAATGTCATGCGTAAACAAGGAATAATTTCCTTGCGTGGCTCAAGAATAAAAATAAGTGTTTCATTTAAAATAGTGAAAATAATAAATATGCGACTGGCGGTATGCTACAATCCCAGGGTACAGAGGTAGAGGGCCATTGCATTTTTGTTAAAATTCTCCTGATTCGACAACCATCAGCGGAGCACGTCTATTGCAGTTACTTTGCATCTATGAAAGGGAGATAACATGTTGGCGATACTTTTTATTTACTAAACAATTTGCAATGACTATATCATTTGATGTCTACTCCCAGACATGATCAGTGTAAAAATATGGTTACGTAAGGACACAACTTGTCAATCAGCAAGTCAGTTGACTGATCGCGTCTTAACATAAACAAGGTAAAGAAATGCAGCCGCAGTCGGCCGATCAATTAGTGTAGAATATAAAAAGCAACCGAACATGTCGGATCGGTATTCATTTGTTATTACATCAACAGTAAACGGAATATGCATCTTACTCCATTGTGGGCTCAGATTGTACTGAAGAAGTTGAAAAACTAGTTCAGGACTATTTGCACATTTTTCCGACATGTACCTCTTGCCGACTAGTCCTAATATAAACGCTCGTTGATTTTGCCGACAAGTCGGCCGACCGACATGCCGAGCTAAATTTGTCCTTCCGTAAACATACTGTTACAAACAGTCTTTAACGTATGTTGACATGAGGTTGTATGCTTATGTAGGAGCAATACGACAGAGTTGGTTATCTTGGTCCGAGTAAAGGAGTTCTTGGGCTTCATTTACGTTGGACCATACTACTGTGCATATTACCGGGTCGGTAGTGTATTTGGCCAGAGGAAGCGATGGCAATTGTGATTAGAAATCTTCTATAATATTTCTTTTCAAAATATAGTTTAAAATTTATGATAAAGCGATTCCCATCCTTAGAGTATTTGATAAATATTTGTTTATATTAAATAAAGCAGGGAATTTTTTTAAAAGTATTTTGCTAAGCGTGCTTAAAGAATCTTGCCCCTCCACAGCAACCGCAATTCTGTTTCTTGCGTCACGTGATTTCTCGTCATCCGCTGGGAATAAAACCGTGCACACGGCTTGAAAGAATCACTTCTGCTCCGGTGAGTGCTCAAGTTAGAAGCACTCATTTCCCGATCTCCAGTGCACTCTGTAGTGGTAAGAATAATTTTGACCGTTTTACTGTTTTTATTAGTATTTTCATCATTATACCGTTTGTGCCCTAATTTACTGTTGTATTATTTTGTCCAAAGTGCCTGTTTTCCGAATAAGTCAGAAATATTCGGGAATTTTTGGGATTCATTGATGAAATCGACGAGCATTGGAATTATTCGGTTGTCATTTTTATTTATTATTGGCGTAAAGATAGGAATTTTAATCCTCGATCTGTGGAAAGAGTCTCATCTCAGTCGTAGTTGAATTAGTTTGCACCTATGAAACCTTTAAGCCTCGATCTGTGAAAAGGATTTCATCAGGTGCACGCGAAGTGGCACAAGTGAGGTTTTTAATCCTCGATCTGTGGAAAAAATTTCACTAGGTGCTCCGGGAGGTAATGCATGATCTGTTCCGTCCGACGTCCGTGTTGATAAAAACTAAGTTGTAGAGAAAGTAAGCTTGATGTTGATTTGGCAACCTATTACTCTACTCTACCACTAACTAACGAAAGTTCACTTCGAATATCACCAGTCATCTCTGGTTTAGAAGTTTACAATTAAAGCTCGATTTAATGAAACTGAACTTCTGTGCTATATAGTTAGACGAGCACCGGGAATATTTGGTTATCATTTCTAGTTATTGTTGACGTAAAGATAGGACCTTTAAGCCTCGATCTATGGAAAAGGTTCCATCTTAGTCGTAGTTGAAATAGTACCGGTGAAATCCTTAAACCTCGATCTGTGGAAGGAATTTCTTCAGGTGCGCTCGAATACAACCCGCTCAGTCCACCACTCGTAATCAGGAAATCCACCACAAAGGACATTAGTAGCTAATCTAAAGATACAACACGTTCGCGATTAGCCACTCAAATATACCGCCTGTCCCTGGACTGACCTCCTGGACTTGTGTCTTGCTTGCACTCCGTAACCGCTTACCACTGAAAATATCTGCTGCACCGTCCGCCTGCTGTAATACCGCCTTCAGCATTTGTGACTAGGGTCAATAACCGCTTGCTGTAAATACCAGTACTAGTAGTAGCTGCCGTAACTATGCTTTATTTCGAATCAGCGCTTGCTTGCTTTTGTAGATGTTTGTAGTAAACGTTTGATAGTAATAACGTAGTAGTAGCTGCCGTAACTTAGCTGTAGTTGATATAACTGATCACCGCTTTTGCATTACATAACATCTTACTTGGTTTATTTTGGTTGCTTACTTGTAATATAGGTTAATACTTGCGTTTGCATTATAACATAACTGCAGTCTTAAATAAATAGAGTAAGTGAAGTTGAACTTTTGCCCTTTATTTAAAGTACGATATAAGTAAGTTATTTTCGGTAAGTAAGGTGAAGTTGTCCGTTGCTACGCAACCGACAACCATACACACAGACTGCCTGGACATTCCGTTTCTTCACTGAGTTACCCTAACTTCTATCATACCGCTGATAGAATAAAGTGGTGTTCCTACACTTTAAAACAGGAATTGGCGCTCGAGACCGTACCGTAATAAAAAGTTCAAAGTACCGCTACTCTACTGAAGGCTGTCAAAGTGACACGTTACACACAATAATACCATTTTATTGTTTGTTACGTCACACTATACCTCACGTGGGGGATTGGCAATATTTCCTGGTTATTAGTAAATTAGTAGTTAAATAAGTGTTTGGTATAAGTTATTTTGTTAAATTAATTATATATTTGCTTAACTTTTCGACGAAGAAATCGTCTTAAATCGTAGGAGCTTATAATATAGCTGAAAATTGTTTTATTCTTGCAGACACGTATGTGTTTTCTAAATTAAATTTATTTATTTTTTGTCAAATAATTAATCTGTAACTTCTTAAGTCTGCCTAAGAAAATGGTCTTAATTTGTTTATTTTGTAATCAGAGGCTATTTAGAAAAATTGTCCATGAAAGTAGTCTACGTGTGAAGAAACCATCTACTTATATGATTATTTGGTTTCAATCTTTCATTTGCAATGGCCAAATAATCTTTAATGGAATGAAAATTGAAATGTTTTTGTGTTATTTTTAATCACGTGATGAATAGAATACAATTTAAAGTGAACATAAAGAATTTGCAATTATACAAAGCCATTAATCAAGGGTATTTCCACAGTGTAAATCAATCCGCATTAACGTATTCACAGTGAACGGGTTGCCGGAATTTCCAGCCAACCCGGAATTGTCCGGAATGGAATCAGTGCCCATTGTCTTGGCACATAATATATCTGCCACTGTGTTATTGTCGCATTTATAAATTTCAATATACAGTCGAATTGCATATGCTTTGTTAGATGTTCATAGGTACGTAAAAATGACAATGGATTTCATGTTCTCGCAATGCCATTATCATATTAATTCATGCATTTATTAATTGGGTGCCCCAAAAAATTACAACAATCCTCATGTATATATATTTAAGCGTCTCTTAAAATAAAAACTTGATTAAGAATGAAATATTACTAAACTTAGGAAATTTGGAAGTCGTAACGTAAATAATACCCTTTTTAATTTATTTGCATGTATTTACACAATATTTATCAGTACGCTATCAGAAATTACAATTTATTTTGTTAAAGTTATGTTGCGCATTTTTCAGAATATAGTATTAGGATTAAATTTTATCACTAGGATGCACACAAATTATAGAAAACATATAAGTCCTTATTGCAGCGAGCTCTTCAATTACAGAGGTCACTTAAATGTTGGTCATGTAATAATATTGACGTTTCATATTATAATATATTTGAAAGAAGTGCAGCAGTTATTTCTACGTTACTGGTGTAATTGTTCATATGAAAAATATTTTCTGTTGTGAATACCTCTTGGACCTGTTTCACTTAACAATCCAACAAGATTTTTCAGTTTTCAGAATTAGACAAACTTGAAACTTAAGTAAAAAATCTTGAGAAACTAAAGTAACAATTTTATTTCTTCCCGCAGGAATATTTTCATAACAAGAACTTGAGTTGTTCATGTTCCAATAGAGGTTTGGCGTCAAAAACATTCGTTTCGTCTTTATACGACTTATAGAAATAAACACAGAAAGAAAACTATTCTATATCAAAGTAATCGATTATTCTTGAATTTTTATACTTGTCGCTAGAAAATTATTAATTGGCATAATAAATTATTATTGTTTCAATAATATACCAATTGTAAACCAAGAACAGATATATTTTGGAGTTTTATTAGCGCAAGTCTTTAAGTCATATAAGTTTGATTCCTTCAAAGTATAAGTATGTATTAAATATACTCTTAATAGTACAATTCTTTCGAGTACTGTTAACCGTGAGAGTAAATATAAGGGCAACTTGTAAGTAAATTCTTATTTAAATGTTTTTCTTGACGTAAGAATACTACTCTTGGAATAAAACTACAAACAACTTTGCTGGAAGAATTATACATACTAATAATCCAATAACTATTATCCTTGATTGAATACTTGCTCATCTCAATGTAAAGTGTTCTAATGTGAGAAAAAAATGAATCGCGCAGTGGTGGGAGGTAGAAAGCTATTCCTTTGCCAAACAAAGACGATATACCTTACCTACTACGTGTCATACATGTCGATTACTATGAAATAATTTATACTTATAAAGTTACACTTGAAAAAGAAGTATATGAACAATATGAACTGTGAAATAGTAGTTAATGAGTCTACGATGAAAGTTGGGAATTGGAGTTCCTAATTTGAATATTAGAAGGTAAATTTAATAATTCTGGTTTTACTGCATGCAAGCTATTTTAATTATGTTGTACTTTACAAGAAATGAATACACAACGTCACTATATTGTAGGTGAAAAGGTATTAATCTGAAGTTTAATGGTTGTGTATAGATTTCCCAAGTTATTTTCCTTTTTGATAATTTTTGTTTGTATATTATATACAATCTATAGTCAAGATCTGCAATTTCAACCCAATCGTAAATTCATTGGAATTTATTTTTAAAACTTGGTAATGCAAACATGCAAATTATTTAAAAACTTCTATACTTTATATATTACTTTTCGAATGTGGTTTATATGAAGTTTTAAAAACTATATTTTATTTCCATAAATAATACAAAAATACTAGGTACAGGTAGAGCGTCCATTGTTTTCAAATTAAAGAGATACAAGTTGTTTCGAAAAACATGTGCCATCGCTTAAACGGAGATTCTACACTTAAAAATAAAACAAATATACCTTATTCCTATCAACATAGGTCCATTTTTGCTTCTTTTCTGAGATATTGAAGTTTTATTTTTTCTTCCCGTTAACTGTAAGAAATATATCCCTGATTTTTTTAGTTTTTGATGGCTCAATTATGTAGAAAGTTAATTGCCAAAAAAAATTTCACCTCTTCACGTTTTTTTAGATATCGGCATCGTGTAAAAGATAAATGCAATTTTTAAAGTCTTTTAAGTCTATTAAAAAAAAAATTGTGCTATTAAGTACCCTACATAAAAAAAATTGCATTTATCTCCTACACGAAACCAAAATCTAACAAAAAATCAAGAGGTGATTTTTCATCAATTAACTGTCTATATAACTGTGCCATGTAAAACTAAAGAAGTCAGTGGTGTATATATTTTCTTTACGAAATTAACCAATATAATAATAAAACTCAACATTCTGCATTTCAAGTACGAAACAGCAATGGGCTCATGTTGATAGTAACTATTTGTCTCATTTTTGAGTGAGAAATCTCCGCTTAAGCGATGACACATGTATTTTGAAACATATAAGGGCAAAGGAAATTTCTAAAAAAAAAATAAGAAAGTATCTCAAAAACTGTTAGGTTTTGCATTATACATATTATAGTTAAATCAGTTGCAAATGAGCTCTACTAACATCCCTTGAAAGGAATACGGCGACTTACCAGTCATGCCCCCTGATGTGTACCGGGTGATCCAAATAATCCTCCCACCCCCCTTTTCTCGGTTATTTGGAAAGATACGAAAAAAAATTAAATATGCTTTTTGTAGGGTTTTTAAAAAGAATTCCAGGCACATTAACAGAAAAACAACTGAACATCAAATAAAGAAGATGGAGGCCTAAGTTATATGTTTTTAAATAGAAGTACCCAAATATTTTTCCATGTTTAAATAAGGCGTCTTATTCTGATTTCAAATATATATACTTTTTATATAGTATCTTCAGTAAAAATTCCGATAATCGATTATTTCCTAAAAGAAAATACGTTGTTTAACAGATATCAAGAAATGCTATCTAGGTGGCCGTGATAACAAAATAACAATTAATATAACAAAACAACAATTAATATTTTGACAGTTTTGCTCATTTAATAATTCAATAGTTTGCCAACAATTGTTACTTTTGAACGTTGCTCTGTTGGCTAAAAATAACCAATATGAATAATCATTATACTTTAGGAGAAAAATACGATATGGTAAACTTATATTTTAAAGATAATAAAAACGCTTGTGCTGCCCAGCGAGAATATGGACAAATATATCCGAATAGGAAATTGCCTGACAGGAAAACTATTAAGTTGGCAGATAATTTATTAAAACAAACAGGAGCAATTCAAAATAAAAAGAAACGAGGAATAGTCAACGAAGATAGAGAATTCAGTATTTTACTCTATTTTCAAGAGAATCCAAGAAATTCAATAAGAGGTATTTGAATTTTTCTTATGGAACCATACAGAGAACTTTAAAAAAAATATAAACTTAAGGATTATAGTATATTGCCTGTTCAAAAATTATTTTCTTAAGATAATGAAAAGCGGCAACAATTTTGTAGAAATATGATCAACAGGTATGACATTGATAAAAATATATTTAATAAAATATGTTGGACCGATGAGGCATCATTCAACACATCTGGTATCTTCAACAGAAGAAATTCACATTTTTGGTCTTCCGAAAATCCTCATATTTCTGAAGAGATTCAATTCCAAGGAAGAAAATCCATAAATGTTTGGTGTGGAATAATAAATAAAAAAATTATAAGGCCTATTTATCACGAAGGCTTCCTTAGAGGACCATTGTATTTAGATATGTTAAGAAATGATGTAAATAATTTATTAGAAGAAATCCAATTACAATTCGATGTTATTTGGCAGCAGGACGGGGCACCCCCACATAATATTAATGATGTTACAAATTACTTAAACACAACATATCAAGAATGGATAGGAAAACGAGGAACTATTGCTTGGCCACCTCGTAGTCCGGACCTAACTCCATTAGACACATTTCTTTGGGGCGATTTAAAAAATATTGTTTATAAAGAAAGAAGCAACAACTTGGAAGAAATAAAGGAAAAAATTAGAACAGAAATACGATATTTGAATAATAACAACGCTGTTATGGCAAATGTAATGGGAAACTTAAGAAAACGATACGTTCTGTGTATAGAACACAATGGAGGGCACATAGAGAATTTTTTGTGATATTTTATTATTAATTAACTAGCATTAAATTATTGTTAATTTACTACATTTCTGTAGCCGTTAAAGAATTTAAATATTTTCATTTACCACTCTTATTTTAATGGATAATATTATTTTTAATAAATTATCTACCACTTCAATAGTGTTCTTTAGTTATTTTCTATATTTGTAGTTTTTTTAGTTGGCTGTGCAGCATAACCGTTTTTTATTTATTTATTTTTCTTTCCAATATAATAATTTAACTAATAATTGAGCATAGTTTCATGAGGATTATAAAAAAAGAAATTAAATATAGGTAAATTAGGCAAAAAGTTAATAGTTATAATAGTCAAACTGTCAAACTAACACTTTTGTTTTACTATCACAGCCACCTAGATAGTATTTCTTGATATCTGTTAAGCAACATATTTTCTTTTGGGAAATAATCGATTATCGGAATATTTACTAAAGATACTATATAAAAAGCATACATATTTGAAATCAGAATAAGACGCCCTATTTAAATATAGAAAAATATTTGGGTACTTCCATTTAAAAAAATATAACTTAGGCCTCCATATTTTTTATTTGATTTTCAGTTGTTTTTCTGTTAATGTGTCTGGATTCCTTTATAAAAACACTACAAAAAGCATTTTTCATTTTTTTCGTATCTTTCCAAATAACCGAGAAAATGGGGATGGGAGGCTTATTTGGATCACCCGGTACCTATATATATATATATCAATACCTATATATATATATATATATATATATATATATATATATATATATATATATATATATATATATATATATATATATATATCAATGACTTTCTGAAGTCATTGATATTAATTTGTTATCAGTGTAGGATTAAAGTTCTTTGTTCTTACCAAAAAATACTTAGCTAACATATTAATTATTATGTATTTTAGCTGCCTATTTACAGTTTGTATATATATGCATGGAAATTTTGTGAATATTCAAATGGGCTTAAAAATTTCGGTTTCATATGTACAAAACTTGTTATGTCATACCTGTTTGAAAGTTCGAGCATACTTTTCTATTATATAGTTAGCTACACTGATTTGTTTAAATTATTTATACTTTAATAACATAAATAATTAATTGTTTTATAGGTCAAGAAAATTAACTAACGTTGGACAATTTAATGGAAATTTCAGAAGAACAGATTATAGAATTTATTCCTCAAATCGGAAAGAGAATAAAATTCATAAAACACTTAAAAGCACATAAAGAGATAATGTGCCTTCCTGTGGTAAATTTGAAGTCTCATATACAGTGTCCACAAATGGACTTATACTTGTAAAATTTTTTGCTTTTGGTTTCTTAATAAAACGTCATTTTTCATAAAAACTTCTTCTAATTCTGAAAAGTCCTTAGCCAATTCCAGAAATTCAAATTTGATTCAAATAATTTATCAGTTTTATTTAAATATTGTCTGAGCGTTATTTGTGGCATTCTCTAAATTTTTCCTTTTCTTTTTTAGAACTTACTACCACATGAATAATTCTTCGTTATTTAAAAAATATAGTTAGTTACCCAGTATGTTACTGGAAAAATAAACCTCTGCGGTTGTGACGTTACGTCAAAAGATTAGTTAGAGTGTTTTTTGACAACTAATATGAGAAAAAAAATAATAATATTATTTCTTAACGTTTCAAAAAACACCCTCTGACTAATCTTTTAATGTAAAGTCACAAGCGCAGAGGTTTATTTTGCCACTAACATACTGGGTGACTAACTATATATTTTAGATAACGAAGAATTAATATAAAATCAAGAAAGAAAAGATTTCAGTCTACATCAAATATTTATTGATTCAAGTAATTCATCAGTTTTGTTTAAATAATACAGTTGTTGAACGAAATGACATATTTCTTACATTAAGTGTTAAATGTAACAGATCGCAATAATCTCTACTTTTGAACTGAATAAATGAAATCTTAGATTAAGTATAAGTTAGTATTGAATATTGTTCGAAACTTCCTCTTAGCTGAAGTAGAACCATTACTCTAAAGTTAATAATTAGTTATCATTAAAAGAAGAAAACTAAGATAATGGCTTTTAAGAATAACATTTTCCTTGATGGAAAAATGTATATTCTTGTGGATATATAAGTACAATATTGTCTTAATTTAAGAATAGTAGTCTTAAAAATAGTTTAGATTATTTCCGTGAAGGCATGGTATAGTCTAAAACAAAGAAGAAGGAAAATTAAAAAATGTAATAAATTATGAATCGCTACAACTTGATATTTGCTCGTTAGGTAATCTGTTTTAGCGAGATCTTCAGCAGTATTCTACCAAAGTTGTTATTAGTTTTGATTCTACTTAATAAAGGCAGGTATTGAGAAACAGCAACCAATTAAAATAACGGGTCATAGGAACGTCAATTCTCTTAAATCCTAACTTCAAATAGATGAAGATCATCATGAATCGATCCTTGAAGGAATAAGAAACGAATAGACCAACAACAGAACTACAATTTTAAACACACTACAGTTTTAACTAACAGTCATGATGATGAATATGAATCTGTACCTGGAACCTAAATATAATTGTTTGGCTTCCCATTACGAAAATAGTACTTTTACAAATTGTACTTTTATTTCCGTTGTAATATTAATTAATAAAGATGTTAATAATTGTTAATAAGTATAAATATATTTTTTTAATTTAGTTAGAACTTTATTAAATCGATAATATATTTTCTTTAATAATAGTAATTATAAAGATGTAAAATTTCACAATGTTATGACAGAACCTATCAAAAGGAAATTGTCAAAAAATGTGTACGCTCTTGAGAAAAATCTCGAGAAAAATATTGTCGAAAAAATAGTACTATTGTACGGTGAAAATTGCATTGTTCTTATAGATATATTCACATGAAATAAATAAATTATCATAAAAACTGCTGTAAATGATAAAATGTGTGATGTTCATTTCAAATAGCCCTCGCCAATAAGTCAATAATTTACCTAAAATTATTGTTTTTACATACCCTTAGGCATCTACATAATGATCTTACGAATATACCCTTCAGATTCAAGAACCGATTTTTAACTAAGTAAAGTGTGCCATCGGCCCACTGTGCGATCGATAGAGCGTTTTTTTGTTTGTATGCATATTAAAAAATAACCCACTTTGGCCTAAAATCATGGATTCCTCCTTGTTGCTACAAAGTCGCCAATTAAAATACATGTTCTTTTAACTTTCATAGTTTAATTTTTTAAATCACAAAACACAGGAAAGTGTTCATAAAATGTATGAGCAGTAGCAATATCCAACCCAATGTCGATAAATTATTGAATAATAACTATTTGAAACTGTAAATTTGAGGAGTTTAAAACTTTGTTATTAGTAATTAATCAGTACAGAATTATTCAACTTAAGAATATAATATAACTTTGAGTTCTCTGCTTCCGTAGGTGGTCCTTAAACTTCTAAAAAACATTGCCTTTATTTCCTCTTTAATTATTTCTTTAGATAATGTAATATTTCTTTTGTCCGACAACAAAAGAAACACATAACCTATCTCGAATTCACAAAGCCCGAATAAGATTTATCGGACCATAAATCCGTCTATCGTCCCTGGGTAAGCATCCAATATATCGTGGGAGTAACGTGCGAGATCCATACGAGATCCAGAATAGACAGTTTATCCTGAGCCGTTCTGAGATTGTCCAGCTCGTCCAGATTAAGCTAGAAATTGACCCGTTCGAGCCGTTTCTCATTCACACACCGTTGGATAAATTGTCCAATGTCACACTCGTGGAACTATGCTGATGCAGATACAACATTTACACAGTAGCGGCGGTTACCTGTCTCTATTTGGTCCTTAATATAGTCTGTAACAAATATATGGAATAAATTCATTTTCTTTGCTGATACAAGGTTATCGAAGAAAACCTCGGTCACGTTACACTATGGGATGAAGTCGCCTCTAATTTAATCTGTAGGTTTTTTAGTTCGAGTGCTATGCTTCTAAAATGTTAAGCAATTATAGGGTAATATATGACTCATTAAATAAAATAACGATATTTGATAATAAACGTTTATTTCTTATAAGAGAAAGCAATGAGAAACTTACATTTGTAGAGAAAATATGTCTTTAAAAGGACATTTTTATTTATGTTCATACTTAAAATTGTTACTACTAATGATAAACGGTAATAACTTAGTTATTTTACATGACATATTAGAATTCAACATATTATGATATACTTATAAATTAAAAATAGGAATACGTAATTATGTAAGTCATGATTGAAGTTTTACAATAATATTAATAGGTCCATTTCTTCACAAAAATGTTTTTGCACATAATTTCTTTGTTGCTTTCTCAATTTTATCTTCAAACCATTTTTTAAACGAAAAACTTTATGAAATACGAAGAACCATTTCCAACAATATAAAGTAGAAAGTCCATATTTGAAGGAATTTTCATTTTCTGGATGTTTTTGTCCTACTTTTAAATCATTCATTTTGCTGAATAACTCCACATACTCGACAAGCAACGCTAGATGAAGTCAATACCTGAGAAATGTTTCCATCCATCATGGTCAAAAATAATTCATGGCTTACTAAAATGTTATAGCTATTTCTTTCGATCAAAGAAACATTTAATTCTATGATTTAGGCTTTAGTTTCTTAACGTAGTTTTCCACGAAACACCAAAACACTACATATTGCACTCGACGCGCGTTTCGCCAACCAAGTTGGCATCATCAGGAGATGATTAAAACTAACCTTATGCTAACAATGCACCCTATTTATACCTAAACTATTGTCACAGTTCACCGAACCATCACGGTCGGACTAACAAATAAAACGGGTCATTTGGGATAGGCCCTCTGTCAGTATTCATACTATTTTTACACTTTATGATTTCCAAGCCTTCAAATGCATCCAAGTGTCTAGTATTTGTTACATTCCTATTTAATCTTAAATTGCTAATATATATTTTATGGTTGTTCTTAAACACATGTTAGGCTATACTAGACTTATCTGTTCTACCATATTTGAGATGGGCCATATGCTCTTTGAATCTAGTTTGAATTGATCGCCTAGTCTGTCCAACATATTTTTGATTACAGTCCTTACAGCTATTTTCGGATATCCCCGACTTTTCCTTTGTCTCAATGTTGTCTTTTGGATTGCCTAAAAGTTGTTGTAGTTTGTTTCCCGATGAATGAACCACTGTCATACCTACATCTTTAAAAATTTTACCAATACCACGGGTGAATTGAAGATCGAATGGAATCGATACAAATTTCGGATTTTCTTTTTCATTTTGAAAGGTCGAGGAATTTCGAAGCGACTCTTTAAACTTTCGTTTCTTAATTCCTCTAGTTTTAATCATCTCCAGATGATGCCAACTTGGTTGGCGAAACATGCGTCGAATGCAGTATATAGTGTTTTGGTGTTTAGTGGAAAACTGCGTCAGTGTTATCTTCACATCAAAAGTTCCAACCCACTCCAGCACTTTAGTTTCTTGTACAACAGCTTTCGTTTTTTTCTGGTGTTTCTTTTTGCAATTTTACCGAAATTGACCGACAATATCATACAACAGATGGAGTGGAATTTTGCCATATTATATTTTTCACGTGGTCCGTAAGTTTGATAGGAATAATAGGCGCAACAAATAATTTGATATTACTGCATTTTCTCCTGGTAGCATCTGTTTGTATTCACTTTGCCCTGAAGATCCGTCACATCTCCACTTGCTGTACAATGTTAACTGTATCGGTATAGTTACATCAACAAAATTCGTCATTAAAATACGAGATATAGTGCAATCCAGTAGGTCCTGTAACTTGACCTTTGCATTTACACTGGTAATTTCAATAGCAGATTCGAATGGATAACACTCTTGTTTTGCTTCCCCAATTTTATTGTAAGAAAGAAATGACTAACACTTTTCCACAACCAGATACTTTCTAAGATATTGAAACTGTGCATTCATTATATCTAGGCTAACAAATTCATTCAACACTGCGTGTTTTTTATAAGGTTAATTGAAGCATTATTTTTATGTAGTGTTTGGAGCACATATATTTTGGTTTCTAATGATGCAGATCATACCAGTTGTACAATAGAAGTCTCTAATTTTTCTGCAAGAGCACAGCAATGAACGTATTATAAATGATAAACGTTTTTTCTAAAAGTATTCGGTAATTCTATATGAGAATACATTTCTATTATGGCAAGAACCAAAATCTGCTGTAAAATCTGTGGATAATATTCATCAATTGCAGTTCATTAGAAAAGTAGGGACGCTGTCAGAATTAATGTTGTGAAACGCATTTGTCGATTTACCGATAGATAACTTTCAGTTGCGGGTTACCAAACCAGAAAGATGAGCAACGATTGTGAAACCGGATTAAGTTTTCTCACTTTCTATAATTATGGAAAGTATATGATTATCTTTTTAAATTGATTCATACGTGTTATGAATGTGTTACGAATACGAAACACGTGTACAGCATTTACCGCAAGAATGCCACATCAGCATAATTTATTGTTTCATTGTCAATTATAATACAATAAAAAAAGTCTATAAATTCGCTACAGATACGACGAAGTGAATGCGAATACGCTAAAGTATGGGCAAATAAAAGATGTACAATTAAATAGTGAATGGAAAGAGATAATGATTAGGGATATCGAAACACAATGATAGGACTTCACGCGCGAGCGAACGCAGTCTGCGTGCCCGAATCAATTAAAGTATAATCCGGAACTGCAGGATATCGTGACAGACCCTCCTGATGAGAGTCCCCTTGTACCCTTGTAGAGGGTGGACCTGGCAATTCTGCACATGGATGGAAATTTTCTTTAGATAGCACATTTAAGAAAAAAATCCGCTAAAGGGTCCTTGAGCCAACTCAAAGTTTAATAATAGGATAATACAAATAACAATAATAAAGTGATGTGTACTTATGAAGATATATATTTAAATATACAAGGTAGCTTGTTTAAATCAAAAGGTTCAAAAACTAAATATATAAAAAACATATAAGGATTATGGTCTAGAATTTTTCTATAATATTTTTGACCTGCGTTTATGCGGAATCTAGACTCAATTTTTTATGACAACTTAGTTTCCGTTAGACCTGAGGTTAAACCAGTATGGCTGAAAATGCATAAATCCATGAAATAAAAATTCAGCTGAAGAATCCAGTCTCGAATGTTTATGGTTTAGTTAAGGACTGGGATAACAAAAATAATAGCACATTTAAAAATATTGCTCTCACAGGAATCCGAAAAAGCTATTTTTCGTATAACAGCACGTTACGATTTCTCTTTAAAAAAAATTACTTGCCAGGGGAATTTTAAATGGCAGATCCTGTACAGCATAATCTGAAATGTGGGCTATACGATGTATTGTGTACTAGGGACCGCTGCAGTACCTATAGATACCTAGTTGTTATATTTTAAAAATATTTACTTAGTTTTAAACACACAGGGTGCAATTTTACCGCTATTACGATTTAGATTTTTTTCTCACATATCTAAAACCTAAATAGAAAACAAAAGGTAGATACATAGAACCACAGTAATACATTGTTTGATATAATCAGAAGAATATTATTTTTCTCACTTTTAATTCTGCAATTTTTTTTATTACCTCTTTTAAGTTTATTCAATCAGCAATTTCATGTTCAATTGCTAAAATGGCCAACCCGTTTAGTCGATTTTGCATAGTAGTTGAGGATGAAAAGGTTTTGATTAATTTTAATTTGGAAAAACTTCTTTCTCCACTTGCTACTGATATTGGAATAGTCAGTAGTATTCTTAAGGCAATACTAAGATTTGGAGCAAAATTTAGCAATGTTATTATTTTAAGAACATCATTTGGACTTTCTTTTTGTCCAAAAGTGCGCAAACTGCAGAAATTTCCTCTACTAATTCTAGATCGTTAATGTCAGCTGATTCACCATCAGACAAAATATTTTCCAAATCTTTGCAAATCTTTATCAGTGTCTCTTTAAGCATGGTTTTCAAATCATATATATATTATAGAGATTGAAAATGGTTACTATGGTGATTCAGTTGTTCAAATCGACTATCTAGTGCGTTTAATGGTTGATCAATAGTATAGAAGAAAGATTCTATTTTGTATTTTTCTTTGGGACCTTCGATTGGTTTGTCCCTTGCCTCATATGAAAAGTTGGCCTTTTTTTATTGATTCAAAATTGGCTTTAATGTTAATTTCATCAGTCAATTCCCTTGAAAGACTTATCTGATCGAAGATTTTTAAAGAAATTTTCGCAGTTCTCTAGAAGATCAAGTGCCTTTTTCAAATCAAAATCTTTTGTGGGATTAATACAGTTTAAAATTTTGTACCATATGAGTATTGAACATAAAAATTTAAATTGTTTAATGCAACTTAGCAAACCCGAAGCTTCATCTCTTATTGAGATATCGATGTCTTGGTTTTCATAAATGCTTAACAAAGCGTCGTATATTTCACCAAGTTGAAATCTTAAGGGCGTTAAAGCTTCTATCCTGCTTTCCCATCGAGTTTCACTCAAAGGTTTTAATGTTAATCCTTGGACATCTTTTTATAAATATTGCCCATCGAAAAGTAGAAGAAGAATAAAATAAATATATTTTTTGGACCATTAAATTAAAATTAAAAAAATTGGCTGCTTCCAAGGATGCTTTTGCCATATCATTTACCACTAGATTGAGCGAGTGGTTACTACACGGAACGTAGAATGCTTGCGGATTTAAATTCCTAATTCTAGATTGCACTCATGTATGTTATGTCGTGCAGTTCCTATTTTAAACAAGTAACTATATACCTACAAGTTCATGCAGGGTCATGCGCGTCTTTTAACTATACGTCTTGTTTTATTTCAAAAATAAATATGCTTTTTTTTAAAAAGATGTTTCAATATTTTTCTAGCCTTAAATCATAACAAACCACAAAGATCAAATGTAAATAGCATAGTACTTAGTTTTAGTTGGGGAAAAAATCAACAAGTAGTGTAAAATTTTTATTAATTGAGATTAATTAATTTATCAATATTTGGTTCACATTCAGGGGCGAAAATGCCGCCCTCAGGTTCGCCGCCCCGGACAGAGGTCCGGGTTGTTCGCCTCTAAAGCGGGCCCTGTAGTGTAGGCACACACTTCTATAAAAAAACAAAATGAATGATACAATATGCGATTATGTCTTATTTCACAGATATCATCTAAGCCAAGTTAAGCGAGGGGCACGTGTTGAAAATATAATTCAGATTTTGATCCTGCTCACAAACGTTAACTTCCGGTCTATCTCATCACCAACACGTGCCGCCCTCATCACTTCCGGTTAGGCATCATGCGTCTCATCCCATTGTCAGAGAAATTTTAACATACTCTTCTAAAAATGATTTCTATAGATTGAAATTATAGTTTTAATATACAATGTTATAAATGTAAGTAAAGAATTTTAATAAATCTATCTAGTGTGCGAGTGGGTTACCTATTAATAGGGTAAAAACTAAACTAATAATCACTGATCGATCAAGATATCATCGCATGAAAATTACATGGTTCTAAGTAACAATTTACTGTTTTCAAATGAGAACGAATTTAAGATTTCTAGACTAGAAAAGTCACTTCGGTTCATTTTTATATATGGAACATATGAAACGAAGAAAAGAATATTTGCCAGACATGATACGTGTAGAATGGTTTAAACTTTCCCAAAATTGTAGAAATTATAAGAAAATTAACTAACTTTGCATTTGTACTTGGAACCATATGTAAAATATGCTTTGGTATAAAAATATAGTATAAATATAGTATACATTTTGATACTCTTTATATCTATGAAATCGGACATAGTAAAAAATATACAAAAATAAATAATTTTCAGTATTTCAAAGAGTAACGAAAAACTTGAAGAGTGTAATTAAATAACGGTTTAAGTGCCAAATATCCAAAACAGAGATAATCGCATTTTAATGAATACAAATTTTATATTTCTGAAATAAAACGAAAAAATTTTTTTGAAGTATTCTTTATTATCAAAAAAATCAAACTGATATATTAACCAAAATAAATAAATTCAGTTTAAGTTTAAATGCAATACAAGAATTAAAAAAATATTTTAAGAACATTCTAACTGTAACAGGTAATTTCAGCAATAATGTTCTATGTGCCATCGATTATGTATTCATCAAAAGTTCTTGAAAAAACATGTTATGTTCTTGATTAGGTAGGTATTCAATCATTTCTTTTAATTTTGTTTTTTTTTCTTCAGATACTTGACTTTTTGTTGTAAGCAATGGCAGATTAATAGTTTTCAAATGATCTAAACTCACACCTCCTTTGAGCATGTTAACAACTTTCCACTGTTCCATCTTATTTAATTTTTCACGTATTCGCACTTTTCCGGGATTTTCTTGTTCTATTCTAATCCACTGAGCTTTGCTGATATTCAGGTTTTGGGTATTGAGGTAGACGTTAGAAGCTTCTCTAAAGTCAAGAAAATTTTCCTTTTGCATCATGGTTACAACAAAAGGTTGGACATTTCTAGCATTCGCTATCATTTCTACTAAATCTTCTGGAACCATGCGTTAGCACACCTTTTCACGTTTCTCGATTTGGTCAAAGTCTCGATCACAACTAAGGAAAGAATGTCCAGAGACAAAAAATTTTTGATCCCCTGAGTCAAATATACCCTTAACAACAAGGTATCTAGAGCAGTATAATCATTCTATTTTTATTTTGCCCACAGCAGTTATCACTCCACATTATCAGTTGCTTTTTTTTCTGTCACATCACCCAAAAAGAGTTTTAATACAAAGAAAGCAATTTCATTATCACCTCTGCCACTGGTTCCCTCTTGCCATATATTCATAAAACCTGCATTAGTATACCCAACATGTACTTTAAGGTTATAGTTAGATAACTGGTGCAAGTAAAACATCCTACTGTGGGTAAGAGTGGCAGGAAACAAAACTTGCTGCAAATTCACTGAACATGTTTAAATGGAACTTCCAGGTAGTTGAGAGTTTTTGTTATCTTGCTGCATCATTTTTATAGCCTTTTCAGCCTTCTTATGATGTAATGCAAGTCGATTTACTAGATCCTGTCTATTTTTGGGATTGCTACATCACGAGGAAACATATTAATGTGATTAACAACTTTATTCTCATCTTCTTAGTATATTTCCTGTGCAATTTCTTATTACCTCGCTTTTTCGGTCAGCGATTATATTTTCCTCTGGGTCACACAAAAATTTTCCTGAAATGTTCTTTTACATACTTGAACTATTTCTCCCTCATCGCTTCGTACAGTATAAAAAACAGTGCACGTTTTTCTACTAGCTAAAAAGAAAATAAAACATTAGTACTGATGTTATGGTTCGATATTTTAATAAATTCGATCTACCCCTTTTTTTTTGGAGGCACCTTAGCTTCCTTCAAAATACCCTTTTTGTTCACGTATGATTTTCCAGTGTTTCTTCGATTTTTTTTCTACAACTTCACTTCCTTCTCCATTTCTCCTTCGTTTTCTTCGATTTTCTTCCATTTTTAGTTAACGAAAACAACACAACGAACTAAACGACACTAAACGTTTTTAGGTTAACAAGTGTTTTGCACAGAGACCATTATTTGCGAAATGTGTAGTTGGACAAAGAATGCCCGCAATCTTTTGATGAGTACCTGTGGCATGAAATGAACAAATGGCACTAAGAACGATATATAAATTATTGGGATAAGCACATAGAATACTTTTTAAATTATAGCTACTTTTCTTAGATTTAGGCACTTAGACCGTTATTTAATTACACTCTTCAGTTATAACAGATATTACTTAAGATTATATGGAAATGAAGTTTGTGGCGCCATTTTTCATTCAATAGTGATTTCCTAGCCAGAACGATGCAGAAGGATATTTACATCAGGTTGTAATAAAAATATCTGTTTTGAACAAAATGTCACTTATAATAATTCAATGGTTCTCATGTGACGATATTACAATAACGGGTATTTTCATATTTTCGGCAACAAATAGGTAATTGTGATATAGAACTCTCCTCACCTATTTCACTTCTATCAAAATTTCTACAAAATTGAAAATAATAAAAAAAGGTTATTTAGGTGTATTATTTGAGTCCTTATAGATATCTTCTTTAAATTTAGTAAAATAGAATTGCAGTAGCTCAATATTTTATTTAAGAAATTATGATAATATTCTCTTTATTAACAGATTAAAATTGGGGGGGGTCATAGTTCTAATTCATATCTGGTACTCTGCTTTAGTCATAATATTACTGAAGAGTTTTCAGTTTTATTGATAACTATCTGAGGTGCTTTTAATTGTTCATATTGAATATTTTTCAAATCAGATAATTATGTTTACAGTTACTGATTTTTATTTCAATTACATTAATACTGTTTCATCAACTGATAATTTAAGTTTATGAATGATTGTGATAGCAGTAAATATACTGTGTCGGGCTGCTCAGGAGGGACAAAGGAAAATTTTCAGGGAGGCCCTTGTAAAACTAACATAGGGGCCCTGAAACCCCAACCAATGCAAACATTTGGTTTATCACAAATAACTACAATTGCTCAAATGAAGTGACTAATATTGTCTGAACATTATTTGCGACATTTTCTAAATTTTTCTTTTTCTCTTCTGGGACTTACTACACTCTTGAAAATACACACTCGTGTAAACAATTCTGCAGGGACATCGTATTTCTCTATTTGAATCGAATTGGCCATTTTAACTCCAACAATTATGTTGCTAACGTACATTATAAAACACAAAACAATCGGTAATATAAAAAAAATATCTTTACACGAATCAGTAATTCTGTTGTGTTGTTTTCATCTTGATTCCATTTCTTCAAAAGCATTTCATTTGGTGAAAATCTGACGACTCTGGTAGGTTTATTTCATCGACAAAGAGAATTCCGATCGGGTTTATTCTCATATCGTCGATCACGATCTGAAAGGGAATATCACTTCCGATTTGGGATGTTGTCTTGAATTGCCAGGATATTGTTATTCTAACTATACGCACATGTAACATGCCTTCGCTTGCATTTGAGGTGATGTGGTTTTAGTGATGAGTGATATATGATCTTCAGTAAAACGGAAAAAACAAATGGGGCTTCAATATGGCGGTTTCAACAAAATGCCTGGAGCGCCAAAAACATATCTGTTTCCATCATTTGAAACACAAAAAAATTGGTTCTTCAAGATAACTATTTTAGTCACGCTTATGCTTTTACTATTTGTGTGAATGCTACTTCTGTTGTACATTAATTCATAATGGTTAAAATAGAGCAATCGCTCAAATAATGGTCGAGCCTTTCCTCACCGTATTTAAGTACAGTTTTCTTTTGACTACAGATATATTTGTTGCGTTAAAACATTAGATACATATTTTGTAAATTTTTAAGATAAATTTAAAAGCTTTAAAGTACTAAATAAATATTTTTCTTACCAAGCTCGAAGTGGGCAAGAAAAATAACCTTGGACGCTCACAACTTTTTTCGCAAATTTCAATCGCAATTGTTTTTCTGCAAAACTTTGTCATTTAGTCTTCATAGGTACGCCTTAAAGTATCGCTTTCGTTCCATCCATGCTCCAATACTAAGATATGACAGACTAAATTTCTCCAGCCGCGGTTTACGGATGAGGACTTCAGAAGCAGAACAATCAAATTGTAAACACCTAAATTCAAAAATAAACTCATAACTATGCAAATCGTTTCTGTGTATCATGGTCATAGAATACAGATGTACTTACTGTCGCCAGCATTCACCTTGACCACGAAACTCTTTCTCCAGTCCAGTCTATTATTAGCTTTCGAGTTGCGTACACGTTAAGTCACTTGGGCGTATTGCATATTGTTTTTGTATTTTTATTTTATTTGTTGGATTGTATTGTTGATATTAATTTAATAATAAAGCATGGCAGACGTACGCAGGGGTAGAAAACGGCCATTTTCTGACAAAGTGAATAAATTCATAGGTGAATTCCCGGATTTATTCTATGATGGTGCTACAATAATTTGTAAAGTGTGCGAGAAAGATTTGATGTGCTGGGATAAGCGTAATTGTGGACTTCACGTAAATAGTGTACACCATAAAAATAAAAAAATTGCGTGCCTTCGACAACACAGTTTATGTTTGATTTACTATTAATGCTGGTTGCCTGTGATGTTTCGCTGCACATACTCGATAAAAAACCATTTCGAGAGTTCTGGAATAAATACAATGCCCGGGTGAAGTTACCAAGTCGCACAACGTTATGTAACTATCTACCAACTGTACACGTAGACATGGTAAATAAGATGAAATGTGAATTAAAAAATACACGGCTGTGGTTATCTGTTGATGAGACAACAGATTGTAAAAAAAATCTATCAGTTCCACTGTTACTAGCTAGCAAAAGACTTAAGTCAGTGTACCTACTAGCAAAACAATTACCAGGGTAGTGCTGGAGACGTTAGAGAAATTTGAAATGTCAAAAAGTCAAGTGTTGATGTTTGTGACTGATGGCGCCGTGACAATGCGTTCGGTAGGCCGTTCTTTGCAAGGACAAGGTTGTACGTTTATACATGTTACGTGTAAAGTGCATGCTTTACATCTTGTGGCAGAAACTATTCGAAAAGGTTGTCCAGAGGTGGATGCCTTAATAGCAAGTACAAAAAAGTGTTTCTTAAATCTCCTAAACGTCTCCGTGCATTTCATAGCAAGTGTCCCGGTATTCCTGAACCAGCACAGCCGATTCTTACACAATGGGGAACATGGCTGCAGGCAGCTTTTTATTATGCTGAATATTTCCAACAAGTAAAAGCTGTGATACTACAATTCAATCGAGATGAGGCTGCAGCTATTAAGGAAAGCCAGACAAAATTCGAGGATATTTCCGTTGACACAGCTTTAAAAAATATTGCAAAGAACTATAAACCATTACATGAAAGCATAAAAAAATTAGAAAACAGTGCGTTGTCTTTAGCGGAGTCACTGCAAATAGTGGACGAAGTAAATCTACTGCTACACACTATAGGTGACGTAACAAATAAGCGCGTTAAAAAAAAAGTGTGTTAAATAAAGACACCGGTTTTACCAAATTTAGACAAATATGTGATGGTGCAGCCCCAAATCCGTTAAGTGCGTTCAAAGACTATTTTACGTATGCGTGTATTACATCAGTCGAACGGTCGTTTTCAAAATATAAGAATATATTTACACCAAAGCGAACATCACTCATGGAGACAACCATAGAAACATACTTGATGCTGCAGAACGGCTGCACATCTTCTCCAGTTTGTGATAAGCAAGCTAGTTCATCAAGCTTTTTTAAGAGGATAAGTTTTACATACATTGTTATAAATTGTAACAGTTTATTGGTTCTTGTATTAATTAATTTTGGGTACGCCACTTTCCCACGGAACATTTTCGATAGCCCTACTCATAACATTTATTGGAAATAAATTTTTACTCTATATGCATTCAGAAATGCACTTGAATTAACTAGATTATTATCTAAAAACTCATCGTATTCTTAAGTTGCCTCAGTTTTGTAATCGGAAATTATTCAAACAAATCTCTATGACCAGAAATTTTTTTTTTAAATGGAGTCAACAACGCCACGTCATCGTTTCGTGACTCTGGATGGCGATAATATGCAATGTAGTGTCTGCGGTATTTGAATTTGTTTGAAGGGGAATAGTAGTAATTTCAGATGCCGTAACGAGTTCCGTGGAGAAAAATTATCTCGTGATGTAACATAACCTCAAATATAGCGAAAAACCGGGTTTTTTCCACTTTTGGGTCAGAATCTCTCGAAATCCTGACGTGTGGAGCAACTCTGAGGTCGGATTTGGATTCAGCGCGTCAAAAGCCTTCGGAAAAGTATAGTCTGATTTCTAGTTTAGAAGGTCGATACAATTTTGTCTATAAATTATTCAAACTCAAATTGAATACTCCAATGTGAATAAATGTAAATAAATATTTTCTAAAAGTTACGGTTATTCTAGAAATATTTATACCGAATAAATCACATTATTTTTTACAGTATTTTTTACATTCATTTTATTCAAATGTTACGCTAATAACAAATATTGTTTGTCTATTTGACATCCAAAACCCCTGGACCTTGTCTCGAACTATTGCTGCCATGACAAATTCATATATTATTATTTTACATGCACATGAACGAATGGGTAGATTAGGTATTTTTTTAGAAAATTATGTTTTTACTTTTAATTTACGTCGTTTATTTAAAAAAAAAATTGTTCTCTTTCAAATTCTCGCAAATATGTTGGACTTAAAAGTTTATCAAATCAGTACTTCAGTATTAATTAATTTATAACTTATAAAGTTATAAATTTGAACACATGTTGTATAATATAGTGCTTTCTAGTGCATTGGCATGACCATTTGAGTCGGCTCCGCCTTCGATGTACCGTCGCCAATGTGCAATGGTGCATGAGTAACAAACCGCCCTCTGATCCTCCTCTCACCTACCTATCACATTCAACTTTAACGTACCATCCATAAACTTTTATTATGTCAACGGAACGTCATTCTTTGTGCTAAGCTGTTGAAGCATATTTTCAGGCAGTGTTTAATCCATAAAGATGCCATGTATTGTAACATACTATATTTGTCATTTAATATTTGACCTTGTTAGCTCTATATAAGATTGTTTCACCTTCGCAAAAAAATGATAAATAAGTTTATATACACTGGTATGGATCGTATAAAAAACCGTTTTGCGATAGTTACTACACAGTTCAAAATTTGACGGTGTTCACATTTACCACTAAAAATATTGTAAAAGTGGTGTGAAAATTTACCAATTTTGGTGTAAATTCAAACACCATCCAATATTGTAAAAAGTACACTCATTTATTGAGTAAATCTGACCATTTTTTGGATTAGAAATGATGTTAAATACTACATTTTCGTATATTATACACCATGCGTAGTGTGATTTTACGTTTCTGCGAATGCGTCAAATATCTGATGCATAATAATCAACAATCAGTAACAGTTAGTTGATGATCTTGCAATACACAAATTTGTGCCTTGACTTAGTGCATTTGGTAGATATTTTATATATTATCTTCAGTGGCGGTTTATGTGCTGTGAGCTGTAGAAGACAAAGAAAAACAGAAAAATGTGAAAAGCGAGTGGATTATTAAAATCTATTACGGAAAATGAATGACTTAAATATACCTAGTTATGTCATTCTACAGCTTTTTAGTTCAAATGGCAATGAACTCCATATAGTGTACAGTGTACAATTAAGTAAGTTATCTGAAATGTGGCATTTACATTTAATAAAATACTTGACATTTTCACACTTTTGTAGTTTATTTAAAATTAATATGTTTTCCATCCCTTAAGAATATCACCCTTTAGAAAATTTGTGTTCATATATTCAACAATTGTAAGGTGTATAAATTAATCAGAAATAAAGTATAATTTCACAATTCATAGGTGTAAACAGTTTACACATAAATAATGGTAAAATTTTACATCGTACCATTGGTGTACAGTATACACCTAATTGGTGTGTCCCAATATGTACCCCGTATGGTGTTAATTTGGTGTGAAATTTTACACCGTATTTTTAACTGTGTAACGTTTAAAAATACTTTAAGAATGAACCCGAAAAACACTTAGCAGCCTAAAAATATATAACACGTATCAGACCATCTAAAGATAATGAAAATCATCAGAAAGTGAGATGTTCTTATGACATCTAAATGTCCGCCAGATCTATGTCTTAATTAGACATATTTGTGATGTATTTTCGTAGACGTCTTAAGAACACATTTTTTTTACATCTATAACCATTCCCACAGTCACGTTTAAAAGATGTCATTATTACGTCGTTTTTTAGATATATTGAAGTCATATAAAGGTTATAACATAACTAATATTATGGATAAAGCTAATTTGTTACAATGTACTCAATGGCTTATTTTGCTTATTATTTATACTTTTTATTTATATTATTTAGGATATAAGGATTTATCTAGCATATGGGGTCAAATTAAATACACAGTATCAATACCTCATTATGCAAGATATCTTCTATAAACGTTACACAATAGTCTCTGTAAAAATACAATGTCTGTTGTATAATTATCGCGAGCTTATAGTAACATACCATATAACTCTTGTCAGGATAAACTAGTAAAAAAAAATCATAAATCTTTTTTTAGAAGTGTATATTCATTACTCACGACAAATATATCTTTGTACGATTTCAGTGATACCCATGACTTAGCAATTCCATAAGAACTCACAGTAGCAGAATCAAAATTCTTCTAAATAAATAGGTATTATAATGTATTTCACAAAACCCGATTCACAAAGTAGTGTTCTGTGAAAACAAGTATCTCAAAGAAAGTTATTTGTTTAAAATAGTTGTCAAAAATAGTTAAGTAAACAATAGCTATACTTGCATTACAGTAAGCGTAATTTAAGTGTACCTAGTTACGACAGGTATTTTAAACAAATAATTCCATTTGGAAGGGAAACTCTCCAAAACGCAATAATAAACGTCCAGGAAACAATTGACGCCGTGTTTCTAAAGATAGGCGAGCGTTATGTGCAGTTGCTCCATCTTGTTGTAACGACACATTTTCTAATTCTCGCCGCACGCCGTTGTAATTCCAGTAAAAGAAAAATCATTTAACATCTCTACATAATATTCTGAATTTACCGTTACTGGTCGATCGTTTGCGTCCTCAAAGAAATAAAGTCCGATGATTTCTATTACATCAATACACCAAACAATCACCTTTGCGCTATGTAGTGATTTTTTTACAAACATTTCTAGAATTTGTGTCGGACCACTAACATGTATTCTGCTTATTAACGAAACCGAATAAATACAAATTTGCTTCGGCAGACATCAAAAGCATATTGGGTAACTCAGGATTGTTTTGAATTTCATTCAGAATATTCTGATAACATTCTAGTCACTGGCGGTTCTTCTATAGGGTCATTTGGTCAATGACCTCCCACATACAAATAAAAAAATAGAGCTATTAATTTTCTGACGTTTAAAAATATATAATATATATATTTTTAATATTCTTAAAAAATATATTAAAGTTTCTAGTTCATTCTATGCACAATACTTTTCAAATATCTAGATCGCAGGATTTCGTATCCCCTCCGAGCACCGAGCCTCTACATTCATATTCATTACATTATTCATCTATAGAATTTAAAAATCTTGGGTCAATCCACAACTTGTCCTCAACGAATTGAAGTGAAATAGACTTATGCGCGAATCGTCAGAAAGCAAAAGAGACAGAAAACACTGGCGGGGACAATGTCCCTGACACATTTTACGGAAACGGTAACGCACTAAGTTCAGAGTAGAGCAGTCTTAATGCTGACTAGGTACGCGTTGGTCGGTAAATTCTGTCGCGTTGTTTTTAATGTTTTTATTTGTGAACATTTTATTAGTAAATCTCTACTTGTCGTGAAATTAAGTAAAACAGTGTTTTTGGTGTTTACTATTAAATATGAGTGTTGTACAAAATATATTAAAACTGAAAGATGGACATAAGTTTGGTTATGGGTTAATCAATCTGACTTCATTGCAGTTGAAGTGGATGAAACCACAGATATTTCCAATAAAGTACAAGTAGTTTTTGTATTTAAATACGTTTTAGACGGTGTTGTATGTGAGAGATTTTGAAAATTTATTCAGCCTCAAGGAACGACATCGCAGCATTTGACAGATGTAATTTTAAAAGAGTTAGAATGTCTGAAAATTAATGAAAGTCCTGAAAAATTGATAGCACAAAGTTAAGATGGAGCATCAGTAATGAGTGGTGCTTTTGGAGGTGTACAAGCCAACATTAAAAAAAGTTATCCTGCAGCAAATTTTATTCATTGTTACGCTCATCAACTAAATTTAATTTTACAAAAAGCGTCAAGTCAGGATAAAAGCATAAAATTTTTTTTGCTAATTTACATAGCTTTTCTTCATTCTTTGGAAAATCGCCAAAAAGAACAGCCGTGTTAGATAATGTTGTTAAGGTGAGATTACCTAAAACGGCTCCAACATGATGGAATTTTAATACAAGGTGCATAGAGATTGTTGACACCTATCGAACAGAATTATTAGTTTGATTAGAAAAAAATCATTGATAATGAATCAGAAAACAACACTCTAAACCAAGCTATTGGTTTAAAAAACTACTTACAAAATGAACATTTTCTTTACTGGTTAAATTTTTTTCATTTAGTTATGCCTCATTGTGATATATTGTTCAATCAATTACAAAAATGTAATATCGATGTCATAACAGTAAATAAGTGTATTGGCGTTTTAATAGTAAAATTGAAGACATCAGAAATAAAATTTTGAATAACTATTTGGAGGAAACATCCATGTAGTCTGCCCAGAGATGTAAAACGGAAGAATCAAAAAGGAGAATTTCATTAGAAGTTTGGATATAATTACATCTGAGATAAAAAACAGGTTTGACCTCAGTAATCATTTAACAGTATCTCAGTTATTTCACGCAGATCGATTTAAAGATTATAAAAAAAAGCTTTCCTCAAGATGTGTTTAAATTAGTTAAAAAGGAGTATTCAGTCATAAATTATTTGAAACTTAAAACTGAATTAGAAGTATTATATAGCCGAGAAGATTTTTCCAATAGTGAAGGTGCAGTTGCGTTGTTACAGCTTTTTATTAACAATAATTTGTGCAATACTTTTTCTGAAAGTGTCAAACTGTTAAAAATCTTGTGTACTCTCCCTATGACTACCGTCGAAAGTGAACGTTGTTTTTCCACTTTAAAAAGAATAAAGACATTTTTAAGAAATACCATGGGTCAGGAAAGGTTATCTTCTTTAGCTATGCTTACCATAGAAAGGGCATTAATAAAGAAGATAAAAGACTTTAATGAAAAAGTAATTGACCACTTTGCATCTCAAAAAGACCGGAGGATCGACTTGGAATTTAAATCACTTTAAAAGGTAGGTAATATAGTAAACTTTTCTAATTGATCTCCCTATCTCTTGACCCACGAACTGCCACTGCCTTTTATCATCTTTTTAAAGGAATCCGAGTACCAAAATTATCAGCTAAAATAAATGACGAATGATATACAATTTCTTGCTCTCCTGTAATATTATGTCAAATATGTACATAAAAGTCGTTTTTTGCTCCTCATGTTTTATAGTGCACAATTTAATGAAGATGCATTTTGTAGAAATGAAACTGTATCAGCGTACTAGTAGTTGAGTGATTAATAAAACATATGTTTATTCAAAGAGCATAACATTGAAAATGTTAATTTAACACAAATGATAAATTTCAGAATAGAAATATATAAAAGCTCAAAAAGCTTGGCAATGTTTATGCGAGCTTTTAGAGTAGGTTTTTATACATTTTAGGTTCGTGGGCTCATACAACCGTTTCATATGGATTTAGGCCGACTGTTTTAAACAGGATTGTTTTAATACCATTTATACTAATCGAATTTACTCTGATAGAGGGATTTCCACCCCTAGAACCCCTTTTTTACTATGTGCTTTGGACATGTGTATGACGCGATAGCATTTAGAGTAATGCACTAATACACATACAAATTTTAATTTAGCACATTCAGAATGATCGGTCGACTGATAAATATTGACTTCAAACACAGGGAGTGACACTGTAATGCTAATTTTTTCATTTGGTTTCAGCACCCTTATAAAGTTTATTTCGAGTTTAAATGTAAATATAGGCATGGAAATTAATTCAGAATACGAAGTTTCAAAGAATAATAAATATAACATATAGTTGTAATATAATTCAAAGAAATGTTAATTAAATTCTATGCACAATTCTTTAAAAGTTTAAACCTCGCAGAATTTAAGGCGGCGAAATCATGATGGATCGATGCAATTACGATCCATATATCTTGAAACGGGTAGTATTCTCAGATGAAGCCTTTTTTTTGTGCATGTAAATGGCAGTGTGAATAGGCAGAATTGTTGAAATTGGGCACCAGAAAATCCAAACTGTATGATGAAATACCTAGTTTCCACAAAATTTGAAAGTTCAGGTATTAAGTAGACAGTAAAATTTTAAAGCAATTTTTTAATAAATTGACACTAAATGGGGAAAAGTATTTAGGTATGCTGGAAAATAATTTAATTCTCGCGGCCAAAACATTATATCTAAATGATTAAAATCACAATATACTGGAAAACTCTGTGGTATTAACAGGATGATAGAAGGAGGCCAATAGAGTAGCCAGCTGTATCCCCTGATCTAACCACTCTAGATTTTTCTTGTGGCATTACCTTAAATCCAAGGTCTTAAATAAATTTTCATAAGCATCTAAAATAATTTTTTTCTCAAAAAAATGGTTATGTAACATACCATAATTTCTGGTGCTTTACATGTAGAAAAGTGTACACTCTCAAACTACAATATCACAAATGGAATTTGGCATTTAAAAAAAATTATCGATTGTCATATTTTACAAAACATTCTGAAAGAAATTGTTTATACATGAAAAAAATAGAGAGATGTATTTAAAAATCAACTCTCCGAACAATTTTTTTATCACGTATGAAAAATGATTTGTAATTTTAGTGGATTCAAAAATGCATCATAAAAGCTACAAAAAAAAAGTTTAAAGTAATGTTGATGACGCCATATCTCACAAACGGCTAAATATAAATGGGAACCACATGTCCTCAAATATAAAAATCTCTATAACCTTTCAAAAACTGTCTACTTGTAAAGTTACAGCTATTACTCATTGCTTTTGCTCAACCCTGTATGAAGAATATCTACTGATTGCTATACAGTGTGTCATATAATTCACCCTTCACCAAACAAGGATAGATGTTATATCTAAAAATCTTGTGAATTTCAAATCTACAAAAAATTTTAATTTTGGCACACTTTCAAGTTTGACACACTTTCAAATTTAGCACACTTTCAAGTTTGGAACACTTTCAAGTTTGGCACACAAGTTGAGGACGGCAACAGCCTGCTTGGTTTTAAATTCAAATAACTCTATGTAAACACAATTTGAATTTCAAATAAAACGATTACTTTTTCTCTTCGAAATGAAAACTGTAGCTCTGTTACGAATCAATTTTTGAAATAGCAGTATTTCTGAAATTCTACTCACTTTTAGGGCCTCTGTGTCATTACTCTTGTTGGGTAGGAAATAGATTTTGGGACACCCCTAATAGACTAAACCGCATCCTTATGCAAAGTTAAGTTTTTATTATATGGTAAACATCTTGTAAACTTAACTAAACCAAAATTTGATACTGTACAAATGGCTACAAAATTTGCTTACAGATATTTTAACGCAAGTATAAAACAAAATGTTGCCAGCAAATATGATTACAAATCAGTTATAAAACCAAGCACGGGTCCAAGGGGTGGGCAATGGGTGCAATTGCCTCCCTATCCCCATAGAGAGCTCCTGGATCCGCCCTTGTATAAAACTGACTTCAAAACCAATGAATTATACATCTAGTATATTAGTTGGATATATGTTTATTAATTGTTCTTTATGTAGAAATCACAAACTGTACCTACCACGTTTGCAAAAGTCTTGTTACACTGAATTTGATAATTTTATTTAACATGAGTTTACTTTAAAATTCTCTTATTTGACTCATCTTATGAGATAGTAAGTACACACATCATTAAATAAACTGTAATTGTATAAATAAAGTATCTCTTCCAAAGTGATCTGAAATATTACTTTAGATAGTTTTTATCCAGGAAATATTTAATTTCATACTTCGCTTGAATTAAGCAGTGAAATGAGCAATAAATTGGACTTTCCAGCAAAGCAGAGCACATAACAATAAGAAGACAAGTGGCCCTAGTATTTAATTACCTATCGCTCTATAAAGAAACGGGGGTGTTGTCTTAGCGACCAGCTAAGGGGGAACACCAAACGGTACAAATCTTGCCTAAGAGGGTTAGGCCTTATTTTTTCCACCTGAGCGTGATTAAACACTTAGGCGTGGATTTAAAGGGTGTAATCAAGTCAAACCCAATGGATTTTCCTGAAAAGTTTACATCATTTGAGACTATCCTTATCCTTTTATTCTTTTCAGTAATTTAATATCTAATATACAATGTGTCCCATAATTAAATATCTTCCTTCAAGCGGGTGATAGAACTAGAAAAAATGAGTTGAGTTTTGTATATAAACATTTGCCTTAAATCAGTTCATAAGGGAGCGACACCCCGAAGTACAACTTAGTTATTTGCCAGTAAATTCGAAACATCGCAAGGTGTAAAATAAATTTTGACCATTTACTACTTTCATAATCTTACATGTTTTATCAAAATTTTATCTAAATATCATGATTTGTTGTAGTAGTTAAAATAGGGGGGAGGGGGTGTGTGAGGGTGAACTTTCGCTATAATTTTTTTATCTTTTTTATTAACATTTAAAACAGAAAAAGGCACTGAACTGAATAACAAAGGTGCTCCCACCAAATTTCGATAGGAGCCATAGTTTTGGAGTTATTTGTATTTGAATATTGCAATACGTAATAGGTATACAGTAATGGAAGGTAACTACAGTTTATTTCAAACATATGTGCAACATAAAAAACATCGGCTTCTTTGATCCCTTTATCGCCGTCAAAGAAGCCAACGTTTTTTATATTGCAAATAAGTTTGAAATGAACTGTACAAACTAGGCAAATTTCGATGTTTGTATAAAGTAACTCGGTAACTGCAAGAGACACAACTGTAAAAGATACAAAAAAATTGAAGAAATGGGAATCATAGTTGGCTATGGCTTAGTTAAAAAGGAAATTTTTTTCTCTATCAAAGTATATATCATATGTGTGTTTTGATGTATAAGTATTTAATAGTGAAAATAATCTTTTAGTACATTACCTTTTGCGTTTTTTTTTATATTTATTCCAAGTAGGCGCGTGTCATCTATGTAAATGACATATCAATAATTTTGTTTTCGTCATAATTGCACTTCATTTAATCGTAAAAGTGAAAATGTTTTACTAACATTACGAGAAATATGATATGCTTTATTTAAAGCAATTGTGATATTGCATCCAAAATATATTTCCGTCGCTAATAAGAAAGAAGACAACCTAATAAAGCTATTTTTAAGAGGTTAAAAGAAAATCTCATTAATTGTGGGTCCTTCAACAAGCCAAGACCAAAAAATTACAACGTTGAAGATGCTGAAGAACTTCTATAACTGTAATTGGAATGACGGTTGTAAATGCTTCAATTTCTAGTCATCAATTTGAAGCTGATTCTGGGATTTCAAGACGTGGAGCTTTGGGTATTTTGATGACAAACAAATTCAGGCCTTATACAATAAGGAAACAATATCACCTGCAACCAACTGATCTCAGCGACTATTGGAGTTTTGCATATGGTATCGTCAAAAAAATCAACAAGACCCATCTTCTCTAAAAATGTAGTTTGAACCGATTATGAAGCCTACATTTTGCAGGAATTTTCAACAGGCATAACAAGCACTATTGGTATGATATGAACCCTCACCGTGCCGTTGACGTGGGATCTCAGGGACACTTTGGTTTAAGGTTGGTGTGCCCTACGTGGCAATCTTAATGGCCAACGGTACTACGAAATTATAAACCAGAAAATTATTAACGAATTTATGGACAATCTACCCTTAATTGAGGCAAGTAATCAGTTCTTCCAACAAGATGATTAGATAAGGGGAGTAGTCGGTTCAGGACAATAAAATAACTTTATTCTTTCACCAACGTTTCATTTACTTTACGTAAACTTCTTCAGGGCTCACAATAATAATTATTGTAAAGTGGGACTTCTAACTCATCTCTATAATCAAAATTTAATTCACATGGCCTTAATCTGCAGGAAGATCTTCTTTATATTATTATAAAATATTAACATAAACAACATAGCAACAAAAATTCACAACACTGATAATTTTTTTTATATTAATTAGTTTTTTTTTTCAAATTGAAATTATTAAGTAAAAACAGAGAGCTAATAGATATCTGTTTTTACTTAATAATTTCAATTTGGAAAAAAAATTAAGTAATACAAAAAAAAATTTATCAGTGTTGTGAATTTTTGTTGCTATGTTGCATTTAAAAAAATAAAACTTTATGCCATAACTCGAAATTGCACCTTTTTTTAAATTTTCTCGACGCCACTGTGCAGAAAGAAATGCCTCAAGAATGTGACAGTTGTTTTTTCATAACTTTACAAACAACTAAGATATTGACATGTGTCTAAAAGTCGAAAAATCGAACTCTTGTTTGTAATTTCTAAAACAAAAGACGACAGCAAATTTGTCTAAAAAAAAAGAGATCGAGGCGAGAATGTGTCTTCCATTTTTTTGTATCTTTACAGTTACCGAGTTACCATATGCAAACATCGAAATTTGCGCACCCTGTACATAACGCTATAAAAATAATTACACAATATTTTCAACTAGTTTTGAAGAGCAATTTAAAATATCGCTTTACGCAGTGAAACGTGTAATTTATCAAATGTTTATAAATAACCAACTTTTTTTTGATCATCTTTTGAACATAAAACACAAAACTTAAAATAATATTAATTAGAAAATTATTGTAAATATATAAAAAAAATTTTGTCCTTAAATTACATGTTTCATTTCGTAAAGTGATATTTTAAATTGATCTACAAAACAATAGTTGAAAACATTGTGGAATTATTTTTGTAGAGGTATGTAGTTACCTTCCATTATTGCATTCCTATCCTGTATTGCAATATTAAAATAAAAATAACTCGCCTTTTTTTTACAATTTTTAACACCATTTCCGTTTTAAATGTTTAAAAAAAAAAGACAAAAAAAAGACGTTTCGAATTTATTTGCAAAGGGGTTGTAGTTCCTTTATAAACTGATTTAAGAGAAAATGTTTATATACTTATTTTTTGAAAGAAGGTACTTAACTATGGGATATGCAATTAATAATTATTGTCAATATTTTGTTAATAAATGCTTGTTAAATCATTATTTGATGAATTAATTAGCGATGCGATTTTTTTTTTTTTTTTTTGAGAATAGGGATATAAATATTCAATTATAATATCCTTAGTCTGAAATATTTTCGAGCTCCCGAATGCTTCTATTGTTATGAAAATAAATTTCCCAAGAATAAGTGTGTTCGAAAAAAATTTATAGACAATTACTCAAGCACATGGGAGATTTGGTGAGAAAATACCACACAAACATCCTTGGCATTAAGAAGGTACAAATTTCATGTATACATTTCGCAAAACATTTGAATCAAGATTATTCGCTGGGGCATAGTCAACTAAATTGAGTGAACTGGGTAATACTAGTATGTAGTATGTCGAATCAAGAAAACGTGTTACTAGAATTCGCCATTTCTACTTGGTTGGCATAGTGAACACTAGAGGGCGGTCTCTAGTATGAAATTTGGAAGCATGAAGTTCTAAATGTCACTAAGTTGTTAAAACGAACAAGAAACATCTGATATCATCATCCTAAATTACGACAGCTACCATGATAGTTTAATAAGTGCTGGATAACTCAAAACAAAAAAAAACAAATGACACAATTGCTAAAATGATGATATAGTAGGAAAATCTCTTTAAAATCTTTTATCCCACACTATGATTACGTCAGTAATCGTAGTCTAAAAATGCTTGGTTTATTATAAGAGAAACAAGAAACTTTACAAATATTGACTATCTAAAAACTCCATATTTTGCATTTGTGAGAAGTCGTTTAGAAGATTGTTGTATTGTGTAGAGTCCACATTATAATATCCACATTTAGGCAATTAAGAGAATTCAACGAAAATTTTGTAAATATATGTATTTTATTAAATACAAAAGATATCCAAATATAAACTACAACTATTCTGACTTAATGAATTTAACTTGGAACCATTAGACGTAAGATATCATACATTATGCAAATGTACAAAGTCGTGCACGGTCAAGTTGCTAATTCTGAATTTTTAAATTTGCTCCAGTTTCACGTGCCTAGAATTGGGTCTAGAAATTCTCCTAATTTTAGATGCGATATTCCTTGTACAAACCAACAGAAAATTTCTCCGTTACATCGCATGTGCAGATTGTATAACGAAGTGCAATACTCAGCTGATATTTTTTTTGATGACTTACATGTATTTTTAGTACTATTAGGGAAACGGTTAACACCAATACATTGATTTAACTTAATTTAATTAATAATGTTCTGTAGGGCACCAAATTATACATTAATTTTAAATCTCTTAAACGGTTTTTACGTAAATGTCATAAAATATTAAAAGATACGCTTTTCCGTTGTTCCAACATCCGATAAATAATATGACGCCGTTTTAAACACGTATTACTGCGGTTTGTTTCATAACTTATTGCAGGAGAGAATCCGAGCTCTTGATGATGTTGCATACATCGATGCATATTTATTATTGTTATTATTTCGTATCATATCATATAATCTCATTAAGCTGTAATCGTAATTATTTCTTTTTATACAATTCAGTCAAATTTTAAATTCACAATAAGGTATATTCTGAATACAATAATGCAAAAATAATGATTAGGAGTGGAAAGAGAGTTGAAGAACCTTTTCTTATTATTCTTTGAATGACGTCTCAAGTGTTTTATGTTCAGCTAATGAGACCCTTAAACTTTACCAATTCCAAACAAATTTATTATTAAAACTTTCATTCAGAAGACAGATATTTTTCGATAATTATGAATTATTATGATATTATATGAGTTGACAATAAATTAAAAATGTACTTCTGTTATTATTGTGGGTAAAAACGAATATATATATATATATATATATATATATATATATATATATATATATATATATATATATATATATATATATATATATATATATATATATATATATATATATATATATATATATATATATATATATATATATATATATATATATATATTATTATTAATTTTCATGTTAATATCTATATTTTTCTCACATCAGAAGAAAAAAGTGACGTAATTTTCAAAATATTTTATAGCGAAGTTTTTGATTGAACATTAAAGAACATTTAAACATTTTCATGTCATCGTCGCAGGTTATTTTATCTAATGTATCCCTTTATATTTAATTAATTTAACAATTTTTTGTAATGCTCTCCGCAATTATTAATTTTAATTCACTGCTGGAAACTTGAAGTGACTTCTTAATATTATGTTGATCTATGAAGCATAATAATTCCTAGATAGTTTATCGATTTGAGCATATTTTTAAAAACTTTTTATCCATTTTTTTAATTATACAGAGTGAAACATAAAAACGTGTCTATTTAGTTAAACTTGATAGATGACATGGGATGACGAGTATTTGATTAAACCATTACATACATTTTTGGTGACACTTGGATTTTCTAATTATACTAATAATTAGAAAATCCAAGTCTTACCCTAAAAATCGTTTTTTGAGAATCTACTCTATTTTAGTACCTATTTTTTTTCTAGAAGCCTGCATTTTTGTCGTTTTTTTAATATGCGGTATTTTAAATCAGTAAACGGTTTTAAAACAAAAATGTTATGTTATGTTACCTTTCACATAACGCTTAATCGACGGTGTAGACAATAACTAGGTGACAATAATTACCGTTTAAAATTATTAGTTAATGAATCTATACTTTATAGACTAATGGCTATGCTGGAATCCGGCTTATCACAGAGAAACGTATTTTAAAAACTACAGATAAATCAAAATGTTGCATTGTATCGAGAGCATGGTGAAGGCTTCAAAAAACAGGATCGACACAATGTACCCATAGTGGCGGCGCCACAAGATTAGCAACAGCCACAACAGACAGCTACATTGTATGCCATGGTCTTTATTGAACAAAACTCAAAACTGAGTACAAGAAACTCACAATTTAAACGTTTCTTCCAAAACCATTCGAAATCAATTACATGTAGCTCATTTGTATGCTTGGCGGCCTAATAGGCACCCCAAATTGACAAGAGACCACAGAAGATCTCGTCTGGTTTTCGTTCAAAGGCATGTAGATTGGGGTTTGCAAGAGTGGTCCCAGTGCCTATTTACTGAGTCTAAAGTCACTGTACATCTCGATAATAATAGAGCCTGTGTTTGGAGAAAACTTGGAGAATGACACGAAGAAAATTGTTCACTCGATCAAATTTCTTACGGAGAAGGTTCCGTGACAATATGGAGTGTAGTTTATTTTAGTGGTCGAACGGAACTTTCAATATTCGTCAATTAATCAGTAAATGCTTCATAATATGATGAGGTTTTGCACGAAAACTTTCCTCAGTTTGCGAATGAAGTTGATAATGGATTTATACTTGTGTACGTGAATGATAAATGCGGGGACCCATAGAGAGGTTTTATAGTAAATCAGGTTTTTGAAAATAATCAGCTTAATAGGGCAGCTTGCTCCTCATATTGCAATCCTATTGAGCATATATAGGATGTGTTGAAACGCCGTCTTTCTGATCGCCCTGCACCACCTCGAAATATTTGAGAACTTGTTATTGCAATTCCTGAGGAACGATGTGACGTTGTAATAGGAGTATGTGGGGGTTCAACCAGATATTAATGTTTATTCTTGTGTTACCTGTTTGTATATATTTTTTAATTAAACGATTTCTTAGTTAATTTTGACTCTATTATAAATAAAAGAGCAAAAAAATGCATGGTTTTAGAAAAATTATCATAATTTTAAAACTAAAGTAGAAAAAGTAGATTTTCAAAAGACGCTTTTTAAGGTAAGAATTGGACCTCGTAATTATATTATTGTAAAGGTTTAAACGATTATCCGTCATCCGAGGTCATTTACCAAGTTCAACTAAAAAAACAAATTGTTATGTTTCACCGTGCATAATTTTTTAAGAAAGTGGATAACAAAATTTCAATGATTTACAAAAATATTTTTTAAATCGATAAAACTATCTAGGAATTAATACGGTTCAAAACTCACTATAATTTTAAGTAATACATTGATTATACTTTCAAGTAATTAAAAACAATACTTTTTTTTTGAAAATTTCTGTGTTCTTGATCATATCTCCTTTAATTAATGTTCATTTGTTTTCTCTTTCTATATTCGAATTCCCTGGGGAAAAACCTATAACCTATGTGTCTTAATTTTTCTTCTTAGCTGAATAATAAAGTCAAGAAATCAAATAAGCCACCAAAACTGACCACCCTATGCACAACAAAAACTCTCTTCTTTTACTTTTTAAACACACATTTTTAATACCTCTGCCAAGTAATTGCGATTTTGGTAAATGAAATGTACAAAATACAACTAACAAGATTATCCAAATTTTCACTAAACATTTTACTTTTACATAAAATTATCAGCAGTATATCAAAAGTGCTTTGCAAATTATCCATAATTTTAGAGAATCTTCTCGCCTAAAAAAATCCACTGAAAATAAGTGTGAAAATCGAATACTTGATTTTCTACTTTGACAGAAATATAATTTTTGACTGAAATAATATCTTGTACTAAATTATCTCAAATTGATAAAAATAATGAAGATTAAAAATAAATATCCTTGGCCCAATTTTCGAAAATGACAATGAATGAAATTGTCTGTACTATGTCTTGCTGAACATTTTAAATAATTTGTCTCAGTAACAGTTAGAAGAAAATAATTTGAATTAAGTAAATTATACTTCGCTTTTTATTTTTTTGTGGACTTAAAGCCAGATTTTCCATGTCCCAATAAATTTATTTTGTTGATAATTTCCTTGGATACGATTGTATCAACATGTTTCCGATTTATGTACTAAATAAATTTAATGGGGATGAAAAAACTGGCCCTAAATATAGTTTAAAAAGGAGGTTACACCTAGTATAGAAAACACTGTCAAAATGAATTAATACTTCAAAATTCCACATTACAATTTGGACTAACTTTTTGACTCCTGATTGTTGAAAAACTTAAAAATACAGATGGAAAAATTGTGATTTTTTCGTATAAATACTTTTTTTTATAATACACTACTAATTTACAACAATAAAAAAATAAACAGCATAGACCCTTAATAGACAATCTGTATTTAAATTATTTACACGAAAACTATGTGCCTTATAAAGTTGAACTAATTTAAAATTAATAGTAATTATTTTGTTAGTTTATATTTATATTTATTGTAATCTACGTGGACGAAATCTTAGTTTGGATGTGTCCAGACCATTTCCTTACCATATTTCTTATAATGTAAATAAAACAATATTGAATAAATACATAGTGATTTTATTTAAATGACAACCAAAGAAAGTTTATCATTTTTATTTTTGCACAAAAATATGCGAAAATTGCTTTGACTTTCAAATACCTAAGTGCACAAATAAAAAGGATACAAAATTAAATTTCCATCACACTTTTCACAAAAATTTAAAAACGTAATGCTCCTAATATCCAAAGTAAACGCCATATACAAGTAAGTGCTACAAAGTTAAGGTAATAAAATCATTTATTTCTGCAAAGGGATTTTAAAGGTAATTTTCAGTTCTACTCTGCATTTTCTTTTTGTGAGGTTCTTGCCGTATTCGCAAGTGATCATTTAAAAAATCACTCATACTCGCATAATTTATGAGTGAGAATGTGTAGAATTTTTTTGTTTGGTTCAATTTTTATTTTTAATTTTTTTAGAATTATAATTAAGGATAAATTTTTAAAATTGTGTTATTTTATCTGAAATTGAATTAATAAAAATTGCTTCATTAAAACAATTGGTTGTTTGTGGATTTATCAGGTACAGCTTAATCATAAACTTTTACCCTGGTAATTTTTTTTTTGTTTATATTAATATTTTGAGTTATAAAATGTTCTAATTTTGAGTACTGTTATACATACAAAGATTAACTTTCCTTGGATAAAGAAACTTCACAGAAAATAAACACATAGTTTATGTTATTTTAAAACATACTGTTATACATATGTTTATTAGATGTAGGTTCTTTACAAGGAAACTCGACTCTTGGCACAATTTTTTATTTGTGATTATTTTTTATACAATAGATTTTTTAAATTTTATTGTAATATCGTGATATCAAGAAAGTAACATAGTAACGTCAGATTTTCAGTTAGTCACTTTGGTCCACAGTTTCCTACATAACTGTGCCACACTTACAAGTATTAACACTCAATTACTGGAGCCACGGTGTTACGAACTAAGAACTTTTTTTTTACAACAATCTTTTTTCGCGGCCTTTAAGAGACGTTCTGGACAAGGGCAACTTTAGATTTCAACTGCTGCTGGAATACGGTTACCATCCTTATATAGACTTGCCAAATTTTGTGGACCACTTAACTAGAAAACCTTACGCTTACACAACTCGCTGCAAATGCAAAATTACACGGTTCAACTTAGCAAGCCGTGAAACCGGTATTAAGCGGTTCCCTGCATGGATGCGCTCCGATGGCTCCACCAAACCGAGCCTGCTTGATGTCTACTAGGGACCTACTTCAGAACGCAACGCGGAAAAGGCTATCGTTGACGGTTTATTTTCCTATCCATTTAACAACAGAAAAAATAATTAATATAAATACAAATTATTTCTTAAAATCAAATTATTTGAATTTTTATACTCGTATTATGCACAACTTTTTGCATTAGTTGATTTTCTTTAATATGAATTGATAATATACAATTCGAATATAGTGATTTTAAACGTTTTGTCGCTGCTAATTTTTTTAACACATACTGAAAATAAGCAGCACCCCGAAAATGTGGTTTCTATCATTCAAAATTTACATTTAGTATAATATATACAGGATGTGATAGAGCAACCTGATAATTTTTAAAATTAAAGTTTTAATTTTTTATTGTTCTGATTTTTTGAAATACTGTTACATCTAACCACCTGGTAGCCAAATGTTACACCTGGCTACCACGTCGTCAAATATAACCGGGGAACCCCCGTGGTACCGTGATTTTAGTTTCGCCCTGTATTAGGATTACTCTTAATACAAGAGGAAACCAAATCAGGTATTTATGGAAAAGCCTTCACTTTACCTATCAATAAGAACTATTCTTATTGACAAGGAAAGCGAAGAAATTTCCTGTGCCTGCGGCTAGCTGATTTTTTTGGGAGGCAAGGGCCGTGCGTTTCTTGTTTCCTTGAGACCTTGGTTCACTATTATTCACTTCAAATAATTCTATCAACGAGTAGTAGGCGAGGATGAATAAGTAATATAAAAAAGTATATGTTTATATTAAGGGCGCCATCTGCAGTTTTATCAGTGATTACTTTTTCATCCCCCCCAACTCAGAATCTACAGAATTTCTGTCTAAGGTAGAGACAGAATAAAAAATTAATTAATAAAATTAAATATTTATTAAATCAACAGCAACACAAAATGGTAATCTTGAATTACCGACAAATATATATACAAAAATTTATTAAGAGTGGGTGAAACTCGTTCACCGAACACAATCTAAAAGAAAATAACTTGCCACACTCCAGCGAAGGCTGACCTGTGATGGAAAGGTGGCGTGAGTCTTGAAGTTAACGTTTTCTCGTCTGGTATGGACACCTAGTTTCCTAATACATAGTCTACCGATGAAATGAAACGTTACTCAAAATTGTGGAGCGCATATCACGTTACAAGTTACAGATGAATTCTGGTCATCCAAATAAAACATCCACGGAACTAATCCTCTGGATCCAAGAATCGTGACTTCTTAATTTGCCAATGTGCAAATATTAATGTCCAAATGAAATTGGAAGAGTGTATTAGCAATGAATAATATTAGCATTTAATATTAGCGATCAATAATATCAGATTTTTAAATTAGCATATAATTATTTTAGCTTTAATTAGCCTAATAAATTTTAGCCGGCTTCAGACTATGTATTTAAGAAAGGAATAAATAGAAACATATTATTAGAACATGTGTCACATCTTCACAAAAAATTAGAAAAATTAATTATTAACTTTTCCTTAAAAATATACATCTTGAAGAGAACTTGCAAGAAAAATAAATCATTTAGAACTATTAGTATTACCTGATGGTTGTTCACAACACTAGTAAATTAAGATAACATTTCAAAAGTTGATTGGTGTTATCGATTGTCTGCCAAGAGGTGTTGCCGGTGCAAAGTTGATTATTAAAATGGCTTATCTTCCTGTCTCTATCAAGGAGGTAAACTAGTTTGATATAAAAAATCAAACTTTATAAAATAAGATATGAAAGTAACTAAAATAAATTCATAATATATCACAAATAATATTTAATGATTAAAATCCACTATAAGAATAGTCTAATGGTACTACATAACACATGTATTACACAATGAGATTTAAATTAATTATTTCCAAAAGATCGTAACGCCATCTATGTGCGGTATGATAAGTTGTCTCCCTAATGTTAGACAACTGGGAAGTTTATGAGACAGAAAACTTTAACCATAGTAGCTGAAGGTCAAACCAACCAAAGGCAGTCGCAACCCTTCTGAAAGGAAAACTATAAACAGCTGTTGCGATTTAATTAATATCGACGTAAATATTGAATATTTATCTAATAAAGTAATAAATGATTGCATATTTTATGTGACACATATTTCTAATTATATTTTCTTTTAGTGTGAAAGCGTTAACTTTGGGGACTGTTATTACAACAAAAGTACTTAAATAATAAACAATATTGGATAATGTAAATATGTACAAGATAATTTTAACTTAGATGGTAAACATAATAATACCTTAATAAATATGAGATCGACCAAAGGTTAAACAGAAATTCTTCACCTACTAAAAATACTCTATTATAAACAATTGGGAACCAGATAGATATTTGGAGGTTATAGTTTATTTATCCTTGTATTCCGGACAGTGACGTTTTTGAACGGAACAATACGTTTCCATTTTATTTCTCAAAAATCATACAAGACGTTCACCATTTCTGAGACACTGGTCTAACCTTGATCTAAGATTTGTCAGTACACTTTATATCATTGTTCTGGTATTGCCATGGTTTTGTGCCGTATTCTTTGCTTGCCGTTCTAAATGGTTTCAAAACCAGTGACAAACTTTATTTTTAAGGTAATCTCAAAGCTGATATTGATATGTGGATAAAGCAGATGTAATTAGAGGACTTTGAACACTGCTGTTCCGTAAAATAACCTATTGTGGAAACATTTCCCAACATTTTCACCATACGAGCCATATTTTTGGATTCATATAATAGAGATAAATTCCACGGTTAGAGGGGCAAAGGGATTTTATTATAACTATAGTATTACACCGACATAAAAAAGTAAGAGCCCAAATTTTGTCCATCCGCACCAAACAGTCATTATTTCACTGTAAAAATTTGGTAGAGCTGCTACGGATTTTAAACCTTCCAAGCGATCATTTTGTGTATATGCATTTCAACCTAAATTTCAAAAAGCTACCCGAAAAAAATCCTTTCAGTTCACAATCCACTATTCCATACACGTCTATTGAAATATAATGAGATAAACTTATCGGCTGATTTTATTCCTGCTACGTCTAAGAGGTTTTAAAAATTGTCAGGCTTCTCTGCCGCACCCTATGGAATATTGTGAAAAAATGGTTTAGTAATTTCTTCAACATTTTGTTTAGACATTGTAAGAAGGTTAAAACGACATATTTCCAGTGTATTCATTTGTTGACATTAGGCAAGATAAAGCTTGCTTCAGAACCTAGCCAAACACTAGCCTTCATATGTTTTTCGTCAAAAGTGACTAATGCACATTCCATATGGTACATTTTATGTTTGTTTCTTGGTATTGAAGCACAACTTGACGTACATTTTGTAATGTAAATCAGCCACATCCTCATTTTCTGCTACGTATTTAAAAAATTTTTAAACTAGAAATCATTTGTGATTAAATCAGGTGAGTGTGGAGACCACTTTAATGATCCATTAGTGCCAATCCATTGTCCATGGAAATTAGGAAAAGTTTTATACTTCTCAACTGAAACACCTCATCTTATTGCAGTCTCATGAAATTTCATATACACACTAAAATACTACCGTTAAATATTGTCTTTATTTCTTTTAGTGAATTACTTTATAATTACTTCCTCACCCCTCAGTGAGGAAGTTATATATTCGTGAAAAAAATTTTGAAAATTTTTATTGCATTTCTGGACGAATCTCGACGAATTATGACGATACACAAAATTTCAGACAGAAAAATTTTCTGTCTGTGTCTGTCTGTCTGGTTTGCGATAGCAGCTATAGTTATTGAAATGAAGCATTCAAATTTGGTACACACATTCTAGAGGTCCAGGAAAAGATTGCGTTCGTTGATGAGCAAAATCGGTCCCAATTTTTGAAACGTAAAAAAATGTGACTTTTTTTGAAACGTCAAAGTGACTTTTTTGAAACGTCAAAGTAACTTTTTTGAAACGTCAAAATGTGACTTTTCTGAAACGTCAGAAAATGTGACTTTTTTGAAATGTCAAAGTCATTTTTTTTAAACGTCAAAAATTACTTTTATTATAAACTCCACCACACGTCGAGTTTTAGTACGGTGAGGAAGTTCTAATCCCCAAGTAATTGACAGCGGTTTTTTATAAGCATATATATATTTTTAATTCATGTAATAAATAGTAATTATCATTATCATCATGATATGGGATCCACACATATATCTATTGTTTGGAGCCGCTTTAGATAAAAATGTTTAGTCTGTTCGGTTTTTCAATCAAATGATGTTCGTGTAGATTTCTTATGTGGAGTATTGATGACGAGCCGTAAAATTGCTCACTATAGATGGAGATACACGTTATTATTTGCTTTCCTTTTAACGAATGTTCGAGGTGATTCAGCGCTCGCTGAATATGAAATGAAATGAAATACACGAATTTTGTTAAAAATCCTAAAAAAATAAATTTTGCCAATTTTAATCCAGTTTCTTCTCGTTCTGAACATGCTATGCCCAAGTTTACACAGAAGACTCTGTATATTCATCAATTAATGTTATATATCGTGCATTTATTATCCCAAATTTAATCGATTAAAATTTCAATCAAAAATGTGTATATCTAAGGTGGGAGATATATCCACACAAGCTCGATTTGTATCAAAACAGACGCAACTCTCCCAAAGATGTGAAGTGCATCATTTTATTGTTCGAAATCCATTCCATCGCATCTGCTTCCCTTATATCCTCTATTGTCTACCTCTTCTTCTTATTCTACTTATCTCCGTTTCCGTCCCTGATCATTTCCGGTTAGTGAACTTGAAAACTGGCAAAGCCTTCTGCGGTCTTCTCCATATCTATCTATTATATCTGCCATTTCTACCCATTCTATATTATCAAGTCATTGTTAAAATACACTAATGCTGCCTTTCAACATTTTTGCAATACCTAAAGGATTTTTGGGTTTAAGTGGTTTTATTATTGATGTTATAATAGGGTTTGCCTTATGATAAAATTAAATTTCTAGATTTGTAATGTAGAAAATACCGAATTGAAAAATTATACAGAGCAATCCTATGTTGGGGCTAAATTTAACTGTGGTTTACAACTCAACTGTTAAAATTATCCGAATGTAATTTACGATTTGTTATTGTTTATATTGGGATCTACAAAATCCACATATTTATCTGTTTAATTTTCAACACCTTATTAAGATAGTAATTTAATAGTTAAAAAATTTTGAATTTGTATGTTGATAAATCTTGATTCTGCAGGCGCATATTTTTATATAGAGAGAACAGTAAGGATTATACATATCTATGATTACACACAATGGCAAGAAAAAAATAATAAAAAAGACGATGGGGCTATTAATGACACAGCAAGGAGCTTTTGTGATACACCGATGTATTGGTCTGCTATGGGTATATGTTGAAGAAACGGGGTTAATATTGATATACAGTTGTACTTTGTAAATTTCTAGGCAAATTCTGGTTGGCAGTTTTTGAGTTATAACGATTTTAGTGTATTCATAATTCAACACAAGAAAAAAAATAGATTTCTTTGTGAGGTAAAACACAAAATACTCTGAACTTATAAACAGTTCTAGATTACAGAAATTTTGTTTAGAGTATTAGCAATAGTTTGGCTTACTTTTATGAGAAGTCAAATGGGTAAATTACCAAAAAAATAAAATTTTAGTTGAGGCGTGTTTTAAAATGAAATATTAAATCATATAAGACACTCGTAAAAGTAAAAGTAAACGCCATGTAAAATATTAGTTCCACACTGAACATGGGTATTACATAACTGCATTGATTCAACTATTTCTACAACTTTCTCAAACACAATTTTTTCCCGTTCGCCGGACATTTTATAAGCCTAGTAATTTGGTGACATCATCGATTACAGATATGGAAGAAACAACAGTCTCATTTTTTTTAAGTGTTTTTGTCGCTCTCTGGCATAATCCCATCACTTGCATTTTATGTGTGTATCTCGTGTTAGCCCCACATTATACATCATAATATGCTGAAACCACATGTCGTCGAAACCAGTAGGTATCTTCCAATTGAGGCACAAAAAAACTGGGTTATCATAGCACGATAATGTTTGCCATTCACCGTTACTGTATTACTTGCCTCGTCTTCGATGAAAAAGGCCCAATCATTCCTCCAGACCACAATACACACCAAACAGTGATATGTTTTGGATGCATTGCTTTCTCATGAATTATTCGTGGATTTTCTGAGCCCCAAATGCGGCAGTTTTGCCTATTAATGAAGCCATCGAGGTAAAAATTGGCCTCATCACTGAAAATGATTTTGTCCGCAAAATTGGCATTCACTTCTTGTTGTTCAAGGATCCAATTGGTGCTCTATTCGCTGTGCATGGTCTGTTGGCAGAAGTTGTTGAGTCAATTGAACTTTGTAGGCATGGAGATGCAAATCTTTAGTGAGAATATGCTGAAGATTGGCTGTTGTAACGTGCAATTCTTGTACACGATGACGAATCGACATCCCTGGACTCTCGACCACGCTCTCGCGACCTGCAGTGATGATTTGTTCTGAACAACCTCTACGAGCTCGTGTCGTGTGTTTAACATTACTAATCGAACCAGTACTTTCGAATTTTTCGATTATTCTTTTCACTGTAGATGAATGAGGAACATTATTTCGACCGAAAATTGGACGCACTTTACGAATCGTGGCAATCAAACTTTCACCATTTTGTAATGCTCCACGTTTTCTAACTCCCATCTATCTGCTATCGACCTGGCATGTCATAATCTTGTGACACCATGACAGCCAAACTGGCGCGCAATTCAAATCTTGCGCTGTTATTGAAACAGCTTTAGAAATAATCACCATCCCTTATTTATTCATTACCTTCACGCTATATTTTTAATTTTCTTTTCGATTGTATCATAATAGCCTCAAGTTTTCGACTGTATCACATAAGCCCCGGTTGACTTTATAGTTTTTAAAAACTATCATGAACTGCGTAGGTTAATTTAGAATTGTTTAAATCAGTTTTTATTTTATTGCACACAAGTTGAAGACTTTTTGTTTTTTAATAAAAAAAGTGCATGTTTTGTGAATAAGAGTTTGTCATAATAAGAAATTGAAGTTATCTCGCTTGGTTCTTTTAGATATCTGAAAAAAACTGAAAAATGTGTATCTTTATTTTGTTCATATTTATAAAACAACGAAATTGAAATGAGTTTAAAAATTTGCACACATACTAAAAATGAGACTATTTAAGAGCTAATAAAATATATAAGGATAACCAATTTTGAAATACTGATATTTCGCCGTCATGTCTTGCATAATAAATGAATGAAAGTAGTTTGTGGTTGGAAGAAGGGTTAAAATGTTATATCCATTGGGTTTGTTGAAAATTTGCATCCAAATCGAATTAGTTCTGTATTGACTCAAGATTGAAGCTTTTTAAGTCAAAGCTTTTCCTCGTAAAATATAATCCAGCATGATTTGCTAATTTATTTTAAATGCAAACTGTTAAAGCACTTTTGTAATTTATTAGATTGATTTATGAGGAGAGATTCGATGAGTCTATGTGAAGAGCGGATACACTCGAGGTTAAAAGATAATCCATATCCTTAATGATTAAACAAAATTTGTGCTGTTGGGTGCAAAATCGATATCGTTTCACAAATTTCTATATAAAACTACTCTATGAAAAAAACTTACATTGACGCCAGTATTAGTAGCGCTGTGTTTTTTTCTTGGTTATTATATTGCCATAAAAATCAGACAAATGGCAAGAAAACTAAAGGTACCTCGAGACAGATTGTGCAAGAGGGACTACACGTTTAGAGACAACTGACACACATCCAATAGTCGAGTAAGCCAGGGTAAATTCTGCTTTAGAAAAAAATCCCATGTCCTCTATTGAACCCTGGAATTCTTACCTTTCGGCCTCGAAGCCACATGTTACAACAAACATCTTGTCATACGGGATTAAAATTTTGCGTATTTTACAAGATGTCCCAATATTACACATCAATTCCTTAAGAGTTGATTCTAGGCACAAGATTTTCGAGGTACTGGACCTAGATATATTTTACTTCCTCACCCCTCAAAGTGAGGAAATTAGGCATGTATTCATGAAAAAAATTTTGAAAATTTTTATTGCATTTCTGGACGAATCTCGACGAATTACGATGATACACAAAATTTCAGACAGAAAAAATTTTCTGTCTGTATGTGTGTCTGGTTCGCGATAGCAGCTACAGTTTTTGAAATAAAACTTTCAAATTTGGTACACACATTCTAGAGGTCAAGGAAGAGATTAAGTTCGTTGATGAGCAAAATCGCCCAATTTTTGAAACGTCAAAAAATGTGACTTTTTTGAAACGTCAAAAATTACTTTTATTATAAACTCCACCACACGTCGAGTTTTACTATGGTGAGGAAGTTCAGATCCCCAAGTAATTGGCAGCGGTTTTTAAAATAATTTCAGAAATTGTGAGATATTTTTTTCCGTTTTAATTTACGGTATTAAAAATTTCGATTACAGGAGAAGTTTGTTTATCATTGATATAGCGGATGATTAATATTTTTAGACTATCTTCGTTCTGGCAACACTAAATTTGGCACACTAACACCATATGTCTATGCCAGAAAGGAAGGTCATCTCAATTACAAAAACTTATTTCTCTTAAGAAATTTTGCACTCTGACGATTTTTGAGTTATTTAATAGAATAATAATAATCTCAATCAAGATATAGTAAAACGATATATTCAACTCACTAAACTTTGCATCGAACAAAATTGCTTTCGATTCAATGATAATTATTCTTCGAATAACATGAAGGGGCATCAAGGGGTAACTCTTTGCCATCACTTATTGCCAATCTCTTTATGAACAGATTCGAAACGGAAGCAAAAGAAGAATTATTCGAGTATTTCTCTAGAGTTTGGCGTAGGTATGTGGATCATTTTTGCAGTGTTTGATACAAAATTCACTGATATTGACAACTTTGTTTCTAAATTAAACAGTCGTTTGCGTCAGTTAAATTCACATATGAAACTAAAATCTGTGGACAACTACGATTTTTAGATGTATTAATAATTAGAAATAGTGAAAATAAGTTACAATTTGACATACTTATACAAAAAAAGATACCAGTACTTTAATCTATATCCATAAGGACTCACCATTATACAAAATGGCGAGTTTTAATTTTCTAGTTCACAAAAACTTGAAAAATACTAAACTTCTCAATATCATGTACTTGTAAACATTATTCTATCATTCAGTTTTTCTGTTAGCCTTTTGATGAAAAGTTAAATGTATGTAATCACAATGAGAATGTGTCGATGCCTCGTATAAATAAAAGTGCCAATAGTTAATTACTTTGTAACAGGCGACGTGTGATTTTTTACAAAAAAAAAAATATATATCCAGGTCAGTTTAGATCCGCTTTGGCGTTAATCCGCGTAAAGCAAGATATACAGCATAATTATTCCTAACCCAGTGGCCGTAAGCCTGGTGCTTTGAGTTTCCCAGTGATGCATGATAGGCTAAAAATAAAATCACTCACTTTGCAGATTAACATACCGTGAATTTCAATTTACACAAAAAATTCCAACGATAAAATTCCTCGAATTATCGCTCTCGACCACTGGCGTGCCTTTTTGAGGATTGCAATTTCCTACGCCTTAGGGCAAAGAAATCATAAAAATGGATTTTTGTTCTCTTATAACTCATTACAAGGCAAAAATTACCACACTATACAGCATATTCAGCTTTAATTTGTCAAATTGTCTTGTCTTAAGGGCTTTAAATCAGTAAATTATAAATAATAAAAACTTTAAATAAACAAAAAGTTATTAATCGAAACAGTTTTAATTAAATTTAACATTGTTCTGCCATACCGTACTGAATATAATGTGCATGCTATTTTTATAATTCAATATTTGTTATGGGAAATGGCGGGGAACGTGGCTGTTTAAAAATATATTATGTTTTGAATTATCTTAATACGTTTTTATTGTAAACATATGGAAGATAATACCTAGCATTTTACTGTTATTGTATTCTTATTATATTACTTTTGGACAAATTTTTTACCAAATAAATACGGAATACCTCATTTGCAATAAATCGTAATTTGTGATTGACATCTGCCATTTGCTTTTTAAACCTGTTTATACGGTGTCCGGCAGCTTATAGGATCAGGTATTTTTCACTTAAACTACTCTAGGTAAAATGAAACATCGATTAAACTTGCTTTCATTTTTGTTTTTTGAGAAATCGAAAATATAGTTGAATTTTTTCGGAGGGAGCACATATGCACATAACACTCACAATTATTAATGTTTCTGTGAACCCCTCGAGTATAAAAAATAGCACTTCAGCTAATACCATCATCTCTTAATACATATTCATAAAATGAATTAAAAATTACTATTACTACTGGTTATTTATGTACATTGGCTACCTAGATTTCAAGATTTCACTCAGTTGTTTCCTCTGGAGCATTTGAAGAATAATTTCACCGGCACACACAAAAAAAAAAGTTGTTTGTACATTTGACGCCACCTACCTCCCGACATGTATTTCGACCTGCTGAATCCGAATTTGAAGTCAGTTTGGACCGTACACCCTCAAATATCGAGTAAATTGAAAAACCGTAAAAAATAGCGAAAATTGGGTGTTTCGGTAATAAAAAAAATTTTGTGGATCTAAACCAAGCCTAATTTTTATGTATTTCGATCCGCTGAATACGAATCTAAAGTATATTTAGTCCATAAGCCGTTTTAAATCTAAGTAAATTGTGAAAAACCCTCGAAAATTGCTAAAAATGGCAAAAAAATTGTGATTATGTATTCAGATTCGGATTCAGCAGATTAAATTACATAAAAATCCTCTTCGATCCGGGTCTACAAAATTTTTTTCATCAACATAATCACAATTTTTTGCCATTTTTAGCAATTTTCGAGGGTTTTTTACAATTTACTTAGATTTAAAACGGCTTATGGTCTAAATATACTTTAGATTCGTATTCAGCGGATCGAAATACATAAAAATTAGGCTTGGTTTAGATCCACAATTTTTTTTTATTACCGAAACACCCAATTTTCGCTATTTTTTACGGTTTTTTTCAATTTACTCGATATTTGAGGGTGTACGGTCCAAACTGACGTCAAATTCGGATTCAGCGGGTCGAAATACATGTCGGGAGGTAGGTGGCGTCAAATGTACAAACAACTTTTTTTTTTGTGTGCCGGTGTTTTTATTGATTTCTATAAACCTAATTTTTCAAATATTATTTATTTATATTTATAAATCTTCAACAGGAGGGCGAGCGTAGATCTGCCTTAACATTACTCGTATTTTGATACGAAAAGGTAAACAACGGTAGTCGCAATTAGTAATTTGATGGTAACTTAAGTTAAACTCGGCGACCTCGTCCCGTCTTCTAGCTGTTTGTATATCAGCACACACTAGATGTTAGGCAAGTAAAAAATCACTACTCTTTGATAGAGAAGAGGTTTGTCAGAATTTCCAGGTTGGGGATAGCTCGTCTCCTGGCATCGGTGATTAGCCCTGGTAGCGGAAATAAACCGACGTTGAATAAACTAAGTAAAAATCCCATAAGCAGAGTAGTAGACATCAGTCCAAACGTTTGGATATGTACAATCTGTTTGTTGAAATTAATAGAATTACACGAGTAATTGCAGGATTATACAGGTATTTATTTAATAAAGGTACCTAGGTATAATAAAAATATATAACCAAAGTATTCCAACAGAGACGGTAAAAGTTAATTTACAAAATAGTAATAAGTAGTAGAAATAATACCTAAATAAGTACCAAGTGGAAATTATCTCAATTTACTTAATTAAAGATTAAATAAATTTGCCAATACACATTTCTTAACTATTTATAAATTTATATCATACCAACGGCGGTTTTTCTATAGGGTCATTTGGTCACTGACCTCCCACATACAAATAAAAAAATAGAGCTATTCATTTTCTGAAGTTTAAAAATATGTATAATATATATTATATTTTTAAGATTCTTAAAAAAATATATTAAAGTTTCTAGTTCATTCTATGCACAATACTATTCAAATATCTAGATCGCAGGATTTCGTATCCCCTCCGAGCACCGAGTTCTACATTCATATTCATTACATTATTCATTTATAGAATTTAAAAAGCTTGGGTCAATCCACAACGTGTCCTCAAAGCTAGCTACGGACCGAATTTATAACGAATTAAAGTGAAATAGACTTATGCGCGAATCGTCAGAAAGCAAAAGAGACAGACAACACTGGCGGGGACAATGACCCTGACACACGGAAACGGTAACGCACGAAGTTTAGTAGAACAGTCACCAGTCAGCACTCGTAATGCTGACTAGGTACGCGTTGGTCGATAAATTCTGTCGCGTTGTTTTTAATGTTTTTATTTGTGAACATTTTATTAGTAAATCTCTACTTGTCGTGAAATTAAGTAAAACAGTGTTTTTGGTGTTTACTATTAAATATGAGTGTTGTACAAAATATATTAAAACTGAAAGATGGACATAAGTTGGGTTATGAAGACCGAGTGAAACTCAAAGGTGGTGGCCGTCCAAAACCTAATATGACGATAAGGCAAACATCTCTTGATAAGAAAAAATAAGTTAATAGTTATTTTTAATTAAAGAAAGTTATCCTTCAGCAAATTTTATTCATTGTTACGCTCATCAACTAAATTTAATTTTACAAAAAGCATCAAGTCAGGATAAAAGCATAAAAAATTTTTTTGCTAATTTAGATAGCTTTTCTTCATTCAAAAATCGCCAAAAAGAACAGCCGTGTTAGATAATGTTGTTAAGGTGAGATTACCTAAAGCGGCTCCAACACGATGGAATATTAATACAAAGTGCATAGAGACTGTTTATACCTATCGAACAGAATTATTAGATTGTTTAGAAAAAATCGTTGATAATGAATCAGAAAACAACACTCTAAACCAAGCTATTGGTTTAAAAAACTACTTACAAAATGAACATTTTATTTACTGGTTAATGGTTCATTTAGTTATGCCTCATTGTGATATATTGTTCAATCAATTACAAAAATGTAATATCGATGTCATAACAGTAAATAAGTATATTGGCGTTTTAATAGTAAAATTGAAGACATCAGAAATAAAATTTTGAATAACTATTTGGAGGAGATATCCATGCAGTCTGCCCAGAGATGTAAAATGAATCAAAAAGGAGAATTTCATTAGAAGTTTGTGATATAATTACATCTGAGATCAAAAACAGGTTTGGCTTCAGTAATCATTTAGCAGTGTCTCAGTTATTTCACGCAGATCGATTTAAAGATTATAAAAAAAGCTTTCCTCAAGATATGATTAAATTAGTTAAAACGGAGTATCCAGTCATAAATCATTTGAAACTTAAAACTGAATTAGAAGTATTATATAGCCGAGAAGATTTTTCCAATAGTGAAGGTGCAATTGCTTTGTTACAGTTTTTTATTAACAATAATTTGCGCAATACTTTTTCTGAAAGTGTCAAACTGTTAAAAATCTTGTGTACTCTCCCTTTGACTACCGTCGAAAGTGACGTTGTTTTTCCACCTTAAAAAGAATAAAGACATTTTTAAGAAATACCGTGGGTCAGGAAAGGTTATCTTCTTTAACTATGCTTACCATAGAAAGGGCTGGTTTTTGCCTTCTTCGGTGCGAAGAAGGCAAATTTCAATCTCAATCTTCAATTAAATAAATTGAGAGGATTTCGACTTTGATACCTATTTAAGTATTATTTCTAGTTGGAAAAATTTTGTTGGGTAAGTGTCCTTATTTTGAGAAAAACTGCTACATCAACTTGCCGACGTTTTGGTAAATTTTATTACCATCCTCAGGGCAATTAATTATGAATTTTTCCTGGTCACCATAAAAATTATATGAAACAGGAAACAAACAGATAAAATTACTGGGTATTAAGAAGTATTTTATTTTTATGTACTTATATGTAACATTACACACGAATTATTATTTCTAGTATTTATTATTGTTTTGTAAATTAGAAATTTCATCTTTTTTTATTTCTATGGCAAACAAAATTAGGGAATGTTTTACCCGGAAAAGCAAAATGTTTAGACATAGATAATCAAATCTGTACAAAAATATAAAATGTAGTAGGTGGTTTATAATATAACGCAAATCTTCAAAAATAGCAACTCTATTTATTGTTCTACACACATTAAATACTCTGACCTCTTCTATACTCCTGATGGGATCTATGTTTCCATAAACCTCATTTTCAAAACAACTAAGTGAGGTCAGGAGATCTAGGTGGCTATTGTTCAGGATTTTTTTTATATTTTGACACCTACTTATAAGGTTTATTGTAAGAGATACAAAAAAAGCGTCAAACCAAGCAAAAGAACATCGGAAAGTTAAACAATTCTTAACCTCATTTTTTTTCAAAGAGAACATATATATTTTTGCTATTACTAAAGTCTGCATTTTCCTGATTTTAAATATATATATAATTGGTTTATATTTGCTTAGGCGGTTTTTCAGATATTTAATTTTATAAGCTTATTTGAAACGGAATACACAGGAAATCTAGACACCGTGGAAAACAAAATATGTCATAAGTTTTAACTAAGAATTCGAAGTTTAAAACTAATTCGTTTAGCACAAATAATTAACGAAAATCAGACATTTTTAGTTATCCAGTTCGTCAACAAAAAATAGGACCACATATTTTTCTTTTTCCAAATTCTGATTTTCAGGACACAGAGGAAGATAATTTTAAAGGGCCTCTATTTAATAGAACAAAGGCATTTTTCTCGTAAAACTTTTTACTGTTCTACTTTTTACTCTTGTATTTCTTGCACGATGCATTGTTTTCGAAAAAAATTCAGAAAATTGGCTACTAAATAAAATTTGATTAGCTTTTTCAAAATTAAAACTGCACATTTTAGTTTTGATCAAGTTTATTAAATTATTATACAGTTAAATGCAAAACCTACATCTCTTAAACTATAGACTAGCAGGTTTGGCGCAAAATACATGTTTTCTACATTTTCAGGTAAACGTAATAAGAAAAATTTTTTAAAGCTGTTATTACGTGTACCAATATCAATTGTTACATTATTGCACACCTTAAATCTATTTATATTGTTAAGTGTGCGCCTATGTTAAAATCGCTTGTATATTGGATATGTCCAATGAAGATCATTGTTCACATAAAAAATGTACGTGCAAATTTTCATATTAATTAAAAATCCAATCCAATTAACACGAGACATCATTGGAACTGGCGTAACTGGCTGCACTTGACACACGTCGGAAACACCACCCCTGCCACCCTTTTACCGCCATCGAGTCAAACCCCTAAACAATATTACTCAAGCGAACGTAATTTATCTGCTACTACTAAAATCAAGAATTTCGTTATTTAAATACAGCAAATATATTTGAAGAGATTCTTTTTAAAAGGTAAACCATAAATTCTTCACAACAAAGAAAAACTTAAGAGTAAGAGTTATAAATAAAATGCAATAATCCTTAATCCTTAAATAATCAATTGTATAGGACAGGAACATCAGATTAAAATAAACAGCCAATAATTTGCCTACATCTTGTTTTTTCGACTTAAAACTTTCTCCGATATTCATAGCAAGAATCCCTTATTTTATGAGTATACAGGGTGTCCCATAATTAAGTACGTTCCATCAAGGTGGTGATAGAACTAGAAAAAATAAGTTGAGCTTTGTATATAAACATTTGCCTTAAATAAGTTCATAAGGGAACTACAATCCCTTAAAGTGGATAACACAGTTATTTGGCAATGAATTCATCTTAAGTTGTAAAAATTAAATTTGGACCATTTATTAATTTCATAATGTTACATATTTTGTCAAATTTTTGTCTAAATATCATGATTTTTTGGGGTATGAATAGGGGGTGAGGGTGAATTTTCACTATTTTTTTTGTTTTATTTTTTTTAACATTTGAAACGGGAAAAGGCACCAGTATTAAAAACTGTATAAAAATGTGCACTTACTAAATTTCGATAGGAGCCATCATTTTGGAGTTATTTGTATTTTAATATTGCAATACAGGAAAGGTATGCAATTACATACCTCTACAAAAATAATTCCTCAATATTTCTAACTTTTGTTTTGTGCAGCAATTTTAAATATCGCTTTACGCAATGAGGCATGTAATTCTTTGTAAATAACCAATTTATTTTTTATTCTTAATCATCTTCTGAACTTAAGACACAAAGAATATTAAATATAAAATCAATGTAAATAATAAATATAGTTTAAAAAAACTAAAAAACACGCTTTTAAAGCATATCAAACTAAAAAAGTGAAAAACAATTATTAATATAAACTGAAAACAATAATGAACGAAAAATACTAGTATTATTGTGAAAAAAAGCGTGGGTTGCTCGCCCCAAATACTAGTATTTTTCGTTCATTATTGTTTTCAGTTCATATTGATAATTACTTTTCACTTTTTAGTTTGATGTGCTTTAAAAGCGTGTTTTTTAGTTTTTTTAAACTATATTTATATTGCTTATTGATGCTGATATTATAACATATTACGATCCAACAGATACTTCTGAAAAAAAAATATACTTTTTTTCAGCCATGGGATTTGAACTCACGCCCGAGGAGTCCGTCGTTTCGCGTCGACTAAGACTTGTACTTTAGCCCGCTCGGCCTCGACCGAACTGAGAATCATGGAATGTACTTACAGTATCAAGCCTCTTGCTCTCACGCAGAGGATACGTGAGGAAAGGAAATTATTTAATTCTGGCGATCCTGATCAGGATAATGATATAAACTTATCAAATTATTGTATTGTTACCGGTTCTTCGTAAGTGTACAAAGTTTCAATTAAATCTGTCCGTTTAAAGTGGGTCAAAATCGAGTCCAAAGAGTCGGTTACAAACAAACATACAGGTGAAGCTAATAAAAACGTGTTAAAAAAAAATTTCCTTTATATGCTTAAGAAAACATTTTTAAGAAAACATGTAGATTATTTGCTCCATCTGGGTTCTTATCCGAGCTTTCAAATCCTCCACATTTTCTGGCATATCCATCATTTTTGTATGTCCCCATAAAAATAAATTGAAAGAAGTTAGATCGGGAGACTTAGCAGACCATTTTATGAACCCCCGTCTACTGTAAGAGATCCATCGATCTGAAAACACCTGATTTAAATATTCTCTTACTTAAACTCTGTAGGTGCACATCATCTTGCTGAAACCACACTCCACTTTGAATCAAATTAGTCCAATTAGGGCATATAAAAAAAATGTCACAGCAACAAAACTAAATACTGAAAAAAGTCAAGGTGACATAAATTTGTGCTGTAATTAGTCAAGTAAGTTCTATTCAGATTATTTTTTGATATTTGCAAAATTCGGTTCTTTTCCCTAACCTGTACACTACAACAATTTTTGAGTTATCTGCTTTCAGGTACATACAAAATTAAAAGAACATTACAAGGAAATAAACTTTAAACAATATTATTTGTTATTAATAACTAATTGTTGATCATGTCATATTATTCCCTAACAAAGTAGTATACGACGAATCAATAAAATAATGAAAAGGAAACATATTGTCGGTATTTGTAAAAGAACTTTGGTGTTAATATTTTGCTTGTCTAACTTTTGGTGCAGGCGCAGGTTTAACTAAACTTTTCTAAACTGTCCTATCTGGAAGTACAATTTCTTGAAATAATGCTACTGCAGACTGGGTTGAAAATACATTTTTCTTATACACTGGGTAAAGAAGAATGGAGTGAAACTAAAATTTCAAAAAGAAACATAATACTTTCTAATATTATGTGAAAAAAAGGAAAAAGTTCGTTTGAGATGCGTCTGATTAGCATTAAATTTTTAACCAGACGATATTTTTAATCAATTTCTAGCAGATACTCATGTAATGACACAGTCCAAAAAGGTTTGAATAACAATATGTAGTTCTAGCCCTATAGAAATCCTCCGGGATAAAATAAAATTGAAAAATATATTTTATCGTTTTCTAATGAAGACATCATGTTATCATGTTATTTTTGATTTTACGAAATAATTTTTGGGGTTGCATTTCAAAAGGGTCTCAAGCGCACTTATAGAGTTATGTTCATCAGAATTTTTTTTTAACTTTTGACCAAATCCATCCATCGTTAAAGTTAGTACCATTTAATGGTGTTCTTAATGATGCATACAAGAACTTACATAATGCTTAACTAGTATAAAAATTAAGAAATCTTCAGTTCTGCTAACAAGTTAAATTTTCAAAAACTGTCCCATTTTTAAATAAAAAAGATTTTCCAGATTTTGAACTTTATAAAATCAGCTGCATGTACCTCGAAATATTTGCAGATATTCCTTAACTATTCTCAGCATTACACAAAACCCCAGATTGTACATTGACATATTTGATTGCCTTTAACTTCCTGTATATTGGATTATGCCGATAAAAATAACTACAAAAACGGTTACGAAAATGAACCAACGTTTCTAATTCCGACACCAAAATCAAATTTTCTGCATTGAAATCGCAAACGCTAATTTTCATAATTTCCGTAATTCTGCTTTATAATAACTTTTGATTTGAGTAAAGTGTGATGAAGAACCATTTGCTGGTTTTTTTAAGCAAATTAAAATGCAGCATATAATGGAACATTTTTATTTCATAGTTGCACTTATAGAAATAAAAACATATATAGTGTAATATAAAGGGAGGATCGTGATATCGTAGGTACCCAATATGAAGTGACCGCCATTTTTAATGCGATCCATGATTGAGCTCTTTTTACGGCATTTTTCATAGCTCGAGTCAAGAAATCTGGTGTTACGTCCTCATTTCATGACGGATGTTGTCTTTCAGCTACTGCAGGATCTGAGGAATATTGACCTTTGCTTAACCGCATAAAACAAATCAGGCACTGTGAGATCTGGTAATCTGGCAGGTCATGCTCAATCGCCAAATCATGACATTAAATGTACAGGAAACATGTTACTCGAAATGCCAATTGTCTGTCTAGATGTGTGCGTCGTTGCACCATCATGTTTCAACCATATATCCTCCAGTCCAAGCTCTTCCAATTGGGGTGACTAAAAGTTTTCCAGCGTCGCTCTATAGCGAGAAATAGCTATCTGTGTATTAAGAGCGCAAAGTGATATATTGTCGCTCTGAGCGAGAAGTTTGACGTGTGACGCGTAACGAAGCGCGGCTATCTCGCGAGAGCGGCAATGTCACTTTGCGCTCGAATTACACACAGGATTTTTTCTACAACCGGTGTTTTTATAAAAATGTTTGGTAAAACTTAATAATTATTGATAACCTCAAATTTGACAGTTCAGATTTCAAAACGTTAGCATCAATTTGGGCTACACGTTTTTGTAGAAATGTTTGTTAAAATGGTATTTACTGCAAAATAAAATAATAAATTGCTTTAGTACCTAATAATTATTTATTTAAATACTGTCATCCTATGATTTTAATCTATGTATAACAAAATCTAAATGTTTTTGGAATTGTTTTAACAATTCCTCCTTCTTTAGTGGTGAAAAGCAAGGCGAAGAATTAAAGGGTATTAAATGTCTGTGTTTGATGACATATCCGTAATACTTTGAAACGATTGTATTCAGTCTTCTTCTGGGAAAATAATTATATTTGGTCGACATTTGTAGTAGATTTCTTTGAATCTTCTTAAACAAATGATTCTTTGACATGTCTCGGTCGCAGTTTTCAATTATGGCAGTTAAGTATATTAAACTGGTTACAAGTATCACATAAATTATACTTTTCAAAACTTTCCATTATCTGATAATTATAAGAATAAATTTATTTGACACAAATAGCTGTTTTAAGAAGAACATTTTGACACATCAAATAATTATTTGTTTATTTTTGCTAACAGCAGCGGCAAGCATGGCCTCCTATGTCCAAAACATAATATTCGTCTGTGCTATGCGAAAGCTTTATAAGTTCATTGAATTGGTAAAAATAGCTATTGCTACCACCTTTAGTGGCACAAAATTGTTAAAAAATAAAAGTTGGTAGTTTGTATTTTATTTAACGCAATAATGGGCACCAGTGTGATTTATAGACACTGCGAATTATTTACTAAATATAAATTTCTACGACCTTTAGTGTAATGAAAGTTTCCGAAAACGATAGATTACTATAAAAATAGCTAATTTTTTATTACTTTGTGTAACTAAAGTTGGTAAATTGTGGTAATTGTGATTTATGTATATGTATGTAGACATTTCTTTATTATGGTTTCCATGGTAACTAAGCGTTTACTTTGTCGCTCGGCAAGCGACAAAGTAAAAAAACGCTCGCTCCTCGGAATAGTGCAACTTTGCGCTTTCTTTTGGAAGCGCAAAGTTGCACTTTTCGCTCGGTTGTAGACAAAGTCTATTTGCGTGGCTCGTGGTTTTGTTGATGTTCTTAGTTATTTTGCGATACTTTCTCTCATACGCTCGATGAAACGAAACTGCTGCAAAATGTGAGACAAAATGGGGGGCCACTGAGATCGAGTGCTTTATTATGGCCCTTCCTGTACTACGTATTATAATGAATATAATTTGATTTTAATAGTGTCTATGAATTATAAAATCAGCGTCTTCAGTGATTAAATTATAAGGAAATTTTTATTTTGGCGTTTGTAAATTCAATAGTTCATGGAGTGCTCACCAGTAATAATTTTGAAACTTCGTTTATTGCTTATATCATTGTCTCTGGCGCTCGTATTTTAATATTTGTCTCTTTAGTTATGTAAGAAAAAAGCTTTGATTAATTTCCACATCTGTTGTTTCACTAACGTCACAAATTTGACAGCGTCGCATCGACCATTTTCAGTAATCAATCAAGTTTTGCTCCTTTTGCATCTAATTTTTAATTCAATCACTTAATACAGAAATTTTTTTAAAGGGTTTAGTTTAGTTTAGTGTTCATTAATTTCATTTACTGTCAATCATTATTAGATTATTTATAATTGTTGTATATATCATCGAGCAAATACAACAAACAGAAAATACATCGTCTTTTAAAGGATACGTATTCAGAACATTGTTACTTCTTTAGACCTTTATGAAAAATGAATGGAAGACCTTATATATAGTCTTCTTTATCTTTAGGATAAGCTTCGATTAAATTTCTAGAATCAATACGTCTCAAGTTTTAATACGATATTTAATTTAAATACCTGAAGAAAATTTCGAATCATTATAACAGCTGAAAAAAATTGAAATGTGAAAAAATATTAAATTCTTTACATTCTAGTTGAATTGGTCGCCATCAACCATGCTAACAAATTATTTTATCTACATAAACGAAATGAAGATGTGGCATCATCATTTATTAAATAACCTTAGGACATTTTAAGCAATATTAAACAACTTTTTAAGTTTGTGTACAATGCCTGTTTCTGTTTGTACGTATATATTGCTCTGCGGTCTGGGGTAGATCCACGGATCCCGCCCCTGTTTTAACTGATTGAAAAACGTACCCTTAGGCAGGTGAGATAACACAGGGTGGAACCCTAATAGGGGGGAAGATGAGTCAAAGTATTTGTATTGTCATTTATAAATGCAAAACCAGTGCGGTAAGCCAGTATAGGTGCTTTTTATTAACTGGATGCCATTGTGAAATATATTCCTAAAATGGCCGAACTTATTTTATTCATTATTTGAGCTTTGGCAGATGTGCTTCATTAAATTGATTTAAATGTTACCGTTAGAGATGGGTTTGATCATGTGGAAGATGAATAGGTAGATAATAGTTTTTTGAAGTCGCGCAAAATTTGATAATATTATATCTAGATAAAAACAGTAACTTTACTTCAGAACAAGATTATCATATTAGCAGATTAACAAAAAAAAACCTATATTCAAATATCCGATCCACGATTCCTACTTATTCTAAAAATTTTTGTGTACAAGAGGTCTAGTTTTAATTAACTATAAATCTTAAATCTCTCTTTATTATAGGATTTCCACCAATAATAGTTAATGAAATTCCATCATTTCCAGGTTTTCCATGACCAAATTGGTATGAAATTCCATGACATTAGAAAAATGTATAACAAAAGATTTACAAATAAATTATATTTATCTATACAAGGTACTCATAAAAGTGAACCGAATATTAACCACATGCAAAGAGCAAAAATTAAGACTTTTTTCTTGAAATTTTGTATTTTTGAGGTGCTTTTAGGGATATAGAGAGGGAGATAAAATGCGTATTTCATTTATAATTTCAAAATCTTTCAATTAATCTCGTGCAAATTTGGTATAGGGCTTTAACTTATTAACAATTAATAGCCCTTTATTCGATAATTTTTACATAAATTTGGTTACTTTTTTTACTTCTTAATTTAATTAAAATTCGAATCTTATTTTTGAGGCACCAATAAAATATCTAAAAAGTGCACATTTTTTGTAAAGTCATAAATCAACATGAAGTGCTCGAGATTGGAGGAAAACGGTGGACATTTTCAACAAAATTTGAATTGGTTTGTACTTTTACAATTATTTAAACTAGAAGTTAATCATTTAGCCACGTATTTTTTTAATTTGGAGAAAATGTAAGTATTATATTAATATTTTTGATACTTGACAATAATATTTTAATATATTTATATTGATAAAGATAAAGAATGATGGCATAGAACACATCATTCAGAATTTTGGCATTTTACAGACCTTTCTTTTCTGAATAATTTGCACTGTGGGATATTTCATTGATGCTTCCAAAAAATGATTCCAACTTTAATTCAATAAACAAGTACTGTGGCGAATTTTCAGGATATTGATTAATCGATTTGAAATTACAATGAATTTTTTGCAGTCCCAATCAAAATTTAAAAAACAAGAAACACTACGGTTCTCTTAATTTCCTGTTCCCTAAATGCAATTAAAAATCACCTAGTTGATAAGTACTTAGGTGGTACTAGTAGAACGTATCGTCACGTCAAGATAGAAATTCTGTTTAAAAAAGTCTGTCTTTACATTATAAGTATTAACATTAAGATAAATATTAGATACTATACCGGGTGTAACAGGATCATGGTACACCCCCTTTTCTCCTTTAGTTTTAGAGATAATTAATTGAAATTTGGAATATTTTATATACATAATAAACAGCACGTTTTGACATACAAGTGATTTTTTTCACTTCCGGTTTCGCTGAAAGTGACACTAATTTTCGATTTTTAAATGGAACACCCTGTATATAATTGCATTTTTGAATTCTGCATAATTTTCTGAATCCAACGATACCAAATAAGTGACATTTCAAACGTCAATATTTTTTATAGTATAATTTTTAATTTTCCATTTAAGTGTGCCATGACGGTTCCGATGTATTCTAAATGACCCCTGTAATGTTAGAAAAATCGAAATCTCGTCAAAAATACTAAATTACGTGATTTAAGAGCAAATAAAATCATTAAAATGGTTTTTGGGGTTAAACTCAATTTCTTCAAATGGAACCATGTTGGTACCGTGGTACCATTTATTAGTACTATTAATAAGGAATATATTCATATGTCGTATTAAAATGTGCGATAAATACAAAAAAATTACAGCTAAAAGAAAATAAGAAAATACAATTTTGTTCTAATTACCTTGTTATGCATAAGGTGGCTTTGGAATACAAAAAATGAACATAAAACATTACAACAGTTATTCAAAATGCTGTCCATTAACGTCAATGCACTTCTGAACTCGCATAGCTGTTCTTCGAAGAACGTTCGACAATTGCTGGGCCGTTATGCTATTAATTGCGCGTTTTATTCGTAGCTCCAGGTCTTCACGGGTTGTAACGGCGGCGGTTGCGTAGACAATATTTTTTAAATGACCCCATACAAAGAAATCAAGGGGTGTTAAATCAGGTGACCTTGGAGGCCATCTCACAGGACCATTCGTCGAAATTAAGTTTTCTCCAAATCTCCGTTGAAGGTAATCAATTACTATCCTTGAATTATGGGGAGGAGCGCCATCTTGTTCGAAATACATTCCCCGTCGTAAATGGAAAGTGATTCAGCTAAATTGTCCTCAATTTCCTTTTTTCAGAAATCCCAAGTATCTGGTACCAGTCATGGTCCTTCAAATGTTATTGGACCAATGATTCTACTACCGATTATTCCAAGCCAAACATTGAAACTGAACCGCATTTGAAAGTTACCCTCCCGTAATAAATTTTGATTTTCTTGTGACCTATATTTTGTATTTTGTCGGTTAAATAATTCCAAATTTGTAAACCTAGACTCGTCCGAAAATAAAATCATTCCCCCAAAAAATCATGGTTTGGCTGCACGTTATTCTGCAAAATCCAATTGCAATATTCCATCCTACGTTCGTAATCACTTTCGTACAAGTGCTGGTGCAATTAGTATTTAAAAGATTTATAGTGGTATTTGTGCAAAATTCGGCTTACTGTTTGGTGACTGACTTCCAATTCAAACCCAATTTGCCTTAAAGAAACAGTCTTATAAACTTCTACTCGAGCCAAAATTTTAATTTCCGTTCCTTCGTCAAGAATGAAATTTTCTTCGGGATCATTGTTGGGCTCACTTCGGAATTGATTTTCAAGACGATTAAAATAATTTCTCACTGGACATTGTCTATCAGGATATCATTCGGCATAAAGGTGTCTAGCCGCAACGACATATTTTCTACATTCCCCATAAATAATTAACATGTCCACTTTTTCATCTCTTGTATAAATTTGAGGCATATTGAACACAATTAACAACAAATGTTTGACAAGCTAAATATTTCATTGTTTTCAAAGCCACCTTAGTTAGTTACTACTTAGCATTTAATTAGAACAAAATTGTATTTTCTTATTTTCATTTAGCTGTAATTTTGTTTGTATTTATCGCATATTTTAATACGACATATGAATAAATTTCTTATTAATAGTACTAATAAACGGTACCACGGTACCAATATGGTTTCATTTGAAAAAATTGAGTTTGTCCCCAAAAACCATTTTGATGAACTTTATTTGCTCATAAATCACGTAATTTAGTATTTTTGACGGGATTTCGATTTTTCTTGCATTACACGGGTCATTTGGAATAAATAGGAACCGTCATGGCACACTTAAATGGAAAACTAAAAATTATATTATAAAAAATACTTACGTTTAAAATGTCACTTATTTGGTATCGTTGAATTCAGAAAATTATGCAGAATTCAAAAATGCAATAATATATAGGGTGTTCTATTTAAAAATCGAAAGTTAGTGTTACTTCCGGCGAAACTGGAAGTGAAAAAAAATCACTTGTATGTCAAAAAGTGCCGCTTATTATGTATATAGGATAGCCCAAATTTCAATTAATTATCTTCATAATTAAAGGAGAAAAGGGGGTATACCTATTCCTATTACACCCGGTATATCGTCTCTGAATTTTACAGGTTTCTCAGGATTTCTAGTTTGGTGGAAACCCTATTGTAAGTCAAAGCATCTATTATTAAGAGAAACCTGATACCAACCTTATAAGATTTGTCAACAAAATTATGATCTAGACAGCCAACGCGTAAAATTTTATTCATTTAAGGTGGACTGTGTTTTAATACTATTTCAAAGATTATTTCAAACTTATTTACAACATAAATAACGTCGGCAACTTTAATGGCGGTAAAAGAATCAAAGTCGCTGACGGTTTTTATATTGTAAATAAGTTTTGCATAGTTATAATGAACTTTGCATGGTTATAATTCACATGCAAAATTGCATATGTAAATTGCATTTTGTATATATATATATTTCGAAAATGAATCACGTTCAAGTAAAAGCCCACATTTTAAGATTTTAGCAATAATTTTCAAATTTTTAATTGATAGAGTAAATACATTTGCATTTGTGATTTCATTAAAGACGGGGATGGTTTGTTTAAATTAATTTTAAGAGTGCGATGAAAGTTCTTAACACTTTCTACCCAAAACACAAACATAATGAAACAAAATTCCTTCAATTTACTATATTACACATGATCTTGAGATTAAGAACATTATTAACACCAAAATTTTTATATTTTCTTTATATTTACCTACTACATTTTGTAATGTGAATTTTGTCTTTTATTATGGTCAGCAAGTTTTTTTTATAGATTTATCTATATCCCTATTTTGTGATATCAATTTTATTGTAATAACTTTTAATGTAGGTTGTAGGTACCTAATAAGTTTTAAGTTTTCTAGATAAGAAGTTATCTGCTTGTTTGTTTGTGTTAATTTTATTATATTGAAACATAGTTCTGTTCTAATCCAGCATCATTTCCGTGTGAATTTTAATGTGAGGACAAACGTAGCAGTACTAATTAGAAAGTCAATTTTGCTTTGGGAAAATTTAGATGAGAAAGAAAGGAGCAGGAGAAGAAATTAAAGGAAGGTGTGCGTATGCTGGAAATTTTTGAAAGAACACATTAGAAGCTCTGTACGGTAAGCCTCGCGACAAATTTAGACACTCAATATGTCCGATCGAAGTTTTCCACGTATTTTACACGAAAAAAACTTAAAAAAGAATCAAATTGTTCAAAAATTATTACCAAACGATTATGAAAATCTTTTCAAAAGGAGAAATAGATTTAGAACAATCCGATTTTCTAAACAATGAAATCTCTCCACACCTAAAAACTTATGGTTTGGTGTGGAATTTCCTAATTTGACTTAAAGTTTACACCTCGCATCCTCAAACTCGATGCCTTTTATGCAAAAAAGAAGAACTTTTTTTAGTAAGTAAATGGGCTCAAATTAGAAACAAGCATGAATATATTTGATATAAATTTGTAGCTTAGTCCCCGCATATACGTCATTGGTAATGGTATTCCAAATATTTCAAAATAATTTTAATTCAAAACTCAATATGTAGGTATGGAATTTCATCTCCATAGCTCAATTCAGTAACAATTTCTTGGATATACCCTCAACATCCTGTATCTCTTATGAGTTTTTGGACATTCATATGAACTTTTTTTCACCAAACAACTCGAGAAATCTGAATTTTCGATACGCACTTAGGGAAACACCCCGTATAAAGATAAACAATATTTAAGAATCTCTTTTAGTATATTATGTCCCCTTGTTTATACCATAATTACATCACTTGAAAATAACTTTTCAAGAACTGAAAGGACCTGAATTGAAGTTTCAATCACATAAACAAAATTAAACACAAGTACACTGGCAGATTGTGAAGTGCCCTCAGCATTAACCTATTCGATAAGCGAGACCTTTACAACAGAAACAAATGTATTTCAACTAGAACATAATTTCGACAACAATAGCAGATCTCTGAACGCTAGAACGGCACTTTGGAGAAGCAAATTTGAGCCAGCATGCAATTAGGACATGACTTGCAATTGCTATTAACTCAATTTCGATGCGCGTTATTTGCTTGTATTAAGTGCTTGACTGCAGACCCTTACTTTCTGGCTTCCACACATTTCATGCTCATGATGTGTATTAATTAATGGATGGATTTTGATTAAATATTCCAAAAGTAAATGTTGTCAAGTGATAGATCAATATTAACCACTCTGCGTGCTTAAAGATTGCCACGGTTAAATTTTAAACAATTTCTTGTTACAAGTTTTCCACAAATAAATGAAACAGAAAAAACAACACTAAATATTTGTATTTTTATTACAGTAGCGTTCGAATAATTTGAATTTTGTTTGTACCAATATTTATTTTTATCTGCAAAACAGCGATAACACTATTTACAGAGAGAAAAAATCGTAAATAGCATATTATTTTGAAATTTGTTTCGCCAGCATGCAATATGGGATTTAAAATCGCCGGCAAACGAAAACTGGAGAAACTACGGACGATAACAACATAAAAACCGTATATAAACTTGCTCAAAAAAAGCTTGCTTTCGGAAGTTAAGGAAATATTTTTAAATGCATTTTTGCAATTTTGAAGACGGTGACAGAGTTGAAGATCTTCGATATTTTGCTCCGTTTAGAAGTTATTTTGCACAATTTATTCAAAAACATGCATAATAGTTATTTATGATACAAGTGTTAAAAATGACTTTATTTTGTTCGTGGAGTTGCTCCACTCGCTTCCGCTCGTTTCGCAAACTTCTCCACTCACAAAATAAAAAGTCATTTTTAACACTTGTATCATACAATGTTTTTTCTACAAACGCCATTAAAAGAATAATAAAGTTTCTTTAAAAAGATTTCAAATCCCTTTAATGGTTACCTCATAATTCTAGCAGTTTGTAGGATTTATGAAAGAAATAAATCAAGTTTGCCCGTTGTTTGACACATGCTTGTCAAATGTGAAAAACTATTGCAATATGATGAGTGCCAATATTAATTATAGTCCAGAAGGAAGCGAATCGATTCCTCAAGAAATTGAAGAAGCAGCTACAAGGGAACTTTGGATTTGTTGCCCACAAAATCCAAACAACAATATGAATTAGCGTACAAACGCTTTGTGGAACGGTGCGATCGGAACAATGTTGCAGGCAAGTACAGTGAAAATGTAATGTTGGCCTATTTCGAGCAAAATTCTAAAATTTGGAAGTCTTCAACGCTTTGGGCACATTTTTCCATGATAAAGGCTATGTTAAATGTCAAGAACAATCAAGATATCAATAAGTTTTATAAACTTATCGCATTTTTGATGCGCAAAGGAGAAGGATATCTTCCAAAAAAATCCAAAATTTTTACACGCCAAAATATTGATAAGTTTGTTGCAGAGGCGCCAGATAACAAGTATTTGATGTTTAAAGTAGCTGCTGTAATGGGTATACTAGGCGCGTGTCGCCGTAAATAACTTTGTCAAATGAGTTTAAACAATATTGAGGATTTAGGAAATACACTACTGGTAAACATTCCAGATAGCAAGACTAGAGTTTCAAGAACCTTTAGAGTCGGTTGTGGTTCAACCAAAGTCCAAATGAACTTCATTTAAAATCCAAAATTACGATTGTTGTAATAACCGTAATCTTGGATTTTAAACGAAGTTCAGTTGAACTCTGGCTAAACCACATCGATGCAACCGGCCCTTTTACTGTTATTACTAAGACTAATATTGACTTATATCATAAGTACTTAGCATTACATCCAGCTCATGTCAACCACCAACGTCTTTTTATTAAATACAATAGTAACAAATGTACGATTCAACCTGTTGGAATAAATATTTTTGGAAAGATGCCTACAGATATTGCAAGATTTTTGAAATTACCAAATAGTGAACTTTACACCGGACATTGTTTCCGTCGGACATCCGCCAGCTTGTTAGCAGACTCTGGTGCAAATTTATGTACAATAAAAAGACATAGAGGATGGAAAAGTTTGAGTGTTGCAGAAGGATACTTGGAAGATTGGTTAGAAAACAAAAAGAGGATTGCTTGTCACATTCTTCCAAATAATTGCCCTTCTTCTAACAATTCAGAAATAGAGCATATTAATAGTATTTCCTCCACTGCTTCAAGTTCAACTTCAACAATTTCTTCTTGTGAAGTAGCTTCCTCACAAAGGATAAATATTACTAATTGCTCCAATTGTATAATTAATATAAATATTTCTAAATAACTTATGACAAACGACTTGTCATTTTACTTTTTGCACTAGTGTTAAAAGTAAATCATGTGATCATTTTTAACGCCAGTTTATATAATATTACATTTTTAATTCAATTATGCCGTGTTAAAAATTTAGTTTTTAATGGTGTTTGTAGAAAAAACTACTTAATCTGAAAATAATTAAATAAAAAATAAATTTCAACCGAACGAAATAAGATGTATATTTATTGAAAGGTCGCTGGTCGAAAAATGCCAGTTGTGACGAAAATGGGTCGCTGGCGCTGGTTCCTGCAAGATCTTTGTGGTCGAACAACTTTCAAGATTTAATTAAAATTAAGGGGTTGATTTCAAAAACTACACGTCCATAAATTCGAAATTTGTGTTACTGGTGACATCTCGTACAGTAATGGGATAGCTTTCAAAAGCAAGGTTTGGTTTTGTTAAAAATAACACATTTACATAAATATGATGCTCGGTAAATTAGTGAGTTCTACAAAACCGGCATTAGTCCACATTGTTTCTAACAAATACTGCACTAGTCCAGAACAAATGTAGTTTCTTTCAGAAGCAGTCAAGTTAAACTTAAATTATAGAAAACAAATTTAATATTATGAGTCATTAACTAACCTAAAAATCATTTATCTGAATCTTATGTGAGTATTGTGACTTGTGAGTGATTATTTATCAAGAATTTTGATTAATATATTGTAAAAATTAATTACAATGGACAATAACGTTAAAACTAATAATTGCCCAGCAAGAAAGCCTAAAAAAGTGAGACAATCTACACAAATACGAGAAACGAAAGTAAAGGATTAGCACACGTTAACCATAAATACAGACATGTTGACCAATGCACTACTGGACCCGACTGCAGGTTTGTTTTATTGTATAATACTTACATAAGAATATGTATCCTAATTTAAGAATGTTTCTTAGATGTAAGCTTTTTAAGTGTTTTGAAAAAAATTTCTCCTGAATTAAAACTCGACCTTTTGCAACAATTTAACAAAATGTTGTCAAAAAATCACCAGGATAGTCATGTTTCTCAAGAAAAACAAAAACCACTATCGTATTTATATAAAGTGAGGCATAAGGCAAAGAAATAAATGTATGTAAAAAAAGCATTTATCAGTCTATACGGAATTACAATAGGAAGACTCGGAAGGATTCAAAATTCGTTGGTAATCTTTGGGAAGGCTCCAACAGACTGCAGAGGTCGTCATAATAATCGCACAAGCGCATATCCAGTGGAAGTCGTTCCCCTCATCGAAACGCATATTAAAAGCTCTCAACTAAGACAATTTCATTATACCCGACGGAAGAATCCAGAACGAATGTCCATACAAAATTATACGGCAAATTTTTAAAACTAAATTTAATATAAAATTTGGGTTTCGACGCTCAGATACCTGCGCTGATTGTGACTCATTTCTGCATAAACTGAACGACAAAAATATAACAGACCTTGAAAATTCTGAAATAATAATTGAGAAACAGTTGTACTTGCGAAAAGCAGAGGCTTTTAAAAATATAAAAAAAATAAAAATAAAACCAAAGCCCAATTTGGTAAAATTTTCTGCTTAACATTTGTTTTTATGCAGAACCTTCCTTTCCCTAACATACCGACATATCCTGGTTTGTATACTAGGCAGTTGTGGTACAATGTTTTTGGTATTCATGACTTAGCAATTAATAATGTCACCATGTAGACATACCATGAGGGAGAGGCCAAAGAAGGTGCCAATGAAGTCACCTCAACGCTGCTGCATCATTGCATCATCTAAATAATACCGATTTATTTTCAAGACATTTAGTTCTGTTCACTGACGGATGTCCTGGACAAAATAAAAATTACGTCACGCTACATTTTTTATTCATGTTAATGCATTGCTTTTAAGATCTTTGACTCATTAACCTATATTTTTCCAATAAGAGGACACACGTATTTGCCAAACGATCAACATTTTTCTTTAATAGAAAAGAAAAAAAAAGAAATTGGAAAAAGCTGAATTACCGGAAGATTGGGACAAAATTATTCTCCGCGCCCATGAGAAGCCTTCACCTTTTAACTTAGTAAAGATGGATACCTCTCATATATTTGACGTTAGAAAAGCAACAGAATCGTCTTTCGTGAAAACGGCCAAGCCTCCCATAAAAATAAAAAGCATACGAATGTTGAAAATCGAAAAAGATACTTCTATTGTCTATGTGAGAGATTCATATCACGGCCCTTGGAGATCTAGTATTGTTCGTACAAAAATTCGTATTCCCATTGAACTTGAACTACAGCGCTTATATGAGGTACTAAATAAAATATCTCCTTTGAAAATACAAAACTTGAAAAGTCTTATGGGGTTTCTTGAGAAACATGAAAATAAAACGTTTTATGAGGACATTTTTATGGCAAATGGCACTAATCACATTACTAAAAAAGATGAAGTACCAGACATTGGTGAAGATGATAATAGTAGTGGGTGTAAAGATTAATATTTAAAGTATTATATCGGTATTTTGTTTAAAATAAAATGTTTTTTACCAAAAAGATATTTATTCTCTGGGAAAAAGTACATATATCCAATTTTTTTTCCCCAGTCAACTTCCTAAAATGATTGAAGTAATTATTTTTACAACACTGTATCAGAAAAACATCCTTAATCATTGGGTAAAACTTCAAGTTCGTAGATTTATTGGTTATCGGTAAAAAGTTTTTCTTCATTATCTCGTAATCAATTTTTTGGACTAGTGCTGTTTTTGAATTCAACGCCTCAATTATTGCTGTTCCACGTGTGCTTCGGTTGAATTTTGGGGACATCCGAGGCAGAGTGCAGACATCTAACTATTCGAGGATAGGTCAGAAAATGGCAAGATGGAGGGACTGTTCGGGACAAAACAAGAACGGGTCCTACAAAATCTGGAAGAACGCATTCTGCAAAAGAAGTCTCAGAAGAATTTTTTATCCATACAAGATACAAGTTATTTAAGAACTTGATGCCAGCCATAAAAAAAATCGACTGGAATATTTTCAGATTACTCTGAACAAAATTCGAAACAATCCTGAATTGCCAAATATTGACGCCTGACAAAGAAAGCTGGGTAGTAGTTATTGGTCCGACATAAATCTTAGAAACATTTATGAAATATCACTACATAGTAAGGTGATTGTTTGATGAGCTACCGGTTTAATGGGATTCCAACAATATGGAGCAACTGCACATTCCACTCGCCCACCTTTAGAAACATTACATTAATTCTTTTCTTGATGTTTAATTTCGCATTTTGGAGATGTTTCCTGGCCGTCACAGAGCTTAGACTTAACAGCCCAGATTTTTTCTTATGGGTCTAACTAAAAGAAAAAAATTGTCCAAACGTTTCAACAACACAGAGGAATTAAAAACCGTAATCGTGCTATAAATCAATCCATTACCGAGGATATTTTGTCTAAAGTAATGAAGAATTTCACCGAATGACTTTGTGCATAAAAATGGTAGACATTTAAAAGTATATATTTAAAACACAGTTCAACAATTGATATTCTTTAATACCTAACCTATTCCCACAAATTGAACATCAAATTCACATAAGGCTAATAATTTCACTTAAACTTTATATTTACATGGATCTTTTACGTGCTCACATCGCAGATACACGGAACCCAGTTATATATCCTTTTCGTTCATCCACTAACCTCATCGATTTGGCTATGCCCGATTTTGAACCCAGGCAGTTTGGGTGGAAGCATGCGTCACTGTTCCTCACACCACCAAGTCAATCAATGCAACATTTATAGTTCTCATACATCAGCTACATCCATTGGCGACGCTCCGAATAACATTCATACCGGGTACATAATGCACGGGGCACAGGTCTGAACCTTGAGGCACATTTTAAGATACATTTAATGTATTAGACATGAATCCATTAATTTCTACCGCCTATTTCCTTGGCTAATTTTTCATCGAGCAAATCGTATTGTATAAGATCGAATTACTCAAGTACATAAATAAATATATTTGTCATTTCCATCTAAACTGAAATTATTTAGAAATCTAAATATTGCAGTTTTGCTATACTGCTCACCATATAAAATACTAAACTTTAAAGGAAATCCAGTTTTACTTACGGTAAATGCAAGAGACTAATATTTTTGATATAAACGACAGTTACATGCTTTGGGTAGATAAATTGTATTATCAATGAATTATGCAGACAAAATTTAAGAGTTAAAACTTATTTTTATAAAATGTTGAGAAAATACACTAGAAACATTTATCTAAAACAATTTATTGGTAAATCATTATCGGTCTTCAATTTTTACGGTATCATGTCACCTTATTTTCAAACTGAAATGTTATAATCATCAAACAAAAAACCCGTTAAAATTAATTTATCAGTTTTTTAACCTAAAAGTTTTCCATTTAAAATTGTCTTTTTATTTTATTTATCTGTGCTGGAAAATTAAATTATTTGCCTCACTTATTCTTGACAGCTCTATTCTGTCTATTTTATTTTGCACCATAAACTCCTAAGTAATTTTATGATGGAAAAATTTTAAATAATAAAAAAAAACACCGCTTTACGAAACTTTTTTTGTCGACAGTCCATTATTGTAAACTTACCCTTTGGTTCTTATGTCTTACTCATAGGATCCCATCGATTTGTAAATTACAAAAGCAGTAAATATATTTAGGACCAATATATATTATAAATGTATAATTTTTATTATTATTTTTTGAAACAATATCTTAGGAAGGTAGCGATGTAATTTCGGCTGAGCAATCTTCGTGAAAGTAACGATAAAAATACTGAGATCACCAACAATACGTCGATATTCCTGAGAGGTAAGTGAATTATTCTGGTGTCTGTTGAAGCTACTTTTGTGTTAGCGTCTCATTAAAATTTCTACTCCACTTCCGGATCGAATAGTTCAAGTTGGTCTGTGTACATCTTAAGTATAGTTGAAAAGTTTGGTCTCTGATAGCAGAAACTGGTTGTCATCTGCTAAACTGCATAAAGTTTGATATTGCAGAGAATGTCATTAATATGAAGAAATAATATAGTAGGTTAAAGATGGAACCTCACGGAACACCAGTGTTGGTAATGAACTTTTCTAACGATGTTTTTTATCCTTTTTGACGGTCCAACAGAATTCAAAATATTTCAATCAATATATCTTCGTTATTAATATTACTGGGTAAATTACTGTGAAAAAGTAAATTAAACAGTAATATCTATGGTGAAAAGTGTGAGTTAACATGTAGGGGAAAATCTATTTTGAAGAAAGTTCGGCAACTTTTATATCAAAATCAAACAGCACGAATACGTACCTATATTAATTGAAGTTTGTAGGAAACTTTTTATTTATTTCGATCGAGAGGATATTGGTCCATTTATTTTTTAATAATACCACCTTAATCACCCGTAAATACCAGTAAAAAAAATTAATCGTAATATTTGAAAATTTGTTGGTCTGATAAACGTTATAAGTTATAAGTATTATTATTTCCATTTGGCACTTAAGAGTTTCTAAGCGTTTTTGTAACTAAGAAAAATTATCAAAAACAAAAAAAATACAAAAATTCAAAATAATTACAATGGAAAAGAAATTTGTTTCTTTTTGTTTTATCTCAAATAATATCTGTAGCTCCATTACGAAAAAGTTCTATAAGCTTTTCTCACGTTTGAAGTTCGTCATATTTTTGGTAAATGAACCCATATCAGGAGTGTAGTGAATATGGAATCTGGTACGTTTATTTTTAAATTTGCTAGAATAGTATTATTAGCATGGGCGCCGCCAGGGAGGGGCAAGAGGAAGCAGTTGCCCCCTGGAATATGACAAGTTATCAAATATAACGATAATTTACTGGAAAATATCACTTAGTGTATTTCCCGTGGAAATACACTGCGATTGGTTTTCAGTTCGACTAACATACCGTGTGTAAAACGGCTAATGTAGCCAACTGTTAACAAAGACCGATTAAACAAGCAAGATGGACGTAACAATGTGAGTGATTGTAGCTGGCTGGTGGGGCATAGACCGAGCCAGCCCCTATGTTCGCTGGGTGTGTCTTATTCCATCTCATTTTATCCTAGTTCGCAGCTATGGCTCGTATTTTTTTCTAACTGGCCACACTGTAACTGTCCGTTTTGGGACAGTTACAGTTCCTTATAAACTAAATAGAATGGTTTGAGTTATAGATTAAATTCCATATCGATTAAAATTATTTTAGGAAACCCTATTATATTACCCATGTAGTGTGGCGCTACTGTGTAAATTTTGTTGGCTAAGAAGCTTCGTCGCGTACGGAACGGACGATTGTCGGATAGTGCTCTAGCGCGGAGAGATGAGATAGAATCACCGCAGAGGCAAGGCTGTTTAAGTGGGCAGAATTTCAAAGAATGTAGAAAGGATTGTTTAAAAACAAAATGAGTGATTAATTGGTACACGAGATATGAGGATGATGCCCAAGTGATTTAAAGTTAGTGAGTTCGAGTATGTGTTAGAAATCCCAGGCCGTTCATATTTTGCAAAGGTAATGAGTAAGAAATTATTTAAGTCGTGCACGGCAACTGAAATTACGTAAATTCATCCGATCCTAAATTTATAGAAACTAGGTACCTGCCTACCTAGCAATGATGATACATTAACTTGTGTTAGATGGAAGTGCTCGCTAGTGTAAAAAAAAATTTAACTGACTTTAATGATTTGCAAATCTGTCCGTATTTCTGAACTTGAATTATAAACTATATTTGACCCTTTCTTGTAATTAATGAGTAACGAAATGAAAGACTGTTGGAAGTAGTTACACGTTTTTCCATCTTTTAACCATAACAGGTGGGCTAAGTAAGAAAGAGACTTTGGTAAGGACTAAAATTAAAATATGGTGGCGCCCAAAAACAGTTAATTAAGTTGGTATGATATTTTTGCGGGTAAATCGACGATTGCCGTCTATTTGAGTTTGTCTAGTAAACTACTAGCTTCCTCTCCCGGAGAAAAGAGTCATAAATTGTTTTTCTGAATAAATCTAGTTGGTTATTAACTTTTGTTTTATTCTTTAAAAGTTGATTTCACTATTCTAATGATAGGGCGAATAATCCACGTTACAACACTTGGCGCTAGACGTATGGTATGTTTATTTAGTTCCCCAAGATTGTATAGCACAAAAGGTAAATCTGGCAATATTTGGCAACTATGTATTTCACAATCTGACCGTAGACTTAAGACAGATAGTCCGTGCTAAGGATAGCGATATGCTCCGTTTTTTCTTTATATTTTTATTCCTTTTATAGCCATGGGTCTCAATGTATGATTTATGCGCTATAGAATAAGATTATTTTGTTACCAAAGTTGTTGATTTGTTTTTAGTTTTCATTTTTTATTTTAATACCAAAAATTTGGTGTAACGAGGAGCATGGTCTTTTCAATTTTTTAGAGTTTATTTTCGTTTTTATTTTTACATAAATGTACTGAAAATAAAAAATGCGTTGACTGATTTCTTTTTGTTTTTGAATTTTGTTTTAGTTTCATTAACAAGGATCAATGTTCACATTTGTTTTTTAGAGACACCTCTCCCTGGAAAATTTTCTAGCAGCGCCCATGATTATTAGGTGACAATTTTATCACTAATATAGATATTCATAACTGAGGAACCAGGTTTTCATTTAATGTGAAGGAATAAAACCAAATTATATTTTCCAATATAATAATTTATTTATAAGATCGTAATTATAAATTTTTTTTAACAAAATATAAAAAACATTAAAATACATAGATAATAAAAGAATAAATATAGATAATCATGATGTAAATAATCCTTCAAAAAATGCACGAATTTAACATTATATTTGGCTTATACATATAATATATCATTTAAAATTTTGTAACATGAATAGCTAAAGATAATCTCTTATTATAATATATCGCGCCAAATTAACGAAGCATTTTAAATGCATTAAATTTTATTTTTATTACTGATCTTACATCAAAAAGAATAACCCTGCTAAATATAATTTTAAAGCTTCTATAAAGAATCTAAACATGTATATATACATTCTTTATTACATAAAGAACTTTTAAATTTTTACTTACAAAATGGAAGATTTATATTTAAAGGGAAAATACAAAAATGTGTTATGATTAGTGAGTAACTGCAATAAAGTGGTTAATAAAAATCTTAGAAAATATTGCTCCCTATAATATAAAAGTATTTTTGAGCACTTTCATAAAAAAAACTAACACCTAAAAGAACATGTGGTTCCAATGTGTACAAGCCGCCCCAAATTCGGCATTCAATACTTAAGAGATGAGGGTAGTCAAATTTGGCAAAGCTATATTCAACGGAAAACAATAATCTAAAAGTTGTTTGATTTATTTTTAGTCAATCAAAATATTTCGTTTCCATCAAGGGCTGCTGGTGAATTTCGCAATTTTTATACTGAAAAAAAATATGGAAATTTGTTTGGTTTGGTTTGTCAAAAATGAGCAACAAAATGTTTCGATTAGGAAATTAAAAAACTCCTGCGTGATAAAAACAAAATTGGGTGTGCTGTTTTCTTTATAGTGACTAAAGACACATTACATATTTAATTAGATTATTTCCTCGACCAAATTTGCAATTTTCCAAACTAAATCGTCGTTCTATCTCTTGTAAATCCGAATTGTACGTCCACATTTGGGACGCTGTACAATATTAGACTGCCACACAGATAACACTTATGCTGCCTTGAATGTACCGTAATTTTATTCATATAAAAAATTTAAATCTACAAAGTTACTAAGTAATTTCAAATTGCGCATTGCTTTCATTATGTTGTTATAATGTAATGTGTTTCCAAATAGTGATTTAATACATATTTCAGTATAGAATTACGGCACAATAAAAATATTGCAAATGGCCAAAAAGCATTGGCAGTGTTTATCGTATTAAATAAACAGGACTAGCCCGATTAAATTAAATATTTACAACAAAATCAATATTATATAATATCACCATAAATTGAAGACAAATCTCAGGAAAGTATTTACTTGTACATTACTTACTTCTTTTTATTTACAACATAAGCTAAGAGAACTGGATATATTTTTATTATGAAACGGAAATAATTCTAGAGTAACTAAGTTACATATAAACAATAATGTGAGTGACTCCTAATTGACAAGAAAATTGATCTGCTATATCGCAACAGCAAGTGCAAAAACGATTAGAAAAATATTAACAAATTCTGTTATTGGTGCTTTAGGTGCGGACATGTCTCAAATACGATGTGTTATATCTGCGTATTTTGCAGACCGGTAATTTTTTCCAAAGATACATATTTTCATGAAATTCACATCCGATCAGGAATATTTAGATGGCATGTTTCATAATTGTATAAATAATTGATTTCTGACTCTTGAAATAAAACCTAGTTGATTTAATTGTACTTACCTATATAACAAAATGGTCGTATCGCGCTACAAAGTTGTTAAAACAATATAGTTTTTTTTTTAATTGATTTGGTAAATGAATTTTATAATAACAATTTTCTAATACCCTTTTCAACTTTCAACAATACAGAAAAGCAAAAACCAACCCCTTATTGGAACAAACTGCTTTATAATTTTGTAGATATAGATTTGAAGTTTTTCATATCTTGCAGTTTCAACAAAAAAAAAGTCTAACTCAATTACTTACAAACCTCTATTTTGTCTTGAACCACAATATTTTGGATCATTTTTGTAAAAATTGTTTACTTTTGACAGAAAAATGTAAAATGTCATGTATAAAAAGATTATTGGGAATTTAAGTGTAAAATTGTCACTGAAGGAAAAATGTGGATATCACAATCCACTATCACTATTTTCCCAAGATAGATGCCAGCTTTGTTTATATCACCAAATAGCTGTTGTATCATGGAGAAAACAGATAAAAGAAAAGTATGAGAGAAAACAAAATTGATTGGAAAAGCATTAACTTCGGCAACACGTGTCTATTTCAATACCAATATACCTAACCTAAAAATGTCTTAGTAAGACATTTTTAGGTTAGGTACTCGAACAAATTTGCAAAAAATAGAGCAGAATTACTGAATTCACTCACCGACTTTCGATTAATTTAATAACATGTATTTTTCTACCAAAGAGAGAACGCACAGAAGCAATTAAAATGAATGTAAATAAACCAAGAACCAGCTGATTATTACTTGTGTGATCGTAAAGCCTCAGATTAATAATACTAGGAGATGAGTAACAAAACATAAAAAGTTGTCGATTCATCTACATCCCACGCGAGATACGTAAATATTATCGCTGGTTTAATTCCTATGGGTCAGAATCATGAACACAGCACGAAGAAACCCGATCGATGCCCGATCTATCACCGTCTTGACCACAAATAGTGTTGTGTAAGACGACGTCTGTCATTTTAATCTGTGCTTTAAGTGATTTTAAAGTTTTGTTATTTGGTATTGTGATTAGTAATCGATTTTAGTTATAAAAAATTTATTTACTCAATATTTATTGAGAAGCAATGACTAATAAGTGTGTAGTGTGCGATCAAAGAGGAAACCACGGGGTTGTTTTCTTTTCACAGGTAAGTAAACAAAACAAATCACGGCCGGCATAATGCGAAAGTGTGAAAGCTCAAAAATAACTAAAATAAATGATAGTTTTACAAAAACAACAACATTTGATTCCATTTGAACAGTAAAAAAAATCCACATTTTATCAAAAAAGATACTTATACAAAAATATTTATTTTAACATCAATGGAAATTTCATTCTTAAGGTTGCTCACAGACTGTAGATGTTTCAAAGTCAATTGATATTTTTTAAATTTAATTTTAAAGGTTATTAAAAAATGTGGTTATTTTCAGATTTACCGAGAATCTGGAGAAAAGAGAAAGTTTTCTGAAAGCTCTCAAAATGGAAAATGCCAGTAAGTGGCACTACGTGTGTTCACAACACTTGTAGATAGGTACCTACAGAGCATCAGTTGTTTTGTTGATATGTTAGATTTATTGCAGTGATGTAGGATTGTATATTTCAAAGAAATCTCATTTGTTTCAGCATTGAAAATATAATTCCTTTGCCACCATCAGTACCCAAGACAGGAAGGTATATTAAATTTAAATATACAGGGCCCGCCACTTTAACTCCCCTAGTCCTTATTTTTTTTTATTTTTTAAGCAACGGCCATGTCCGGCACATCAAATATAGATATTTTTAAGTTCTTTAGTAGCATGCAGTGATCCAAAATTTTTTTTATTGAATCATCACTGTATATTTATATTTAACATATCGTGCTATCTTGGGTAGTAATGGTGGTGAAGGAATATAATTTTCAATGCTGAAACAAGTGAGATTTCTTTGAAATATACAAACCTACATCACTGCAATAAAAGTAACATATCAACAAAACAGTTGATGCTTTGTAGGTATCTACTTTATATTATTTTATGAGCTATGAATGAGTGACTACTCACAATATTATTAATTTTCAATATAATTCTCTAATAACCTGGACAGTACGTGTGATGAACCTGGTGATAGTGTTGCCAGGGGGAAAAATTGAACAGTACTGATTTTCAAGACTTTTAATCCAGATATTTTAATAGTATAAACACTTTTTTTAAGTGTTATGAACACATGAAGTGCAATTTACTGACATTTTCCATTTTGAGAGCTTTCAGCCAACTTTCTCTTCTCACCAGATTCTCGGGAAATCTGAAATAATTTTTAATAACAACCTTTAAAATTGAATTAAAAAAATATCAACAGACTTTAAAACATCTACATTTTGTGAGCTACCTTAAGAATGAACTTTCCATTCAAGATAAAATAAATATTTTTGTATAAGTATCATTTTTAATAAAATGTGGTTTTTTTACTTTTCAAATGAAATCAAATGTTGTTTTTATTTTTTGTAAAGCTAACATTAATTTTAGTCATTTTTGAGCTTTCACACTTTCGCATCACGCATTATGCCGACCCTTATCGGTTTTGTTTACTTACCTGTGAAAAGATAAACAACCCCGTGGTTTTCCTCTTTGGCTCCACACTACACACTTTTTAATCATTATTTCTCAATAAATATTCATTAAATAAATCTTTATAACTAAAAATCGATTACTAATCAGTACCCAATAACACAAAACTTTAAAATCACTTAAAAACAACAGAGATTAAAATAGCAACAGCAGAATAGCATTGAAAAATACATTCCTCACGCAAACAAATTTTGTATACACCTATTAAGTTTTAAGTTAGACAAAAAGCGGTTTGTTTTGGATACGTTGATATGTAAACATGCAAATTGTTGTTTATGTATCGGTCATAATAATCAGTGTATCTCTTATGGGTGTTACTTATCTTTATATTATTAATCTGAGCGTAGCCATATACACCGTGGTGATTTTAGTTCCCAATAAGTATGTTGCTGTTGCTAATTATTGTGATATTTTTGGACGTAAACGACGCATTTCTGACATTTTCTGTGTAATTGTTGAGTTAATTTTAAAATGGCTTTCCAGTACAGTTTTGAGGAGTAAGTCGACACTAGTCCTTCCTAGATCTGGAATTTTGTGGATGTAATTACCGCGAAAACGCCCGTTTGCATTAGAAAAGGTTTCATAACCGTCAAACACCAAACCGGCGACCATTTGCTCCTGTTAAAAGGCAACTTCGTGAAACAAGTCGGTTGAAACACAGAAAAATTAATTTTGGTGATTCCGTTTGTTCGAAGTGGAAGCAGAAATTCTCGAAATGGTAGATGAGATTCCGGGCATCAGTACCAGAAAAGAATATCAAACTGGAATTCCTAAGAATATGACAAATGCAACAATTAGGAATCATCATCCTTATCCCTACTGCAGTTTATCAAATATGATATAAACAAAATACATTCAAAAATAACCGCTTTTTCTGACATATTTTAGGAAACTCGTACATATTTTTTTCAAATTCTAGCAAAATAAGTATGTAATAATGCAGACATAACGTTTTTTTTTTTAGTATTTTTTTTACAAAGTCGTTCATGTGATTTAAGACTCATATTCAGGGGTCACTTCGTTTGAATCTTAAAGTAGCCTACAACTTATTCCTGTTTTATTCTCCAGTTCTCATGGCATATCAAATATAAACAAAATACTGCAGATGCAATGTTTTAGGACATACTAAATTAATTAATATTATGAACTCGTCAATTTAACCTGTAATTTGTTTTCTGTTCATTTTACAAAAATATGAAAAAATTGCAATTCTGAGGTCCTCAAAATTCTGCATAACTATAAATTTTACAGAAAATGCCGAAATTGCACCAGAAAACCACAGAGGCCTACATTGATAAATGACACGATCTGACCAACACTATTTTTCTGCAAGTTGATCCCAGCAAAAACGTAAATAATGTTAAGTTCTTTTTAAAGAAACTTAAGGGCGAGATTTCTAACGAAACTTAGTACATAATTGGAATACTTTTCTAGGTCTAGTTTGGGTTTTACCTTTTTCACTTTTCTTCTTGAAGGCGCGGGCTTTCTCACAAAATGGGGAAAATGAAAATCTTGTAGGAACTAAATTTGTAGTAAATTTGGCATACAAATCATTAATAAACTTATCATAACTTTGTATATTACAAGATGGTCTAGGGTGGTTTGGGATGAAGGGGTTGACGCAGCCCTCAGAATATCAGGCATATATATAAAAAAATAATACTGGTCAGAGCGTTCCATCTTCCTATGTACAATCGCATGGTTAAAGGTCGTCGATGTAAATTCCGGCCCCCCTGTAGATAGGCCATGTATTAGTTTTATCAGCGTACGTAATTACTTTCCTGAGACCCAACACAGTAAAAGCTAATTAAGATTTAGATAATAAATACTAATTATCCTTGCATATCACCAAAGTTCACTTTTGTTGGTGTTTTCTGATGGGGAGCATCCACCGGATCAGCTGCGATCGATAATGTTAAAGGTTTCATTTTCAAAGGGTGGCCATTCAGTTTCACATCTGCATTGCGCGTAGAAGTGTCTTTAAAATCTCGGCTATGAGAAGATACGGCTCCGGGGCTAACCGCAGGTTTGTGGCTATCTCGGTTACTTTTGCTTTTGCTTGTTACTTGGTCTCTTAAAGCCATTTGATAGGCAAGTTCAAAAGCCTGGCCCAAAGTTAGAATTATATCTATAGCTTGCTCCTGTGGATTTATTAAATGCAATGTCATGAAAGGGAATTTCCGTGGATACCTAATGTTAAGTTTAATTTTTAGGCTAGTTCGATTAAAATAATCTATGATTTGTAAGATTGTAGGCAACAGTAAAAAACGTTTCAAACAATATATCACAAGTTGTAACCTAGTGAGATTTGAGCAAGTTGAAATGTTTAAAAAAAGAATTTTATACAAGCAACATAAAGAGCGGAAATTTTGTAAAATTTACAAAAAATGAAATCCAAATTTTCGACTATTTTTTTATTAGCAATATTGGAAGATAAAAAAAAGGAAAAAATGAAGAATTGTGAATTTACTACTTTCAAGGCTAAAAGGTGTTACAACTCGTTTTGTTATCCTCAGCAGCCATTTTTTAATAATAAAACTAATAAAAATACATTAATCCTTTTCCAGATTTTACGACACATTATATCCCAATGCAGTACGTCCGTCATTAAAATTCGCCCTGGAATTTTCACCCAATTCGCATCAGGTAGAAAAACGTTGACTAAATGTTCATTTTGACTTCATAATTTCTTAAATATTATCAAATTTCATGGATTGTAAATTTATTCTGTAACTTTTTTTTGGACAGTTTTCATGTAGTTTAAAATGCTTAAAAATAACTCCGACATTTTTCTCAGAATATACGAGATCAAGTGGGATTAAGAGATTCTTTAAAGTTTTCAGCTTTTGAAAGTACAGTCATAAATAAAACATTTACAGAACCTACATATCCCAAATTAGTCAATTTTGGCTCATATCTAACTGACATGCATTATTAATATTATGTTTTACTAATCAATTTTTGTATTTTCTATCTAATACATCTAGCGATGTACTATTTTATTATTAAATACATTATTCTTTATTTTTTGTTTGAAGAACCTTACCTTCAATGACCGTTTTTATAATGTAAAACCTAAAACGCTGAAATAACTCTGGCTAAAAATAAGGTTATTATAAGTGAGGATTTGAAAAATATATTCTTATTTAATAGGAAGAAAAACTAATTTTGAGAAACTTCGTCGAGAGGAAAGCAAAAGGTTCTAAATAAGTATAGATAATTATCAAGGGCAAAAAATCCATATCAATTCTTTATTTCTGATCTTGAATAAATCATATTAACGTGGCTTTGTCAATTATGATTTCTGATAATAAATCTTCACCCATTTAAAAAACCTTTTTGTCAATACCTGAGCAAAAATATCTTTAATTTATGAAACCGCATAGATAAAGCTTAGGTATGTTTTCTGATTCTATTTTATTTTGTCCAAATCATGTTTGGTAAATGCAAAAGTAATAAACATATCATAAATAAGCTTTCATATAGAAAAAATTAAGTTATTGTGTAACTATTTCATATGATGATATGAATAACTTATCTGACTTTTAATTTAATAATCTGATCCAAAAGTACATCAAATATCTTAAATCGCGGGACTCTTGCAGTTGAATATCGAAATAAAGATTAAAAATGAAACTCATACATTATATACGACAAAGGACCCAAAGTGGATCCTTACGGTATACCATAGCCTATATCGGCACTGTACATCTTCGGAAACTAAAGGTTTAATAAAAGTTGCAAATATTCGGAACGGTTTATGGCGACTTTCAACTTTTTTTGTTGTTGAAAATAAGAAATCTTAATGTTATAATCAAGTAAAATCAGAATTGCAACTTGGTGACAAGATCAGTAACATTTATTATGCTAGCACCACTGGATTTAGATGTAGCCTTAATAGCTATATTATTTTATGCATGGTAGGCCCGCCTCAGTGGCAAATACCTTCTTGGCATATTTGCTTTTGCAAATAAAAGTAGGTGCTTTCCGCATCTAGTCATGTTGAATGGTTGTAATAAGAGTTTGCAGATATTCAATTCAATGCAATAGTCTATTTTTTTTTAATTTTATGTATTTTCAAGTTCTTTCCTGTACGTTATAAGAACAATTATTACATATTTGGGTATCTTCTGAAAAAGTAAGCTATATTAGGAGCTGCTGAGGATAATAAGCGTTCCGAAATTAATCTGGCTGCAAATTAGTACTACCGTATCGAACAATATCTATTTGTAATTTTTCTAACGATTTTTTTTTTCAAAATTAGGGAATGTCGCGGCCTTTAACTAGGTTTTAAATAAGACTGTTGTTTAAAAAGAAGTTTAGTTACTTACTAGTATATTTTGAAAAAGTTCTTTTGACGCCCTTACATTGAAAATATATACGAATAACAATAATCTAATAAGTACTTTATACTTACAGGTGAAACTGCTTGGAATACGTGACAGTAGAATGTATCTGCATCTTTTGAGATATAGGCAAAATAACATTGATTTTCGTTATCCTGGCACACGCAATTCATGTTTTTGATTTCGTGTTCACAGATGATTTTCTGAAATTACAGAAACGTTTTAAAACAAACCAAAAAATACAATCATGTTTTAGTATACCTGAGCAATGGGGTTAATAAATTTTACGCCCCTGTAAGATATAGACAAACATATCTCTTCACTAGGATGATCTTTAGATTTCATAACTTTTTGTATGGATTTTTTTAGTGGACTCGGTTCCTTTGAACTCTCGTATTACTGTTGAACCCAAATACTAAAACAATACCTTTATTACTAGAAATTTATACGTCGACGACTCATACTTACATTTGCAGAGTACTTTACGTATCCGGTTATTAAAAGTATCGGTTGATGCCTCCACTGAGATTTTATAGAATTACTGCCCCCGACAAAGATTTCTGCTGGCGACTTCTTTTCCGGTTCTACGTTTTTCTTAACTGGGGGCGGCGGAGCAGGTCTAGATTTTTTATGCCTATGCCTAATCGTTCCAGTGTTGCTATTAACCGAATGGGTTGAGGGTGAAGGCATTTCTACGACTGGTTGATTACATTTCTGCAACGAACTCTTTAATTATAGACCGGTGAAAATTATGATCGCACAGATGGAGTTCATATTTTTTGTTTGTTGCAGGTGATTTGGTCGCTTAATTGATAACTCTTGAAAAATTACTAATAAAAAGGAAAAGGCCGATTCAGTATATTAAAAAAATATATATCTTAGTCATTTTTGACGCAGAACATAAAACAAAAAATCAAAATACTTCTGAAGACATCATCCCATATCACAATTTATTACAAAAAACAATTTTAACAAATATATAATAAAAAAAATTAATTTCTTTGAAACAAGTAAAAACATTAATATAAAAAAATATTTTTCCAAATCATAATAAAAAAACTAAAAACCACATATACATATTAAGAAAGTTATAGATAATAAATTTCTTTTCTTTCGTATTCCGAAAAAATCGGTTATTTACCCCCAGGAAACATTTTGGTTTAAGTTGACGTCCAGACCTAAATTATGTATAATAAATTTAGTTGTTGTTAATTGGAATTAACCATATTTAGTAAAATTTACGTTGACGCGACGTGGAATCGACGTAAGTGGAGAATAAGACGATGCCTAAATTTAGTTAAATTGACTAAGATAGGTAAAATTACATATAAATCTTCTTTGTAGTTGCACAGTCTGTTTGATTACTAATACGTATTTAGGTACCTTTGACTTCATTTCGACGTCAATTAGACAATATTTTTTAAAAAATATTTTTTTTTATTTTATTTTTCTAGACTATTTTTGCAATACATTGTGATATAGGTTATCGAAGTCATGTTTTTAGAAGTATTTTGAATTTTTATTTTATGTTCTAGATCAAAAATAACAAATTTTTATTTAATACACTGAAAAGCCATTTTGTATCCGCCATATTTTATTAGTAATTTTTCAAAATCAGTTACAATTTATGATATAATATGTAACTAGATATGATCGAGTTATCTCACGAATTGAAAATTTTAAATCAATAATTTATGTCAAATTTTCAAAATTAAATTGGCTCTTACTGAAAAAGTTTGCCATAGTCGTTTTTCTGCGTTTTTCAGATAAGCGAATGCAATTTTTGAGCGAATAAAAGTTCAAGATAAATTGAAAAAAACAGTATAACTTACTAATAAATTTACATCGGCACTGATTTCTTCTAATCTTGGTCCAGCTACAATATGTTCCCCACTACTAACACTAGCTAATATTCTTTTTCTATGTCCAATTTTTTCTATATCTAACACAGCGGATAATTCGACATCCCAAATTCTTTTTACGCGTTCCATGTCGTGGTATAAATGTTTGGCAAAAGTTTCGTAATACTGATCGAGACTAATTTTCTTTAACCAAAGTTTTACAGTATTTTGCTCATTATTATTGTTACAGATAGTCGGCAATTGCTCGTTAATTTTCAGTGATAACTGTTTTATTGAATCTAAAAGTATTTGGCGTTCTAATTCGCTCGTTATTCCCATTTCCTTTAAGTCGTTTTCTTCTATTACACCATTCTAGAAAAGAGACCCACTTTAAGTTTAACCAAATCATGTAATTCATGCATGATATAATTTTATTTTTAATTCTCATATACGGGGAACGTCAATATTTATCCGTCTTTTCCAAAAGTCCAAAGAGATGATGGAGGTCATTGCTACTTAATTGCACAATTTAAAGTGGTGCCATAACGACACATTGTAATACTAGAAATTTCATTTACAAATCTATATACAGAGTGAAATGTTCGGATTATCTTGAAAAATATTAATTTATTTCTAAATCGCTAAAACATGTCGAAAGATTGTTTAAAAACATATATTTTGATATACACTAGCAGTTATTTCGGCTAAATAGGAAAATGTGGTGGCGTCAGCAATATATCTTATATTTTCTCAAGAGAGCTGAACATAGATCTTCACTACAAGTTTGGTAATGTAAGGTTTGTCGAGTCTACTCGTGATAGTTTATGATATGCAGGGTAAAATGAAAACTATCGCGTAATTGTTTCACCAAATAGTACAAAATGTGCAGCACCCCCCAATATATCGCCTTAGCAAACTGAATAAAAATTTCAGGGATACGGGGAGTATTATGCAATGCTTTGATGCGCACTGGTAAATTAACAGTTTTTCTCCCTCTGAATGTACTATTAGCATTAGAAGAAAACTCAATGCAGTAGATACTAAAAATGTGCACTTAAAATGTCAACGTCCTAAACTGATGGAAGATACAGTAAATTCTTGGATTCGTGATACTGTCGATTTACAATTTGATAGTAGACAATTGTATTGCACTAGATGTAACAAAGCAATTTCGAGGTCATGCAACACAAATATTAATAGACATATTTCCTCAGAAAACCATAAACGGAGTATAGGTGCCTTTACTTACAGTGACATGCAACGTAACTTATATTTAGTGGAATTTCTGATATACTGTAACATACCGTGGTCGAAACTACACAATCCACTTCTTAGATAATTTTTGGAAAAATGTATTAGTGACAAATATAGCAATGTTAACGTGCCCTCGGAGTTTGCACTAAGAAAAAAATATTTTCAACTGAGTGTGAAAATATTAGACAGAAAATTTCTTCTGTGCTTAATGGGAAGTACATCTGGCTTGGCGTGGCGAATCCACTCATACCTGCGGGTTTAAGGTAACGAATGCTTTAGTGGGTACATTGGAGGAAAATTGTTCAATGAGCGGACACTTGGTCGCCTCTAAAGTTTTAGAAGCTACAAATTCTCGCACTATAGCGGAGGTAGTAAATTTAAGTCTACAAGAGTTTTGAGGTGACAAATATGTAGAAAATAAGGGCAAGTTTTTAATACCTCTTACCAATGTAGTGAATTATATGAAAGCTGCTGGAAGAATTTTGAAGGAAACATATCAGAATATACTTTATGCAACATGTTTAGCACATGGGCTTTATAGGATTGTTGAAGCTAATATTGATAAAAATATCTAGTGTAAAGAAAGTCTTTCTTAAAGCACCAAGTCGTGTACGGTTATTTCATGAGATTCTACCAAATACTCCTTACCCCGACAGCCCATTATAACACGATGGGAAACTTGGCTAGAGGCAGCATCGTACTATTACTGTCATGTTGAAAATGTGAAATACCTAATACGGCAGTTGAATCCAAATGACGCAGTTGCTATTTCACAGGCGCAACAGACATTTATGGATCCAACTGTTCAAGAAAATTTGGAGACCATACACGGAAATTTTTCATAAATTCCTCTAGCCATACGGAACGTTCAATATCAGCCAAACTAGAATTTACTACAGTTGATCCAATAAATGTTGTGTTCGATCTTCGACAATACATTTTTCAATTACAAGGAGAAATTGCTGGGAGGGTACAAATAAAAAGCCACAGTTTGAAAAAAATCCTGGATTTGTTACGATGACAGGTGTAATAGACCTTTTTAAACGGCAAAGAAGTGGACTTTGCTACACTGGGCATGGATGTGGTGACTTTGCGATGTTTACATATTTCAAGTATGCTACAGTTCATCTGTCGACGTCGAGCGGTCCATCTCGCAATATAAATGGATTTTTAACGAGAGGTGCCGAAGTTTAACTACAAAACATTTAGAAAAAATATTAATAATATACTTTTATTCTTATAACCGACAGTGAAAAATACTTGTGTGTGTAGTTTACTGTTAAGTATATCCCCCTATACCTCAAGTTCTCTTTGAGTGAGTGTTTATAATAAATTGACATTATCAACTTGATAATACGGAATTTGCTAAAAAAAATTTCAAAGTAAGATATCGTTTGATATATGCATGCAGATCTGACACATAAACAACTAAAGCCAAGCCTAGTTTTACGTCATATCCGATTCGTAAATCCTACTTCTGGATATAACCCACAGTGTATGCAAAGACTCCTTATTCAATATCTTGAAAAAAATCAAAGGATTGGGTGGGATTCGTTGGGCAAATATAATGGGTACATTCTTTTTAGAGATAACTTGACTGTAGAAATCTACCTCAATCTCTTTTACCTTGACTTCTTGTGAGGCCATCTGAAAAGTTAAGTCTATAAAATAGAATTAAGAATATTGAAGATCGCAGAGAACTTTAACATAAATTCTTATAGAGCAGCCGTTCATAAATCATTAAGGAGACACAATTTCTAGTTTTCAATAATATTCCGAATGGTTTCATAATAAATAAAAATTAAATACATCTGTCCGAAAACCGAAGAATGGAAAACTGAAATGATCCTTAACGAAGATCAGTTACATATTCAGTGTTCTTTTAATTTCAATTTTGGTCAAAGGGTTACAATTACTAATAATATTTATTTCACCCTGTATCTCATACTACCAGGAACATTATTTCATCAAACTTATAACCAAAACCTCCGTCTCATTCTGCTGACAAAAAAATGGATCATTTTATTAAAAATATTTATATTGATGACGTCATCATGTTCTTTAACCGGAAAATGCTGTGTATCAAAATACAGTTTCAAAAAAAATCTTGTGTTTAAGCAATTTTGGAAGGTTATATTTTTTAAGATATTCGGAACACTCCACACTTTTCGCCCACTCTGTGTAAATAGTCCCAAACAGGTAAAGTATTACAAACTTACCAGAAAATTTAGATCGTCAAATCCATTGCTCATAAACAATCCAGCATAATCACCCATGTCTAATCCCTGAAGCCATTTTTCAACGGTAGTAACAGACTCGGAATTATTCAGACTGTTTTGCGAACAACTTATGGTCATTAGTCTACTTTGAAACTCCTTCTCGAGTTCCGCAACAAAAACAGATTCTCTTACGATTCCCGTACCAAACGACGCCATGATTTCCTGAATTTTAGCCCACTCCTCTTGTTCATCAAATGGACTCAAAGCTGATACGCGTTCTTTGTTTTCCTTGTTCTCAGATTCTTTTTCAGAACTAGAGGATTTCTCATTATCGCTTTTTAATCCATCGCTATTGGTATTATCGTATACCCTTTTAAGTTTTTTTAAAGTTTTAGGTCGCTCAGCCGGTGTATTTGAATTTATATTTTCAAGTACTTTTGTTGTCGAACCCTTAATAAGGCCTACAAACATTGAAAATACTCGTTTACGAGGTTTATTACCTAAAAAATAGTATGTCTGAAGAATTCCTATTTATATTGTGCATGGAAACAGTTAATTTGAGAAAAAATATTAATGGAAATCTTAATACTTAAAATTCTTTTATTTAAGTTATACTTTTTTCAATCTAGAATAAATAAAAAAGATTCTGAAAATATAACTAACTATATTTTAATATGTATATCCTGAAGAGAAATAAAATAAATAGATGTAACATGAGCGAGCGTATTATGTGTTTTGCATGGTATCTATAGGATAGGCCCCTTGCACTTGCCGGATTTTCAAACTTAATTCATATATTCTAATATAGTATTATTAAACATTAAAAATTACCAAATCTGTTTTATAGACCGGGCGCACAGTGGACGGTAACGCCGATAAGCTGGCCAAAATATAAAGGCATTGAGCTATTTTACTGAAATTGTGCATACAGGTCGCTGATCAAGAATCCGAAGTTGAATTTTGAAAAAAACAAAAAGGCGGCCATGAAATCCCCCAAAACATACCAAAAATCGCCAATTATCGCTGCATTTTTACAAAACTTTGTATACAGTTTTTTTGGGTCGCTGATGAAGAATCCCATATAGAATTTCAAAAAAATTACGGCCAAAAATATATACAATAGTACAAAAATTATTATTGAATTGAAGCGAATTCATGTGTTTCATTTGTTTCGGGAAAATTAGGATCTGGGGAATGGAATAAAAATGTGTAATGACTTTGAAAACTAATTTTATTCAATTAATATCTGAATTACATTCATGAACGCATTCAAAAGGAGCCCACTTTATGGTGCACGAATGTGCATGCATCCGTGCATTCGCGCACAATTTGGTCAATATCTCGCAAAGATGCAAAAAAGATGCAGCTAATTTCTTATACACTTTCGAAAAAATATTCATTGAACACATTCCAATAAGTTTCAGGACCAACCATCACCAACCGCGTAACATGGCTTTTTTTGTGGAGTTTATGAATCGTTGCATGTACAAAAATGCACTCCAATTCGATAATTATTTACTAATTACCATATAAATAAACTGATCTGATACTGAGATATTTTAATTGTACTTACTTTCTGATGCAGAATCCATTTTTATGATACAGAAAACTGCACTTTGAGAATTTTTACGCTGCAGACAAAATTTATCGATTTTTGAAGCGTTGCGAGCTGCCGAAGTGACGTGCTGCACGGTCGCACAATAAGTAATTTCCTCGCTCAGGTAGTGAACCCGGACTGGTATTAACGGTCGTTTCTAATGCTAGGGGTACCACTACAACGATTTAAAACGTTTCCATTTCAAAAAAAAATCTTAATTTTTTTAATTTTAGCCAGCTTTTTGGCGTTTCCGTCCACTGTGGGGCGCCAAGAAATATTCCGTTTAAAAAATCCGTAGGATTCATGCGGGTTGATAACTTACATTCAGAAAGATGTAAAGAATGAAATTCTAAAGGTTGCCAAACAAAATTTTCGGAAGTATTTTTTTTACAAAAAAACATAAGGTTATTATGGGAGCGCGCAACTCTTACGTCTAATTAGTAATTAATATTTTGATCAAATTTTTTTTTTAATTTTAACATTTAAAAATTAAAATTTTTTCAAATAAAAAAAAAAGATTTTTTAACTGCTAAAGGTAAATATAACGTTATTAAACTTAATAATAATTAATGAACTATTAATTAATTATTAAATTTATAATAAGTTAATTATTAAGATTTCGATATCTGATCCAAACTATTAGACCGGGCTACATTGTTGTCGAGTCGTTTTGAACGTTAAAACCTCCTTTGCCAGACTCTTCAAGTAAGCCTTGTAAATGTAATGCAGACTGTAAAAAAACATGTCCTGTAATTGTAGAAAAAATAAATATAGTTTAAAAAAAACTAAAAAACACGCATTTAAAGCACATCAAACTAAAAAAGTGAAAAATAATTATTAATATAAACTGAAAACAATAATGAACGAAAAATACCAGTATTATTGTGAAAAAAACGTGGGTTGCTCGATATACGAAAAAATATGGCACAAAGCGCCCCACGCTTTTTTCACAATAATACTAGTATTTTTCGTTCATTATTGTTTTCAGTTTATACTAATAATTATTTTTCACTTTTTTAGTTTGATGTGCTTTAAAAGCGTGTTTTTTAGTTTTTTTAAACTATATTTATTTTTCACTTTTTAGTTTGATGTGCTATGAAAGCGTGTTTTTTAGTTTTTTTAAACTATATTTATATTGCTTACTGATGCTGATATTATAACATATTACGATCCAACAGATACTTCTGAAAAAAAAAAATATTTTTTTTCAGCCATGGGATTTGAACTCACGCCCGAGGAGTCCGTCGTTTCGCGTCGACTAAGACTTGTGCCTTAACCCGCTCGGCCAACGACCGAACTGACAATCACGGAATGTACTTACTGTGTTAATCCTCTTGCTCTCACGCAGAGGATACGTGAGGAGAGGAAATTATTTAATTCTGGCGATCCTGATCAGAATAATGATCAAATTATTGTATTGTTACCGGTTCTTCGTAAGTATACAAAGTTTCAATTAAATCTGTCCGTTTAAAGTGGGTCAAAATCGAGTCCAAAGAGTCGGTCACAAACAAGCTCACAAACAAACATACAGGTGAAGCTAATAAAAGCGTGTTAATAACTTAATTTGTATCTCTCTTTGTAAATGCATTCATAATAATTGCCAAAATGCATCTTTAGAAATATAAAATTCTATGTTAACTGTTTTCAGTTATTATTAATCTTATTCTTTATCAATTATTATCTTAATCAATCATTATTATTGCTATTATTTGCTTATTTTTACCTTGGTAATCTTGCATTTTGTGATATTTATGCTGTTTTTGATTTCATACCTTACCTCAAAAACTATTTATTTCTTTTTTAAATGTTAAAATTTTAAAACGGTTTTCCACAATGTTGTGAAAACCCGTTAAAAACACATGCCTTAAAAATTTTAGATCAGAACATTAATTACTAATTATTTTATAGTGGTTTTAAGATGCTGGACTTGCGCGCTCCCGTAATAACCTTATAGTTTTTTTGTGAAAAAAAAACTTTCGAAAATTTTGTTTGGCAACCTTTAGCATTTCATTCTTTACATATTTCTAAATGTAAATCATCAACATGAATGAATCCTACGGATTTTTTAAACGGAATGTTTCTTGACGCCTGCACTATTAATAATTTCTACCTGGAAATTTTCTAAAGTACTACCTAATTGAAATATTTTTTATCGTTTTTAATTAAAAATTGTGAATTTTCGATTGAAATGTATTTAAATAATAACATTTGCTAAAAATGAGTCACCCAAAAAGGATAATTGAGAACTTTGTGTTCGACGATTTTCAGTAGCACCCAGTAGGCTCACACAAAATCCACGATGGAAAATATCGTCGTTAGAGCCCCAAAAATAACGTAAAAAAAAATTTTGAAAAATCGTTCGAAACCCAGAATCCCTGTTGTTACTATGCCATATATATGGGGTGAGGCAAAATATACCCAGCTATGGAATACTGTTATAATTTTGTTGTTTCCTTGAGAACTGTAAAAAGTGAAGTTTTATATCAAAGTAGAAAGATACAGAATTTTGTTATGGAGCGTTATTCGCCTCGAGAACGCGCAGAAATTGTTTAATTGTATTTTCAAAACTTTTCTTCAATAATTTCAACTCAACGCGGTTTTAGGAGAGCGTATCACGATCGAAGAGCTTCACTCGGAGAAACAATTCGGTGTTTAGCAAACGCGTTTTTACAGAATGGCACAGTAATTGATGTAAAGCATACTGAAAGACCTCGTTCTGGTCGTTCAAATGAAAATATTGAGCTTGTTCGGACTGATCTTCAGGCAGAACCAAAAACTTCCACAAGAAGTCGTGCGACGCAATTAGGGTTGTCTGAGCGGACTTTAAGAAGAATTTTGCACTTAGACTTGCATATGTATCCATACAAAATTCAAATTGTGTTCAAACTACGGGCAATTGATATTCAAAGACGTTTGCAATACGCACAAAGCGTTACAAACTTAGTGGAAACAGAACCCAATTTTTGGCAAAATTTGATAATGAGCGACGAAGCAAATTTTTGCCTTTCTGGTCGTGTCAACAAGCAAAATGATCGTTTTTGGGAACGTGCAGTTTGATCAAAAAGTCGTTGTCTGGTGCGTAATAAGCTCCGAACGAATCATTGGACCCTTCTTTTTGAAGATGCCAGGGGCAATGCAATTACTATTAATGGAGAACGGTATCGAACAATGATACGTGAATTTCTGCAACCACAGTTGGAGGAATTTAGCATAGAAAACTTCTGGTTCCAACAGGATGGCGCTACATGCCACACAGCGCGTGAAACGGTCGCTCTTCTTAGAGACATCTTCCCTGCCAGGCTGCTCTCAAAAAATGGAGATATTGAGTGGCCGCCTCATTCCCCTGATTTGACGGCACCAGATTTTTTCTTGTGGGGATACTTGAAAAATAAAGTCTATATTAATCGCTCACAAACGTTAGAAGACTTAAAGGCAAATATTCGTGAAAAAATTGCACAAATTCCAGCTGAAATATTGCGCAGTTATGCTACACGCTTAAAGTAGAGTTGGTCATTGTCTGGCTTGCCGTGGCGGTCATTTACTCGATGTCGTTTTTCATAAATAATTTTACATGTTTTAATAGCTTTATTTTTTTTTTTTCGCTGAATTTTTTTTTATTTTAAAAAATTTGGCTGGGTATATTTTGCCGCACCCTATACTTCACACATATAAGTATTTTTTATTGCCTTTGCATATTTATTTTTAATATTATTTTTTTTTAGTCACACATAAAAAAAGTCCACACATACAAAAATGCAATTTGTTTTCGAAAAATACTTTGGATCCCATCTTTAACTACACTTTTCTACATTTTCCGTTCTTTGGAACTTGGATAAAAGTTTTTCTGACGATTTTATTGAAGTATTTTCAAATATCGGTACGATGCACCAGTAATATGATAATTTAGAAGAATTGATCATTATAATAATTACGTCACTTAAAATTTCTACAAATAACACGACATTTAACAACGTGCTTTGCTTGCTCTCTGCACTAGTATTCGAGTCCTCTGACGTCACTGCATCGACTTGCCTGGCCGGCAGTGTTTGCACGCGTCTTAGACTAATTCAAACTTTAATGTTGAATGACTTTCGTAATAGGAAAAAAAAAAAAATCCTTTACACACTGTTTTTTGTATTAGTAAAGATTTTAAAAATGCCAAAATTATATTTTGTGCATGGGACCTATTACTGCCCGTATGCAAATTTCGAGGGTATCAACTTATGAGCTTTCTAACTCTCAAAACGCATATACAATTTTTTTGAAAAATTCATCTTAAATCATTTTGACCAAGAAAATTTTTACTAAACATTTTTAATTTGAGACTTTTAGTCAGGAGCCTCTACCCACATGAATTCACTCGCAATCTAGAGAGCGTATTTTTTTATATAACAAATTTCAGTGGATACTTTTTGAATTTCCTAAGAAAACCGGCTTGCTACAAAAAATGGTGGCTGTGTGTAAAAAAAAATATGTCAACAATGTACTTTTGTGAAATAACTCAAAAAGTTTGTCAAACACATTCTCATGTGAAAATGATATCCATAAAATTATCTTAATTTTTGTTTATACATCTAATTTAATACGACTCAAAGTGGTAAAAACGCAAATCCAGATGCTTAATCCCCCCTCTCAACATGGTGGCAAATCAGTGACACAAATGAACTCTCGAAGACTTGATTATGATGAAAATGGACGTTTTGAGGCCCGAAAATAGATAATTTATCCGTATTGGCATACCATCTGTGTATCTATGCCTGTGTGTCGCTTATCATTGGTGTGCTACAAATTTTTCGAACACGTCTCAGTGGGGAAATCTGATACTATACATAATATACTATCTGGTTGATCCGATGAAGAATATCAGTCAAACTGGTGCACCAGGGAGGGCATGTTTCAAGAAAGTCAAAAAAAATTGGGTCAAATCAAAAAAATATTTCACATAAATTTGTTGAGAATGAGGAAATGTGCCGAAAAAGAACTCTTGAAAATTTTTTGTCAGTTAGCTGTTACTAAGGAAAAGGGACTAAAATTAATTCATTCAATTAAAAAAATTACTAGGTTATCATATTCTCCTTGGTAGTTAACTGGAGTAGTATATGCACCATGGTGCACCTCATTACAGTCGGTAATGTCGATAGTGGTTAACCGAGAATTTTCCAAAAACGTTGGATAGGCCATGGAAATAATGCTCCGATAAAGTGGTCCCCAAGGTCAATGGATTTAAATCCTATAGATTTTACTGTATGGGGTCAAAAAAAGAAAATGTCTATAGGCAATCAGTGGATACTGTAAACATTTGCGACAAAGAACTAAAGATGCCTTGATCAAGATACGGAGGAGTAAAAACTTAACAGTTCCATTTTCATTTAACAAAAGATTGCGTCAGTATATGAGACAGAATGGTGGTCATTTTATAAAGTGAAAACAATTAAAATCTAAATAGACACTTTGTTCTGTTTTTTGTTATCAAAATATTGTGCAAATAAAGTTGTTTTTGTTCAGCTTCTCATTATTTCATTTACTATATTTTATATTGAAAAGTGTAATTTTGAAAGTGTACTTTTTTTACCTATTACAAATAAATTTGATTTTCTTAGTCCGATATGATTCTACCGTAAAAAAAATTAATCAATATAGAACGTAAAAATCGCTCTACATGAATTTTAGAGCATGTATTTTACTCAAAAACCGTGTGTCCTATCGAAGTAGAACAAAAGTACCTTTTCTATGTAGAAAACTCAAAATTTCATGCCAAAGATTAAACAAATTACATGAAATAAAGTTGGGGCCTTATTAACATATATTCGTATGTTACATTTCAATGTTCCGCGTATAATTCTCATCGGGTACTATGTCCGTGCATTAAACATTAAAACAATAATTGCAAATAACTCAATAGTATATATGTCTGGAACAAAAATGTGCTTTATAATTTTAATAATAAAAATAGCAAACCTGCAAATGGGACATCTGAATGATATTCTTCTAAAATATTGTCAATACTCCTATCCGATAAAGATACACTACTAGAGAAACTACCACTTGATTCATCACAGATCAGAAGATACTCCTCTTCTGTTTCGGTTTCCATGTCCTTAGACCTCCTTTTGTATTCCTGATGGATCCACGAAGGGCGTTTTTTTAATTTTTGAAAAACTCATGCTACCATGCCTTTTTATAACGTCTGACAAAATGGGCTGAATTGAAAATGTTCATCATGCTTGACTGTGTGCTAATTAAAGGGAGAAGTGCTTGGGTACCAATGAAGCACTTTTACTAACCAAATCATTACTAATTTATATAAAAAAAGAGTTTCAAGAAAAATAGAATCTATTGTTTTGAAAAGGAAGTGACCGTAGAAGCGTAGTGTTAGTGTTGAAGCTGAGACGAGACCAACTTACAATCTTATGTGAATCGACTTGAATGTCATCTAAAATTTTGCTAGATTGTGTTAAAAATTAAAAATATGTCAAAGTTTAAAAACAATTTCATCAAATTCACCAAAGTTAAGAGCAGGAATGAATAGAAAAGTATATAACAGAATACTCTGGAAATTTTAGGGAATTATTATTGTCAGTGTGGCCAATCCAACAAAAATAATTACAAGTATTTTGTACTGCCGGGTATACCGAAGGTCGACGTATTTTAAATAGAACACCCTGTATATTTCCGATTTTTCGAAAAGAGCATACAATTTTGAGTAGAAAACATGTAGCACGTCCTATACGTAAACCTAGTTTTTTTGGCATGTAGAAAGAATACAAGATGAGCTATGATCTACAATTACAATAAATTCAATAAAAGTATACCAAGTGAGTGACCCATTTATCACGTTACATTTTGTTAACTTCAAACCCCAAAAATTTTTTTTATTTCAAATGTATATTTTTACATCAAGTTATGTAAAATTAAAATTCTTTTTTATAGGCATTGTAGGGGTTAAAGTTACAACTTTTTGAAGCGTTTACAATTTTCTTAGATTTTCAAGAATTTTTCATAAAAATCATCAATCAACTTAACCATGATGAAAAACTATCAACAATGTCGGTCATCATCTTATGTCAAAGAAATGCCAATACGTTAAAACTACATCCACGAAGACTTTTTAAGTTTGTTTCTTATTTACGAAGAATGTGATAAAATAATATCAAGAACATATAACAAATTTGCTACACGATATCCACAAAAAGAAAAACCGTCACCAAATACTGTAAAACATATACTGGATAATTTTAGAAATTCTGACTCCGTCATGGTAGGAATTCAAAGGAGGAAGTATCGTTGATGACAAGAACGTATAAATAGCAATTCTGGGATATGTTTTAGGCATTTCCAAAGATGTCATTAAGACAAACTGCTCTAGAATCGGGATTATGCATTCAATGTAACATTGGCGACTGACCTGTAATGTAACATTCGCGACGAGTATGTTACATTACACTAGAAATAAAAAGTTCACCGAATGCTCCTTTTAAATGTTCTGCTCGATTATGGTTCAGTGTGCTCTAGTTGCAGTGAAAATGTCGGACACTGATTGACTTGTAATGTAACAATTAAGGGGATTCGCGAAAAAAACCGACAAACCGGTGGAGCGCGCTCGAGTGCGAATGCCTCGGTTCGCTGTCTTGACTACTGTAATGCTCTGTTATATTACAAACAATTATAAGTCAGTCGTCTGCTTTAGTAAAACATAAGTTTCGCCCAATTTCGTTCCATGTGGTTCACTAATTAAAAGAAACAGATTTCCTAAGGAGACGAAATTTTTGTGAATTTATTTTAATAAGATATGAACGCGATAATTTTGTTTTAGAAACATTGCATGGATAGATGAAGCAAAATTTACGAAAAATGGACTTTTTTATCGACACAATTCCCATTACTGAAGTGACTCGAATCCTCATGCGTTCAGGGAGCGAAATTTTCAAGAAAGTTGGCAGATTAATACTTACTGTGGCTATAAGAAACTCTAAAGTGATGGCACTGCAATTTTATGAGAAAAATTTAAACAATTAAAAACATTTTTTCTTCTGCTAATACGTAATTAAAATTTTTTGTTTTTGTAGGGAAAGATATGATGAAATATTCTACAAAATTAGGAAAATGACTGTCTGGAAAATTTATCACTTGCAGAGCATAGATAACAATTTTTTTACAAGCAATTTGTTACGACTAATGGATCGTCAATAATGGACCATTTCTATGGCCTCCTCACTCACCCGATTTATCAGTTCTGGATTATTTCATTTGGGGAAGTATTAAAAATAAAGCTTATTAGAGTCCATTAACAACTATTGAAGATTGTATAACGAGGGTGAGAAATGCATTTCAAAACTTATTAACGGATTCAGTTAAAAGAGCTACCCATGAAGAACTAGTCCAAGGTGCGAAAAATGTATGGAGGTTCGAGGGCGGAATTTTGAACATTTATTGAATTAAAATGAAAGCATATTTTTAATTGATTTATCTTTGCTATTTTAGTACATGCATTAAGTCTCGGGTTTTGGATATAAATATTTTTAGATACATCAATTTATAATTCCTGCTTTGACAGATTCAGAGTTTCTAAAATTATCCAATACATGTTTTACAGTATTTGGTGACAATTTCTATTTTTGTGGATATCATGTAGCAAATAGATTACATATTGTCTGAACGTTATTTATGGCATGCTCTATATTTTTTAGATAACGAAGAATTATTCATGTGGTAGTAAGTCCCAAAAAAGAGAAAGAAAAATATGTTCCATATTCTTGATATTATTACATCATAAATAATAAACAAAGTTAAAAAGTCTTCCTGGGTGTAATTTAAACATGGTGGCATTTTGTTGATATAAGAGAATGAACGATATTGCTGATTGCATACAATCACGGCTAAGCTGATTGACAATTTGTACGAAAAATTCTTGAAAATTCAAGAAAATTGCAAATATTTCAAAAAGTTATAACATTAATCCCTACAATACCTACAATGGAAAAAGAGAATTTAGTTTTACATCACTTAGGGTGTTCCATTTGAAATAAAAAAAGTTTTTGGGGTTCAAGTTGACAAAATGTAACGTGAATAATGGAACACTTGGTATACCATTATTGAATTTATTTTAAATGTATAGCATAGTTCACCTTGGGGTTCTTTCTACACGCCAAAAATCCGAATGGGGGATCTCCTACATGAAGAAAGTTATAAAGGTTCTGGCAAACCGTTGCATCCATCAAATTTTTTATAAAACTTCAAATATTTTCAAATCGGCTGGGTTTAGGTGTAGGATATGCAACATGTTTTCAACTAAAAATTTTATGCTCTTTGCGAAAAACTGAAAATATACAGGGTATTCCATTTAAAATAAGCCAGTTGGTATCGACTTGGTTTAACCGGAAGTACCAAATATTTGTTAATATTTCTGTTGGATTGATCACATTAACATTAGTAAATCAATAAATTTAAAAAAAAAAATCTGTTACACACTTTTCCCTATATTAATAGAGCCAGTTGCCGAAGAGACACCCTGTATGTCGTACCATTTATAAAAAGGTATATTGATATTAAGAGAAAATGTAGTTTAAAGAAAAATTTAAAAATTTATATTATGATTAATACATCGAAAACGAGAAAACTAACTTTTTATCATCGATTTATCATGAAAACTGACCTCAAGAATGTGCAAAGTAGCAACTGTGCAAAAGCGTAAAACTCCTCAATATCTATGAAAATTAAAGCTGGAATTTGGTAACAAATTCATAATTGGACTTTGTCTTTTCAATCCTTCCAATTTGGGAGATATCCATTATATAATATAAAGAAAAAGCTTATTAATTAATTATATCAACAAAGTACGACACAGAGGGTTACCTCTCGTCTCCCGGCAACACCACTACACGTGTAAACCACGACTTGGAAAAATAGACGGCGCGCGTTAACTCTACCAAACTTACATAAAGCATCTTCAGTGATTTTTTGAATTCAAATTCAATCCACAATATTTGTATCACTGAAAATATCATATGCCAAATATTCAAATTTGGATTTCCAAATTGTAATTCTACATACGAAAACATCAATGCAAATGAATAATTAATTAGTTCTGTGTAATAATTATTATTGTTTTTTAATATTAATTGTTAAATTTTCTATTTATATATTTAGAAACTTACCCATGTAATACTACTTTCTTCTATCAACAGTTTTTTACTGGACTCTTTAATTTTTCTAATGATTTGGCAGTTTTAAAAACAAACAGAGACTAGACGGATAACAAAAAAGGACTTAATATGCATTATAATTATAAGCTTTATTTAATAATACATAACAAGTACATAAAATGCTAATAACAGAAACATAAAACAATAAAAATCAATAAACATAAAATATGGCTTACTAGACACATACATTTTTGTAAATAGGTACGGATAACTACAGCACATACTAAGCAACTGCTAAAGAAACTGACAATAATTACACTTAAAATACGATAAAATTATGATCAACTCCTATGTCTTACCGTCAGTTCTTATATACAGTCATAACAGCAATGAACACTGATTTTTTTTTTTGGCGAAGTTTTTTTGGAACTATGACTATAAAATTTCGTCATTACACGTTTCAAACTGATTTGTAGAAATTAAATAAAAAATATATTTAAACTAGTCAATTCCGGATTCAAAAAGTTAATCCAACTACTGCCTTGAAGACTTATCAGGTAAGAAATATGCAAAAAATTATTATCAGTGGTGTATTTACGAAGGATCCAGAAGATTTATCTCAGCCATAAATACTTGTTCAGTTATGTTTAAAATTTTATTTTATAGGTGTACACCCATTTCTGTAGAAACTTTCTCAATAATGGGTTACCAATTCAAATAAGCTAGAACGCTACTTAAACTTAGCAAACCATAGCTAAGGATACTAAAAGGCCTTCTCACAAGTCATTGTCCACTGAGAAATCATCTCAAAAAAAAAAAATGAAAGCGACATATTGTCGCTTCTATACAGATGAAGCACAAACCGTTAAACCCACTGGCTAATCTAATCTAACCATCTCTCCTTAAAGAAATTTAATCTCGAATATTTGATTTTCGATTACTTTCAAGTGATCTTTGGGTTTCTAAAATATAATACCACCCATCATATTCTAATACCAGATACATATTTAGTTTACGGTCATACGGCAATTGTATGAGGGTGCTGTGCGTGGAATATTAACAATTGAAATAAAATACTATACTCCGTTCATTCGTATGAGCACATAAAAAACTGTTTACCTGGAATTGCAGAGCGACACTTTGTCCACCGTCAGTCTTGGATAGTTCTCTAGAACAGGCGCGCGGTGCATTGAAAATGCACAAAATGCATTTATATAATACCGCACGCCTATGTTACAATATTTTATGTGCTTATTTAAGATGAATGGACTATAATTACTATTAATATAAAGTCGACAACCCCAATCCTTCAATGACCCGAATAAGTACATGGTTTTTCAACATTCAAAGTTACCTTTGAAAGCTACTAACTGAGCAATTAAGTTATACCAGCTCTTCAAGTGCAATTGCCAACAACATGTGTTAGAAAAGAGAAAAAGAAAGGGAACATAAAGGAAATAATTGCAGAACCAGAATCGATGAAAAGTTGAAATTAATATTTTAAATTGACTAGGCCAAGATTTGTAAGTTAATTTGTTTTAAGTATGCTACGCAGGGCCAATTCATAATAGGATATTCATAGATATGTCGATAAAGTTGAGTAAACATCGTCTATCAAGTAGTAGTAGCTACTTATTTTACTAGGCAAGTAGGCCACAATGGGCCCTTTTTACCTGGGGACCTACAGTTTAGCGTGGACTCCGAACCACGGTCCTCGATTGTCAACTAACCCACCGCCTGGGCCTGCCCGCCTGCACCGCTAGCAGAGTGCAAACCTCCTGGGTAGGTCTCTTCGACCCTCCACCCAAGCTCGCCTCTCCGCCTGCATCAGGCTAGCGGCCTTCCCGGGATTGTCTGTTGACAAGCCTACTAACTGTTAGATGAGCTCTCGTTCATCCATCCAATTGCCGGACTCGATCAGTGCTGCTTAACTTCACTGATCGAATATCGGATATTAAACGGATGTCCATGCCTCATCCCCCATCGTCTATCAAACTACCAAATAAAACGGAAATAAGACGTTTGTAAATTAAATTGTTTGCCTCACAAAAAAAAAAAAACTCCACAAGCAAGTCAAATTCTTGACATATTATGACCATCGCTGATGCAATTCGAATGTGAACAGGGAGAAGCATAATTATGGTCATTGTTAAATCACTGATATCACAAATGAATTATAATAAATACAATAAATTATAAAATTTATAAATATTCGTTTCTACATTAATGGGTGGAATAACTTTTGAACCACATCGTAAAAAATCTTTTTTCTGTCTTATAGAGCGAGTCTATCAGTTCATTGCATTAGCATGCTTAGTGCTGTAAAAAATACATAATACTGCGAAATTAATTCTATACACAAATATTACTAGACATGCTCTGTCACAAGCTCACCTGACTGAGTGGACGCATTTTCTCATAAATAATACTTTCAGCTTGTACTGCAGATGGAGGTGGATGGTCGGGGGGTAGGAGGTTGGTTATAATGGGTGGGGGAGAGAGGAATGCTGTGATTAACCAAAAGTTTTTTGTTTTCTTGTTTAATTGTATTAGTTTTTTCTTCACTGTCGTCAGACACCATAATAAAAGCACTCGAAACAAATATGGTTTCAGGTGCAGAAGAGCTAGCGATTGGTTCTTCCTTTCCTTTTCTTCTAAAATCGTATTCTTCGTATACTTCTGGATGCCTCCTTAATTTTCGCCGGGGATTTTGTTGTTTAATTAAAATATTTTCATATATGGAAGTGATAGCAATAGGCTCAGGCTTTTTTCTACTATCAAGATCTTCACTTTTACCTCTTTTGTAGCTCACTTTTTGGTCTTTCTGGCTCGTCATCATCTAAAGCAATATTAAATACGTTCATTTCAACATACTGGTCCATGCTCCTACCATGCGTTAAACGTTCCCTCCTACTTTCTTTATCGAAATCGTTTAAATTTCCTTGGCTCCTGGTGCCACTGTGAGCCAGAAAGAGATACTCATAGGCGCTATTGCTAACTCCATCAACCGACATTGACATTGGTTGGATGTGAGTTGGTGATATGGATATATTTCGCCTTGGTGGCTTTTTCGGTGGGGTCGGCTAAGAAAAACAATAATGATATAAACAAACACTCGGTAGTGAAACAGAGAAATTAATTGAATCAGCATTTATATTATTCCAGAAAAAAATATGGATTAATATAAAAATTGTAATAGACATGGTTATCGGCATCTATTAAAGAAAATGTGCTGAATAACATCTCCAAAATTCACAATTTTTTCCAATTTTCAATCATAAATATTTCTCCAAAATTGGCACTTGTAGGAAAAGGATTTAATATACAGGGTGCTTCAATGATGATTCAAACACCCTGTATAGTATTTCACAATTTTTGTCCACAAAGAAAATGTGGTCTCTTTGTAAAAATGTATTAAGCCACTAAAACTGCGGTCCAATAGCATGTGATGCTGTAAAGTCGTTGGTCTCCACCACATACCAACGTAATGAAACTAAATAGCAAATTCTTATATAGCTACTTAAGGCACTAGTTTTGTGATTTTCATGGGTACCAAAAGGGACCATACATAAAAACACAACACTCACCCACGTAGAGCAGGTACATGCATTAGCCCAGCCGTCAATTTTTTCTCGCAGATACAATATTAGTGGGAAGGAATTTCTTTCTTCTATAACAGTATTATTAAAGAGCGAATATTTCGTCTCATACTTGTATCTTGATCAAAAATGTATCACTGTAAGTTATGTTATGGAGAAGCTGATACTGAAATTACCAAAACTACAATATAACTTGGATATCACAGTAGTTGAAGATGATACTGAACTCTTCGTGCCGTTACTGTTTGAGTACAAACCCCATCACTTCTCTTTGCAGTACTACAAGGATATTACCGAGCTCGGTACCGCAGTGGACCAGAGCGTTAAGTGACAAACGTAGCTGATTTAGTGCCTATCGATTCCAGGGTTCAAATCCCGGTTTCGATTCTGGCAAAGTTGAAGGGTTTGTTTGTGCGTGTCTGCATTTTTTTCAACTGTGTAACCCCTGTCTGAGCAGCTTTGGTTTGGGGGTTTTCTAATTTATGTGCTATGTGGTGTATTAATCGTGAAAAGACTGTTCATGATTTTGTTAAAAAAATCCTGCAATAAACGGATTTGTTGGTCAGAACCGAAACTTCTCTCTAATTTAATTTTTTTTAAATTTTTGTGATCATATCTAATAACCCATGGAATTTTTAAAAAAATCTATAAGTAGATCTAGAAAAGGACCTCTACATCGATAGAACTGTTACTCTTATAATTGTTAAGCTCCCAGTGCAGAGCATTATGTGGAACATCCTGTATAAATGATAAGGGTAAAAAAGGGATAAGACATTATTATGTGCATATGAAATTACTCAATGTATGACGATGCCCCACAAAGTATCATCTTAATTCATCACCAATAACTTCTAGTGAGCCCTACTAGATAATCGAAATGCACCATCTTTTATTCTGTACACTTGTAATTTTTTAGAAGCGCTGTGAAGTGGAACAACAGAAAGAAACTATTTTTGCTGCAATTTTTCCAAGTTGGAGGTCGTTTTCCTGTACTTCAATTGGTGTAAATTTTAAACACATTATTCGGCACATTTGTATCCATTAGATACCGAAAGTATAGCAAAAAAAAATTGTTTTTGAGATTAGGGTTATTACTACTTTATTTTTCCTGACAGAGAAAATGTTTAAACCTACTTCTTTGCTATGATGGCTATTACGCCACAAATGACTTGTTTAAATTTTGCGAATGGATAATACTCATATGTGAAAAATTCTAAGTCCGCTGTGGAGAACAAACTATTCATTTAAATTGTTAGGTGTTGCTGGGTATTATAATATAGGTTGCCTAATATTTTTCAATTCATTATTTGCCGACGTGTTCTTGTAACTTAATTCAGAAATAATTTAAGCAGAAATCTAAAATCTAAAATTTTTAAATATTTAGGATTAAAGATACCCAGTAAAGAGGAAGTTACAGTAGTAAAAAGTTATTTCCAAAACCAAGAATCCTAACAGGGACAACGGGATAATTTACAAAAATATTTGATCTGTTTTTAAATGGTATTTACGTCAACCCAACATTTGGGGCCAAATTACATTTTTACTATATTTTACGATCATTTCAGGAGTTTTTTTGTGAACAGATTTTTTCCACTGGCTGACGGTCTAGTCCATAAAAATAAAAATTAGCTAATAAATATAGTCTAAATAATAATAATAATAAAAAAAGGATCAATTTATCTCTTTTTATTAACCAAGATATTGGACTTCCGCGCACTAGATGAACACCCTGTATACGTAATTTAATCCCCTTTTTGATATCACGGAAAAAATATATAAGTTGTTTCCTATAAAAAAATATATGTTATGATATACTGCTTATTTTTGGGCGTATGATATTTTGAATATTCTTTGGAAAATTGACAAGTATAAATTTAGAACAATTGGTTATAAAAACTAACAGGGAGTCGAATATTAAGTGGACCATCCTGTAAATATTTCAAAATTATGGTGAACTAATAAAATAAAACGCATCTATATCTATATAAAAAATCCTATCAGTATAAAAAGTGAGTGAAAATCGACAAAGCTAATGTAATATTAGGGAATCTAGTAATTTGAAACAGCAGAATAAAAGTACGAAATTTTTACATGATCCAATTTAATGTTGTAAAATGGAAGCAGTTTTAAAAAGAACTTTCTAAGTTTTTAATGATTCTAATATTCAATTACGACCAAGGTCGTTAACAAAATAAATTAACAAAAAAAAAACTAGATTATTAATTACTTCCCTTTTCAACTCAAGTTTTTTAAATCTAATTTTCGTTGAACAATGTCATGCCGAAATGAGGGAACTCCAATATATTTAGAAAATTACAGTACATAAATCAAAAACAAAATTATTTATAATGTTAAATAAAATCTATTGGCCGCTAGAACTTATAAAATTTTATTAGTTTACGAACAGGCACACATTTTTATACAAGAATTTGGTACAATTTGCTTGAGTAAAGGCAGGTACACATTTAAACGCGTAAACGAACGAGTATGAGGCGTCGTTTAAGACAATTATTATTGTTAGAAATGTCACAATATGTAAGTACTAATTATGAGACATCCGTGTGATGACACTCAGCCATTTTCACTTCTTAAAAGCATACAGGGTGGCCAAAAATAATTTTTAAATTTACAATTATTTGACCTGAACTTCCTCAATTTTTTCAAAAGGAACACCCTGTGTATTTTTGGGCAATGTGATGTAGAATTGAAAAACGAACATTTTTTGTACGTACATCCCTATGGCTATTTGTAGCCATTTTCGATTTATTGAATAATTGCAAAATTCAGCAATAAAAATTAAAAATTTTTTTTTTGTAATTCAAGAGAAGATATTATAAAAAGTGCTCCACATGTTTCCTATTTTTATTGACACACATTTCTATGCGTATTTGGAATGAGGTTTCTACTGTTCATAAAATTGCCGGAGTGATACTTCTAAAAGCATTTATTATCGTTAAAAAAAATTGAGTTTTGTCCCAAAAACCATTTTGATGAACTTTATTTGCTCATAAATCACGTAATTTACTTTTTTTGATGGGATTTTGGCTTTTCTAGCATTATACGGGTCATTCAGAATAAATCGGAACCGTCATGGCACACTTAAATGGAAAACTAAAAAATATATTATAAAAAATATTGATGTTTGGAATGTCACTTATTTGGTATCGTGGGATTCAGAAAATGCAATAATATACAGGGTGTTCCATTTAAAAATCGAAAGTTAGTATCACTTCCGGCGAAACCGGAAGTTAAAAAAACCACTTGTATGTCAAAAAGTGCCGCTTATTACGTATATAGAATATCTCAAATTTCAATCAATTATCTTCAAAACTAAAATAGAAAAAGGGGGTGTACCATGATCCTGTTACACCCGGTAGATATAAATTAAGACCCCCTTCATTGATATATACTTGAAAAATATTTCTAACATGAAAAGAGTCTTGCCCTCATTCTGCTCAACGATATATATTTATACACTATGTGTACTAAAGTATTAGACATAGTACATGGAAGGAAGACTGATATTTGCCATCGTATCGCTCGCAGTGTGCACTATTGACCGCACAATAGCTAGACGGAAAACGAAATCGCTGACCAGCGACGGGTTGTCTGCTTTTGGTTTACACTGCAACGTTGCCATTTTATAAGAGACTCTAATAATTGAATACACATACTGTATAACACATTCCAGATATAATATCCGCCTTCGACGGCCGCCGGCCGGGTAATTTTGGCCGATTTGATATTTAATCAGGCGTACTTTCGGAGCGTTTAATAACTTAGTAGGTGTAGCTACTGTAGCTGCATACACAAACGCTATATCAATAGAATCTACTTTACCTAAATAACTTACCGAAACTTTGCTGTTGGATCCAGGACTATGTCCACCTCGAGGATTATTCATAGGGATGTACAGAGGGACACCACCACTGTCCGGCCTTCTCGGATATCCACAACTAGAGGCAGTAGAAGAAACACTAATTTGGTCTAACTCCCTATTGGTGCAAAGGTAATTCAAATCCTCCGAATGGATACTGGTATCCATGAAGGCTCTCGGTGCACAAGGTATCTGGTAGAGACTATTATCAGATTCCCTGGAAGAATCAGAATTACTATGAAATCCGCAATCGATGGCGGAAAAATATGATGAACTTGAAGCAGTGCTATCTTTCCGCAGGTCTAGCTTTTCTTTGAAAGCAAATGTAATACCATCCAGGGGAGTTATATTTATAGGTACGGCAGCCGCTTTCGTGCGTTTAGCAACAGGAAGGCTCTGGTAGGGTTTCGAGTTACGCCTAAAACATGCAAACTAGTGAATAATATCAAAATGCAAAAAATGTGTTTCGATTGTTTAAAATTAAAAAAAAAATAAAAAAAATTAAGCCAAAGGTAACACATGAACGAAATTCAAAAAGAATAAAGCCATACTAAATATCCATCAGTAATTCAAACGAAACATTATAGGGTGTTTCATGTTGAACCTGCTAAACTGTAAAGGTGATTATAAGCCATTTCGCTATGGCCCTCTTCTCCACGAAAGAACTAACTAATAATAAATAATCCGGAAATAGTTCTTCTTTGGGAAATTATTCTTATAAGACAAAAAATGAACAAGAAAATTCAACATATCGAAGTCGATAGAATTTTCAGCGAAGATTTTGTCAAGTAGAACTGGAATTTAGTTAATCAAAAATTGTTAATTTGCCAATACGCAAATGCGCATTTAGAAAGTTCACTTTGGATGATCATCCTGGATGGATCGTCTATGCAAGATGAATGCGCCGCTGGAATATTTTTTTGTTTAGACGCATCTTCCATATCACTGAGGTTATTTCAAAATAAGGCCAAGTCGTGCCGGACAACAAGAATTTGTGAACATCTTTTACCCGAACGGTGTTCTTCCAATAATGTTACTTTTATGATAATATTTATTGCACATTTGGTAATTCCTAAAATTACAGTCTGGCAACATTGCAAGCACAAGCCATGCGGTTTGTCGTGAGATCGGCTATATCAGTTGCACAACCCTGCCTTCGCAATGCACATGTTTAGACGTTTCATTTCGTATGATGATTCATCTACGTGATTCACCCAGAGTGATCAAAAGTAGGCTACCTTGTCCATCCTTCATCTTAGGTGATCATTTTTGATGATAATTCATTGGTTAGATGATTCGCTTGTTTTTCACTTTGGATGATTCATCCAAGATGACCATCCAAAGTGAACCGTCTATGTACGCCTTTAGGTACAGGTTTCTATAACTACAATATGACCAAAATTTGGAATTAACCATATATTTTGAGACAGTTTTTTTATAGTTAACAATTAGTAAACTATAACATAACTAATGATTGTAAAGCCTACCGTTAATAAATTTGTCAATATGTAAATCTAGTGTGTTCTTTTAACCTCGAATGGTATAAACTTTATTTTTTGTATTCCGTTCTGAACTGTCTGAAGAAAACGCTGAGGGTAACTTGTACTAATGAGCAAAATGGACTTTAAAAGCATTAAAACAAAATTAATCTCACTATGTATTATGATACTAACATAAACAATTATATAATACACAAGAAAAACAAATGCTTACATTGCTAAGTTTGACATCTGTACATATGTGTCATCATTCGCATTCAGGTCTCGTGTTGGTGTTTTGCAGTTGTTCATGCTAACAAAATCATGCAAAAATAATAAAAAACGTTATGTACATAATTAAATAAATAATACATAATACTCTAGATAGCCTGGAACCCCCTTTTTCACAATTGATCAATTAAAACATTAATTAATAAACAGTTATTTACGAATTTCTAATACTTGTTTTAAAAGGGGCATTTCATTTATTTTCACAGGTTCTATCAACTCTCAAAGTGCAGAAAGGACACCGCGGACCACCCCATGTAAATATTACGAAAAATGTGTTTTATGATTAATTAAACATTGCGAGTTCTAATTAACTGTTCGCTAAAAATAGTGGAAAACGAGGGGGTTCCAGACTCGACCGGTATAACGAGGATCCCATTCAAAATTTGTATTATAAAATGCGATTTAGATCAATATTAGAGGAAAGGGACCAAAGGAAAACAACGGAGAATCTAGGTAATTAAACAATTGCATATACATTTCAAACTTATTTGCAACATAAAAAACATCGTCTTCTTTGATCCCTTTACCATCGTCAAGGAAGCTGAGACTTTTTATGTTATAATTAAGTTTGAAATAAACTATATATGCAAAACTATTATCTGTGATTAGGGCAAATTAGAAAACTCGTCTTCTTGCCCAATATTAAATGGATACAATTATTTATAAAATACGATTAAGAATAAAACTGAACTAAACTGAGCGTCAATTGAAACATTAAGGCTCGGTGCATATGAGCGAAAATAAGATGGAACGGCAACCGCACACTTGCTGCAGAAATGCATGTAACTTTTGCTCTTGTCCCAGTGCCAGGGGCTATGGACGTTCGACAGCGTATAATCGTAGTGTACCTTTTATACGCTGTTTAAGCAGCTTCAAGAATACGAAGCAGTTTTTTAACTACTTTGGAATGTCGATTCGAAGTTATGACGAACTTTATAATACCCTGAAAATGTTAAATAATTACAATAACACTGTTTTTTACTTGTCTAATTTTCACTTTTTATTTTTAACTTTACGACTAGTTTCATCCTATTTGGACATTTTCAAATAACTAAAATACATACTTATACTTTCGGTATAAATTGACATCAAATAAGTTTATGTTTACTGCTCTTAAGATACAAATTCGACCCAAAATATAAATTTACTACCTCACCCTCTATGCTTTGAAGACAACATATGTACCACTGGTGGTTCTTCTATAAGGTAATTTGGTCAATTACCTCCCACATACAAATAAAAAAATAGAGCTATTCATTTTCTGAAGTTTAAAAATATATAATACATATATTTTTAATATTCTTAAAAAAATATATTAAAGTTTCTAGTTCATTCTATGCACAATACTATTCAAATATCTAGATCGCAGGATTTCGTATCCTCTCCGAGCACCGAGCCTCTATTCATTACATTATTCATTTACAGAATTTAAAAATCTTGGGTCAGTCCACAACTCGTCTTCAAAGCTAGCTATGGACCGAATTTACAACGAATTGTAGTGAAATAGACTTATGCGCGAATCGTCAGAAAGCAAAAGAGACAGAAAACACTGACGGGGACAATGTCCCTGACACATTTTACGGAAACGGTAACGCACGAAGTTCAATAGTGAATAGAGCAGTCTTAATGCTGACTAGGTACGCGTTGGTCGGTAAATTCTGTCGCGTTGTTTTTAATGTTTTTATTTGTGAACATTTTATTAGTGAATCTCTACTTGTCGTGAAATTAAGTGAAACAGTGTTTTTGGTGTTTACTATTAAATAGGAGTGTTGTACAAAATATATTAAAACTGAAAGATGGACATAAGTTGGGTTATGAATAAAGTACAAGTAGTTTTTGTGTTTAGATACGTTTTAGACGGTGTTGTATGTGAGAGATTTTGGAAATTTATTCAGCCTCAAGAAACGACATAGCAGCATTTGACAGATGTAATTTTAAAAGAGTTAGAATGTCTGAAAATTACTGAAAGTCCTGAAAAATTGATAGCACAAAGTTACGATGGAGCATCAGTAATGAGTGGTGCTTTTGGAGGTGTACAAGCCAAAATTAAAAAAAAGTTATCCTTCAGCAAATATTATTCATTGTTACGCTTATCAACTAAATTTAATTTTACAAAAAGCATCAAGTCAGGATAAAAGCATAACAATTTTTTTTGCTAATTTATATAGCTTTTCTTCATTCTTTGGAAAATCGCCAAAAAAGAACAGCCGTGTTAGATAATGTTGTTAAGGTGAGATTACCTAAAGCGGCTCCAACACGATGGAATTTTAATACAAAGTGCATAGAGACTGTTTATACCTATCGAACAGAATTATTAGATTGTTTAGAAAAAATCATTGATAATGAATCAGAAAACAACTCTAAACCAAGATATTGGTTTAAAAAACTACTTACAAAATGAACATGTTCTTTACTGGTTAAATTTTTTTCATTTTGTTACGCCTCATTGTTCAATCAATTACAAAAATGTAATATCGATGTCATAACAGTAAATAAGTGTATTGACGTTTTTAATAGTAAAATTGAAGACATCAGAAATAAAATGTTGAATAACTATTTGGAGGAAACATCCATGCAGTCTGCCCAGAGATGTAAAACGGAAGAATCAAAAAGGAGAATTTCATTAGAAGTTTGTGATATAATTACATCTGAGATCAAAAACAGGTTTGGCTTCAGTAATCATTTAGCAGTGTCCCAGTTATTTCACGCAGATCGATTTAAAGATTATAAAAAAAGCTTTCCTCAAGATATGTTTAAATTAGTTAAAACGGAGTATTCCAGTCATAAATCATTTGAAACTTAAAACTGAATTGGAAGTATTATATAGCCGAGAAGATTTTTCCAATAGAGAAGGTGCAGTTGCTTTGTTACAGCTTCTTATTAACAATAATTTGTGCAATACTTTTTCTGAAAGTGTCAAACTGTTAAAAATCTTGTGTACTCTCCCTATGACTACCGTCGAAAGTGAACGTTGTTTTTCCACCTTAAAAAGAATAAAGACATTTTTAAGAAATACCATGGGTCAGGAAAGGTTATCTTCTTTAGCTATGCTTACCATAGAAAGGGCATTAATAGAGAAGATAAAAGATTTTAATGAAAAAGTAATTGACCACTTTGCATCTCAAAAAGACCGGAGGATCGACTTGGAATTTAAATCACTTTAAAAGGTAGGTAATACAGTAAACTTTTCTAATTGACCTCCCTATCTCTTGACCCACGAACCGCCACTCATCTGTACACAGAAAATTCAACCATAAACTTATTTGCTGTTCAATTAATATCTAAAGAATAAGTCTGTATATTTTAATTAGGTACTTGAAAATGTCCGAATAGGATGAACTAATAAAGTTATTAAATAAGTGAAAATTAGATATGAAGAAAACAATGTTTTTGTAATTATTTAATTTCAAAATGGATTTTCACAAAGGAACGTCATCCTCAATCAACTCCCTGAAAATGTATCGCACAAACAAGATATAAACATGAGATTGGTTTACACCTCCAGTAGAAATGATTGCTAGAAGGTTGAAGCCGCTGCGAAATGCGTCCGCTCGTGTGAAACACTCCATATGGTACAATAGTCCATAATAAACGAACGGACGTCGTGCGACCTCTGCATCGTTTGGACTGCGTAAACGTTCCGCAGCCGCGAGCTGTCGTTGGGTGTGAACTGTCGCAGCGCAGCTGCCGTTCCGTGTTATTTTCGCTTGTGTGCAGCGAGCCTAAGGGAGAAATTTTACACCTTAATTTTAAAGCCTCGTAACATCAAAACTGCTTCACGAATTTTTAAAACGGAGAAATATTCGGAGAGGGTAATTTATGGACTATTGCACGGAAATTTTGGTAGTACCTTCCCATGCATAGGATCAATAATACAGGGTGAATAAGAAAAATGCGCGTTTTTTTTCAAATTACATTCTAATGCAATTTCTGGGAAAGTAACTATTGACACTTTTGATGACTGGTATTTTGAAAAAGACCGGTTTTCTCCGGGACGTTTTGGGAGTTTTTTCAATATTTTAAGAACAATTAAATTTTTGTTGAAAAATACCAATTTTACAAACTAAGTACTGATATTCAAAAGTTTATTGAAAAATTTCGAGAGCAACTTTTTTTTTAATTTGTGGAAATAAATGTTTCAAAATGATTAGTTAGAAATATTAGGTACATACATACCGAAAAATGAAAAGTTGATATTCTAGGAAATGAAAAATCATTAATATGTACTCATACTATTATTTGCTAAAAAAGGTGCTTACTGTAAATTACACTAGTCACAAAAATTGGGGATATTAAAAAAAGTTCCAAATTTTAGGGTGATTTTCAACAAGAGATAACTCGGCGAAAAATGGTCGTACAGAAAATAAAAAAAAAGGAAATTGTAGCTTTAAGTGTCTAGTTTTCAGACCTGGACTGTAAAAATTTTTTGCGTGGGCGGTTTTCACATAATTATCCGAAAATCAACAAAAAAAATTTTTTCCAAATTTTTTTCTCGTCTTTAAAATGGTCTGTGGACTTCAAAAAAATTTTTCATCATGCGACCATAAAGCTCTTCTAGACAATTTAATTAGCTTTAATTTGATCTCTGAAAGAGCACCGTACGATGATTTGCCGCGGAGTTATCGTTGATCAAAGCAAAAAAGTCCATTTCAACTTTGACAATCGATTACTCGGGAACTAATGATGGTACAGAAAATGGAGGTAGGGTTTTGGAAACTGCAAAATATTCTCTATAAGACACAATTAGTGGTGATTGATAAAAAAAAAATTTTTGAAGCGATGATGTTGGCTGAAAAAAAGTTGAAAATTTGCGAATTTAAGGATATTTGGATAATTTGGTATAACTTTGGATATAGTGAATTAACGAAGGATATCGCCGGTAACTTTTTAACCTCAAAGTGTCCCTAAAATACCCTCAAAGTTGCAAAGCGCTGCGATTTTTTTTCTTAGTGCCCCGAAGGTTTAAATTGATCGTTTCGGCCAAAAATCATCTTAGCAAGCAATTTTTTGATTTTTATGCATATTTTCGACTTCAATATGATTTTTTTGGCAAAAAATCCTTATTTTTTTGCTCAAAAACATGACTCGTTCGAAAAAATTAAAAAAAAAATTTTCAGAAAAAAAATTACCTCCATTTTCTGTACGATCATTAGTTCCCGAGTAATCGATTGTCAAAGTTGAAATGGACTTTTTTTGCTTTGATCAACGATAACTCCGCGGCAAATCATCGTACGGAGCTCTTTCAGAGATCAAATTAAAGCTAATTAAATTGTCTAGAAGAGCTTTATGGTCGCATGATGAAAAAAAATTTTTTTGAAGTCCACAGACCATTTTAAAGACGAGAAAAATTTGGAAATTTTTTTTTGTTGATTTTCGGATAATTATGTGAAAACCGCCCATGCAAAAAAATTTTACAGTCCAGGTCTGAAAACTAGACACTTAAAGCTACAATTTCCTTTTTTTTTTATTTTCTGTACGACCATTTTTCGCCGAGTTATCTCTTGTTGAAAATCACTCTAAAATTTGGAACTTTTTTTAATATCCCTTAATTTTTGTGACTAGTGTATATTTCATTATCATTTATAGTAATTGAGATATACGTCTTGGAAATCTTAGATGGAAGAGCTGTTTGTTATATTCCCAAGAACAAATTATTTTCAAAAAGAACCCTAGACCTCAAAATACCATGTACAGGGTGTTTCATGACTCGAGGTGAAAAAATTAAGGAACGTGTATGGTGTGATATTCTGTTTAAAAAAAACATTACATCTTTTAACCAGAATATCACACCGTACACGTTCCTTAATTTTTCGCCTGGAGTTATAAAACACCCCGTGCATTTCCGATATTGATATCATGATAAAAAATGTATAATTTAATACACCATGAATGGCAAAAAAAGGCCGAAAACCAGGAGATTGTATGTCATAAGTAAAGCTGGCCGAGGTGGCTGGAGTACAGCCACGGTCTTGCGCTGGCGTCACACGTGCCGATTTAGAAGTGATTTACGATGCAGTCTTATTTGAAAGGTTAATGCGTGAGGTTGTACCTATAAATTATACATAATGTCAAACGCGCCAAAGGGTAAAAAACGACCGTAAACAGACACAGTGAATATAACTTTATCGGTGAATTTCCGGATTTATTCATGACGGATGCAAAATAATTTGTAAAGTTTGCAATCAAAACTTAATGTGCTGGCACAAAACAGATTGTCGTCGTCATATCAACACCGTGCAACATCAAAATAAAAAAATGGCATGCCTTTGACAACTCAGTTTATGTTTGATTTAATGTTAATGTTAATAGCCTGTAATATTCTGCTACACATACTGGATAAACAACCATTTTGGGAGTTTTGGAATAAATATAATCCCCAGGGGAACTTACCAAGTCGTACATCGTTACATAGATATATTCCAGCTGTTCGTGAAGACATTGTAAATAGGATTAAATGTGGATTAAAAAATACACGGCTCTGGTTATGTATTGACGAGACGACAGATTGTAAAAAAAAATTCTATTTTAAATATTATAGTACGTATACTGGACCCTCTTAAACTAACATTTCCACTTTTACTAGCTAGTACTGCGTGTACAGGCGAAATAATTACGCGTGTGGTGGTGGAGACATTCGAAAAATTTGAACTTTCAACAAGTCAAGTATTGATGTTTCTGACTAATGGTGCCGCGACAATGCGCATGGTAGGCCGTTCTCTACAAAGAGACAATTGTAGGTTTTTACATGTTACGTGTAAAGTGCATGCGTTACATCTTGTGGCAGAAACGATTCGAAAATGTTTTCCAGAGGTAGATGCATTAATAGCAAATACAAAAAAAGTATTTCTCAAATCTCCTAAACAGCTTCGAGCATTTCACAGACAGTGTCCTGGTATCCCTGAACCACCAGAGCCGATTCTTACACGTTGGGGAACGTGGTTGAAAGCGGCTTTTTATTATGCTGAATATTTTCAACAAATAAAAGCTGTGATACTACAGTTCAACCCTAACGAGGCTGCAGCTATTAGGGGAAAGCCAGGCAAGCTTTCAAGACGTTTCCCTTGAAACAGATTTAAAAACTATTAATAAAAATTATAGAGGACTACACGACGCAATAGAAAAATTGCAAAATAGTTCGTTGTCGTTAGTGGAATCGCTGCAAATAGTGGACGACGTAAATACACAGCTACAGGCTATAAATGACGCAAAAAATAATCGCGTTAGTGAAAAATTCGAGTGTATTACAGAAAGATCCTGATTTTAGCAAATTAAGACAAATTTGTGATGGTGCATCTACAACTTCGTTAAGTGAGTTCACAGATTGTTTTACTTATGCCTGTATTACATCCGTAGATGTCGAACGGTCATTTTCAAAATATAAACATATTTTTTCACCAAAGCGAACATCGCTGACGGAGACAGCTGTAGAAACATACCTGATGCTATTATACTATAGATCTTCCCCACTTTGTGATGACGACAACCAAACTACTTCATAAATCTGCTTAAAAGGGTGAGTTTTATAAAAAATTTTATAAAATGTAACATTATTGTTAAAATTTATTTTCATTTATTGTACTTATTCAAGTATTATGATATGATGTAAACATATGAGTCATATGACGGCTCTGTCGGCCAGGTGACCTCGGCCAGCTTTAGTCATAAGTGCAATGTGATAGGCCCGATTTTCAGGTAATATGCCGGCACTGTCAACTGTCAGTTTCCGTCTCCTAAATATATTTTAACTTTCAAATACTATGCGAAATTTAAACCGTCATAAAAATTCATGTACAGGGTGTACTATAACTTAAGACATAATTAAACTGTTACTTTTCAATGTTTCCCTTTTTTTTACCAAAGACTCTTACATAGAAATTCCAGATACTCCTGAAACTCTTCTATCCTCAAAGGCTTCTGGAGGACGCGCGTGTCTCTGAAAATCCCACCTTTGCGGCGAGGTGCCAGGTGAGGGGTCGGTAGTGACAGATCGGGCATTTTTAGAAGAAGGTCTCACATTTTCATATGGACTACCTATTGGGAAAGCATCTTAGTTTTATACTCTTACACGTTTCTATTATATAAGATACCTAAATCTGAATCTGTATTTGGCACTGTAGGAAAGGGATGACTTATGCTCTCCCCGTCGCTGTCTATCAGGGGCAATCCTCTTTTATGACCTACATTGTGAAAATTTAATAAAAGAAAAAATATTAAAATTCGAAGTAGAGTGATTTACATTAGCTGGCTAACCATATCCATATTCATTTAAAATATTTTTACACATAATTACGTGCGATGAATTTAGGTTGGACGTGTATATTCTGAGTCCCTCAGGTATCTATTCCTGAGCCTTTATTTTTTTATTTATTGATGCTCTTAGGGAGCTTTTGACTGTTATATGCTATTTGCTAATGGTTTAAAAAATTATTTCAAAATTAATACCATGATCGATTGTATATTGTTGTAATCCCATTTTATTCTACTTGAAGAGTAATGTACAACATTTAAACTTTATCTAAATGTAAAGTTATAAGCTTTAAACGGAAGAATGAACCAACCTGTATACAACTAATTATTCCCTGAACAATCAAATTTTAGACAGGCAATGTTAGCAAAAGATTTATGTAGCAAAATATATACAGCGTGGTGATAATGTATGGAACAAATCCAGTAAAACTTTTCAGGAACATTTTTGCAAAAAAAATCTCAGACAGGTCAATTTTTTTATTCAATTCCGATAAATAGCATTCTTCGATTTAGTTTTGTCTTCGAGCTATGACATCATCGGTATTTTGAATGGAAATCTATATTTTTTTTATGGATTCGTATAGAGGACGCTGGTATAAAAAAGTGGCATATTGAAAAGGAAAGTTTTCGAAATATTTGATTTCAAACTATTAGTTGGAAAGATAAGCTTGGGCAACGATGTCCATATTGTATCTAGAATTTAAACATTTAATAAAATTTGTCGAAAAAATTAGAGCTGACAGAAAATAACAGCGACTTCACAACTTAAAAAAAAATTAATAAAAATATTTCGAATCAAAAAACCAAATTTTTAATTCATTCTAAAATAAAATAAAACTGTTATGAAAGTAAAAAATTAGTAAATAATCTATTAAAATATTAAATTAATTAGGCAATAATTATTACACTGAAAGTGAGCTTAAAATAAACTTACAATAAATATTCAAAATTTTGACCACGACTGAAACTTTGAAGTCAAATACAAATATCTCGAAAACTTCCCTCTTTAACATGCCACTATTTCATATCAGTATACAGAAAAGCGTCCTCTATACGAATCCCTAAAAAAATATACAGGTTGCCATCTAAAAATATGCCGATGACGTCATTACTTGAAAACAAAACACAATCAATGAATGCCGTTTATCAGAAAAGATGCGTTTTTAAAAAACAAATCTGAGGATTTTTTGCAACAACCTTCCTGTAAAGTCTTATTGAATTTGTTCCATACATTATCACCATACTGTATGTATTTTTTTTTTCATTATAATGAAGCATCTATTTTAGAAGGCTACAAAGTCGGTAGCACTCCTAAAGGTGTATTGAATTTTACGATATTTCATCACATGGCGAATTTATCTACACAACCAACAAACATTTTTTTGTCTACGTGAGCGTATAAGAAATATATGTAAATAAAAATTACACTAAATTTTCAATGCTACCTTACTCCCCTTACACAAAGACACCCACACAAATGCAAAGAAAAATATCAATTATATTGTAATATTCAGAAATATAGAATCGTAATACTATGGAAATAAAAAAATATACAAAAAAACATTTATTGAAGAATCGTGAACAAAAGTGAAAATTTTAAAAATATAATAATCTTTATGAAATAATAATTATTCGAAAGAATTAGTTGCTTACAAATGTTATGAACCAAACCAACATATTCAAATTTAAACAATGATAACACTAAAATAATCTTTATTGGTTTAAAATAACAATGAACCAGTGGCGGCAGCCATATATAGGTTCAGGGACTCGAGCATCTCAAGTTACTATTAGGTAAATGTAACAGTAATTAAATGCATATTTTTTTTTCAGTTTTATTACATTTAATATCTTTTTTAACATAGTTATTACCAATTTGCGATGGTGTACAATAAAGTCGCATAATGTACTGACCGTCAACTTATAACTCCAACCAGAGAAAATGGGGAGCTCAGGCTCAGCTCATATGAGCCATTCCTTGCATAAGTAAATATATGAAGAAACGAACCGAGCGCGGAAATTGCCGATCGCGGAGAACGGTTTTTACAACGCGACAGAAGGCTCAAGTTATCAGAGCCGCAGTGAGCTTTTAATGTTTTATGTAGTGTAGTAGTGCCTATATCATTTCGCTCTCGCTATTTATTTGTCGTTTCACTGTTTTGAGTGTTTTTGTTATTTTAAGTTGGTTGATGCCAAAATGACTGAGAATAGGATAAATAATACTCTGAGACTGAATTTGAAATCTCTGCCGTTAGCAAAAAAAGTAAAAATCAAGAAACTTGGACGACCAACACCAGAAATGACTCTTAACCAATCAGACCAGATAGGGACCCGTTATTTCACGAAGCATTTTTCTAAGGAAATTTATAAAATGTCAGTGGATTTGTGTATGACATAAGGTAAATGCTGTTTTGTTTTCCATGTGTTCTATTTTATTCCGATTCTGTCGGAATGGACAAGATATGGTCGGTAACAGAATTTAAGGATCTAAAACATTTAAATCAGAAAATAAAAAAGCACGAAATTTCTGCATATCATATAAAGTGCAGTACGGATTTGGCTTTGTTAGGCTCGGTAAATATTGCAGTTCAGTTAGATTTAGATTATAGACAAAATATTATAAAATACAACGAGCAGGTGACTAAAAATAGGTATATTTTAAAGAAACTTATCAATTGTATCAACTTTTTGGTAAGTTGGGTAAGGAGGGCACGATGAAAAAGACGGTTTTCAAAACCGTGGGATTTTGTTAGAATTAATCGATTTTTCATCAGAATTGGATGTAATTTTGAAAGACCATATAGACAAGGTGACGGTTTTCAAAGGTACTTCTAAAATTGTTAGGATGCTTGCAGTATGTCGTCAAGAAATTAAAGAGCAAATTTAATGAAAGTGAATTTTTTAGCAATTCAGTGATGAGACCACTGATATTTCAAACCAGTGTCAAATAGTTATGATAGTAAGATATTACCACAAGGGAAATATTTATGAGATATTTTGGAGTTTCCTAAGAGTGGCCGATAAGTCAGCTGAGGGTTTAACACAGTGCATAGAACATGAGATAGATAAATTAATTTCAAACTCGCCGTCTAAACTAATTGTTCAAACTCACGACGGTGCAAATGTTATGAGTGGTGCTACCGGTGGAGTTCAATCAAAAATAAAATTAAGGTATAAACATGCTCATTTTGTGCATTGTTATGCGTATCAATCAAACTTAATTATGCAGAAAGCAACCAGTCAGAATGCCAACATTTTTTCTCAAATTTATCCGCAGTTCCTAGTTTTTTTTCCAAGTTCTACTCACAGATATGATGTATTAGAAGAAATTGTAAATCCAAAATTGTCTAGAGTTGCCGCTACACGTTGGAATTATAACATCCATATAGTAAACGTCATTTTTCAGGACAGAGAAAAGCTAATTGATTGTTTCGAGGAATTTGAGGAAAATGTAATAAATCTGTTACTTGCAAAAAGACCTACGGTTTACGAAGAACTCTAGATGATTCCAATTTTGTATTTTTTCTTAATTTATTTCACAAAATCTTTCCACAAGTAGACATATTATTTAATCAATTCATGCCAGAAATACAGACAGTATTGAACTTTTGAAGAGTTTGAAAAATTATATCATCTATTAGAAATTCAACTGATGATAGAAAACGAAATTACTAATATTGAGAATGAGAATAAACGGAGACAAATTAATCCTGAAAATAGAAATTCCCTAATTGCTAAGGAAGTGTGTGATATAATAATTTTTTAGAAGAAAGAAAGATTGTCATACAGAGTTCATTTAGAAGCCACATCGTTAGTGAATGTAGACAATTTTCTTAATTATTCAAAGAAATTTCCGACGTCGACTTTCAAATCAGTTGTTGAATCTTATCCAATATTACAACAAGACAAATTATGGACTGAATTGGAAGTCATTTATTCAAGAACGAATTCTTAAAATATTGTAGATGGCTTAAACATCCTTTCTTGGCTGTCTGAAAATGGTTTAAATGAAACGTTCAGCAAAACGGTCAAGTCACTAAAAATTATTGTGACAACTCCGATGTCTACTGCTGAATCAACGATGTTTTTCAACTCTTAAAAGAATAAAGACATTTTTAAGAAACACTATGAATGAAGAACGCCTTAATGCCCTAGCAATGATATCAGTTAATTAGAACTTTATCCATAACATAAGCAATTTTGACGAAAAAGTTCATAGAACATTTTATTTCCCAGAAAGACAGAAGACTTGATTTTGTGTATAAGCAATAACATTTTTACTCGCATCTTTAAGTGATTATTATATTATGAACTTTTTTTTGTACATACAAGGAACTGCATCGATCGATATAGGGAAAAGTACGCACCAGAAAATTTTGAAAATTTAGCGAATTACTAGTAGCAGTGTGGTCAATCCAACTAAAATAATTACAAGCATCTGACACTTCCGGTTATACCGGAAGTCGATACCAACTTGCTTATTTTAAATGGAATACCCTATATATTTTAAGGGTTTCGAAAAGAGCATAAAATTCTGAGTCAAATACATGCCAATGCCTAAACCCAGCCGTTTCAGAGATGTTTAACATTTTAAAAAAATTTTGACAGGTGTAATGGTTTACAATAACCATTATAACTTTCTTCGTATAAAAGGTATTCACCATAAGGTGAGCTACTCTCTACAATTTAAAGAAATTCTATAATAGTATACCAAGTGTTCCATTTTGGTGTTACACTTTGTAAACTTCAAACCGCGAAAACTTTCTTAATTCAAACGTAACACCCTGTATTTTTTTACATCAAGTTATGTATAATTAAATTCCTTTTTTTCTGATATAAGCATTGCGGGGGTTTAATTTACAACTTTTTGAAATATTTGCGATTTTCTTAGAAATTCAAGAATTTTTTTAGTACAAATTTTATCAAATTAGTCATGATTAGAAACAATCAGTAATGTCAGTCATTCTCATAAGTTCAAAAAATGCCACCGCGTTTAAATTACACCCACGAAGACTTTTTGAATTTGTTTATTTGTGGAGAATGTGATAAAGTAGTATCAAGAACTTGTAGTACATTTGCTACTCGATATCCACAAAAACCGAAACCTTTACCAAACACTGTAAAACGCATAATGGATAATTTTAAAAACTATGGCTCTGTCAAGGCAAGAATTCAAAAGCGGAAGCCTATTGTTGATGACGAAAACGTAGAAAGAGCAATTCTGGGATATTTTCATGCATTTCCAATGATGTCATTAAGACAAACTGCTTTGGAATCGGGACTATGCAAGGATTCAGTTCATAGAATCTTAATTAAACATAAATTTCACCCGTTTTCGTTCCAAATGGTTCAACGATTAAGATAAACAGATTTCCTAGAGAAGATGTGAATTTATTCTAACAAGGTCTGTAAGCGACGATTCTTATTTGGCAAATATTATATGGTCAGATGAAGCTAAATTGATCAAAAATGGACTTTTTAATCGACACAATTAGCATTATTGGAGTGACTCGAATCCTCATGTGTTCAGGGAGCGAAATTTTCAAGAAAGTTGGCAGTTTAATGTTTACTGTGCCATAAAAAACGAAAGAGCGGTGGCATTAGAATTTTGTCAGGAAAATTTAAATAGTAAGATTTCTTCTTCTGCTAATATGTATAGTTAATTTTTTTTGTTTTTGTTTTTTTTTTTAGGTGAAAGATATCTAAATTTTACAAAATTTAAATAATAACTATTTAGAAAATTTACCTCTCGCCGAACATAGAAACATTTTTTATCAGCACGACGGTGCTCTCCCACCTAACGCGTATTTGATAAATAACTTTTTTACAAGAAATTTTTTACTATCGCCAATAATGGACCTTTCCTATGGCCTCCTCGCTCGCCCGATTTATCAATTTTAGATTATTTTATTAAAAATAAACTTTATGAAAGTCCATTAACAACTATTGATGATTGTATGCAGAGAGTAAGAAATGCATTTCAAAACTTATCACAGGATTCAATTAGAAGAGCTACCCATGAAGAACTAATCCGAAGGTGCGAAAAATGTGTAGAGGTTTGAGGGCGGATTTTGAACAATTATTAAATATGTTTTTAGTTGATTTTATCTTAGCTATTTTAGTTTATGTGTCTTCAATCCAATTAATAGGCATGTTACAGTGTTTAGTGTTATTTTCCGTTTTTGTGGATATCTAGTAACAAATGTATTACAAGTTCTCAATATTACTTTACCACATTCTCCATAAATAATAAACAAATTCAAAAAGTCTTCGTGGGTGTAATTTAAATGCGGTGGCATTTCTTGACATAAGAGAATGACTGACATTACTGATTGTTTCTAATCATGGCTAATTTGATAAAATTTTTACTAAAAATTCTTGAATTTCCAAGACAATTGCAAATATTTCAAAAAGTTGTAACTTAAACCCCCACAATGCTTATATCAGAAAAAAAGGAATTTAATTATACATAACTTGATGCAAAAAATACAGGGTGTTCCATTTGCATGCTAAAAAAGCAAATGAGTATCTTTTACACGAAGAAAATTACAAAGGTTATTGTAAACCATTACACCTGTCAAAATTTGTTTAAAATGGCAAATATCTCTGAAACGGCTGGGTTTAGGCATAGGGTATCTTACATGTTTTTGACTCAGAATTTTATTCACTTTTCGACAACCCTAAAATATATAGGGTGTTCCATTTATAATAAGCAAGTTGGTATCGACTTCCGGTGTAAGCGGAAGTACCAGATGATTGTAATTATTTTAGTTGGATTGGCCTCACTGCCGTTAGTAGCTCCCTAAATTTTCAAAATTTTTTGATGCGTACTATTCCCTATATCGATATATGCAGTTCCTGTATATATGTACATAAAACTTTTTCTTTTGTTATCAAAAAATCATAGCTCTACTTAGATGAAATTACCGAGGGACTGAAGGTGAGTGTTTATTATGTTGTTCATATGTTTTAAGAAACTAGAGCCCCCAAATAAAATTACCACCAGCCGCCACTGCAATGAACAGCAATAATACTTACATGGTAATAAAAATTAATGCCAAAACGAAATATAGGTACTCAATATATCACTTTCAAAAATGGGAATACAAAATATCAAGTTGGTTATGTAAATCACTCTAATAACACAAAAGAACTAATTCGATATATTTAAGGAACATTTATAAAAAGGACTAAAATGTTTACACCAATGACTTCAGAAATAGGATAGACAAAGTATCCTCTTGATTTGTTGTAGTTTGATTTAAATAACTCAGTACTCAGTTGTTAGGGGCATGCGCTTGTGCGCGCGCAGTCCTTGTTCGATTTTCGGCTGTTCATCACTGTTTACGTTTTTTGGTCGCCATTAGTTGCTTGTGTGTATCTTAAGTTTAACGCTGTGTTTACTGTGATTGTTAGTTCTTTCAAGACGCATTTTCTGTTTTTGTGAATAAACAATGGGAAAATATTGTGTTATATGCAAATCTCCCTTTAAAAGTGGAGTTAATCGATCTTTCCACAGGTAAGTGACATTACCATAGGCGTAACGGGAAAATGGTAAATAAAAGCATAATCTAAAATTAAAAATGTCCAGTGCAGTAATATTGTAAACATAAAAATATATAATAGATATTTTTTATTTCAAAAATAGTAGTAGTAAATATAATGTATTGTTTGTTTTTAGGATTCCTTCGACTATTGAACGTGGATCTATATGGATCTCTAGAATTTTGAAATATCTGGGAAAGGAAAATATTCCTAAAAGATAGTGTTGTGTGCTCAGATCACTTCACATCATATGACTTTTTAAGAAAACCCAGTGGCATAGTTTATCATAAGGACTCGGCGGTTCCAAAATTACCAAGTTGTTCTAAGGACAATACACAAGTTTGGTAAGATATCATTTTGTTATAAGAAAAATAATACCTACTCAATTAACAGGTGTACGATTGTAAATACTTCTGATCACAGTTTTTTTTTCTTATTTTATGAAACAATAATTCTTCCTGAGAATGTTAACATATTTAGCCAAAAGTTGATGTTTTTATTTTACTTTTCACTTTTCTTTTATCAATTTATAATAATTGTTGGTTCATTTTAGCACCATTGAAGTCTCAGAATATCAGAAAACATATTCTTGATGATGTTCACAAAGAGTTAGAATCGCCAATAAAAAAGTAAGTATCTAGAGATATTCTTTCACATTTTTGTAATTATGAAAGTTATTTCTGTTAGTAGTTAACATGATTACAACAAAATTAAGTTTATATAAGTTCTATTGATTGATAATACGAATGAGAGAATCTTGAAATAATTAGTTAAATTGATAAATAATTATATTCTTATTTGCATAGACATGAATTATATAAAAAAATTATTTACTTTTTTTAATCAAAATATTATAGCACATAATATTAAAAAATGAAATAAAGTACCACATTTTGAAATACCTACCGAAAAATATTTTAATATTCGAATTCACCATGAAACGTCAAAATTGAAAGATGCAGCTGCCAAACAGAGAGTTAGAAGCATATTGACAAAAACTATATTATTTAAAAATCAATAAAGAATTTTAATTCAATGTTTTATTTTATTTCGTAGTCTAATTTTCTTGTTTTTTTTTTATAAATGCATATTGTACATACCCCCTACCATATATTATGTATAAATGTAGTAAAAAAAAGTTGTAATGTAGGTACTTTATTAATTAATATTATTTTATATATTCACCCATGTTGTTACTGAGAAAATAAAGATTATTGTAACTATTTCTTGTTTTTTTTTGTTTTTGTGTATAAATGTATGCATTGTTGGCTATATCTTATATATTGTAAAAGAAAATCAATCAAAATTTGTGAAACATTTTTGCATGTAAATACATCACCTACCATAGTTTTTATGAAACTATTTCTAAAGTATGTCAAATTATTTTTTTTTTTTTAGAATTTGTAAGAGAATTTAAATTTCATTAAGAAATTTTGATTATTACAACCTTTTGAAATATTGTTTTTAGACTGATTTTTAATTTATCACATTATGTAGGTATATATCAATGACTTATTCTGTAGTCGTTGGTATATATCATATAGCCATCCAAAGTTTCAGCAGCCACTGCTGGTAGAGCATTTTTATTCATATCAAAAAACAATTTTATTTTAAAGCCAAATCAGGAAATGAATCAATGTGCATGTATATTGGACAAAAATTTAAATTTTGCACCCTCTCTAACACGCCACTGCCACCGAGTATGGTAATAAACAATGAACTATCTTCATCCTTTTAAAATAATAGTATGTCTCAAGATGATGCATAACACAACAGTTCCTGTGTATTAAGATAGGGAATTATTTGTCTATCTATTCTGAAGTCATTGGTTTACACTATTTCATTATTTGTACTTACGTTTCAAAATATTCATGATCTCCTGGGAAGCCTGGGCAGTATTGAACTGGCTTAGCAGATCCATTACAGTGTAATTATTTGAGTCTCGTATCGAAGTATTAACACTATGTTCCAGTAGAGTTCGAACAACTTCAACTTTTCCGCAAAGCGCAGCTTCATGTAATGCTGTTCCCGATTTAGTTCGCATATTAACATTGAAGCCCGCTCGCAGAAGCACCTCGACAACGGCTCTGAAACAATTAAAAGGAACTGTTTACGAACCAGAAAAATTGTTGAATTAACAATGGTATAAAGAGTGTAATATACTGATTGTCCAACGGTTATATCAAGTCTAGTATGATTATCATATCATATGAAACTGTTTATAACTACAAAGGCTTATCATGACCACAGGGTATTCGGTATTTACTTTATGACAAACTAATTATTCACCAATTTATTAAATAATGGGATACTAATACCAACTTATATAGAATAACAAATTATAATGGGCTAAAATTAGGGATTGAAACTACGAGTATGTACACTGTACAGGGTAATGCATTATAAATTACCCACCCGTTATTATCGTTATTATTGCCTATAGAAAAAAAGTTTTAAATAAAAGTTGTGTGGTTATGACTGAATTTTGTTAAATTGCTATCAAAAGTACAGTAGCGTGGAGATTTGAGGGGATACAAAAAAATAATATATTTTTTAAATGGGATACCCTGTATATTATTAAATTTTTGGAATGATCCTTTGTTCCTGATTTCAAAAAAATATTACACCATATACCGTTTTTGAGTCTCGTATCGAAGCTATAGTAATGTGGGCTGCGTTAAGAGTCGACCGCAGATTTTAATTATTTTCTGGTATATTTTGTTAATCTAAATAGTATCTTGCGCATGGATTGTGTTGCTCCTGGTTCCTTTTCCTGTTTTTTTTATCCTGGACGGCTCGTAGAAAGGACTGAAGGTACCATGATTGGTCATCTTGAGGCTTCAGTTCAAGCCTGGTCGCCCTCGAGAATTAACGTTATCTTTTAAATAATAAGACGTCCTTCTTTTTCTGGGATTTATCTCGGGGGTACCATAAGTTGTGACCTGCCGTTGTGTAGTTGTTGTGCGATCACAATGTCGACATCTATCTGATTTGTCGACTTGAATTCGGCCTGTTGGTAAGTTCATGTGATATTTCAGTTTTTTTTTTTCGTAATTTTCATCATAGTTTTTCCTAATAGTGTCGTCCTTCCCTGGAGTCAGGAAATCGCGAGTGGCAGTAAATTTCAACCAAGAACCGCAGTTTATGCGTATGTGTTTAAATTTGTTCTTTTGGGAACTCTTTTTTGTAGAGATATTTCTTTTACTTTTACAGGGTTCTTTTTTTTTTTGGTTATCAAAGCTGCTTGAATCGGTCTTCTTTTGCCATTTGCTTAGACATATTTCCCGCCTGAGAATCCGGGCTTATGTATGATTGTTTTTTGGTTGAAGCTGTCTTGGTGTCCTACCTACGCTGAGCACGTCCGCCGTTATCCAGCTCCAGTCGGTTCCAGTTACACAACCTCAGTTAGATCCAGATAAGTCCCTAAATACTTATTTTAGAAAAAAAAATATATAAGCTGAGTGTTTTATTGCCTTCCCCACTTATTTAACCATTTCTTATTCAGTGTTTTTTTTATTTAAGACATATCTATAACCACTTATTTCAGGATTTTCTATAAAATCATAGTTTACCGTTTAATGTACATAAATCATATATTAATTAGTGAATATATATAATTACAGTTTCCAGTTTAATTGAATATTATGTTTTGGAATTTAATATTTGTTTATATCCATGCATAGTATTAGGTTTTTTTCATATAGTAATAAGTTAATACCACCTTTTTTTTTGTGTTTTCAAATTTTGTGTATCGGACCAGGGGTTGCGTGATCACGTAAACTGGGTTAATTTACGAATATAAGGGACTATTTGACATCTAGAAATATTCAGGGGTTAAACACTGATTTGACCCATAATTTCTTTGAATGTATTTATTAACCTGAATAATTACTTATAAAGTCTATAAAACATTCCATTTCCTTCCTCGGCATATGCTGTGTGTGTGAAAACTATACCTAAATTCATCATTTCAAAGACTCAAGAAAACCAACCCCAGCTCGAGCTAGACCGTGCAGTGTCCAATTCGTAGACGAGAGATACGGAAGTGGTGCACTCAAAAATAATTTTTTGTTAGAATAATATACTCTCATTCATTATTAATTAATATACCGGCTTAACTTGAACGTATTACAAAAAATGGAACTTAAATGTTAATTCTGCTCATCCTTTACTAATTATTTTACTTTGTTAGCTTTTTTTTATTTTATTTTTTATTTATTTAAATAGAAGCAATCGCGCCATCAGTATGGAAAGACCACAGGAACAACAGGAATGGGATCGAGTGTGGAGGCGTCCAGGCAATAAAAGAACATCTTGCAGCAATCCAGGAAGTACAGAGTTACCAAGATGGCACAGCATTGATTTGGAGCTGTATCAGTGGAGAACAACCGATCTTGTTATCTTGGATGGTGTGAGACCATGAAATTACCGTTTCCCAGCAGCTTGCGCAGTCTCCAAACCTTAATATTATAGAACAGTATTTTTTCTTTGTTAGTATTTCTAAACATTAGTTAAAAACCCAGTGATTTTCTAATTTTGCCTTAAACTTTCAAATGGCTTAATAAAGCAAGTAAATAACTAAAATAAGGTCGCGTTTACATTTCCTCATCATAAAACACAGCTCAAATAATTTAAAAAATTGATTCTTGCCATTGCACAAGAAAACTATAACAAATTATTGATTAAAAACCTTTAACAAACACAAAATCAATCCAATCAAGTTCACTGATAGCTTACAATTCAATTTGACAACTTTTCAATTATTGCAAACCGAATAGAAGAATAACCTCCAATATTTTCTGCAGCTATAGATAGGTATACGAGAAAGTAAAAACTTTTAACATTTATCATATAATACTATGATTTAAACGCACTCTAACAAAATATATTAAACACCTAAGGCCTTTTATGTAGAAACATATATCTTGCCATAAAATCGTAAATATTTTTGAAATTGTGTGCGGTCGTCCATGGAATGCGGGTTTTTTTAGTTTTGAAACACAATTTCTGTACTACATGATAAACATTGTCTGAAACACTTCAGATCAACGTTTGCTTGTAAAAACGACTATACTGGACTAAAAAAATCTTTAAACTAACCAACTAATTGTATTATCTAACATAGTTTCCGATATTTTAAATCCATGGAGTCATATTGCAATAAAAATTCTCATATACTGTGTAATATATTCAATAAAAATACATTATATTTTATTGTAAAGCTTCATTTATCGTTAAATGTCTGCGGGCCTGTATTTCTCAAAAGCCAGTGTACAATATTAGAAGCTTGTCTTCCACCGTTATAGTCAGAAGAATATCCATTCTTAAACAGTTTTATTGTAGGGTAACTCTTCACGCCATGTTCCGCAGCAAGGTCCTTTTCTTCTTCGACATCCACTTTGGCAAGCTTCACTGGAGAATTTTTTCCTTTAAAAGCTTGGCAGCTTTAGCATATTCTGGAGCAAGTGCTTGACAATGTATACACCAAGGAGCATAAAAATCCACAAGAACATATTTATTGTTAGTAGTGGTTTTTTCAAAATTGTTTTTATTTAACTGCAAGACATTATCAACATTAATTTCTTCAGAAAAATTGGGAAATGTTATAAGTAACAAATAAATAAATACTTCAAAAAATGACATATTTGGCAGATTATTTTTAATACTGCTTAAACAGGTAGGCATATTGTTTTGTCCAAAATTTTCCGCAGAACACTCTGTTAAAGAATGTCCTAATAACTCAACACCTAAATGTATAAATGGTGTCAATACAGGTATAGATGTGAACAATCACCCTGTTTGGGGCAAAGCTGATTGTCAAGTGTATAAAAAGAAATTATAATATTATAAGTTGTCTATTTTCTTTGGAAAATAATAATAATAATAATAATAATAATAAAACGTCTTTATTAATAGTGAAATAAATACAAAAAAAAGATTGTATTTACAATAATAATATGTTTTAGATGTTGGGGAATGCTCGGCGAAGTTTAGCCAAGGCTATTCTTACACTTAACCGCGCATTTTAAGGATGCCAATGTAAAAAACAGAGGCAATTATTTAACAGATTTAAACTAATCTTAAAACTATAGATTATATTACGTTATTTCCTAAACTAATAACATCTGTAAATTTGTAATATGCAGTGCGTTCGGAAAATAAACCTATATCTATTTTATTACATGTATAAACAAAATAAAAATTTAAAAGTAAAGAAATTTTTCACATAAAACTAACGTTACTTTTATTTATTTATTCGTCCATTTAATAAGTCATTTTTTAAAGAGATTTTAAATTGCTGCAGTGACATTAATTTAAAATTTTCTGATATACCATTGTACAATTTTACTGCATTGTATGAAAAAGATCTTTGAAAAATAGCTGTGTTATGTTGGGGCATTGTGAACATGTTATTAAACCTGATGTTAACATTGTGAATAGAGCTTCTGGACACAAGTTTTTCCCTAAGGTAATCTGGAGTGGAGGTCAACAGCAGTCTATGAATAAATGTTAAATAATGATATTTAGCATGATCTGCCATTTTTAGCCATTTGAGCTCTGTAAATTTATGAGTTACATGGTCAAATTTCCGCAGATTGTATATAAATCGACAACAGAGATTTTGTACCCTTTGTATACGGTTTTGAGTAAGCACATCTAAGCAGGGAAAGTATACAATGTCACAATAATCAAACACAGGTATGATTAAGGATTCACACAGTTTTTTTCTAAGTTTGTAATTCATTATATATCTGTTTGCATATAAGACTTTCATTTTAATATAGACTTTTTTGAGTTAATTTAGAAATGTGAGAATAAAATCGTAGTTTTTCATCAAATATTACTCCTAGTATTTTTGAATTCTGGGAAAATATCAGCAAAGTATTGTCTATTTTTAGTTTTAATTAATTTTTTATATCCATCCGCTTATTATCGGAACAAAATAACATAACTACACTTTTATTAGGGTTTAATTTTAAATTATGTTTGGCTGCATAAGTACAGATTGAATTAAGGTCTTGATTAATTTTATGTGATGCCAATTGAGTTTCAGATGGTTGGAAGGAGTGTAATACCAGTGTGTCATCTGCATATGATTGAATATGTGAATGTTGAATAAAACTCAAAATATCCGCAGTGTATAATAAAAATAACAGTGGACCAAGGATGGAACCCTGCGGAACACCCGAAGTAACTAATTGCGCAGTGGATGTTTGCTGGGAAACAGATACTTGTTGGTGACGATTATATAAATATGATTCAAAAAAGCGTACTGATTTTGCGTCAAAACCATAATAAGCCAACTTAATACATAATAAATTATGATCAATGGTGTCGAAAGCTTTGGAAAAGTCTAGCGAAATCAAAGCTATAGCAAGTTTGTTATCACGGGCCTGTAATATATTATCAAGTAAGTTTAATAATGCTGTAGTTGTACTATGTCCTGCACGAAAACCAGATTGATGTACAGGAAGTAACACGTTCGCAGACAAGTATGTTTTAATTTGATTTTGTACAATTTTTTCTAATATTTTTGATAAAACCGGTAGGAGACTAATGGGACGTAAATCAGAAAGTGTTTTAGGATCATTTATCTTTGGCAGCGGCCGAATAAGGGAAATTTTCCACTTTGCTGGAAAATAACCAGTTTCTAGGCATATATTAAAAATATGTACTAAAAACGGAGCAATAACTGGAAGACACAATTTAATCATTTCCAAAGATATTTGATCCTCACCGCACGCATTTGATTTTAAAGATGAAATGATTTTATTTATTTCTTTTAAGTCGGTAAGTTTAAATTCAAACAGCAGATTGTCACGAAACTTGGTATTTCTATAAAAGTCTGCAGCGTCTGTTGAGCTATTTCTAGTAAATACAGAAATGAAAAAATCATTTATCTCTAATGGGTTTTGTAAGTTATCTGGTAATGTAATACAATTTTTAAAGCGTATATTCATGACTTTTAAACCTTTCCAGATTTCTTTTTGGTTTTTCTGATTTTGAAGAAGATCTAAATATGCTAACTTTTCTCTCCTTACTGATGCGAGAGCATAATTACGCAGGTGTTTATAGTGATTCCAGTTTTCATCGCTTTTTTGCAGATTGTATTTAGTTAAGGCCCTGTCGCGTTCTTTAAAAATTAACTTTAAAGTATCTGTCAGCCAGGGGGGCATGGGGTTTGTTAACACGAGAAATTTTAATAGGGGCGTGAATGTCGAACAGGTCGATAATATTACGTGTTAAAAACTCAACTTTATCATCTATATTTCTTAAGTACAATATTTCCTCCCATGCAATATTTAACAAATCATTATAAAATACCTCTGAGTTAAAGTTTTTGAAATAGCGGTGAGTAATTATTTTTTGTTTATACGTTGTATGACTTATCTTTAATTTACATAACACTAATTTATGGTCCGAAACCAGATCTGCATTTACAGTGCTTGTTTCAGTTACTAAATCTATGTTATTTATAAAAATGGGATCTATAAGACTAGAAGATTGTTGGGTAATACGAGTAGGTTCATTTACGACCTGTGTAAATCCAAAACTTTCAAAAAATTCAGACAGGACATTATCGAGTTGTAACATATTTATATTGACATCTCCCAAAATAATGACGTCATCATTTGCTGTTATAATTTGAGGTATAATGTTATCAAGTGCTTCTATACAATCTGTGATATTTGAATGTGGTGGCCGATAAAGTACACCTAAAGCAAGATTTTTCCTAAACAATTTTAATTTTAGCCATAGATACTCAAGACCACTGTTGTTTTGAATATCGATTGAAATTAATTCCCCATTTAAATTATTGTCTACATAAAACCCAACGCCGCCTCCTCTGCCCAACCTGTCCTTACGGAAAAACTTGTATCCAGGTATGTTTACTGTATGAGATGGTATATTATCATTCATCCAAGTTTCAGTGACTGCTAGTATATTAATAGAGTGATCATGTACCAAACTACAAATTTCATTAAAACCGGTAAATAGAGATCGCGTGTTTAAATGTGCAATGTTAATATTACAATTTTTTTTTGTTTTAGTCATTAAAATTTGTTTTTGATATTATTCTATCCAGCATTAATTTGTACACATGACAGTTTATATCTTTGGCCGTGTGATCAACAGATATATTACTTTTATTTCTATTATTATAGTCAACACAATTTACACACTTTTTGAAATCGGCCTGACAATTATTTAATTCATGATGACCGGCGCATATGGGGCAAGCCAACTGGGACTCACATCGCTCTTTTAGGTGATTATACTTCGAACACTTGAAACAACGTATCACTGAGTAATGGTCTGCGACTCCACATTTTTTCCAACCAATAAAGAGATATCCACGGCTTAAGATAATCTTTCGAATTGATGGTGACACTTCGATTATGACGTTTGCTGGCTGTTTTCGAGTCTGTTTTAAAATGATTTTGATATCACTAGGTTGGCATAACAAATTATTTCTAACAATTAGCTCATTTAAAAAGTCATTATTATTGTCTAAAGAGTCCTTTTCAACATTTTTAATTTTGAGACGTGGTTTATATTTTATTGACTCGTTTATTGTATATTTGTCACCAATTTTATCGTGCAATTTAGTTTTTAATTTTTCCAACATAGTTTTATTTTCACAGTTTATCAGCATACCATTTTTTATTGTTTTCATATTTGTTACACAGACATTTAACTCTGCTAGATTTGCATTATTTTTTATATCTTTAATTATGTCTACATTATTTACATTTTCCCCATTTGATTTAATCAAAAGTGTGTGGGACGACTGTGGTGGATTGTTTTTCTGCTGTGTTGATATTGACACTGGCGTTTTTAAAGCGCTACTATAAGAAACGGGTGGCCCTGATGAATCGACAATAGATAAACTTACAGGTTTTGCTAGCATGCATTCTATCTTTTCTTTTTGTAAACTGTTTACGTATTCCTGCTCAGCAACCAACTTTTTTAATAATTCAATTTCACGTTTTAGACACTTATTTTCACTATTAATAATATTAAAATCAGCAGATTCGGTTTTACATGATTTGTCCACTTTTTCATCTTTAGTACAACTTTTACAACACCAATTTAATCAGTTATCAATAGCAATCAGTTAATCAAAACCCTAGTTTAGATTCTATTAACCCAGCTGATGAGTCGTCTCTAGGGAACTTATCAATAATTTATCAAAATGTAAGGGGCCTTAATACAAATACTGCTAGTGTTAAACAACGTTGGAGCTACTTCAGAGGAGTACGACATTATAGCAATAACAGAGAGTTGGCTGAAAGATGATGTACATGATAATGAAGTATCTCCAAATGACTTCTTGGTGTTTAGAAAAGATAGGTGTTATGAATCAAGTGGAAAAACTATAGGTGGGGGAGTAGTTTTAGCAGTGAAAAATATTTATAGTGCAAAGAAAATATATCTAGACTTTAATGATCAATTTATTGATACAGTTTGTGTAAAAGTAAATACCTCCTAGTCCAATTCATTATATGTTATCTCAGTGTATATAGATCCTGCCTGTAACACGGATTCAGTAAGTAATTATTTTAATTATCTGGAAAACTTGCTATTTGTGTATGAAAATAATTATAATACTGGGTGACTTCAATATTTCCAGAGTGAATCAATATTATATAAATAATGAATTAAATAATCTGTATGTTACAGACCTTGAAAATATTCAGATTTTTTTTACTGTGAGCAATATAACAATAACAAATTACTTAAACCGAATATTAGATCTGGTGTTAGCAAATCTACAATGCACAGTTCAACGCAGCCCATTTTGTATAGTAGACGAGGATGTATATCATCCAACTTTGTATATAGAAATTTACTTAAAAACAAATAAACTAACCCAATTATCTTCTCCATTAGCATCTACCTTATAACTATAAAAAAGCAAACTTTAATCTCTTGTATGAACATATTTATGAATACAGACTGGGCTGATATTGAAAAGATTTCTAATGTCAATGAGGCTGTTGAATGTTTCTATACTATTTATTATACATAATATTTTTGAAACCTGTATACCAAAAACAAAAAAAATACAAGAAATATCCAGTTTGGTTTAACAAACAAATTATAAATGATCTCAAAAAAAAAAAATAAATAAAATAGATAAAATTCGTAAAAAGCATAACTTTTCTAATACAAGCGATCTAAAAAATAAATATAGTAATCAAATAGCTAAACTAAAAATGAAATTGATCAAGCAAACAAAAATTATATAAATAGAATACAAGACATTAGTGATGATTCAAAGTCATTCTGGCAATTCATGAATAATAAAAAAGGGGTCAGTTTCTATTCCGAATGTAATGCATTTGGATAACCTGGAATGTAAAGGAGGAGAGGCAATTGCAAATGCATTTGCCAGTCACTTTAATAGTGTATATAATGTTGATTTCGATAAAAATGACTCGCATATAAAACTTAACCCGTATGTAGATCAAATAGTTATATAATCTATTACAAGGATGAGGTGCATGATGCTGTAAAAAGATTAAAGGCAAATAAAGCTGTTGGTCCTAATATGTTACCTTCGTATATCGTTAAAGGCTGCATTGACTTTCTTGTGTACTCTCTTCATTTCTTATATAATAAGTTTAAATTTAAGTTTAAAAATAATGTATTTCCGGAAATCTGAAAAAAAACTTAAAACTTCGTATTTGTCTAGTATATAAGAAAGGCGATAAAACTAACATTAAAAAAATTTTAGGCCTATTGCTATACTGTCAGTGCCAGCGAAGCTATATGAATCTATTATATATAATGTTATCTACAATTCAGTTTGCAACAGAATATCCATACACCAAGACGGTTTTATGTGACAAAGGTGAACTACTAGTAACCTAATTAATATTACTCAGTATATATCACAAGTAATACATGATGGTAGTCAGTTAGACGTAATCTATACCGACTTTCAAAAAGCGTTTGATATGGTATCACAAAATCTACTTTTTTGTAAACTCAAAAATGAATTCGGATTTCACGAAAACCTGATAGAACTCCTTACTTTATATTTACAAAATAGAAAACAGTATGTGTCTGTGAATGGATATGCGTCAAATCATTTTATTGCCTTGTCTGGGGTTCCTCAAGGTTTCCAACCTTGGGCCACTGTTATTTCTCAAATTTATAAATAATTGATTAAATAGTTTAACAGAAATAATTGAATCTTCCAAAAATTTTTTATTTGCTGATGACTTCAAAATCTGCGTAAAAGTTGAAAGTAATATAGATTGCATCATACTCCAAAAAGACAGATACAATTTATCAATGGACACTTCAAAATAAATTATATTTCAGTATTAAAAAAATGTTTTATTATGTCCTATACTAGAAGAAAAAATCCGATTGTATATCATTATACAATAAATGACGCAAATTTGGCCAGAGTTGAAACTATGATTGACCTAGGTATAACTTTTGATACCGCCTTACATTTAATAATTATATTTACTCCATGATAAATAGAGCTATTAAAATGTATGGCTTCATAATACGTAATACCAAAATGTTTACCAGTACAAGTGCTATTAGACAATTATATATATCGTATGTTAGATCTGTGTTGGAATATTGCTCCATCGTCTGGAATCCGTTTTATTAAATACATGTGGATAGTATAGGAAGGGTACAGAATAAAGTTTTTAGATTCATCAATTATGAAGAAACTGGTTTGTATGACTTTACTGTAGAAAAAAATATGTTAAGAGAACGATATAATCTTAAAGCACTGGACATTCGACGAAAAAACGGACATATTTATCTACATAAACTGTTACATGGCAATATTGATGATCTTAACTGTCTGTCCTTAATATCTTTAAATGTACCTATGTATCCTACCAAAGCATTCTCAACTTTTTATTTAGAACTTGCTAGTACAAATTACTAAATAAATTCTCCACTGCATAGAATATGTAATATTTACAATGGGATACAACACAATTGTGATATATTTGACATTAGCTTAAGTTTAAAATCCATGTTAAATAATATATTGATTTAAGTACTGTTAATATTATGTTAAATTTGTGTATGTATTGTACATACTCTGCAATAGGGCTTTGCCTGTTGAATTTATTTTGTCAAATAAATAAATAAACAAAGAGTAAACAACTACGAAAAACCATATTCTGGAGAAAAATACTCCTACATATTTTCATACACATTATTTTTATAGTTACGTATGCTGTTTCGTATGTATGTATTTAAGTAAGAAAGTGCAATACTTGATTGAAATTTTAAATTTTAAAATTATCTCATTCATTATTCGTGACCAACTGTCAATGTCAAACTTAAAATGAAATTCTGTAGTATCATAAAAGACAAATTTTAGCGTTGTAAACATTTTCAAATGAATTTAAATCTGTCCTCCTGTCCGATGTGTCAGATCTCTTTGATACAGCATTTGACTTCCACAAGGACCTAAATTGTATTGTTCTTTTGAAAACCAGAATCTCCTCCCAAAATGATCTTATCTTCAAAAAATTCGAATGAGTTTTCATAATCCCTTATATACCTTATTGGTAATCGGTGTGAAATTATTATCATTACTTCCTCTACATCATTAAAAACATTATCATTCTCGGTCATTACTTCCATTATTATATTTTTAAATTGTTCTGCAGAAACAAAAAAACATATATTTCCAATCAATGTTAGCAGGAAATAGCACAGAATATAATAATGGAAAACCACACAATAGTAAACAAAGAGGTTATAAAGAATATGTCAGCACTCAGCAGCAAAGACCATGCATATAATAGATATGTCAATAACATACCTACCTTGAGAAAACAGAAGATCTGAGGTTCCCTTGATTCTGAGGTATATTTTTTTTAACAAGGCATCCTCATTTCTCAAAGAATGCGTAATAAATTCAATAAAAATTGAACAATTTTAAACTGTTTATAATTTTCTCTTCTGAAATTGTCATATTAGTTCATAATATTGAGGTCTAATCTTTGAGAATTTTAAAAAGGGAGCTTTACTTTAAGGAATCTTTATTTGGGGAAGTCTTACTCCTTATCTTGAGGCGCCGTAAGACACTCCTTAAGTGAATGTTTATTAGCATGCAAATGTGAATAATAGAAATTTTCATGATTTTAGATAGCAGCCTGATACCATTTACATTTTCTCTGAGACATTTACTATAAGAACCAGTTACCAGCAAAAATTTAAAATGACGAGTAAGTTATTTCGTAATATGAATCCGAACGCGACTTTCAGAAATCGGACGTCTGGCAACCCTGTTAAAAATTTCTCACACAGTTATGTCGATGTCGACTAACCAACCTATTTGTTTTCTATTACTATGAAAAATAAAATGATTTTGATCTAAAAGGAACAAAGGACTGTGGTCATAGAGACATGTAAATCAGAATCAAAAAAACGTTCTAATGGGTGTACCACAGGGCTCAATTCTGGGTCCTTCATTTTTTTTAGTTTTTATAGATGATGCTACATACTCTTGTATATCTTCAAACAAAATAATGATGTACGCAGGCGATGCCAATATTTTGGTAGCTGATAATGATCATTCAAATGCAATATTTACTATTTACAACTAATATTTCTGCCAATGAACTTTATCAATGGTGTAGTAACAATGGACTGGCGTTGGTAGCGGAAATAGGCCGACGTTAAATAAATTAAAAACACATTTTTAATTAGCGTTACATAATCGTTTTTCTGGTGTCCTCGAAGTCTATCGCTACCACATGCATGTATTGTTTATTTAAACACCTACGCCATCCTTATTTTCAGCTACCAATACCAATTACTTACGCCAGAGGATTAATTTGGCCGTGCTTGTGTAAACAGCAGTAGATCTAACCTAAAAATATTGTCGAACCTGCACTTTGTTGAAGACAGGGATATTTCATGTGCATCACATCACAGGCAGATGGAGCGTACGAATTAATATTCCTTTTGAAAGATGGTGACGTGAGCAGCTTCAATTCAAATCAGTTATACCGAATTTAAACCCGGTAGAATGAGGTCGGTTATACTGCCGAACTGATTGTGAAACACTAATAACGTCAATTAGTAAACGACAAGACTCTGCGTGTTGCGGACATTCCTGAAAGGCGATAATAAAATTACTTATTTTTATCAGCTGAATTTCACACCAAACGAGCCTTCTCGAAACACGACAATAAACACTTAATTAAGCCTGTTTCCCAATATGTCACACTTTCAATTCTACTTATAGAAACCGCAATCTAACATACCTTTCCTGAAAACAATATTAATAATTATTCGAGTTTACAATCGAGGTTCTCTAATAGTAACACTTTTAATTCATCCTAGAATAACACGCAATTTAACAATGTATCAATGACCGCAGTAAAGTAAGGAATTTCCGTTCATCGCTTTCAACCCTTTTACATAAATACCCTTACTTGTTTTGTTTCCATTAATTAAAAAACTTCTGATTTCAAGTTTTATTTAGTAACATAGCGCTACACCCTGCGTATTTATTTAGCAAATTATTTTAAAATGTTTGAATATGTCAATTCATATTAATATAATTATGTATATTACTCAACAAGATACGCACGAATTGAAAACTTTATTTTAAACGTTATTAACTGTCAGTAACAATAACCATTACCTACAACGATTTAGCACTACAATAAATATACAAATTAAAATATATGTTTCTACAGTTAATAAGCAATTATAGATGTCAGTGGTGTGTTATGGATTGTCGAATACCACTAGCTGCAATTACAGGCGATGCATAAAGTAGTCATTCTAGCGAAGATGATCCAGAATTGCCGCATTGATGTGTTCATAGGTAGATGTAGTAAACAAGCTGTTGCACCGGAACACCCTCTCCTGCTACCAATAAACCACAGTCCCCCTGCACAGGTAGCATCAGTAACAGGGCTGCTGATATATCAAAACTAAACAATTTAATAAAATAATAATAATAATAATCAGAATTTGCCGGAAAAGATTAAACTATTATTTTAAGGTACTGGTGACTAAGGTCATCTCATCTGTCAATTTCCTTGAAACTGTATTTTGTACTCATTTTCCGTGGTTTCAGGTAACGTACAAAATATACCAATTAAAATCTCATAGTAAAAAAAATCATGATTATATTTTTTGATTATGCAATTGGTATAAGTCAACAAGAATTAATTGCATATATCTGTTAAATGGAAAAAGAAACCTTCATAAGCGTAATAATGGAATACATTAAAAATTTGACAAAAATATCCCATAACTAAACAATTTAAGAAAGTTGATGTGAAGCTGACCTGGTTTTGTACAAAACACCAAAACAACAAAACACCGTATACCTTACTCACGCGCGTTTGGCCCACCAAGTTGACATCATCTGGAGATAATTAAAACTAACCTTATAATAACAACGTATCCCATTTACATCTAAAACCATTTTTACACTTTGTAGTATCCCAGCTTTTAATTCATCCAGCTGTCTAGTATTTGTTAAATTCCTAATTAGTCTTAAATTGCTACTATTTATTTTATGGTTGTTCTCAAACACGTTTTGGGCAACACTAGACTTATCTGCTCTATCATATTTGAGATGAGCCATATGTCCCTTGAATCTATTTTGAATTGATCGTCTAGTTTGTTCAACATACTTTTGATTATAGTCCTTACAGCTAATATCGTAAATTCCCAACTTTTCATTTGTTTCAATGTTGTCTTTCTGATGGTCTAATAGTTGTAGTTTATTTCCCAATGAATGAGCCACTGTTATACCTATATCTTTCAAAAATCTAACCAATATTACGAGATGAACCGAGGATCGTAGGAATCTATACAAATTTCGGATATTCTTTTTGATTATAAAAGATCGCTGAATTTCAAGGTGTCTCTTTAAACTTACACAATATCCGTTACTCAGATGTATTAATAATTAGAAAAAGTGAAAATAAGTTAGAATTTGACATACATACAGAAAATATATTAGTACTTTAAGATATATTCCTAAGAACTCTCACCATTATGCTCAACACAAAATGGCGTATTCACTTTCTATTTCATCGTCTATTAAGCTTCACCCTCAATAATGAGAGATTTGAACAAGAAAAGGCATTAATTAAGAATATAGCCGTGAGTAATGGATATTTTGTTTAGTTGATAAAATAACTAGAAAATGTAACTCTAAAGGTACTTCGGAAATTCCTCGACCTTTCAAATTGACAAAGAAAATCCGAAATTTGTATTGATTTCATACGATCCTCAATTCACCCGTGATATTAGTAAGAGTTTTACAGGTGTAGGTGTGACATCATCGGGAAATAAACCACAACTTTTAGGTAATCCAAAAGACACAAATGAAAAGTCGGGGATTTACGAAATTAGCTGTAAAGACTGTACTCAAAAGTATGTTGGACAAACTGGACGATGAATTCAAACTAGATTCAAGGAATATAATATGACAGAACAAATAAGTCTAGTGCTGCCCAACATTCGTTTGAGAACAACCATATAATAGATAGCAGCAATTTGAGATTAATTAGGAATCTAACAAATACTAGACAGCTGGATGAATTTAAAAGCTGAGAGATTACAAAGTGTAAAAATAATAAGAGTGGGGGCTAAAGGCCCTCAGTCAATTGCCATTTGAAATATATTTCAATAAAACTCATTTATTATTATTATTTTTTTTTTTGGTTTCCCGACGCTGAACAATCCCCCCTGTGGCGTCCGACGCCTCACGGGAGTCGCGCCAGCGACTTATTATTATTGTTATTATTATTAGTATGAGTGGTGACAGAGGGCCAACTTCATACGGCCGCTCTATCGGTTAGTAAGTCATGGTTCACCAAACCGTAACAATAGTTTAGATATAAATAAGGTACACTGTTAGCATAAGGGCAGTTTTAATCATCTCCAGATAATGCCAACTTGGTTGGCGAAACGCGCATCGAGTGCAGTATTTGGTGTTTTGGAGTATGGTGAAAAGCCATGTTAGTGTTAAATTTGTAGGCAATGAAATTCTTCTAGTAGTAGCTGGTATATAAGTTAAATATTACAAAATATGAAGAGAAAAAGACTATAAATAAGAACTAAATGTATTATATTAAAAGTGCAGTATCAACGCAAATTTTGACAACATATCTTGAAATTGCAATATCCAGTAATACTCATAAATCATGAAGTTCCTACAAGATGCTCATTCTTCCATGGACCGCAAAATCTCCTGACCTTGCGCCAATCAAACATGTATGGGACATGAGCCGATTATTATTGTTTACAAAAAAATCATTAAAATAATTTAACGATTATGTTACACAGTATAAATAATACAATTTTTATCAATTTTCTTTTTTTTTAGATTTAAGATACCTAGTCTCTAGAAATACGCCTGAAAATCTATTCCCTCACAAATAAACAACAATACTCCAGTTTCATGTAAGTACCCAAAATAATAAGACCGAGATTCTCATCTATCTGATTGAACGGAAAACGATGTTTCCACGCCTGGCAAAATAATGATATAATTATGTCGATCAAGCGAAATCGAGTGGTAAATTCAGCTTACTTGCATTGAATTACTCTTCGTTAATGCTCAGAACATAAGTAAATGTGGAACAGATCGTAAAAGTGTCAACGACCTAGTGTTTGCAGTGTGTAATTCAGCCACTAATTAACAAAGCAAATGACCATTAATTGTTTACACTAGTAACCCACACGAAATGCATACACGTCAATACATTATCGCTTTCGCATCAGGGGGTAAATTCCATTGCACTTCACCACCGATGCTTTCAATAACGTGGTAGATAAACAAAAAAGACCGCATTAGATTATAGTTCCCTAATCGGATGCGTATACAAGTGAACGTCATAGTTTTCAAAACATGTTTCAGACTATCATGAAATGAAATTACGACTTTATCTACGATGGTCCCATAAAAAAAATTATTACAATTACATGGACGTCGCCAAGGGCGCAGGTAGGCAACCACCTCCCTTCCCCTGTCCTTTTGCAGAAAATGAATATTTTTCATTAATATAGGAATAAGTAGGTCCTATGAGGAAAAATAATCAATTACAATGTTAAATAATTTTTAAAATTGGCAAAATTAACATTCACAAATAAATTTTATAGTAATTTTTCAGTCATCCATATGCAAAGTACCTACAATATCGGTAATTTCGATTTTTATCAAAGGTCGCTGCCAGCTATAAAAAAGGTACCAGAACAGCGCCTTGTATAGTTTGGCCAAAACTATATTATCCGGGGCCGGCGCTGTAGTATTTGGGCATTAGTTTCGGAGTTTTTTAACTCTAGAGTTTATTAAAAGTGCACTTTTCGCGATTTGGTTTTAGAATTGCTTTAATACCGTTGCTCAAATTGAGTGCTTCGCACATTTCATGTCATATGAATCGAGTAGTTAGGGCTGATAATCTTTCTTCCTATAAAAGACCTAAGTCGTTCTTTCGTCAAAACAAAGTATGCGCAATAGATATAAGCGAATTCTTATTATTAAGTATTAAAAGCACCGATACTGCCGGGCACCCATAAAGGGTTACACCGACGCGTACAAATGGTAGACAATAAAACAATTACCTTACATCTATCTATTGTATCGCCTTCTATATAAACAAAAACAGTATATGCTTTCTTGGCAATTAAATTAAATGCCAATGCCCATACACTGCGTCAATGCTAACAAAACAAATATCTTTTATTACATATTTTTCCACGTTTTTTTTTTTATTTTATAAAAAACTATATATTTTAGTATTTACTGTCAAGAAACGTTCAGACACATTTCTAAAACATGTTGTTCCGCTTCCCATCCTGGAAATTTTGGAGGCAACGCCCATGGTAATCCCAGTACTTATACCTGTATATTGATTGAGTATCCGTCACCTCCAAATGTGGGGGCCCTTCACCAAATTACTTTAGGGGTACAGTAGTGGTTAGATATGGTAGGTAGGTAGGTTTCTTGTGAGTGGGTCCCTGTGGACCCTTTACTGCGGCCTTCACCAGGCCTACTGTGGCTCACACCTAGTTATATTTCACCCAATAAGTTCAGTCTCTTAATAAAACTGATAACTTTATTGGGTGAGAATTGTGTCCAGATCCTCTGGCAGTAGTTGCCCTTTTGCCAAATATTGAGAATCGGATCCTCTCCACAGCGGGACAGGTACATACGATGTGGTCTGCCTTCTCATCATCTTCCAGGCATAGACGGCACTCGGCGTTTTCCGCTAAGCCGAGTTTATGCAGATGGTAGTTTAGTCGGCAGTGTCCAGTATATAGGCCTATTAGAACTTTCAGGTTTACTCTGTTTAACTCTAAAATTTCTTAGCTCTTGATTTCAAAGGGTATTTTATAAACGCCTTTGAATGAACTAATCCTGGTAACTCTTGCCAATACTGGAGAATTTTCCTTTCAGCCCAGGTTGACACAGCCATCTTAGCAGTACTTAAAGATATGCCAAATATCGGTTCTGGTCCGATAATTCGTGATCCCGCTCCTTCTCTGGCCAAGGAGTCGGCTATATTCGTTACCTTCCATACCAGAGTGGCCGGGTATCTAGACCAGAGTCAGTGGTTAGATATACTGAGTACCACTAAATTAGATCAGTAATAGTCACATTTTCACAGAACTTATGCAGACTTCAATTTTCATATAACAAACGATTAGGTTTTCAATTCACTGTATAGAAAAAAAATTTTTTTTTCTTGTTTCCTTCAATTTTGTTATTTTTCTCAATGCCCTGTATAGGAACTTAAGTGAACCAATCAATTTATACATGGTGATTTTCTTGAAGTGGGAAATTCAATCGGAGTATTTCCTCATCTTATGAAGCTATTCTCATTAGTAGTTATCATCAGATATTTGAACTAGTGGCGAAATAAAGACGCTCATACAAAAAGAACGGATACAGCTGTTAGGACAAAAAAGCCTGAACATCACCACATCGGTACAAGAAAAGGTCATATGCAGGCGAATATTAAGCTTTAATCCTATTGACACCTTGTATTAAGCATGACATTGATATTGACATCGCTTCATAGGTAAAGTAGACTACGGCAGTGCGTTGCAAAACGAACTACGAATGAGGACTTTGGTAGCGAATCAGATTCTATTAGTGGCGTCGTGAAGGAAAAATTCTAGTGTCTCGGACACGATGATCATTGGTCTTTATAAATAGCAATATTGCCGTTTACCAGTCACCTAGCCATGCTTTAAGAAGTTGTCGATGCTTTGTTCCAGAAAGACAATCAGGCAAGACTCCTCATATTGCAAGAATTACACTACGAGATACTTAAGTGAAAACAATTATTATCAGGTCCTCAGGATACCCAAATGGGCAACCAATTGATAATATTAACGACGTTGAATAATACTTGCATAGGATACTCCAACAAAACATCTCAACCTGATAGAGTGTATGCCAAGACACGTGGAGTATGTATTAAGGCTAGACTAGCTCAATATTGGCCTGATTATTGGGCGGGAATTTTTAATTGTAGTTCTGACAGACCACTGCAGATTTAGGAGACATCTATCATTGATAGGTGTTGAGAAAGACCCTACATGCCCAAGACACGGGGGCGATGAAAAAACGTCTTACCACTTCCTGGGGCAGTGTGAAACAATCGGGCGCCTGAGGCATAGCGTCTCCGGTACTGAAGCGTTTCTAAGGGAAGAGATGAGTCCAATTAAGTGATATCCTGATATTCATTAAAAGATCGGAAAACTTTGACGAGGAGCAAGAGAAGTACATGGCTGAAACGGCGGCTGCGAAAGGGTAAAGAGTGCCTGCCTGCGGCCTACTTTTCAGGCGTCAACCACCATCACCATTACCAACTCGATATTATATCCAATACTATTTGTTATTCAATATTAATGAAATGGTATTCCATTATAATTACCCATGGCCTTTTTATTATTTAAAATTTCTGTTGTTTTATTTATTTTGGTGTTTAGCATATTATGACTAGAGCTCGGAACTTAGGTATTGATGACGTCAAAACCTGGATTAGCTGTAGGTCATGTGTCAGCAAGTAAATATATTCATCAATGTATGGATATCATATCGTGAAATTTTTTTAGTGAATTCCGTAATATCCAGTTGTTACTCAGACTCACTTGAAGAAGACTGAAGGTATTCTATCTATAAACAAAAATTTCAGAACCAAAAATATATTAGGTACGGGGTTGAAACACCTATATCGATCGATATAGGAAAAAGTTGGCACTCCCAGTTATACCGAAAGTCGATACCAACATGCTTATTTTAAATGGAACACCCTATATATTTTAGGGTTTTCGAAAAGAGCATAAAATTCTGAGTCAAAATATACGCTATGCCTAAACCCAGCCGTTTCAGAGATATTTGACATTTTAAAAGAATTTTGACAAGTGTCATGGTTTACAATAACCTTTATAACTTTCTTCTTGTAAAAGATGCTCATTTGCTTTTTGGTATGCAGAAAGACCATAAGGTGAGCTACGATCTACAGTTTAAAGAAATTCAATAATAGTATACCAACTGTTCCATTTTTAACGTTACATTTTGCAAACCTCAAACCGCGAAAACTTAAGTCAAATGGAATACCCTATATTTTTTACATCAAGTTATGTAAAATTAAATTCCTTTTTTTATATAAGCATTGTGGTGGTTTACGTTACAACTTTTTTGATATATTTGTGTTTTCCTAGAAATCCACGAATTTTTAGTAAAGAGTTTATCAAATTAGCCATGATTAGAAACAATCAGCAATGTCAGTCATTCTCTTATGTCAAAAAATGCCACCGCGTTTAAATTACACCCACGAAGACTTTTTTGAATTTGTTTATTATTTATGGAGAATGTGATAAAGTAATATCAAGAACTTGAGTACATTTGTTACTAGATATCCACAAAACCGGAAAATAACACTAAACACTGTAACATGCCTATTAATTGGATTGAAGACACTTTGCATAAACTAAAATAATTAAGATAAAATCAACTAAAAACTTGATTCCATTTTAATTTAATAATTGTTCAAAATTCCGCCCTCGAACCTCCACACATTTTTCGCACCTTCGGATTAGTTCTTCATGGGTAGCTCTTCTAATTGAATCCTGTGATAAGTTTTGAAATGTGTTTCTTACTCTCTGCATACAATCTTCATAGTTGTTAATGGGCTCTCATAAACTTTATTTTTAATAGTTCCCCAAATAAAATAATCTAAAATTGATAAATCGGGCGAGCGAGGAGGCCATAGGAAAGGTCCATTATTGGCGATCCATTGATCGTAAAAAGTTTCTTGTAAAAAAATTATTTATCAAATACGCGTTATATGGGGGAGCACCGTCGTGCTAATAAAAAATGTTTCTATGTTCGGCGAGAGGTAAATTTTCTAAATAGTATTATTAAAATTTTCTAAAATATTTAGATATCTTTCACCTAAAAACAAAAAAATTAACTATACATATCAGCAGAAGAAGAAATCTTTATATTACTGTTTAAGTTTTCCTGATAAAATTCTAATGCCACCAGTCTATCGTCTCTTAAGGCACAGTAAACAATAAACTGCCAACTTTCTTGAAAATTTCGCTTGCTGAACACATGAGGATTCGAGTCACTCCAATAATGCGAATTGTGTAGATTAAAAAGTCCATGTTTGATAAATTTAGCTTCACCTTAACATACAATATTTCCCAAATAAGAATCGGCGCCTACAGACCTTATTTAAATAAATTCACATAAATTTTCTCTTAGGAAATCTGTTTCTTTTAATCGTTGAACCATTTGGAACGAACACGGGTGAAATTCATGTTTAATTAAGATTCTGTGAACTGAATCCCTTGCATAGTACCGATTCCAGAGCAGCTTGGCTTAATGGCATCATTGGAAATGCATGAAAATATCCCAGAATTACTATTTCTACGTTTTCGTCATTAACAACGGCTTCCGCTTTTGAATTCTTGCGTTGACAGATCCATAGTTTTTAAAATTATCCAGTATGCGTTTTACAGTGTTTGGTGACAGTTTCCGTTTTTGTGGATATCGAGTAACAAATTTTTACTAAAAATTCTTGAATTTATAAGAAAATCGCAATATTTCAAAAAGTTGTAACTTAAACCCCCACAATGCTGATATCAGAAAAAAAAAAAGAATTTAATTATACATAACTTGATGTAAAAAAAATACAAGGTGTTCCATTTGACTTCAGCAAGTTTTCGCGGTTTGAGGTTTACAAAATGTAACGTCAAAAATGGAATACTTCGTACACTATTATTGAATTTCTTTAAACTGTAGAGCGTAGCTCCTCTTATGGTCTTTCTGCATGTCAAAAATGAGTATTTATTACACGAAGAAAGTTATAAAGGTTATTGTAAACCATTACACCTGTCAAAATTTTTTTTAGACGTCAAATATCTCTGAAATGGTTGGGTTTAGGCATAGGGTATCCTACATGTTTTTAATACTGAATTTTATGCTGCTTTCGAAAACCCAAAAGTATATAGGGTATCCTACATGTTTTTAACTCTGAATTTTATGCTCTTTTCGAAAACCCTAAAATATATAGTATGTTCCGTTTATAATAAGCAAGTTGGTAACGACTTCTGGTATAACCGGACGTGCCAGATGTTTGTAATTATTTTAGTTAGATTGGCCACACTGCCGTTAGTAGCTTCCTAAATTTTCAAAATTTTTTGATTATTATATATATATATATATATATATATATATATATATATATATATATATATATATATATATATATATATATATATATATATACGATCTTTTTTTGTTTTTCGTCCAAAGGGACTGAGACTTTTGCAGAGTATAGTAGACTGTTTAAGTTGTTGTCTTTTCATTTATTTTTTCGATATCTACACCCCTGTTTTTGCTTTACATATTTAACATCTATTCGATATTTTACAGATTTTTCAAAACTTTTTTTTGTTTTTGAATTTCCCGGGTCATCGGTCTGCGGGGTGGCAGGTGACCTTTTGAATTGCAAAGAAGTAGACTTTTTTTACACAACATCAAGACGTTCACGAGTTATAAGGAAATAGTGAGACGCCACCCCCAAATTCGACTAGTGTATAAATAAAACTTTTTTGTTTTTTTGTCATGCGTTTTCCGATAAAACTAGTTTATATATTAGCATTTTAAAATTAAATAATAATCTCTTCATCATGATCTGCATAAAAACTGTCACTGGAAACCGCTACATCCGTCCGAGCTCAAATTATGACAAAATAGAAAAATTAATAAATTTCAAAAAAAAATTAATTTAGGAGTCTCAAAAATGTTTTACAATAAATTTCGGTCTAAGCCAGTTTTTAACGCCTATTTTTTTTAACAATCAGAAAATATGTTGGACGAATTCAAATTCAAAAAAATTCAAATTCAAATTCATTTATTTTGTTTAAGGACAATTCAACTTGTATAACAAACAATAGTCAATAGGTAAAAACAAAAACAATAAAATCTAAGACAAAAGAACAATAAATACTACTTAATCTAAGCAAAAAACTCAGATAAGGAATAAAAACATTTATCAACTAAAAATAATTTCAGTTTTTTCTTAAACTTGTATAAATTAGCATCATTTTTTAAACTATCAGGCAAATTATTAAAAATTTTCAGTCCTAAATAATTTGGTGATTTATTTGTGACTAATAATTTAGAAAAAGGTACACGAATATCATTTCTATGCCTAGTATTTACGCTATGTATGCCTTTATTAAGGTAGAATTTATGTATATTTTTAAAAACGGATGTACACATTTCAAATACAAATAAAGATGTTAATGTAAGAAGTTTTAAATTCTACAAAAATGTTTCTGCAAGTGTGTGTACTAGGCAAACTCGCCATGTTGCGTAGAATACGTTTTTGTGATGGAAAAACAGTATATGATAGTGTGAACACCCCAGAAACAGACACCATATCGTAGTCGCGACTCTACCTGTGCATAATATAAATTTATTAATTGTTGTTTCGTTAAAATTTCTTTCATATTTTTAAATAAAAAATTTATTGAATTCAAAGTAGAAACCAGAAGATTGCAGTGAACTTTCCAATTGAGACATTTGTCTAATTGAATTCCTAAAAAACTAACACTATCTGCAGCAGCACTATCAAGAACAGTATTATTAATATTTACTACTACATTATCACACTTTTTCTGTCTATTATGAAATCTGATCATTTCTGTTTTATCAGCATTGAAATATAAATAGTTCTGATTAAACCAATTCATGACCTATATGGACTACAGCAGTTTTTGCACCCTGATTTTATAAAAGATTATGTTTCATTAGCATATAGGTGGCTCGTGTCATCAGGCTGTTCCTAGCATCCCCGCAGTATATGCAATATGTATGTGATACCATGCGTACACGAGGCAGATTGCATACAGATGCCATCACTATCCCAGCAAACATATTGCTGTATTGCTGTGTATCGACCGTATCATAATTATGTTCGATATCCAACAACACAGGTGTGTCTGCTAGTTACATCCGCTTATGTCCATATTTGATGGCGATTCATTATAATTATTTTTTATCTATATCGCATCGTTATCTACATTTTTAAATTTAGGAATGAAAAATAAAAAGGATTATTCTCTTATATCGCGATAAATTGTAGACTAACACAGTCTTTTCGTTTTCTTACTTTGGTTCCATACGTTCTTTAATTTTCTGCTTGATTAAATACAGGGTGTACCGAGCTCGGTAGCACAGTTGGCCAGAACGTTAAGTGACAAACGTAGCTGGTTTACTGCCTATCAACTCCCGGGTTCAAATCCTGGTTTCGTTCTGGCAAAGTCGAGGGGATTGGTTGTGTGTGTCCCCGCTTTTTTCAACTGTGTAATCTCTGTCCGTCATCTTCGGTTTTAGTTTGGGGACTGTCTAATTTATGTGGTGTGTTTTACGTTCCAAAAATGGTTGCTTGGAGTTTTATATTTATCGTAAACGTACTTGTACAGACACGATAATTTACAATAAATTGAAACAATTATTACAAATAAAAACGGCACCATTTCACAGTTACATACATCACCTTTTAACATTTTCATTAAGCGAAGAGAATTTCTAAAAGAAAGACTATAATTAAAGAAATTGCAAAAAATAATGGCTATTAAGAGCAACTTAATAAACACAAACTTCATAATAAAAAAGCATAACCAAAAGAATTTCAGTAATAAAAACAATTTAGTTAAAATGCTCATAAACAATAAAGACATAACTGAAAAGTTACGAAAAATTTTGTGACTGTGATGCTATATACATTGGACAGACTGGACGAAATGTACAAAAGCGATTCGAGGAACACATGAAATCTATTGTAAATAATATACAGGATTTTCCGTTTTAATGAGCAGAACTTCACAAGCATATAAAGGAGGACATTTTAAGCAATAGTCTCAATGAATGTGTTGAAGTTTCTAAAAAAAATCGTTTTTTCCGATTATCTTGTAAATGGAAAGAAGGAATATTTTTCTGCGTGGAGGAAATATTTGTTGAATTGCTTTCTACAAACGTGCCAATTTTCACGTTGATAGATCCACCAGTGGCGTACTTACTGTATGCTACATTTTCTTAAACAATAGACTATTTTCTTAAACAATAATGACACGCCACACGTCTTAATGGAAATATTCCATCATTTTTGGAATCCTCAGATATTTTAAGAGGAAAAACTATTCTTTCATTTTTTTCCTAGGTTGTACGGTTTTCGAGTAAAACTGTTGTTTTATATTGGGAATACCAATGCACACTGCAATTATTTAACAAAATTTCATTAATATTAGGTGGCTCTGGCTACAAAAATTTAATTGTTAGTTTGTCAATCAATGTGTCGTTGTTTATTTCATTAATTGTAGTTTAAATTTGCAATACATAAAAAACAAGATAAGGTACAACATATTTATATATTTTAAATTACAAAAAAACACAGATTTTAAAAATGTGAAAAGATATAAGGTGGTCCATTTAAAAAAATGTAAGTGTGTTTTGTCCCGTTTTATGGGACCACCTGTATATTCTTTGCAGAGATTCTAAAATAGCGTATTAGATTCACTACAACTTTTATTTGAAAAATTTTCCACTATTTCTTTCCTCGGGTTCTCAACTAGATTTTTAAAATATCTTTAAGGTTAAAAAATTTTTTAAAAAATACGAGGAACAACAAATGCATTTTTAAAATATAACACCCTGTATGTTTTTACAAATATTGACAGAACTCCTTGTGGATAATACAATACGCATTCTTTGGTGTTACAAAATGAAAACATCTGTGCCACTCTCTTAGAAGGAGGTTATAAATCATAGTGCAGCTTATTACAACGTTTATATTAATAATTCTATGCTTTCACATGTATAATATCCTAATGTTAAATTCTATTATTATTATTGTTATATTCTATTACTATTATTATTTATTATTAGATTTTTTTCAAATGTTAAATTCTATTTGAAAAGAACATGCCTTTTCATGATGTTCTATTAATATTCTGCAAATTTATCGATTGAATATTAATTCAAGATGCTTATTTTGCTATTGAACCTGCTGTTCTCATCGATTATAGATTGGCGTAGTTATAAAACCAGGTTGCTGATTTTAAAGAAAACTTTGAGACCAGAAAATAGCAGATTTATTATATTTATTACTGTCTGGTCGAGAACAGAAGACCTTCGGAAAGAATGTGATTTCTGCAAATAAGCGTAAATCATCGATTGTGATCGTTTGCATCTGCACCTACTCATTGGGAGAGATATTATATTCCTTGCAATTCTACAAATTTTGGACAAAATTGAAAAAAATGAAATTATCAAAAAAATCACTCAGATCAAATAAAAGGCCCTAAGCCATAAGAAACATTTTAAAAATACCCGAGACAAAAACTACAAAGGCTCAAAGTACAAAACGTTACTTCACTTTTTTTAGCAAATGAGATAACGATTAAAAAAACCATATTCAAAACTTCAAACCGCAATTTTTTATCTCAATTCTCCGATTTTTAAAAGCAAAAATAGTAAAATTAATTTTCATTAAAAAACCGCTCCGCAGTATAAATTCGACGCCCGGCGTCGCTATGTATTCAAATAAATAAAAACGACCAGAACTCATATAGAAACTCATAAACAACAATTACAAACAGATCTGAACAAGCCCCGAGAGGCCCTATAAAATTTTAAAATAGTAAAAGCTAAATTTCAGTATTTTATCACATAAATTTTAAACGATGCCGGCCGCACGTGCCTCGAAAAGGATATTTGCAAGAACAAATGAACAAAAGATGACATCATGTTAACATCTCAGTGGATGACGACACCACCCTTATAAATACAAAATTTTCAAACAAGTTGTGACGTTTCTCCACCCAACAGACGACGCGAGAAGAACGTTGTAAAATTAAATTCATTTTAAAAGAATAAATTTTTAACTTTCGCATTAAAATAGATTTGCAATCTCTTCGGGAACGAAAACTAATTAATTTTAAATCGGTTGTGAACCCTATTAATTACCACCAACTGGTCTTAAGCCCTAAAAGCAGTCTTTCGTTGGCAGCTTCAAAGGTAATTAGATCTCAGCGGGACCCAGAAGTCTTAAGATAGGTACTAAGAAATTTCTCCACGTCCGAAGCTGGGTTATTTTTTGGTATTCAAGATACGAAGACGGCGTCCACTACATATAAAATATTTCTACAACATTCACCGCAGAAAAACAGAAGAACTCTTCGACAGCTTTTATCATTCGTAGATTTTGGCTTAAGGAGTCTTCCGTCATCAGGTTTTATTGTAAAACACTACGTTGATTTTTATTTATTAAAATTAGAATACCCAAATTAGGCTCCTACAGACGTAGGCTGTCTATTAACCAAAAAATTAAAAATCAAACGTTATTAAAAAAAAGAACATATTCTTCCGAGATCTCCGAGGATAGGTAAGTAAGTGACTTCCGAGACTTGGAATTATTGTTAAAATTATTATTTGCGAGGCTAGGCATTTGAGAAAAGTTCCCGAACTGCATTTTACATTAAAAAATTTGAATTTGTTTTAAAAAAAGAAGCTCAACTCGACTTAAAATTCATTTTTTTTAACAAAATTTGGTTAGTTCTAAGTTTCCCGAGTGTTTACTAGACTGCCATACAAATTTCAGAATTTATTGAAATTTTTTGTTTTTAGAATCGACAGCCAAAATTTTTACAAAAAATAATTTTCATCAAAACAGTTTGATAGTCCACCAGGACAGAAAAAAATCATTTCAAAATCTTTATAACTTTCGACTTGAAAATAATTATTCAAATTTATTTTAATTTTAATAAAATCATATTAAGCATAAAATGATACACTGCTCAAACAATTTCTTTTTCGAATCAGACTTAAAAAAAAATTTCTTTGGTTTTTATAAATCGATCATTATTAAGAAAAGTCGTGAAGTCTTGCGCGAACTTTTTTGGCAGGCTAGTGGGATCCGAGTTTAGGTCAACTTGCTGTCCGGTCTGTTGATTTCAACAATTTTTTCAGAAATTTTTAAGAAGTGGTTTGTGATTGTGAATTTTACGTTTTTCTAAAGCACCCCTGTCCAATTTTATTTTTGATCTTAACGACTAAGTCAAAATATTTTACATTTTCACAAATCGCCTGATCTCGTCAGTAAAATTCAATTTTGTAAGTAACCCTCGGTTCAAACTTTTTTGGCCCTCAGCGACTAAAAAAAATAAATATCATAATTCAAAAAACACTTACAGGGAAGCAAAAAGGCACTATTGCAGAGACCTCCTCAATTCAATTTTATTTCTGCATCAAAACTGACTGAAAAAAATGTTTTCAGTGTTTCCTAGTCATGTTCAGGCTAGAAAAAAAGCTTACCATTTGCACAGGGACCCCTGCACAAATTTTTCTTGCCCTAATTAAATAGATAAAAAGCATACACCGCTTGATTATATCCTTCAGCTACAAAATCCGAGGTAGAAACAGGTCTCTCAAGCCAGGACCGCCGAAGAGGAGTTGCTGAAGTCTTGCTCAGCTCTGCTACAGTTGCCAAAAGCACACAGAAATATTCAACGAGGATAAGAATAGGCTAACTTACTCTCCGTATCATAAAAATTGACCTTGAGAAAATTCCATTCCACGATCAAATACCAAGGCCATACAATTCATATTATTTTTCGTGGCAATAAGTCACGTGGCGCCCAACTTAGTATTAATAACCCAGCTAGGGGAGAAATAAAAAACCACAAGCCTTTAAACAAAAAAATACCTTGCTGTGTTTGTGACAGTATATGGTTTCGCAGAAAGCTGGCGACTTAACCGGCAATACCCTCCTTTACCGCGAGGGTCTTCTTTCGTGCGTCGGTTGGACTTACATAATATTTGGGAAGTCTCACAGTAGAAACCTATTGAATATTAGTAAATTCGGTGCACCAGGAACGGCACTTCTCATATGATCCCAAAAGGGTGAATTAAACAAACGTGGTTCAGCCAAATTTTAGCGGAACTTGAAACTTGAAAGTTTAAAGATTCCATTGTTGTAATAACCGTAACTGGATTTTACACCAAATTCAGCTGAACCATGTTCACTCTAAGGCAATTGTTTCGATTGGATTTAATCTCCAATTAAAGATAATCTGCTATGGGGAAAAGGCTCTTTTTAGGATAATATGAAATAAAATTCTTCTGCGTAATAAACAATAGCAACAGTATCTAATCAAATCAGTTTATATTTAGCACTTACTTGTGGCCGTTCCTACTGGCTAAATGGAGAGGTGTATGTGGAAACACAATGTCAGGCGTTGTTCTCTTCAAGCACTGTATTAGAGTAGGATCTGTCCTTACAAGTAATTCAACAGTTTCTAACCTAAAAATGAATAAATTAAGTTAAAAGCTGAACTATCAACATTATATTATCATATCAAAAGTACTAAGACTACTCTTATATAGTTAAATCACACAAGAAAGTGGCAAGCGTCTTCCTCCAAAGGCGTGTATTGATCAAAATTTATGTCAAAGTCATACAAAACACAAAATGTTATTTCTCGTGATACCTGAATTAAAATTTTGTGATTTCTCTTTTTTGGCTGTAGCCAAGTAATCCTTGGTCAGACAGGTTTTAGACTTTGACATTATTAGGACAGTTTTTGGAGATTAATATTTTAGTCTAGAAACGAATGCTCGATAGTCTTTTGTTTTCGAGATATCCGAGATAACTTTTGTTTTTCTGATAGCAGCCATATTGGATTTTTTCGTTTTTCAGATTGCGCTTAAAAAGAGCTTTCAGATGGTGTATCACATGCCGAGGAAGAATTGTTTTTCACTGGACTAATTTATGAAGTCATCCATTGCTTAACAAAACAAAATAGTAGGCCATGGAAAATCAACAAGTTTTTGTAAAACCAGAGACAAGGAAGTTGCATATTCAGACGGCGACTAATTATTTATTATCTACGTAGGTACTTAAAATCTACTGTAAATTGCTTTATTTGTACACTTGATTTAAAAAAAAACTGGTACAACTCTTGTAATCGAAAATCTTAATAGTTTAGTTGTGTGCATATGTCTGTAAATAGGGCTGGCCAGGCATGTCGAGAGGGGGGTGGAGAAGAGGTGATTTACCCCGGACCTGGGTTTTTTTGGAGGAGATCGGTTTTCTTTGTGTTTCTAAACTTATTCAACCTTTCTCTTTTATTTTATTCAAATGTAATTTTAAAAAATAATTAGAAAATAACTTTTTCAAAACATTTTCAAGCCTGCCATATTATTGTTTAAAAAAATAATATTTGTTACGGATAATTCTACTAATGGTTGTAATTAAAATACTAACTGAATAATGATAATTCTATTTTTAAAATAAGAACACAAAAATACCACTTGAGATTAAAAAACATGTAAACAATGCAAACTGAACATAAAAATACAATAAAAAAATAAAATAAATGAACTTCAATTACGTAATACAGAATTAACTAATATTTTGTCATTGCTCCATTAGCGTCTAAAACTGCCTGAAGTCTTGCAGGCATGGACAAAATCAGATTTCTTGCAAGGTCAACTTCTTGCGACAAGTTCTCCCAAGCGTCTTCAATTTCCCTTCCAATTCTTCGGCATTATTTGGATTGTTATTTAATTTTCTTATATGTTTCACCAGTAGTCCTCATACATTTTCAATTGGATTTAAATCCGGACTTTTAGATGGCCACGGTAACAACTCTATGTTTTTATTAAGAAACCATTGCCTGACACGATGGGCCGTATGTATGGAGCAGTTGTCTTGTTGGAAAATAAAATTATTTTCCGGAAACACCTCTATTACTGACGGTAACATAATATTGTCTAATATTTCAATATATTTAATGGAATTGAGATAACCACCACTGTTCCAACACACACCTAACCCATTTAGGCTCATCCAAGCCCAGACATTGACTGAAAACTTTCCTGATATTTGTGGATCGAAAGTATACTTTTCGTCGTATCTAGTGAAAGGAGGACCTATATACGCGAACATGTCCATCGGTACAGGATTTTAAAACCTTTTCGTCAGAAAAGACAACTTGTCCCCAGAAGTTTTCATCATTGATTATTTAGTTGAGTGCAAAAATAATCCTACCCTGCTTCTTTTCTTCTGAAAGTTTGTATTTTTTAGCCGCTGAACTGTTCAAGTCGCTTTGTAGATTTATTCTTCTGCAAGCAGTAGATACCGAAGCAAGGAAATTTGTCTCTGAAATTGCATTTACTGCAGTCTGAAAAGGGTTTTCTATTAGGTAATTTATAAGATTTTCATCTTCTTGATTATTGCTCTTTCTGGGCCTACCGGAACCAACTTTACGGGATACCGTTTGGTTGGTTTCCCATTGTTTTTTAACACTCATTATCGTGGTTTTACTCACATTGTATTCAGCAGCAAGTCTTCTTATGGACCAACCATCTTCAATTTTAGAAACAATTCGAAATTTTTGAATATCTGTTAGATGTCGAACCATTTTTAATAATGATGCCACTGATTAACGTCAAAGTGACATTTGTAAGATTATTAATATCAATCAAGGAACGAATGATTTACATAGCTAAAAGAAAGTGTACCAGTTTTTATTGAAATCAAATGTACCATTTTCAAAAAATATCAATTTTTAGATGATCATTAAGGTATTATTTATCATAAAATTGTCAATAAAGTGTTCAAAATTTGAACAAAGAAATCCTCTTCATCAAGAGCATTCTTGCATGAAAGTAGTCAGTAAATAGTAAAATTTGAAAAAATGCTTTTCTAAAAACGACCAAATTCACACATAACTTTCAGTTAAATTTAGTAGGCTGTGGTTTGAAACAAATAATAAGCATTACTGTTAGTGGACAGTTATTCACTAATTAGTAGTAGCATTATTGCAAATTGTTCAAGAATACTTATTATTACTGTTCAAGAGTGTCATTATTGCAAAATGGTGCATAAACTCTCAAATGAAGAAACATTTAATATGTTAGAATGTTATTTAAAAGTAAACAGAAATCCGCAAAACGCATCGGCTTCCTATCTAGAAACATTTCCGGAGAGAATGCAACCACAGAACAGTTTTTGGAAGAATTGTAAGCAATTTGTTAAATTACGGGGGTTTTGATAATAAAAGAGACCGGTATGATACTGATAATGTTCACCGCACAAATAATATTCTTGAAGCTGTTAACAATAATCCCCGCATATCAGTGCGACAAATTGCAGGCGAAACAAATATTCCTAATACAACTGTACACACTAAAACAAAGGACACATCATGCGTACAAACCTACGATTGTTCAAGCTGTAAATAATAATGATTTTGGTAGAAGACTTGAATTTTGTCGTTGGTTTAATCAGAAATACGAAGAACTACCTGAATTTCAATCAAGAGTTGTATAGACCGATGAAAGTCGTTTTACAAATTGTGGAGTCAATTCATTTTTCACAACAATTTAACGGGAGCAGCCTATCGTGAACTTCTAGAAAGTCAAGTTTTAACAGAGATAAGAACGTTTTTTACAGAACAAGAATGAATTGTGGTTCCAACAAGATGGCTGTCCTACACATAATACTAATAATGTTAGACGGATATTGCAGGATAATTTTGGTAACCGCATAATTTCAAACAGAGGACCAGTATTGTGGCCTCCCCGCTCGCCTGATATAACAACTCCTGATTTTTATTTGTGGGGTACGGTGAAAAACGAAGTGTATGAATTTGAAAGCCCGGAAACTATCGACATTTTGGAAGACAGTGTTAGGGACGTTTTTGGCACAATAAATGTCAATACTCTCAGAAGAGTAATCAGCTCAGTTAGGCGTAGATGCCAAAAATGTATTCAGCTAAATGGAGGTCATATTGAACAGTTTTATTGAATCTTCTTATTTCATTACTATCATTTCTTCTAATGTTAATTTGCTGTTATTAAAAAAACTTTCTCCATATCTATTATGTTCAGTATTTTAATATAAAATTAAAATTATTTAAATATGTCAAACTGGTAACCTTAATATTACCGTTATTTTTTTACAATGGTTGATATTAGGAATCTATAAAATCAAAATAACTTTTTGATTTTCCATGGCCTACTATTTTGTTTTGTTAAGCAACGGATAACTTTTCTTAAATCAGTCCCTTGAAAAACAATTTTTCTTCGGCATGGGACATCATTTGAAAGCTCTTTTTAAGCGCAATCTGAAAAACGAAAAATCCAATATGGCTGCCATAAGAAAAATGAAAGTTACCTCGGATAGCTCGAAACCAAAAGAATATCGAACATTCGTTTCTACACCAAAATATTAGTCTCCAAAAAGTGTTCTAATAATGTAAAAGTCTAAAACCTGTCTGATCAAGGATAAGTAATCCTTGATCAGACAGCCAAAAAGAGAAATCACAAAATTTTTGTTTTTTTTTTTTGAAAATCCCAAAAACGGTTTCAGTTAGCCGTGATTTCTTAACGGATTTAGAATCAGCATAAAATTTGCTTAAACTTGTCCCATTTAACCGACCTTGTAGCTCTCATGATCTCCGAGATTGCAATGGCGAGCATCGAATTTGGGACACACAATGTTATATTCTCAAATGGATGAAAACCTTTGAGAGGAAGCCACCAACAATAAAATAATGTCTACAAATACCAAAACACCACTAGTACTATATTCACCGCGTGTTTCGCAAGTTAAGTTGGCACCATCTGGAGATGTTTCAACTTTATTAGCGGAACGCGCGTTTTGGTGTTTGTCAAAAGAAAAAATGTATACGAACTTCCGTCGTTTGTGAAAATATATTCATCAATCATCAAAGTTATCAAACCTCTTATACATATTTTTATTTTACCTATGTAATATTTTAAATTATAATTAAAACGGCAATAAATTACATCTCATTATAAAGCATAATTTCACTTTTTTTTTTTAATTTTTAAATTGTATGGATTCTCACTTGTTTAGTAGGACCTTTGTTAAATGATATTCTCCTGTATTTTAATGTATATGATTTTTTTACCAACCTTCCGTACTGAGCTGCAAGTTCGAGAGCGGTTTCTCCCCGACAATTTCTTATGCCAGGATCACAAGCATGCTCCAAAAGTAAACTAACGACTTGGGTATGACCATACTGAGCTGCACAATGAAGAGCAGTTTCATCATCTTTCGTCTGTAAGTAATTACAACATAATCAGCAATAATGACATAGACATAAATAAACAGTCATATTGGAACCAAAATAATTGAATAGGAAGAAAATATATAGTTTTGCTGCTTGAGGATTATATGCGTCAAGTTTGCGAAATCAAAAAAGTTCGAAAGTAGAAAGTGGTCGCTTCACCCCAAAAGCACCCTATCATAGTTTTAGGCGATTTCCTTAGAAACCGTTCGAGCCACAAAAAAATTTTATACTTACAAAAAAATATTCCCTATAATATTTATTACAAAAGAGATTTTATTACCAGTCAATAAATGCAATGGATTTCGAGCAATTACCGATTTACGTGAGGGGTGTCTTTGAGCTTAGGCTAATAAAGTGACTATCATAATACAATGGTATTGAATATTATCTGACAATTCCTCTTAATATTAATTTTTAAAAGAGATAAGTATCATACAAGAAATTTTAAAAAAATCCAACACCCTTAAAAGAGCTTTCCAAAAATACCCCGTGACTTATTTTACCTTATTACATATTTTTAAATACGTATAATAAAATCTTTCACATTTTTAATCTGGTAAATCAAAAATTAAAATATTCAGATCGGTAAATTTACCTAGATAGACCCTTCCACGTGTTTATTAATAGGAGGGGGACGTTCTTGTGCATTGTCGAGGCGACGGAGTTGACGACACAGGCTACAAGGGTTGTGATTTCTGGTACAACTGTACTAGATTCAGTACAGTTTCATAATTTTTAGTACATCAGCACCCCTTTCGAAAATCTAGTACATTATCAGAATTTGTTCCTATATGCAGTATTTCAATAAACAAATGAACAACTAATGCTCGTCTTAAAAACATGATTCACTTGTCATCGCCTCGTCACTTTTTTGTGCTCTAAATGTAAGCAAACTGTTTAGTTTAACCAACCACGGAAAATGAGAAAAGTTTTATTCAACCAATTGGCAATCAGCATTAATGTTTAGTAACCATGTTTCAAGGCGTTCGTAGCGCAGAAATACTCGCTCTGATTACGAAATTATTTTAGAAAGATAGACCTCTTAAAAATTCCTCTCTGCTGTGTCTTTTTTTTGGATGATCGGCGGGCCTTTGTGCCTTCTGTACCATACTTGTATTCTGCTTGTTACCAGAATAATTAAGTACAACTGTCAAAAATGTTTTACAGGAAAACAGTATGTTTTCTTACAAGTTAGTCTTTTTATTTTATAAAAGAACGCTTCCAAAAAAGCATTCTAGTACAATTTTCTGATTTCTAGCACAATCTTGTATAAAAAGTTGATACGGTATAAAGATTTCCGATAACAATCCTGCTGAGTACAGTCAGTACGGTTTCGTCACTTCAAACATATACTTTGACAAGAAATTAAAAATGATAAAAATGATTAGACATCCTCGGGAAACCATTAAAAAAAAAAAAACTCGCCAGTAGCTCTATCTCAAGGGTGGTGTGGAAATGAGCTGCAACTTCAAAAGGCGCCATAGTGCAAAAAAAAGTTAAAACGATGCAAAAAAGTCCCAGAAGTATAGGTTTTATCAAATATTTCGCTTTATTATTTGTGATGTTTATCACGATCACAAAATTCAAGTTTCATCAAGATAATACGAAACGGGCACGAGTTTTATATAACCCCTTCTTCAATCACCCATTGCTCGAAATCCATTGCATTTATTGACTCTAGGAATTTTATAAGGAATATTTTCTGTAAGTATAACATTTTTTATGGGGTCAGCGGTTTATGAGAAAAACACCGAAAACTACGACAGGGTGGTTTTTGGGGGTGAAGCGACCACTTTCTACTTTGGAACTTTTTTTATTTCGAAAACTATCCACTTGACGCGTATAATTCCCAAGCGGCAAAATTTTATATATTTTTTTCCTATTTATGCTAATATTAATGGACTAACGGCCGGCATTATCAACATTTTAAAAAGCCCTTTAACTTAAAGAGAGTTTAGTGACAGGAATATTAATTATCAACAAAATATAAATATCAGATAGCCATCCTATAATTTAAATAAAAATTAGGTTTAATGGTTATCAATTCAATTTAATTCTTTAGCTCCATATCATAGGTACAAATAAATTATACCAGTAACTAGGAGTACATCAAAGCAATGTACAACAAACATATACATAATATAAGATATGAATAAATAGTAACTAGTAATTATATAAAGCTATAGAACAACATATACCTATATAGTACTAATAAAATAATAATGTAAGTAACAACAAATTACAACGTGTACAAAAAAACAAACAAATAAAAGGTCATGCTAAATAGAATTCATTGATGTCATAAAAGCTTTTTTCAATTGGGAAACGCTTTAGTATCTTTTTGAAAATGAATAAGTCACTAGATCTTTTTACCTCGTAGGTAAATTATTATTATTAACTGACTTCTAAATCTTGTAGGGCAGTCGTGGTTTTTTTGGTTTCTAAGGAAAATTTATTTATTTTTGTAGAAGTTTAGATACGTTTTTTACAGCATGAGGGTTTTTCTGTACAGCTAAAAAATTTGTGTCATCAGCGTAACACATAATGTGTATGTTATGTTTACCTTGTATATTTAAGGCAAGATCATTGGCGAAGAGAAGGTAAAGAAATGGTCCTAATATGGAGCCCTGTGGTACACCTGAAATTATGGGACATTTCATGCTCTCTATCTCATTCGCATATACTATTTGCGAACGGTCCATGCTGTACCTTGATAGAAAATTTAAAGCTGGAACTCTAATACCATATCCAGACAACTTCGCAATCAGCATATCATAATCCACGCAGTCAAATGCACGTGAATAGTCAATAAAGAGACCAAAGGCACGAAAGCCTTTGTCTAAGGCGTCCACCACCGAGCCATGGATGAAAGTTAACTAACGCAGTGTCCACACTCTTATTTTTTAAAGAACCATGTTGAATTGGAGACAAAAAGATTTTTTTTTATAGAAAGCGCTTAATTGTTCTAAAAATGCAAGCTCTATAACCTTCGATATACCCGAAATTAGGCTAATAGCCCCATAGTTATTGTAAGAGTTTTTTGTCTCTTTTATTAAAGAATGGAATGACTTGCTAGATTTTAGATTGTAGGGGAAGGTACCAGTGTTGAAGCAAAAATTGATGATGTAAGTTAACGGCATAGCTAAAGTGTATTTACATTTCTTTAATAGATTATTTGACATTTTGTCAAAACCACTATAATTTGATGATTTTAATCGGTTAATAAATAATAACGTATCTGTTTCGGTTACCGGATGAAGAAAAAAAGATTTATCTAAAAGTGGTATATTTCTATCCAAGAAATCAATGTCTATAGGTTCGACTTGAGGATCTATATGACTTGTGGTAAAATTAATGTTAAAATTATCTGCAATTTGGTTGCTAGATAAAGAAAAACCGTTCTCTATAATCTCTAATTCTGATTTTGAAGCATATAACGTCATTTATTATATCAAACAGAGTTTTGGCCTTGTTTGTGGACTCAACAATTTTATTGTCATTATACGATATTTTACTTTCCTTTATTTTTATATTCACTATTTATATCTAGACAGGCTAGCTTTAGTTGAGGGTATTTTTGAGCAAGATCGGAGATCAAGCACACGCTTTTCTTTAGTTGTGTTAGCTCATCTGATATCCACAAAGTAACTGAGTATCAGCGAACTCTGTGTATGCCAGATTTGGACAGGGTTGGGAAAGAACATTTGTCCAGGGTTCACTCATTATTAACAGTATTGTCAGTATTCTTTTTGCCCATATTTCTTTTAATTATAAATTTTGAATTATTTAACACTTGCCTATTACAACACACGTTAAAATTTATAATTTAATTGTAATGATCAGAGACTAAAATTAATGTTTTTAATAATGTCTTCATTTATAAAGATGTTATCAATACATGTGGTAGTATTATCCGTGACTCTCGTCGGCAAGTTAACCGTTGGCTTAAGATTATACATTGTTAACAAATCGTCTAGCATCAAGTTATTTGCTGTTTTCTTTAAGCGGTCTATATTAAAGTCTCGCCTACTATAACCGATGATGTATTCTCAAATGTACTATGTAATGCGCAGAAGTATTCAAGAAATTGACAGAAATCACCAGAGGGCGATTGTATTTATACCTAATAATATTGGGGGTTACTCCCCATTAACAACATTTTAAAGAGAACTTTAACTTAAAGGGAGTTTTAGTAGCAAGAAAATATATTACCAACAATTCCAGCAAAATATAAATCAAGAGATAAATACGATAGTCATTAAACCTAATTTTTATTTAAATTATAGAATGGCTATCTGATATTTATATTTTGTTTGTAATAAATTTTCTTGTCAATAAAACCCTCTTTAAGTTAAAGGTATCATTAAAATGTTCATAATACCGGCCGTAAATTTTACAATTTAAGAATTACAGTGCTCTAATTGTAAAATATAAACTATTTTTTTTATTGTACTTCTTGATTTACTGTAGAGCATAATAAAAGTTGTCGTTCATCATATGATGAATTTGATGGCTATTTTTAAGAAGTGATTTATAAATATACGAAATCGGAATCTACGGCCGCAAAAAATGCGTAGAAAATAAGAATTTATCTCCATCCCGTATTTATGATTTTAACTTATATATATTATGTATAAGTTACAATCTGCCGTTTCCCACTGCTGTTTTAAAACTTTTACGATGCAAACTTGCCGTGATCTTTTCACTTCCACGTCCGCATTAACTGAACTGTGGTTAATTCGAAAACTGTGCAACGTGCCACTTACAGCTCAACTTGACGGATTTTCTAAAGGCGAACCTGCTGCTGACAGCCAAGTTGTCCATTTAAATTTTAAAACCGAATCGTAAAATCTCTGTCTTTAATTCCTCAAAACGACTTGAGATTCGCTAATAAACTTTACAACTAAATGTGGCTTTAAAATTACATGTCTCTTTTATAACAAGCAAAGTTGTACCTACTTCTGGAATACTGTCTAGTGCCTCCTTTTCTTTCAGTGGGTAAATCACATGAATGTGTTTATACAATTTGTTTCAAAATAACATTTTTATTTTGTCTGTAATTATCTCTTTGTGGTATTGCTTAAGCCCGTCATCTTATTCCGATAGCAAGACAAGATAGATTCTGCGAGTAAACAATATTACTCGCAGAATATTCAAATTAGTATAACAAAAACTAGTATACGTATAACAAAAAATAAATAATGCAACATAATATACAAATACATACAAACTGAAATCCACAAATTTAAAGAAAATGGCAACGCTGTGTCGCTAACATATGACTGCCATTATACCTAATGGTAATGGTAATAGTGGGGGAGGCTGACGCCTGGCAAGTAGGCCACAGACGGGCCCTTTTTACCAACCCCCAGCTGTCCCCTCAGCCATGTACTTCTCTTGCTCCCTCATCGAATCTTTCCGACCTTCTGATGAAGGTCAGGATGTCACTCATTGCGAGGAAGCTCATCTCCTCCCTTAGAAGCGCCTCAGAACCGAAAATACTGTGTCTCAGGCGCCCAAACGCTTCACATTGTCCCAGGAAGTGGTAAGATGTTTTATCTCTCCTGCACCTTGGACATGTAGGGTCTTCCTCAATACCTATCAATGATAGATGCCTCCTAAGTCTGCAGTGGCCTGTCAGAACACCGGCCATTATACTTAACCTTACATCATTTGATGCTGTCAAGCAGTTGTCAATCATAGAGTGAAATAACATGAAAAATCAAGCCACCTTTTATTTTTTACATAATGAATATATTGTGTGTCATATTTGTAACGAAATTGCAAGCCATTTCGTCTGTGATGAATTAAGATTCTGCCAGTCTAGTCTAGATGGCGCCACTGATTTCTACTGGAACATTGATTTTGCAGATTTTTGCAATTATAAAAATTGCCTAAATATCTATTTGTCTTTATTGCTCATACTGTACTCTCAAATGTTTGTCTCTTTCCAAACTATAATCGAGTTTAGGTGGCAGAACACTACGGTGCTACTTCCTTCTTACTAGTGTAGCATTCTGAAGACAACACCTGTAGTTCAGCGGTCTGGTAAAACTTATCTGTTCTTATCTGTCAAATTTCCATTATACTTGCTGACATCTGATTTTAATTGAGGCATCAAATCAATGATTTGTGTTTCCTCGCACCTTTTTTGGGTAATAAACCACTGTTCTATAAATTATTTTAAAAAAATTGTTAAATAAACCTATACGCCAAAAGGATTAGTCAGTGGTTTTCAAAAAAAAGTTTTTGTCTGGGCAAAAAATGTTTCTCAAAAAAAAAAAATATTAACATGAAAATTAAACTTAAATGTCAAATATTTTAGATTATAGAGATTGGACACTTCGGAATACTCTCTGATACCGTTCTCAAAATTTAAAGGAAAATTTGTTTGGTAATATATTGATTTTGTATCAATTTCAAATATGACAGTTTGTGATCTTCCTAAATCTTCGTTTGGAAATTAATAAAGTATGAATAACGAAAATATGTGTGCCAAGAAGAAAAAGAAAGGGAGTAGTAAAACCATAAAGATTCTAATATATTTTGGAAAAGCTGGAAAATAATATTTCGTTCAGTATTAATACGAATTTGCAAAACCGGATATTTTAGAGGAATCTTGGGCACAAATTATACTTATGAAACTAAATAATTATGGTGGCCCTTCAAGGACAATCGTCGTTTGTTAACGACGTCGTTGGGAGTTACAGAATAGACGTCTTGATCAATTCATACTAAAAATAATGTTATTAAATTCATTCATTCATTCAAAAACGGTAGACTGCGGAGTACCCCAAGGAACAGTTCTTGGGCCCATACTTTTCAACATTTATTTGAATCGTCTTTCTGACCTACATTTATGTGGCGACATAATAAGTTTTGCTAACGATACAGCTATATTATGCACTGATAATAATTGGAGTGATCTTAAAAAAAAAGGCTGAACAGGATTTTAAAAATAAATTAACTATTTTAGCGACAAATTACTGACCATAAACTACACAAAAACTTATTATGTACCATTTACTTCATACAGTAGCAACTTACCAGATTTTAACACATTGAACATATAAATGGAAAGTACAAATGTTTCTATACAAAGCATACAAAATATTAATTTAAAAATAAAAATAAATTAGGTTTCCTCTTCTTGGTAAAAGTTTAAAATATAGAGTGGAATGAAAAAATAATAATCTTGAAAAATTTGTTTGCTAATTATTATCTTATTATTTATGATAAGTTTTGTAAAAGTAGTAAATAATAATTAGCAAACAATTTTTCAGCGTTATTAGTTTTTCATTCCACTCTATAAATATTAATTATCTGGGTATCTATATCGATAGCCTTCTAAGATGGGATGTTCACGTGAACTATGTAACCAATAAACTCAGAACACTATTGTACAAATTCAAGTGTTCGTTCTAGATGCTTAAGATAGAAGAGTTAAGAACCTTATATTTTACTCTAGCATGAACTCATTTAACATAAGCCATAGTGGCGTGGGGAGGTGTAACAAATAACCATCTCAATCAATTAGAAAAAAATACAAAAATATATTTTAAAAATAATTAAAAAAAAAAACATATACTTTGTTCTCAGAAGAGCTCATATTCTGTAAATTTAATTGATAAAATAATTAGGAAACGAAAATTTAAAGTCACTTCGAAATTCCTCGACCTTTCAAAATGAAAGAGAACATCTGAAATTTGTATCGATTCCATTTAATCCTCGAATCATCCGGGGTATTGGTAAGATTTTTAAAGATATAGGTATGACAATAGTACAGTCATCGGGAAATAAAATACAACAACTTTTAGGCAATCCAAAAGACAAGATTCAAACAAACGAAAAGTCGGGGATTTAGGAAATTAGCTGTAAGGACTGTAATCAAAAGTATGTCGGACAAACTAGACGATCAATTCAAACTAGATTCAAAGAGCATATGGCCCATCTCAAATATGGTAGAACAGATAAGTCTAGTGTTGTCCAACATGCGTTTGAGAAAAACCATAAAATAGATATTAGCAATTTAAGATTAATTAGGAATGTAACAAATTCCCTAAAATATACAATATTATTACACCTGATATAAAGATGTCGCTAATGTAAATTAACCATAATAATAGTACTGCTTATTTACTTGTTTGCTTGCTGTGGATGTATGTGTATGTATGTGTAATATGTATGTATGTATATGTATATATTTTGAGTTTTGTATGGATTAGATATACATCTGCACTCAAGATTTCTTTTGCAGAAATAAGATTTCTCTTCCATGATTTAATTTATGTTATATGTATAATACTATCAAAATGAGCTTATACTAATACTTTTACGTTGCATGCATTGTATCAGACAAATGTTTAGTTTACCTTTATCTACAAGTCTTTGACTTTGTAAATTATTCATTATTTATTTACTATTTTGATTTTGATGAAATTGTATTTTAGTCATTATTATTACGTAAAATAAATAAATATTATTATTATTATTATTCGGAAGTTGATGTAGCCACTTAAAAGAGAATGTTGTTCTAAATTAAATATTATAAATACCTCTGTACTTTGGCGCCTTGGAATATATAAATTATTATTGTTATATTACTACAATAGTCAAATAAGTCATAAACATTTGAAAAATAACAATTACGTTACAGTTAAATGATTCAGATAGGTAGAACAATAGTTAATGACATCTGCTACTCATTCTGGGGCATTATGATAAAGCAATACAGGTATTTTCAAAGTGAATACATTATCCGACATCAAAACTGACTAATACATAGTTTGATTATCCTTTTCAGAGGATAAATCAAGTGAATTACGGGTTAAAATCAAACAAGCAATCCAAGTGATTGGCAGTATAAGGGCCCATTTGTGCAGATTAATTACCATTGCCTGTATAATGGTCTATCGGGTCCTTTCACGATGGCCACTTCACTACGACCTTTTGACGAACCCACTGACGATAGCGTGTCATTCATTCTACAGTCAGTCGTACACTGGTTACCCTCCTATATCACTATCCTAATTAGTCAGAGCTGGTAGAATAAATGACATCGTTAACATTACAATAACTAATATCGCATTTATTTAATGTTTTATGAGTAAACATTTAACGACGACAACTTGGCAACTGCTATAAATACTAGGCAGCTAATGAAAACATTTACTTCCAGAGCACAGTGACTCATTCTAGTTAGCAAAGTTTTTAAAAGTATCACTTTCTTCAAATGGATTTTAATACAGACAAGTGCGAAATTACTTGCACTTTTTCTAAATGACCTCTTGAGGATGGCATGTTTAAATTATATAATAGGTATATACATGACAAGTTGATAGCTTTAAAAATTGATAACTTGTGACTAGCTGCCACTGATTTTTTAGCTCTTCAATATGTCATAATTGTGAGAGCAGGTCAGAAAAAACTGATGCTTTAATTTAATGATTTTTTTTAATACAGAAATATATTCTTCCAATGTGGGCAAGTAATTATACTATTTGAATAAAAAAACGCTGCTAATTATTTGGGGATCAGAACTTCCTCACCGTAGTAAAACTCGAGTTTATAATAAAAGTAATTTTTTGACGCTTCAAAAAGTCACATATTTTGACGTTTTAATAAAGTCATATTTTGACGTTTCAAAAAAACTCGATATGTGGTGGAGTTTGTAATAAAAGTAATTTTTGACGTTTCAAAACAGTCACATTGGTGGAATGTCACTAAATTTTTTTTTAAAAAGTAATTATTGACGTTTCAAAAAAGTCACATTGGTGGAATGTCACTAATAATTTTTTGTTATTTCAAATTGACGTTTCAAAAAAGTCACATTGGTGGAATGTCACTAATATTTTAAAATTTGAAATGTCAAAAAAATTTTGACATTTCAAATTGACGTTTCAAAAAAATTGACGTTTCAAACAGTTATTGGTGGAATGTCACTAATATTTTAAAATTTGAAATGTCAAGAAAAAATTTTGACATTTCAAATTGACGTTTCAAAAATGTCACTAATATTTTTTTTGACATTTCAAATTTTAAGAACCAATTTTGCTCATCAACGAACTCAATCTCTTCCTAGACCTCTAGAATGTGTGTACCAAATTTGAAAGCTTTATCTCAAAAACTATAGTTGCTATCGCGAATCCACAGACAGACACACAGACAGAAAAATTTTTTTGTCTGAAATTTTGTGTATCGTCATAATTCGTCGAGATTCGTCCAGAAATGCAACAAAAATTTTCAAAATTTTTTTCACGAATACAGACCTTCCTATTGTACATTTGTATGTAATAAAGTGTTAAATCAGTCAACTGTAAATCAAAAACTAGGCCTCGTATTTTTTTTGCCAAAGGAAGTGCTTCTCTAATATAAAGTGCAAACATATTCTTTTTAAAAAAAATATAATCTGTTTAGTTAAATAAACTTCTATTTATTAAAAAAATAACAAATCAGTATAACATAAGTGTTTATTAATTCTATTTATCCAAGAGTTCAAATTTTATTATTCTAATACCAACCAACACCTACTATTAATATAAAGAAACGCCTTATTTTGAAAAATAGTTCTTTAAGCTAAAGATTAATGTCAGTGAAATTAGCAACTACAAATAGTATGTTTTATAACTTTTTTGCGTTTGCTACAAATGATATTAACATATTAATTCAAAAGTTTGTGCTACCTACGAATCAATTCAGGTGGTGCGAGAAACTGTCACTAACGGTGTAGGTAGAATCTGGAATGAGTCGATGAGATTTAGAGGACGTAAATATATTTTTATTTTTTATTTTCTTTATATTAATTTGTAGGCCGTTAACCTCAACTATTTTGAGTATGCGCGGACATGCTTCTGACCATTTTCCAAAAAAAAAAAAGTAAAACTGTGGGATCCATATATCTGCGTTAGGATACACGATCCTACTTCACAAGAAAGTGAAGTTTTGACAATATTACCCAGGTCAGATTGCGCTCATCCTCCAATATTTGTGGCTTTGGCCTTGAATAGTGAAAATTCGCCGGCGAAAAGTAAATGATTACAAAACCACAAACTGTCGAATTTTGACGCATCTACTTGTATATCAGATGGGTCTAAAAAATAGAATTCTGTTTGGAAGCTCACATTTTAATTATATAAAATTATCAATGTAGGATTTTGTGTCCTCATGAAAGTAGAATTAAATGCGTAAACGCGTATTAATTGGCTTAAAAAAATGATTTCGCGTCACTAGTAATATCAGTAAAAGTAGGTTCTGCACGAATTAATCAGAATTGATCTTCAGAAAAAGTAATTACACATAATTCAAGCTTAACGCTACTACAACAGTAGGTCGACTGAATACATCCAATATGAATAGTCAATGTCGGTAACAAACACTATTTCACCGGTAATTATTCCATATTCAATTTTAATTTGTTTCTCATTATTCTCAAAGCTAATACTATCGCGCCATCTAGTAGCAGCAATGGCTTTCTGTTATACGAGCACCCAATCGAAGTGACCACTGTTCTATATTTTCTTCATTGTTCTTTGTGCTTGATTATGCTTTGTGTGATAAATGATGTCCAGAATTTAGTACCGAAGAAAATGAACGACGGATACGCTAACCTAACCACTTTGAAATAAATATTTTTTTTGTGGGCTATTTTCTAATATTTTATTGAAGATAAGTACTTCTTGTTCAGAGAATGATGTAAAAAAAATTTTTCGTCTCAAGAAAAAAAAAACAGGAATTCGATTATTCTTCGGAATACTTCAAAAAAATTATATTGTAGGTATCAATTAATTAAAAAGAGCATTTAAATATGTACTGGTCCATTATTTTCTAAAACAAAAAACCTGCACCTTGCTATACATGTTTACCCTTTTTTTAAGCTTTCCAAATCCCTTATTATTTTATTACTATCCAGTCGGCAGTCAAAAGCTTACAAACCGAGAACAATCTGCCCCACACCATCTAAATAAACCAACAAAAAAAAAACACATCCGTCAAACTAGTTAAAATATAACTAAGACGACCAGAGAACGGGAACTTCATATCATATTACATTTTACAAAAGTTTTCAGGGTGTTCCATTACGGTATTTATAAATTCGGATAGATTTATCAACAGGCCAAGAAAACAAAAAAGGTGGCTATCGGCGCTTAGTTTTTTGGAGATATTATTGAAATTACTTCACAAGTTTCGAACAAATTTGTTAAACAGTCTTAATAAATCCGAATACATTTCTTACTGAATCTCATTCTTGTATATTAAGTTCATCATTTTGGCACTATTTATTATTATAATGTTAGAAATTAATAATTAGAGATATATTGTGTATACTTTAGTTGACAACATAGTCTCTCTCGATAGATATAACATTTGAACTGAAAAAAATCTATCACAACCAACAACAGTTAACCAAAAATGTCATAATTGTTCATGTATTTTAATTACAGATTACCTCCATAGCAGAATAATTACTATGGGAATTTTTTAAAAACTAATTCCATTGACGCCACTAAATCGTGCTAAAATGTTAAAGAAGCTTTCAATGAACTCCTACTATAAAGACAAGTGGCGCTTATTTCTTTACTATCACCATTAAGATTGATTCAGTAACCTGATAAGTCACAATATTTTGAAAGAAACCAAGTAATTTAATAATTGTAAGTAAATAAATAAAGTCACTAAAATATTTCAACTATATCTTTGCATAAAAATCGTGGTAGAAGTTACTGTCTTACCGTTAAATTAACATTACAAATAGATGGTCCTGATAGCAACAGTCTAACAATATCAACATTTCCCGACCAGGCAGCTAAGTGAAGTGGCGAAGATCCTTTACTGTCCACAATATTCGTGGAGGCATCGTGTTCCAGGAGCAATCGAACGATTTGACTGAAAAAAACAAATCATTGCAATATTAAATATTAATACAAACATGCATTTTTTTACTAATTGAACACATCACAGATACAATCCCCGGAATAAAATTATCTTCATTTTATATTGATACAACTAGAGGTCTTTGATAAAGAAGACGACAAAGTTAATATATACGATTTTGTTACAGCGTAAGATGACACCCCAAACCCTCTTTCTTGCTTATTTTATTTATCGAATGATATCTTCCTACGTTGTGATACGTAATTACTCTATTATGAAGCGAGTGGTAATCCGCACTAAATTGGCCTTTTCATGATCGTCTAGTTCAGAGATAGGACTTTCTTGTGATATTGTAATTCTGATGATTCGTTTATAAACTTTGTTTCTCTAACTTTAATATCACTTAATTTACTTTGCTAGTAACTGGTACCTTAATATAAATATCAGACCAATTAAACAAATTAACTTAATTAATTATTTTCATAAATGTTAACACCTTAATGCAATACACTAATTTTATTGTTTACATGTTGTTTTAAAAGTAAATGTAGATTTGACATTTGTTTAGAGATATTCACTTTGTGCCTGAAATAGAAATAAGGCAAGAAAACTGAAATAATGCTTTAACAGGTTTATTTTCTTAAACAGATGTGTCTCAAATTTACATTTGAAAATAATGTGGTGCAGGGGTATGTATGCAATGTAACAAAACTTTGTTAATTGCAGCGGAAATTTCCCCTTTGTATTGAAATGAAATGACAGCAGAGAAATATGTAAATATTTTCATAGGCGTCAATTCATTGCAACTATTTATTGGAACAACCGTCCTTTTTATTAGTTGCCGAATACATCATATCTTCAACATTTATACCAAGATGAAACGTAGTATTTTGATTGTGAAATGATAGCCAAAGTCAAAAATAGCCGCTGAAAAACTCCCTGTCGATTGACAAGGTTCTAAAGCGACCATCCTCGACAGTAGAGTAAATGCTAGATAAAACCAAGTGCGAAAAGAATGTGAAAAACAACCCAACAAAACAACGCATTTCCAGTTCCTGGCAAACATACTGTTCTCTATGACCACCTCGGTCATTATCAATAAAAATCGCGATATGGTCAATAATATCAGTAAATAATGAATGTGTAATTCCAGGATTGGGCGTATAGTGTATCGTGAATCAACCATAAAAAAATATGGTCATTACTTATTACTGTCTCAGTATACATTGTCAGTAAATATTGATATTGTACCCCCGTATATAGGGCAAATATATATAGATTGGCAAATTTTATCCATTCAATTATCGTCTGCTTCTTATTAAAAAATATATTATTTACAATAGAACTTTTCAATAAAACTGGGAGTATTGATTTTGTCAATATAATAGGTGTATAAAATTTATGTTAGCGAACATTTTGCTAATGGATATTGATAATTTCAATTTCTAATTATTTTAATCGTTTTAGCATTATGCAGACTGGCAGTTTCCTGTTCTTATCAAGTTTCTAAAGCAAATATATTACACGATTTCAGGAGTAATTTATAATCAACTAACAACGGCTGCTACCTATCTAATCGGGTTACTGACATTTAAATTAAAGAGTTTCGTTTTTTGGCAATAACCGATATTTTATTACCAATTAAATTAGCTGTTATTTTAGTTCGAGTGAAAAGTCACTCTTAAAAAGTGTACACCAAAATAAGAGAGAGATTTAAATGAATAAAAACTTTTGCCGCAATAAAACCAATCAAAAATTATTGACAAGGATAATGACAATCTTAAAATGGGTAGAAATGGTGTAACCTTTAATGGGACACGTACTAGTACTGAATTAGTTTACATAAACACCAAATTAGTCGATACTATACTCGAGGCGCATTTCGCTGACTAAGTTAGCGCCATCAGGAGATGATTAAAACTAAATATATTAACAGCTATTTATTTATACTTAAACTTACGTCTAGGTTCGAAGAACCGGGACCAACTATAAGAGCCCTCTGTCGGTACTGATACTATTTTTATATTTGGTAATGTCTAAGCTTTCTAATGCACCCATCTGTCTATAATTTTAAATTGCTAATATCTATCTTATGAAGATTCGAACGATGTTTAATGTTGCATCTAGAGTCGTGCCCAAAAACTTGACCTCAACATTGTTTTGAAAAGTTCCAATATCTCTCAATACAAAAACCATGGATTGTGTTTTGGATAAATTTAGATTTAGAGAATTATTTTGAAACCATAGTTCAAAACTTGTCTGAGCGTCATGATTTGCATTTATCGCGTCAGTTAAATTATAGTGTCATCGGCAAAAAATATGAAATTGGCCACATCGACATTTGTAGCGAGGTCATTGATATAAATCAAAAAAAGTAATGGACCCAGGACAGATTCCTGGGAAACTCCAATATTTACTGCTTTTTCTTTTGAAAATTTATTATTAGATTTGACTTTTTCTGTTCTGTTTTGCAGATAGGATGTTATAAGCCGTAGACTGTTATTGAAATTATAGTTTACGTTTTTTAATCAATAAATCATGTTGGACATAGTCGAAGACTCTGCTAAGATCAGAAAAAGTTGTAACCATGTACTCTCCTCTCTCAAAGCCATCAATAATCTTTTCCACAAAGTTCAGGACAGCATCACAAGTACTCATATTTTTCCTAAAACCGTATTGAGTTGACACAAACAATTTATTATTCTCAAGATAAACAGTAATTTTTATTTTTAAAACCTCTCAAAAACTAGATATAATTGGTAAAAGAGATATTGGTCTGAAGTTACCTATGTCATTAACATCGCCCTTTTTTATAAACAGGTATAACCAATGCTTTTTTTAGCGCATTTGGAAAAATATCTTCTTTAATTAGTTTACATAACGGGATAACTATAAGGTCTTTAATATATTTGATTAAATCAGTGTTAAAGCCATAAATATCTCTACTGTCGGTGTTTTTCAGTTCAGTAAACATATAATGTGTCTAACCTTTATAAAGCTCACCGGTTCAAAAGTAAAATAATTGTTACCCACATTAATATTATTTAAATAAACATTATTATTATTTTATCTGAGGCATTTATTAAGTCATGTGGGATATTTATAAAATAATCACTTGCCACATTGGGTTCAATTTTGCTGTCTACTTTATTTTTATTTCTTCTTTGATTGTTTTTGATTTTCCACATGGCTTTGCTAGAAGAGCGTGATTTATTAATTAGTTTGTCGTTTGCTTTTACTTTTTCCGATTTAATTGTTTGCTTATAGAGCTTTCTAGGTATATCGATATCGAGATATCCTGAGTTCTTCTGGTTTAAGGTTATTACATATAACAATAACTTGAAATATTGTAAAACGTATAAAATAGTAGGTACTTAATTTTAAAAGTAGGTAACTAATCTTACGTAAATACATACAGACTATTTTAAGAAAAAGAAAATGAAATAAAACATATCAGAAAAATTAATCTGAACTCTGAACTTGAAGTAAGAAAGAATTATTAGTTTCACTGTTAGAGAGTTAAGTTCAAATCCCAATCAAGCGAAAAGAAACGACTAAACATACTTACGTGTGTCCATTTAATGAAGCATGATGAAGTGCCGAATATCCACTACTGTCTTGAACGTTCGCACCAGGTCCTCTGCGAAGACTGAAAAGAAAGTATAAATAAATATTATTTACAGGGGACATGCAAATAATGTTACAAGCAGTTTCCATAGCATCTTATAAAATCGAGCTGGTGGCTGTGTACTACAAATTTGCTACAAGCAGTCGTGGCCGAGCGGTTAAGGCGTCTGACTAGAAATCAGATTCCCTCTGGGAGCGTAGGTTCGAATCCTACCGACTGCGGCTTTTTTTAATCCTCATAAATTACAAAAAATACCAGTCGTTGAAAAATACATATTAGGTACCAACATTTTTGTTATAATCAATCATTTAATTAAGAGTTTTCGATGCAATATGGATAAAAAAGTTTTTTGGAACAAACATTGAAATGTGTAGCGATAATGGTTGATATTCTGTATCACCAGGAATAAATAACATATGCTTATAAAGCGAACGGAAAAACGAATGCTTAAAAAAAATTAGTTCATTAGTTAATGCACAGCCCATATAACTCATATACCTATATACGTATGTCTCTCGCTATAGCTACTGGTCAGGCCGATAGATCGTTCTCCACTCGCTATAAAGAACATTTACGGATTTGAAAGAAAAATCTATTTACCAATCATCTTGTAGAAAGTGAAATACAATTCCGTCAAATACAACTCCTTAGGTATATTATCGCATCTTAAAAATTCTAAATATTTGTAAAAATTTTCCAGTTTTCGGCAAATATCTAGAAAATTATGGGTTTCATGAGAAAACAATATTTTACACAAATTGTCAAAATTAAATTTTCAACAACTTTTGTACTTGCCACTTTTTGGAACTGTCAATAGAAGCTAAATTGAAGTATGTTGTATTTTTTCGCATTTTGACTGATAATGTGCTATTTTACTAAATTCAAAATCGTTTACTAAAGTGGCACTTTCTCACATAGAAATGTCACTTTACTATTTAGTAATGTCACTGTTAATAAAACACAGTTCGACAGAAAATTGTTTATTTAAATATTGGAAAAATTGTTATATATATTAAAAGTACAACTATTCAAATTTGAAAACTTAACAACACTAAATTTATTTAATTCTATTTGTTCTTCATGAAGATTATTATGATTATCCATCTGCATCTACGGTAAATACACGTTTCTTTTTGGTTTTGGTATCATGTAAAGTTATAACCAAAATTTTCCCCGTATCTTCTGTATCTTTTACAGTTAAGCTGCACAATTCTGCATGCCAACATGCCCCATTTAAACCAAATATTAGTACCACTTTCATTAATAAGAACTTATCGTCTGAAGCCTCTTTTAAAAACATAGTAACGTTTTCCATAGTCAAAACTTTTGATTTCTTTGCTTCGTATGTCATTTTGACGTTTTAAAAAAGCAAGTAGCTTTTTGTATTGTGATATATCCACATTTTCGTTTATTTGTATAGTACTTTTCAACATGTAATATGTAGATTATAAACTGGATGCCTTAAGAGCTTTTGCTTAAAATAATGACACATTGTATGAAAAACATTAAAATATGTATAAAAAAATAGCTTACCTTCTCAAGAAAATATGCTAGCATTACACTTTCATCAGTTCTTAGTGCGTTTTTTGTCATCCTCCAATTACAAAATATTTCATATACCTTCTCGTATTTTTCCTTGGATTGTAAAGGAAGTAAGCTCGAAGACGCTTCTCGAGCGACATTTAAAATGCCTTCAGAACAATTTTCTAAATTGTTTTCAGTAGCAAGACTTATTTTTATAATTAATATGTAACTTAAACTCAATTCGGCTCACAAAAATGAAACTTGTTAACTGTTGTTATGTAAATAAACAAAGCCATGTCAGGTTACTAGGTTACGGATATCCTACTCAGGACCTACTATGAAATTTTTTAAACTTCTAACTTTGTAATGCTTTTATATCTATGATTATTTGCTTATAATTACTAACACAAAATGCGAAAAAATAGTATAAACAAACCTCGTAAGAAATGCAGTTTTACTGAACTCATATAGATTTTAAGTTACTCGTTCGCTGTGCTCGCTCGTACTCAAAAGCTATATTAGTTTAGTAAAACTTTGTCTTTAATATACTATTATATTATTCAGCTAATTGCCAAATTTGAGTGTCATGGCTGAGCACACTTCGATTTGTATGCGAATCAAATCAAGAGTCATAAAAAAATCGGTTTTTTTTATTGAATAATGCAAATTAAAAAATTGGAATTATGGTGTTTACCAATTAACGTATCGTTATTTATTTCCCTTCATTTCATAAACCATTGAAATTGAAATATAACGTACAATCTAGTGACTTTTAAATTAAAAACTAATTGGCAACATGACATTAGCTTAAAGCAATTTCGAAATCCCGTCAATTACTAGTTATGAAGGTACTTGAAAAAGCAATAACGCACCAAAAGCTGTTAAAAGCCAATAATAAGGGGTGTGATTATTGCCCTTTAATATAGCTGGATTAAAACTTTCATATAAACACTTGAAAACGATTAATCCGTAAATCTCATATTGTTGTCATATATTTTATTTACTAAACGTATTTTAATAATGAATTACTAGGTAATTGCCTGTTAGCTGACAAGAACTTATCCGAATAAAATAAGTAAATAATAATAATTATAATAATAATAATAAAAACAATAAAATGTATTTATTAAAGGCGATGTTAACCTTACAGATATGGTTCTCTAATATTTAACTCCTTAACCCTTTAACTCCCTATTAACACTCTTTAACAACTTAAATCAGATATTAAGTATGTTCACAATTTTCAAATTTGGGCACACTAATTAACCCATTTTATAATATAAATAACGTCCTTAGATACAGCGTGCTACAACAAAATATCGAAACATCGGACACTCAACGCCGTATGTTATTTTGGATATCCCTAGTCTAACAGTCTAATGTCGCACACCGCACCCTTTACATAACAGCTCATCACCGTTTCACCGCTTTTGTTTGTCTCCGCCAAATATCGTTTGGTGTTTATTCGACGACACATGTTTTATAGTAAATTTACGCGTATTATAGTCTAACGTCACGCACCTTACATAATAACGCCTCACTGTACTTTGCTTATGGCTACCTACCATAATCGCTATTAACTACTTAGATGATTATAATTCCCGGCGGTCGATAACTCATTGGCTGTTTTTACATGCAAAAAAATTCATCAATGTACTAGCACATTTATAAGTACACTATCAGATTTTACAATTTATTTAATCACTACTATATCGCGCATTTTCCAGAATATAGTATTAGGTTTCAAATCCGTCTCTGGGATGTCATCTAAATTTCCGACGTGGAAAAATTCTGAAACATCAGTTTTTATTTCTATACGGACAACTTTTGCGACATAATTTGTAAATCTCCTTCAACCAGTTCCGTACGAACCACTCCCTTAAAAATGTATCAATTGTTGCTCGCTAGCGTGATGGTTTTAATTTTTTTTTTTTTCAGAAACTGCATTACACGGAAGAAATGAACCAAGCACTAACGAGGCACTAGTGATTACCAAAATTTAGTGCTTCCAAAGTGGTTGGCAACTTCATGAACATACATGTACTCCCATTTTTCTGCGCCTTACACTTTGGTTTATATAAAGGTTGAGCAGTTCATTTGCCGCACGCTGTATATACAGTGGGCCTTAAAAGGTTCGGTGTGCCAAGTAGAGTCCTATTTTGTACAAAAGTTTCACGAAAGCCATCTTTAACCTTGAATGAAAGCTCGGCTGAAAGATATATGTATAATTATATTTGTAACGGCCTTATTTATAACGCAATTCTGTATTTAGTATACAGGGCGCCCCAATCAAAAGTAGGTACCCTGAATAACTTTGGAGATACATTTTTTTTTGAAAAATTGGTGAAATACGTCGACCTTGCTTCCAAGGGGAACATATTTTAATGTAACACTTGTATACCTATCATCATCCCTCTACCCTACACGGCCACCCCCTCAAAACATTTAAATGGCAAAGGGGGTCGAGTGATACATCTTTTGAAAAGTCTTTCATTTCTCTACATAACTGTATATTTTTTTAACTTTTATCGATTCGTTCTTGAGAAATATAAATTCTTAATTCTAACCTACAAACCACTTTTTGGTAAAGAGAGAGAGGCCCTACATTTTGTGGTTCCGAACACATCTAGGGAATTCTTCATCTCAAGAAACAAAAAGACCCGAGGGAACCACGATCGGTCCAGAAACTAGCTTTCCCACTGGTACCGCCCCATTGTTTCATTATTTTAGGTTTGGGAAATAAAAATAAAAGAAGCAGTTTAAATTATCGTATGTATTGTTCAAAATGACCCCCACCGACTTCCATACAGTAGCATAATCTGTCTTGAAATTATGTACGAACATTTATGAACATATCTGGAGTCAATAAACGGCATTCTCCCAACAATTCTTTCACGTAACTCTTCCAGAGATGCGGGTCTTATTGCAAATACCCTCGATTTCAAATGTCACCACAGAAAGAAATCCAAGGGAGTTAAATCGGGTGGCCTAGCGGGCCACTCCACAGGACCTCTTCCTCCAATCCATCGCTCAGAAAACCGATTATCCAAAAATTGACGGACTACTATAGCAAAATGGGGGTATGGGGATGCCCCATCCTGTTGAAAAAACAGTTCGCCCTCTAAAAGATTATCGTCTTCTTCGAGGATTTGGGTAATCATTGGGCCGATATTATTTTCTAACAGATCGAGGTACCTTTCGCGATTTAAATTGTCAGGAACAAAAAACGGCCCGACAATTCCCCAAGATGCCAGCCCAAACATTTAACTTCTGAGGCCTTTGGGTATGAGTTTCCATGAACAAATGTGGATTGGTTTTACTCCAATACCTACAATTGTGCCTGTTTACCTCCCCATTTAACTGAAATGTCGATTCATCATAAAAACACGTATTGTACAGTAGATTGGCATTATCGTTTAATTGTTCACTAAAAATCTCACAGAATTCAAGCCGATGATCGGGATCATCTTCGTTTAATTCGTGTACCAATTTAAATTTATATGGAAGAAATTTGTGGGTCTTTACAATTCGATGAACACTGCTTCGTGATACACCGGAAGCCTCAGCTACTTTCCTGATCGATTGAGTATTATCCATCTGCAAATGACCCAGAACTGCCACTTCGACTGCTTCATTCCTAATCGGTCGCTGAGGTTCATGCTTTTTTGTTTCCTACAGAACCTGTTTTCATAAATTTTGTCAACAATTGTAAAATATACTAAGAACCAACCCTTCTATCTGGGTGATTTCTATTGAATATGCGCTCCGTAGCTCTAGCACAATTATCGTTTTTAAAATAAATGCTGACAATTTCTATTCTCTCCTGAAGGGTATAAACCATTTTGAGAACTCACTCTGGTCAAATGTATCTCGATTTAAAATTGGTTGTGAACAAATTAATGTTCAAGGACTATCAAATACTTGAGTCTTTTATTATTCTAAAACTAAACGGACAAGTGTTTTTTGTTGAAAAAATTCGTGTTGATTTGGGAGCACTAAAAAATGTAGTTTTTTTTATAAATTCCAATACCCAATGCCGTGTATTTTAGATTTTTTAAACTATTTCGATTGTGTGTAATCATCAAAAATAAAATTATTTTCCTTAAGAACGATTTGATAAAAGTTAAAAAAAATACACAGTTATGTAGGAAATTGAAAGACCTTTCAAAAGATGTATCACTCGACCCCCTTACCATTTGAATTTTTTGAGGGGGTGGCCGTGTAGTGTAGAGGGATGATGATATGTATACAAGTATTACATTAAAACATGTCCCCCTTGGAAATAAGGTCGACGTGTTTCACCAATTTTTCAAAAAAAATTTATCTCGAAAGTTATGCAGGGTGCCTACTTCTGGTTGGGACACCCTGTATAAGCAGTACACTAAATACGACAAGATAGCTGACCCAAGTGATTTATTTCAATTATCACTTTCGTGCCGAACACATATCAATTAAGATTACCCTATGAGTTATCTGCGATCAACTATCCAGACATTATTTTAATTTAGAACTCAGGGCGGAAAGGTCGGACATCATAGGCGTACTACATAAATTTTAAATTATACAGTATTTTCGACATAAGATAATAATGACTTCTCCCTCCAAAAAAGAAAATCACAACAAAATAAAGTTATTTACATATTTTCTCAAACATTTAAACTAATCTAATGATAGCTGCTATTACCAATGCGCTAATACATTGACGACGACAAAATTAACACACCACCCACGGCGGAGTAGTTGGCTAGAGCGCGCAATATCAAGACTAGATAATCTCTCTATCGTAGCTATGGGTTCTAATTCCGCCACTGGCACTTGCAATGTCGCATGTCGGCGGGAATGGTTGTGCGTCGCATTTTTTCATTAGTGTAACCCTCGCTTGTGCAGCTTCGGCTTTAGTTTCTGCGGTTGTCTAATTTCTGTGGTGTTTATGTTTATATTTTAGGTACACATTTTTCTTTTTAGATTTAGCTAAAAGTTTTAATGTTTTCATTAATACTAATAATTAATTTATGGTGCAGATTTTGCTATCTTTTATCTTTTTGTTGTTTTATCATTGCGAAATGAAACAAATAATAAATAAATTTAACGATTATTTATTTTAAATATAGTATCTATTGTTATTTATTGATGCTATTTTTTTATCAACGCTGACCTTACAAAATACAAAACATTTCCTATAACATTAATACATACAGGTTATCTAATGGAAATTTTCATTTACAACGTAATTATAAGTATTTTTTAACATATACCATTCAGTGGCGTGCCGAACTTTTCGGGACAGACACACCATTCATGAGGGTGCACATGGTAGTGTATCCAAATGAAATACGATTCCAAACTTGTTAATTTTTCAATATTGAAATAATTCAAACATAATAAAACAACTGCTGTAATTTCTTGCAGTACATATACAAAAAAAAACAAAAAACAAAGTAATGAAGACAACTACAGTGTGAAGTAAGCTGAAACCATCAAAACTTATAACAACCTTCCTGTTTCCATATTTCCTTTTAGTTTTTTTTCTTTTTTGATTTTGTAGTGAACATTTTTTTGTGAGAATATCGTTTCAAAATATTAATAAAAATTTTAACTCAAAAAGTATTAATAACAATCAACATGCCGGTAGTTTATATCAAATGTCTTTCTGACACATTTGCTAATTCACCCCTCGACAATTTTTGTATACATATAACGTTTCAACAATACGTAGCAAATCTGATGTATATTGTTGTGGCGATAATGACCATTTAATGTGTTTTATGTTGCGTATTTTATGTTGTATCAGTTTCTGTTTGTTGTTTATGAACAAGCAAAAATCAATTTAAAATTAATTAGTCCTGAGGATGCTAACAAATATAAGAGTTTTCTGTTTTAATTGACATATTCCCACTAAGTTATACTATTAATATATAGCAGGGCACTAAACATTCAAGAAAAAAATGAATCGTTTTACTTGGTGCGCTAGGGGGGCCTGCATCCCCTAGCCCCCTCTCCGGGCATGCCATTGGTACTATTGGAAATTGAATATAACTTTCGTGGCGATGACAGTGCCCAATAACTTTTTGTGGCGTTTGTTATCATTAGTTTTTAACAGATGTAATTAAAAAATATTTCAGGTTTTTTTAATATAATACATTTATATTTATTAGTGAAATATACAGTAGCGGAAGACTAACTGGAAACGAAAGCAAATAATAATTTTATCTTTTTTTATTCTGAAGTTAATATAAGAAAATTCAAATACTATTTCGCTGTTACTATTATTAGAGTGTATATATATTTTTTTGTTTTCTGACGAAAAACGTTTCATTTGGCGCAACCGAAATAAGGAATTTGATCCTTAATAAAAATCGTAAAATTTGAGGTGGTTCTACCATAGTATGGGGATGCTTTTCTTGGAATTGTGTTGGCCCTGTTTATAGAATATATGGTACCATGGATCAGTATCACTACATCAATATACTGCAAAAGATCATGCTAAGGTTGCAGAAGAAAATTTATCGGTACTTTGGAAATTCCAGTATGACAATGATCCTAAGCATTCTGCTAGAAGAGTAACTGCTTGACCTCAAAATAATCATATGGAAGATTTACACAGTGACCTTCTTATAGCCCAGACCTTAACACCATAGAAAATCCCTGGATGATAGTTAAAAATCAAGTAGGGTCGAAAACTTTTAAAAATTTTGACGGCATGAGGCAAGCACGGGCAGACATTTCAGTAGAGACATGTAAACGTTTAGTAGAGTCTATGCCTAGAGGTTTGAAGGTCATAGAAGCTAGAAAATTCATATTATTAATATTACGTGCTTAGTTAATTTGCCGCTTAAAAATGTAGGTTTTTCAAACAAGCTATAAAATAAATTGTTAAAAAAAATTTCCATCTTTTATTTTATGCAAAAATAAAAAAAATATGTACTCTAACAATAGTGACAGGGAAATAGCATTTGTCTTTCCTTTATTAATTTCAGAATAAAAAAAAGACAATTGTGTGCTGTAGCTAGGGCCATGCTAATCAAGAAAAGTTGTAACACCACAGTACCGTCTTCGGTATCTTTGGCTGCTGGTGTATTAGCGCGAAACTAGTCGGATGACGTCAGACAATTAAGATTTTATTAATCTTTTTCACCCATTTACGGAACTATAAGAAAAAAATTAGTGTACTTAGATTTTCAAATTCTGTCGGACAAACAAATAAAATGGTGGAAAATGCCCAATTAAACGCCGCAGCTCCAGACTTCTGGACAACCATATTCTTAGATGTCATACATTCGGTGAAATTTCCTCCTTTAATTTCTTCATTCGTATTCAGACAAACCTACCGATGATGCTTTGCAGTCATCAGGAAAACTCCCCTCCATCCCTACCCTGGACGCTTCCCGAATTCAATTAACGCGACCTAATGCTAAAGAAAAAAATTGATACATTAAAAAAATTCACAAAAACTATGTAATAATTTGGGCCATTACATTACACCAAATAAATAAAACGTATACTAGGAAGGGGCGAGGCAGTGTCAAGGTCTGATGCATTGCGTGTTCCAAAAAAAATAATACATTAATATTAATGATAATAACGTATTTAATTATTACAGGTGTATTTAAATTAATATAGAGAATTAATAAATATTCAAAGAATGTATTGACACCCAGATATACAAATAACAAGCCCGAGGTTTCTGCACCTCCGTTACAAAAGTAAGAAATTAAAAATTTATTAAAATGGTCATATTTGCTTCGAGGTTTGCTCAAGTTTTGAAACGAAAATTTAAAAAACTTGAAAATTTTAAAAATCTGAAAATTCTGCTAGATTAAATATTTGACAAGATTTTCAAAATCTTGCATATTAAGAAATATAGGGTAGGTACTGATTATACAAAAAGTGAAGAAAAGTTACAACAGGTAGAAGCAGAATAATAATTTCTTATTTACACCATTTGTTGCTTCTTTTTACATGCCCTTTTTATTTTGGACTCTGATGTTCTCAAGAAAAATTAATTACAGACGTGAAGGATGTGCAACTAATATTTTATATACCAGGCTAGCTAGTTTTTGATATTTAATTTGTGCCTTATTTTACTTCAGGTTGAAATCTATTATTTGTTTAGTCAAAAAAATACATATATTTTTTATTTAATTTGTTCAGAAAATCTCTCATAATGCTTAAAAACGCACGGCTGATAAGTAAAATTTTAGAAAAAGCAAGATTATTTATGACACTGTGTCACTGTAGATAATTACTGCTGAATGTAGTAACATTTATTTTTTGCTGTTTTTTTTGTGTCACCTTTTTGTTACTTAGAATAGTCCTCCTGTAGCTTCTGAATCTCAAGAGAATCACGTCAGCAAATTATCTACAACCACATTTCGCAGGGTTAGTACTTGTAAATCCCAGAATAATGTGCTTTATGCAAACAAACGGAATCTAGAATGAGCGCCTTCTGCAGTTGACCTGCCAGTCACTCAGTTAATTTTTGGCAGACCGGTATGGTATTCAATTCTGAGAGCGCCGTAGGCTTTATCTCTCCAAGTACACCAATTAATAGGACGACCACCTTGACTGAAGAACTTGGGTACAGCACTTGGAGCTCATACCGGAGATCACGATATTTGGTCCGATTTTCCTCCTTTTTCAATGTGATGTTTTTCTCGGCAGGCGCCGAAAATTCGATAATATACGTCACCTTGGTTTTATGCTCGTGGAGGACTATATGAGGCTTATTGGCTTGGATTAGCCTGAGTGTCGAGAACTATTATTTTTGTTTATTATTGTTATGAATTATGATTAACGTTTGTGCTATAAGTTTTGGCACAAATTTTAATAAAGATGTTTGTAAAAACGAATGCATTTACATAAGATTCTGTAATACATAGTAGTTAACTGTTTCATAAGCAACAAAATTGTGAACTTAAATAAAGAGGGCCATGGTTTTCCACAAGGCGCAACTTTATGCGAATACCTAGCATTTGATTTTGGACGACATTTACATCGATTTCTCGGACTTTTATCTATATTCTGCGTCGATGTTCCTCCTCAATTTGGGCTTCCCATCCTCCACCGTAAACGCTTCTAGACAAAAGAGCCCAATAATCTTTTATGGGACGAGCCTGGGGAAGGTTAGGGGATTGTCGTTTCGGGGAACAAATGGTACGTTTTGGTCTGCTAGCCAATTTTGAGTTTGCCTGGCATACATAGTGACAGGAGGCAAGGTCTCAGCAAAACATAATATCATCCCCAACGTATTCTACTTCAATAAAATTAACCAATTTCATAACATAATTATCGATATAGCTTTGACTATCCAGAGCTTCACCTCTTACTCGACCCACATAAGGCCTGGATACACTCCTTATGGGAAATACCAACACCTTATCTGCGAATTTGGCTTTTTTGTTTATACATTACACGGTCAGTGGCCTCTGCAATATTATCAGTACAAAAACCATCATTTCCCTTCATTTCAGAGTTGCTCAGTGTAAAATACTTTTCATCATACATGATCACCCGATTGTTAGCAAAATGTACCCTTCTTATGCACGGCAGCATATCGGAATTCTTGCTAGTTAGTTGGCTCTGTATTTTGGGGCTTTTCTTCTTTTCCTGTATTTCGATATTGGCGTGCCAGTTTTTTTACTGAAGTACCAAGTTGGTTTTTCGCCCTTCTTACCAGACTTTCGGCTCTTGCTCTGGTAAAAATTCAAGGTCTTCCACTTTTTAGAAGGTTCATACCTGGACACAATCAGCAACTGTCCGATAAATAGTTCTACGGGATATATTTTGATTTTCAAAAAATGTTCTAAAAATTGGCATATGGTTTTTAAAGATATAAAATCATTTGGTGTCTAATCGCTAACCAATCTGTTTACAAATTGCTGGTATACACATAAAACTACGACAGTGCGAGCACGGCCATTGTTATGTGTAATTTCCGTTAGACCATTAGCAGTGGAGGGGGATCCATACTTGCGAATCGGTAAGCGCGGTTCAGCACAGCTGATGCGTGACCGTGTTCCCCTTTGGGGTTTTATCTGTATATATATATATATATATATATATATATATAAAAAAAAAAAAAAAAAAAAAAAAAAAAAAAAAAAAAAAATATATGATTCTAGATATCCAAAAAAAAAAAAAGGTTCTAGATAAAAATAATAATAAAAAGAGCATTTTCCTCCACTCATAGATAATTTTTCTATTTTGTCTATAAAGTTATCCGATATTCTTGATAACCGTGTGTCCGGTTGTAGCCAAAATGATTAAGAAGCTATTACACTGTCTTCATTTTTACAACATTAAGAAAATGTCGCAGAGCAAGAATTTTACATGCATCCAAGAATATTTGTTAATTTTTTTACATACTTTACGAGTCACCCTGTACATAAAAGTGGTATTGTACCTCACTGGATAGCACAATAAAAGGGTGAGTATACAGTGTCAAGGTAGGGTGTGGCAAAACTGTGACTTACTGGCTCGGCCAAGCATTTATATCGATCGACTATTTCACGGCATTTACTTAACCCACACACTAATATAATACCACGCTCTATGTTACCCTTATGTCACGTTCCATCTCTAATTAAATAATTGCATACATAAGTGTGTAAATTATACACCACAACATGTCAACCTATGCCAACATAAATATTATTAGTCCCAGAGATACCTCTCTTTAATTTTGTTAGGAATGTTCTTGTACCCTAAAACATTTTACAAATTATTATTTCATATTTTATATACAGTGTGTCCCCGGATGGAGTTCACAATAGTTGTAAATTTTTTAATTTTCAATTTTTCAAAAAAAGTCATTCTTTATAAAATGTTTAGCTTATTTTGAAAATTCAAAAGCCGTAATCAAATATCCGAAAAATTAAACAGGGTGATCAAAAACTTAAAAAAATGCGAAATTTGTTCGAGTAAACTAAGTACCAATATTTTTCTTTTTCGAGAAAAATTTCATGAACAATTATTGTTGTTGGTAATCATAAAAACAACTTAAATCAACTTGAAAAAGTTATTGAGATAGAAATAATTTTCAAAATTTAAACAACTTTTAAAATAGTTTTATCTTTTTGTTTGCTACAGATTTTGAAAAAATCTAATATTTTATAATTGTATAAGCCATTTGAGGGAAAGTAACATTTTTTCATAAAGGATACAATTTTTTGTTTAAAATGAAAAATAGAGAAGTTTCTCCTCCTGTAACAAGGCATTTCAGCATTAAATTGAAAATATTGGTCTTCAATGGCATCCAATTTGTTGCATGAAATTCTTAATTTAAGTAGGTTTTATGATAACGAACAACAATTGTTAATGAAATTTTTTTCTAAAAAAGAAAAAGAAAAAATTATCACATTTTTTAAGTTTTTGATTACCCTGTATAATTTTTTTGAATATTTAATAGCGGCTTTTGAATTTTCAAAATAAGCAAAACTATTTATAAAGAATGGCTGTTTTCGACCAATTTAAAATAAAAAACTTACAAGTATTGTGAACTCCATCCGAGGACACATTGTATAGTATGTTTTACTACAAAACAACAATCTTCAGACGTTGAATTTTACCCACATCTTAAAGGAATTTTTAAAAAATCACATGGATTTGGTACTAGAGCAAAGTGTTTTTAAAACAAGTATCCGCATATCCTTCTTTTTTTGGCACTTTGAGTACTTTAACCTCAAAGAACCTTATCTTATTCTCATTATTCTGAAAAAGAAATATGTCACAATTTCACAAACACATTATATCTATCACTTTTATAGTGTATAGTAATACATTATATATCAAGGATGAAAAAAGTCTTATTTTCCCCGACAAAAAAATTGCGTTCTCTTCCGAAGTGTATACTATTTTTTCCACGACCGGGAGTAGAAACATAATTTCATAAATAAGTAAAGAATTGTAATAAATATATTTAGAAACCGTTGAACTGCTTAAATGCAACCTACCATGATAACAGAAATGTGTTTGTAAACAAATTTGTTGAGTTCAAAAGTTGAGTTAGAAAACCAAGAACCGCAAGAAATAGGTGAACTGCCAGTGCGGCAATTTATATACAGGCGACTTTGATATGTCGAGTTCTATGATAGCTAGAAACCTGATTAAAAAACATAAACTAGACAAAAAGGCTATAACCGAAGATTATTTTTGAATATACAGGGTGAGCCAAGACAATTCTACAGGGCCAACTAACATATTTTTAAATGGAATGCCAAGTATATAAGAATATTTTTTGGAACCTATTTGTGGCCTCCTTCCAGTCCTGTATTATTATTGACTCTCTCCCAACCACTTGGATGTAATGAATTTTTTTTGTTCAAATATGCCATTTATACGTGTATATTAAACAAATCACTAGTCACAATTATCGATTTTAAGAAAAAAATATGTTAATACCAGTTATGAGACATCTGTGTGATGACACTCAGCCATTTTCACTTCCTAAAAGTTTACAGGGTGGCCAAAAATAATTTTTTAAATTTACAACTATTTGAACTGAATTTTCTCAATTTTTTCAAATGGAACACCCTGTATATTTTTTGACAATCTGATGTAGAATTAAAAAATGAATATTTTTTGTACGTACATCCCTATGGCTATTTGTAACCATTTTCGATTTATTGAATAATAACTGCAAAATTCAGCAATAAAAATTATTTTTTTTTTTGTAATTCAAGGGAAGATATTATAAAAAGTGCTCCACATATTGCCCATTTTGATTGACACATTTCTATGTGTCTTCGGAAGGAGGTTTCTACTGTTCATAAAATTGCCGGAGTGACACTTCTAAAAGCATTTATTACCCTTTAAATTCTATTGGCAAAAGGTCAGGTGAACTTGCGGGCCATGGAACGTTCACATTAACATCTTAAAGGAACCTCCTGATTATGACAACAGTATGGAGTCTGGCATTATCCTGCTGGAAACTACGGTTTTCCAACGTCTGAGGATACAGTAATGCAACCGATTCTCAGACCCTCTCAATGTATCCTTGTGTGTTCGTATTCCTTTCTAGAAAGATTAGAGAGGAGCTGCTTCCAAATGGTATTGGACCCCGTATCAGGATCTTTCGGGTAAGTAATGAAAATTGAATATCTCATCTTTCTCCAAGCTGCACAGTGCCTGAAATTAAAGATCTACCGGACAAAATCTAATTTACATACGTGTAAACGAAACCGTTTCAATGTTGAACAGAAAAAAAAGGGGAAGGGAATTTGAAACTGGTTAAAAAAAATTAGTATTAAGTATGCAATGATTTGAGCAAGTCGAGAGCTTTGGAAATAGTTTATGGGTCTTTCAAAAATCAAAAAAATTAAATGTACTCAGCAGTTTTAATTGCACTGCATACCATTCAAACAAGTTCAAAGTTTCTGCATCTAATTACTTGTAAACAAAAGGTTCAAATTTCCAACAAGCCTTTCATATTAATAATGCCAAAAAAAATGTCAAATAAATGTTTCATCAGTATAATGATATCATAACAACAGCAACAAGATGTATTGAAGTCGAGAATACAAATGAAATTTTGGTCAAAAATGACATACTAATATACACAGTTTTCTGTGGTGAGACACAGATGAATGAAGAAAACACCCGAAGAAAATGTCCCGATGAAATATGAAATTGATGAAATGGGTGAAAAATGAAGGAATTTGAAAGTGATTCAATGTGGTATTAAATCCAATTATCCAAAATTAAGAAACAAGATTTTCGAAACACAAAGAAATATATCAAGATTTTCTACAGGGTGTCCCATAATCAGATACCTTCCTTCAAGGGGGTAATAGAACTAGAAAAAAATAAGTTGAGTTCTGTATAAAAACATTTGGCTTTAATCAGTTCATACCAGAGCTACAACCCTTTAAAGGGGGTAAGTACAACATAGTTATTTATTAATAAATTCAAAACGTCTAAAGTTGCAAAATGTAAATTTGGATCGTTTATTAATTTCATAATATTACATATTTTGGTCAAATTTTTATCTAAATATCATGATTTATAGGGGTAGTTACAGGGGGGTTGTGGGTAAATTTTCGCTATAATTTTTTTGTTTTATTATTTTTTTTTAAACGAAAAAGGCGCCAGTGTTAAAAACTGTATAAAAAAGATGCTCTTGATAAATTTTGATTAGTTTTGAAGTTATTCCTATTTTAATATTGCAGTATAAGATAGGTATGCAATAATGGAAGGTACTACATACCTCTATAAAAATAATTCCACAATATTTTCAACTAGTGCTTTGTAGAGCAATTTAAAATATCGCTTTACGCAATGAAGCATGTAATTGAACAAATGTTTATAAACAACCAATTTATTTTTTTATTCTTGATAATATTCTGAACTTAAGACACAAACTTAAAATAATATTAAATAAAAAACTTTGTAAAAAAAATTTTTTTTTGTCCTTAATATTTTAAATTGCTCTTCAAAACAAGAGTTGAAAATATTGTGGAATTATTTTTGTAGATATAGTTACCTTCCATTATTGCATACCTATCCCATATTTCAATATCAAAATATAAAATGTATCAAACATTACACAAATAAGTCCAATTTACACGGGGTGTCCCATAATTGGATGGACATAGAACCGTCTCAAATTTTTTAAATCAAAATGATTTTAGGAAACACCTTAAACAATTTGTCTGTTGATAGAACTCATTTCGATTTTATAGAAATGCACAAAAGCTAAAATTATACTCCATACTTGAATAAATTAGATTTTTTTTAGTGTACAGTTACATATTTAGATTTTTTTTTAAGCATTATTTCCAAACATAAACTATTCTTCCTGAAATGGTTCAGATTATTGTAGTCGAAGACAAAAGAGAGATTTGGAAGTATGTAGTTGAGTTAGAAAAAAATTTTTATGATCGAAATTATGCAAAATACCAAAAAACATTCGGATATATTTAAAAAAATAATAAGTAATAAAAAAATTCTTGAATTTCGTATTTCTGATCAAATTGAAACGGGCATTAGAAAATTGTCATCATAAAGTTTTTCTATCACTACACCAAATTTTAAGCAAGTCGATTAAGGCATTCCCAAGTAATTTTAGAAAAACATATTTTTTTTTCGGCCAGCCGAAGCATTTTAGTTCAGTAAATCAATTTATCTTAACCTCAAAAATCTGAGGTGGTGTCATGTCCATGCAATTATGGGGCACCCTGTACAACAGTTCAAAGTACAAATTATTTTCTATTTATATACAGCGTGTTTCAATGAGGATGGATTAACCGGCGCAGGGTAATAGAGGACTTCAATATGCATCGATTCGACCCACATTTTTGGATAATTGGATTTAATACCACATTGAATGTTTCAATTTCAAATTCCTTCACTTTTCACCCATTTTGCTTATCAATGAACGCAATCTCTTCCTTGACCTCTAGAATGTGTGGTACCAAATTTGAAAGCTTTATCTCAAAAACTATAGCTGCTATCGCGAACCACACAGACACACAGACAGAAAATTTGTTCTGTCTGAAATTTTGTGTATCATCATAATTCGTTAAGATTCGTCCAGAAATGCATTTTTTTTCACGAATACATAACTTCCTCACTTAGAAAGGTGAGGAAGTAATAAAAAAGATATAAACAAATTTTAGCAACCATCTTAAAAACTTCTCTACTTTACTGACAATCAATCCGACAAATTTCATTCAACTACCCCCATGACTTCACATTGAAAATTTTAAATTTTGTAGAAAGTTTAAGAGGCGAAACTACCACTTTTTAATTTAATTTAATAGGGAATATTTCTTCTCGCAGTAACATCTTCCATCCTCTGTTATTTCGCGTTACTTGGATAGGGAATTCCACGCAGGTAGCTATAGTTGCCTCCGTGGCAATATTGTCTATCACCCTGTAAACACGGGGTCTTTCAATTGCAGCCACAAATGAGCGATTGGCTGCCTGTCAGTGATTTCCTTGTGGCATTGTCCTAAGTTGTGCCCATCCTTTCAACTCAGCAGCACCGTGCCGATGAGGACGAAAGTCCGAAATACATGTGTCCGCGGTTTACATCCTGTGTGCGAACCTCACCCATGATACCTTCTGCTTCTTAATTAAAAAGTGGGATTTTCGCATTAAACACTTTCTGCACAAAATTTAAAATTTTCGATGTGAAGTCAAGGGCAGCTGAATAAAATTTGTTGGGTTGATTGCCAGTAAAGTAGAGAAGTTTATAAGACGATTACTAAAACTTTTTTCTATGTTTTTATTTTTCGCTAGTCTTGTAAAGTTAAGGAATAAGTTGTGTGTTAACATAAGTTTAAGAAGATTATTTTTTTTCTCCAAATTTCGGTTCGAACAAAAAAAATGTTTCTCAGAATGATAGGCCCACTATTGAACTAAGTACGTTAATAAAAAAAAACCATAACGCTAGTAAAACAGTTAACCAAAACGAAATGGAAAACCGAGTTTAGATAAAAATACACGTAGGTAAACCCAAATAAATAACTTCTAAACTAACAAATTTCGCATAACGCAAATATGGGTCAAATCAATGTGTATTGAGGTCCTCTATCACCCTGCGTGCGTCGGTTGGTTCGTTCTCAGTGAAACACCCTATATAAGTATTAGGAACCACAACACAGGTTTTCTTCAGCTACTCATTCCATAAGGTTTGTTCCAGATTTGGACTAGTTTGAACCGTCAAAATATGCGCCCAGTTAAGTATTAATGTAAATGTAAGTATTAATGTAAATGTAAATGTAAAAGTAGCTTACGTATATGAGCCAAGAGTGAATATTTCTGATGGTTTCAAACTGGTCGAGGCTGCTGTTGGAACAAACCTTTATCTCTTCTGTAGATTGATTTCACTAAGTACTGAGTAATTTACTAACTTCTTAGGACAATATTCCAAGCCGTAGTGTCAAAAATCCATGCATAATTCACTTTTTAGCCATGTTTGAACTCCTTGAAGGGTTGAAGAGTACTATTAATGCAGGGTTCTTTCCATTCCTTGTTAGAGTTGTAGGAAAATTTTTAAAAGATAACAGATTATTTCAAATTAACGTAAAAGAAAAAAAGTTCCTCAAAAATATGAATACTGGTTAATAGTTTTAAATTAAAATTAATATTTTCGTCATAGATTTTCAAACAAAATACTGTTATAAATAAAACGTCATAGATGTGAAGATATTTGTAATTCGATGTAAATAGTGTATTACTATACAGTACGTCCATAAAGTATTGCACAAATTCATTTTCAGCTAGAATAATTACGTTATGGAAAAATCCCCAGACAGTTGATCCTAATTGCGCATGTTTAAAAATAAAGTCTAACTTACAAGGTGGTCCATGTTCAAATTATGACGCCATAAAATATTTGTTTAAATAGAACATGGTATTTCTATATAAACATGGAAAGTATATCGAATTAGCATTTCAAATTACCCATATTTGACCCATTTTACCGAGTATTCCCCCCGGCTTTCTCTACAGCATTTGCAATAATTAAAAAACTGGAAAGTAATTCTTTACTGGGCAAGCTGGCTATTTCCAGGGCAAGCCCTGAAAGCCAGTGAGCCCAGTAAAGACACTTTCCTGCTGTGTTGCGTACATTTTTTCTGCAACCCTACTTGCTAGTCTCAAAAAATTTTGTAACTTTAATACACTGAACTGATTCTGCGGTTGGCTCCTTGTGAAACATCTTTAAAGATTTTAAATATATGAAAGAAATTTGCTTTTTAATGTTTCAAAAATATTTTATTAGAACACTACACGTGTTTCGGCTTTTTAGAGTTTCTAATAAAATATTTTTGAAACATTAAAAAGCAAATTTCTTTCATATATTTAAAAAAATTTTAACTTTATCAAAATCCGAGTAAAATTTCAAAGAGGACTAGATTAATCACTTTTAATTGTTATTAGAACTCGGTCCCTTAATAGTAGACAGTAATATTGCGACCAGGGGTCCACTAGAATCTACAACAAATTTTTTAGGCACGGCAAAACCATATATACTTGAGAGTAACTACAATAATTTGAAAATTATATGATTTTGCAGTGCCTGAAAAATTTTTTGTAGACTAAAATAGATCTCTAATTGGTCTACTATTAATGGACCCAGTATAGATACTGTTTTGTTTGCCAAAAGTAACATATGGGATCGGTACAGATTTTACCGATTCCTTATGTTACTTTATCAGACGACTAGTATATTCCACTCAAAAAATTGACAAAAAACAGTTAACTTTCTAGACGGTTGCAGAACAATTTTTTTGCTAAGGTCAAGTGGGTAAATATGAAACAAAATATAAAACTTTCAGTTTGTCTGTTACTTATAAATACAAATTAAAATTTCCCATTTATGTATTAGATGCAGTGTTACTTAATCTTTTCAAAAGTACATGTTTTTTTAATTAGATATAATCTAAACCAAAACTGTTTCACTTTTAACCTCGATTTTGGGAAAAGTGAAACAGATATGGGAAAATGTGAAACAAACCTGTAACTCCTATACTATTCAAGACAATACCATTTGCGGGGTAAAAATTAAAAAAGCGGAAAACCTGAATAAAAATCATGTGCCGCAAACTTATTAATTTTTACATTTCAATACAAAATAAAATAAAATGTTATATGATGGTGATCAAAATTACTATAAAATTTAAATAAGTACGGTTAAAAAGCAATGTGATTTTTATTGAAAAAAAAACGTTCTATATAATGAAAAACAGTTTAACTAAAGTAAAAAAAAGACTTGCAAACTAGGTACTAATTATGAAAACAAATAAGACATCATTTTAAAAAAAATATATAAAATTAAATAGTGGGGAAAATGCAACATGTTAAAAGCTACTTTTCAACCACTGGCACTGGTTTTGGAAATACATATTTCACTCTATCTGCACTTATGTATTTGCACAATTTGAGGAATTGGACGAATTCCGAAAACAGCTTTGCCATCCACCACAGAAATGTCTTTTTCATTCAATTTAAATTCGCTTTTATTAATCAAGTTTTGTAATCCCATCACTTCGATGTTGTCAGGTTCGTCTATTTTTGAACCGATGCACACACATTTGTAGAAAAAAGGATGTCTTTTTCCACCTTTGAATTATACTAAAACATAGTCCCCAATTTTTTTTCCGTCTCTTTATTATACAATTCCATTTTATTTTCATTGCACCTGCACCTGCAGAAACTCGCAATTCAATAGTTTCATATTTTCCCCAGCGCTGCTTCACATTTTCCCAAATTTGTGTTTCATTTATTCCCAAAAGTCTCAACGAACGAGAAAAACAAACTAATTTGCCAAAAAATTAAACAAAAAGGGCATTATCAACTGTGATCTATTTGGTCTGTACAAAATCAGTATAAAACTGAAGCCTCAACTTATGTTGTAGTTATAGGGAAAGATATGCAACAATGAAATTCATTTTACAACTTTTTACACTGTGAGAAAATATCTCGTGGACCATACAATATTGACAACCGATGTTTCATATTTTCATATCCATTAAATTAAACTATAAATGAATAAATGGCTTTTGTAAATTGAATTGTTAATTAATTTCAGGCTTGTTTCACTTTTACCCTGATTTTTAAGTGTTTCATATTTACCCCCCTTCACCTTATATGGGTATTGCACGAATTCATTTTCAGCAAAATTACGTAGACATAATATCTCATGTTTTCTTTACGGATTTTTGTTTTTTTTTTTTAATCATTCCATCTTCTGGCTTAAAATTCGTACCGCATGAAGTACCCACCTGATTTAAAAACCTTGTGTATACACTTATTAATTTATTATTAGTCATTGTTCAACAAATGTTTAACAACAATATAACTTAGTTATTCAACAAATGAATCACAATTATAGTGGTTTATTTACCAAGAATTCTAAATAAAAATAAAAAAGAAACAAATAACACGTTTTTAAATAAGGTAGGTACCTATGTACATATTTCATAGTTATTATACCTATGACCTAAACATAATTACTGAATTCTCCAAATTATTTAATTTAAAATAGTTTAGATAACTGTTTCATTTCGTAGAATCGATAATTAGGCAATAATAGGTACCTATTTAACCAACTAAATTTAAATAAGTATGTGTCTGCATTCCAATATTTTAAAACTGAGCTTAAATGACCTACAAAAATGTATGCCTAATAGATATTACCAAGGGTAGGTATTACAATTTCTAACATTAAATTCTTAGTGCCACAGGAACAAATAATACAAATATAGAAAATTTAAAATTATTTAAAACCCAGATTATAAACATATTACCAACAATAGTTAAGCTATTAAAATAAATTCAACTAAGTATGTTTATAGAATATTTTTCTTATGTACTCTTTACTACCTAGAAGAGCATTCTACATTTACATGCACATATCTATAAGCACATATTTTACGAAATTTTATGAACAACTATTAATTTATGTTCTATAAAGGTATTTTTTATACCTAGAAACCCTAGAAATTTAGTAAACTGCATACCTATGTAGTTGAAAGAATTACTGTTTCAGGTACAAGTTATAAGCAGAACATTCATTTATTTATTTCCTATAGGTATAACCATAATTTAAAAAATACTACAAATACAAAATAATACCTGTTACATTAATTAGGTAGGTACTTATTTACATTTAGATAAATTATAGGATTTATGTCACAAGATAATATAAACAAATCGAATATTTATCTCGTAGTTATGGAAACATTACCTTTCGGGGTTAGTATGATACAAAACATAATTTGCAGATATTAAGCTAAAATCCTTTACAAAATACAAAATATTCACCAAAAACACGGGGTATTTGACAGCTGATTATAACCCACCTTGCTAGTGGACCACTCCTTTTCGCTCTTTGCCCCAATATCTTCTCTACGACGGCGGCATTGCCCTTTCTTGCAGCCTCCAGTAGTTCCTGGTCTTTACCCATATCCCCTTGATAACCCTTTTATTCATTTATAACTCATAATTTCACAAAACACTACTTTACACACTACCGTACTACAAATTCATTGATCGCTGTCGGCCATGTTTTGACCACCGCGCACCTAGCGGCCACTAGACACATGAAAGTACGATCGTTTATTTGTTTGTCTTGGTTTATGAATTGCACAGCTGATTTGGTTTTTATCTGAAAATGTGATTGGAACATTTTTATTTTTTTTAAACGTAATAATTATACAACAAATTATTATTATTTGTCCAATGTGTTGTTCATGATGAAGGGGACTATTTTTTTCTTATTTAGTTTCATGTGTTTTTACCCGGGTGAGTGCATAATATGTTTATGTTTTTCCAGTTAGCTGTTATTTTTTGTTTCATACTGTTATACATACCTACATCATGGAAAATGTATAATTTATTATTACATTACATTTATTTATATTCTATTTTTTAGTAGTTCTATTGAATCATTTTTCTCTAATTTTATCAAAACATGACCTAACCTTAAAATTTACATCTTTTTTAGTTTTGTGTGAAGACATAGAAGTGGATTTGTCTTCTTATCAGCCTGACGGAAAACATAATGTTTTCCAAAGATTTACTAATGTCTCGGAACATAAAACAAAAGTAAACATTAAAAACATCAATGATGAAATTGGATTTTTCATCATCCAAGTGCATAGCTACATTGAAAATGTAACTTTATCTTACAACTCGACGGTTTTATTACATTCACATATTACAGGAACAAACATAGGATTAATTTATGGTTATGACGAGAGTACTGCAGAGTTTTATATATTCGAAATGTAACATTTGACAAAGAGGCTCCAATATTACTAATAATAACAGTTTACGATGAATTTGGTAATCATATATTTCGCTATTTATAATTTTTTATTTACTTACACGTATTTATTTTCAGATCCCGTTCCTGGAGGTTGCAATCTACATTTCAATACTAAAATAGCTCCATATCAAATTGTATTTTATAATGACGATTATATCGAAGTTGAGAGTCAAGCTCCTTCAGCATATGGAGTTGATTGTGGTGATAATAAAATACAAGTAGACATGTACCATATGTTTTTAAATGAATATGACAACAAAGTGCAACCTTATTTTGACGCAATTATTCAAATGATAACAGTGGATAATATTAAGTTGCATGGAAGAAAAATACCACCCGGTACAGAATTTTTTAAATATCGTAGATTGTACAGTTCCTATAGAGGAACTGGAGAAGTGTTTGCAATTGTAGCAACATATAATAACAGAAGTTCGGCATATGTACCTGCAGTATCCTATGGCTGTGATTTAACTAAATGGGATGAAAGTTGTGTGGGACCAGGTAAATAAACTAATTTTTTGTTGCTTATTTGATGGTTAAATGAAATACAAGTCATTTAAGTATCTATTTATTTATTTTTTGGTAATTTTTACAAGTTATACAGGATGATGAGTTTTTCTGAAATTTTGTCAGCTATCCCTTTTCTTTTATGCTAAACTTAAGTATAAAATTATGCATTATGCTCCAAAAAACGAGGAAGTCAGGTTTCAAAATAATAATCCTAATTAGAAACCACATTAAATTTCATTTGCACAGATTTAACATGAATTTATGCCATAAACATTGATATTTTTAATTGTAATATTAGGGTTATAAAATGTGTTCTTTTTGTGGACTATATTAATATTTAAGTTATTTTGTTGAATTAATTAGTATTGATTATGTTTTGTAATTTCTTGTCCTATAATTGGATTCGTCTGTTGGATAGTTGTAACTAAATTAAATAAATAAATAAATAAATTATGAGCATATTGCAGTCTGTAATAAGGGTTATTAATTTAAAATGTCAATCGCGAAATGTTAGCGCTCTGGGGTTAAATAATGTCATTATTGTTCCCAAAAATAGGGTTTACCTAACCAGTATTTTAGAAAACATTACCTCTTCTGTGTAACTTATAAAAAAATTTTCATTTTTTTTTTTTATTTAATTTTTATAAGATTAAAAATTAAACCTGTTTAAACTTAAATAGTTAGGTAATCAATTTTTATTACTTATTTAGATAAAAAACATTTTCGACGTCTATTTTAGGCCCAATTGTAAGTACAGGGTGATCCAATTAAGTCGGGCACTGAATTCTCTGGCTTTATTATTAAGGTAAACGAACATCTGAAAAACTAGTAACATGCACTTTTTGCCGTTAGATACCGAATCCGCTAATAAAACTTGTTAGATTTCAAATATACGAGGGATCTGAAGCGACATCGGCTTTTTTTTTAATTTTTTGACATCCCATATAATCCAGAGGTCACATAGTTTTACCTAGAAATAACTCAAGGAGTTTTGATTTCCAGTGGAACAGCTACTTTTTTTTTTTTAACGTGGTTTCCTCCACAAAACGGATTTATTCAAGTTTCCTCTTATTCGTTCTGGATGGTCCAGGTATGTTGGGGTCCTCAATATCGCAGTGTTTCCTATTTTCGTTTTCTTCTTGCCTTGCATAGTCTGTCTCTTTTACATTTTTCTCCTTTATGGATGTGGAATGTTCCTCTTCCTTTTTGATCTTATCACTCACGTAGTCAAAGTCGTCGACAGGTTCTTCAATATTTTCCTCATCGCTCTCATACGACGGGTTTTGTACATTGCTGCAGGAAGCACCATTTGCATAGCCGCAAATATTGGAACAGTTCAAGCCTGTTTTCCTGCACCCACACGCCTGTCCGCAGCCTCTCCTACAATTGCATGAAATGCACTTCATTAATTTATCTGGAGCAGCGTCCATTGTCGTGGAGGAACAAGTCCATTTTTACTGTTTTTCCCACCCCCATTTTGTGCACAATTTGTCATTACCGCGCCAGCATTGAACATGATAGTAACTTGACACTACTGTCTATTAAAGTATTTAAACCTTTGTACTTTACCTCTATCACTGCTTCTTCAGTTAACTGTCTCTCGCAAATAAAACACACCTCATGCACATTCATATTGAAAAATTAACGTGTGACACAACGCAATGTTAAGACCATAACGTTTGTCAATTTTGACATTAAAATTATAATGTGCAATAATAGCAGCAAAGGTAACTATGAATATATGATTAAGACTACTTAATATTTAAGATCTTTAAATACGCCTATTTCTTTTATGTTTAAAGGGTTTTTAAACGTTTAAAATTAGAAAAAATCTTGTATGTAACACGTTCCGAAAGGGAATTTTCTAACTCGTGTTATTTTGCGGGATCTCGCTTCACTGGTCCCTCAAACATCTACTTGTTACACAAAATAAAGTCTTTCGTTACTGGTTACATACGAGTAAATAGATATTTTCTCCTACTTTAATGGAAATTACTCACTTTCCTCCCTCATACGTAAATATTAGTGCAAAATCCGCTGGACCAGGTCGAATAAAATCAAATAAAGAAAATTTAGTTACTTACATATTTATTTATGTGTATTATATATAGGTAAGAGAAAAAATCATATGTATTACACGGGATTAAAGTGCCTTCTCCTTCCTTAGGTAATTACCCCTTGGGTAAACTTCACCCGCTGGAGGAAAAGTGGCACTCTCCTCCCTAGTGATACAAATAGCTATTACAAAGACAAAATTGAGAAACCCATGAATTTTTTACATAAATTAAATATATACAGGGTGTTCCTAAATATCATGTACATACGCAAGGAGGTAATTCTTTGGCTTATTTCATGACTGGCAGTTTATATAAACATAGGTCCGCAAACGCTTCTTTACTGATCTACAGGGTGTTGCAATTTGAAGATTTTTATTTTTTTTTCTTTATAGCTCCTGCAGTTTTTGAGATATTTAGCTCACATTTGGAATATAGGTTACGCTGTAGGGCTTACATCATTGGACATGCCAAATGGTTGTGAGAATCTACAGGAGATTTTTTTCAGGGGTCATGCCCCTTTTTCCCCCCTGAACTTTTTTCGATGCGCCGCTGGTGGATTCTAAAATACAATATAATTTTTCTGTTTTATTTAGAAACTTCTTGGTCTCTTGTAGTTTTTCCGTATATGCGACGGTTACTGAGAAAAAAAATAAAAAACTATTTTCTGTAATTCGCTAGATAAAATTGAAAATGTTTAAAATGGTCTAGTAGGCTCCAGTTTTATTTGAATAATCTGTTGTTGTTATTAATTTTGACAGGTCGCATTTAAAATCGTAACTTGTGTCTGCATATGTGTTTTAAATACTCATAATCTCGTAAAAATGCCAAAATCTTCAAATTTCAACACCCTGTAAATCAGTAAAGAAGCGTTTGCGGACCTATGTTTATATAAACTTTCAGTCATGAAATAAGCCAAAGAATTACCCCCTTGCGTATGTACATGATATTTAGGAACACCCTGTATAATAATACGTTAATGTTTACTGTGACACCAAGCCTTAGTTATTGGTCATACAAAAAAAATTCACATAACCAAAATTGTTGTAAATTTGATTTTGTTTAATTTTGTATAGAACAATTTTTCTCCTAAAATTTACATACTTAGAGATATTTTGAAAAACAATTTTTTTACGTGTCAAAAATTTTGACATTTGCAAATCGATTTCAAGGTCGCAAAGTTAATGATTATTTACCACCCCAAACTTTATCGATTTCACTGCTGATCAAATCTTGAATTATTTCCAGGTAACAAACCCTCTCTTATCAACCTGACAACTGGACTAATATGTTTTTACGTATTCTTATATCCCATTTAATTCTTTTTTCAACGATATGTAACTTTATGCTATTGAGATAGGGGCTATTGAAATTAATCTCGATAAAAAGATGCAAGCTAGGCGCAAAAAAAAATTAGTTTAGTGCATGTACAATACTTAATGTCAGTATTATTTTATTGTAGTTTTAAAAGAATTTTTTATTTTATATCTTACTACCAATAAATACATTGTGATAAATTGTCTTTCAAATTCGGCTTACTCGGCATCTTCTAAACCCATAGAATAGTTTAATAGGCAGTATCTCGAAAGCGGATAAAGATAATTATATAAAGTTATATATCGTAGAAAAGATAATTAAATGAGATATACGAATATACAGAAATATACTGGGTAAGTCAAAGAATTAAAAACTCAGTGCCGTTTCCAGTTAAACCGGAAGTCGAATCCGAAAGTGCTTATGTTTGATACTACCAGTGAATGTACAGAATGTCAAAATTTCAAGAAAATTATGTTGTGACCACCCCACGTATAATGAACGTCTGGCAACAAATTTTTCAGCGAATTTTGAATTTACGGCAAAAATTGCATGTTACCATTTTTGAAATTTTCATTTATCTTAATAATAAGGCTAGAAAATCCAATGTCCACCATCATGTACAGGGTAATTTTGTGAAAATTTCTTATATGAATTTTATAATCTACATAAACAGTCCTATAACTTTTGTATTCACCATTTTTTTTGTAATAATAATAAGAAAATTAGGAAGGAGTGGGACTTCTAACAAAAGCACCCTGTACGAAGAATAAACACATTTTCATTAATTCATTTTTAGGGCTACTTATCAATATTTTCTTCAAATATAGTATATAATTTTTTTTTAAATAACATGAAAAAAAAGATAATTATTATTATTAATATTATACGAAATACCCGATCAGTAAGGCTGATTTCTTGATATCTTGATATCATGGGCTTGGGGCCGTAAATAAGCCACTGCGTATAAAGTATAATTACAGATCGGGAGGAAGCGATAAATTCCAGATACGACTTTTACGTAGATATAATATTATAGGTTTGTTAGTAGAGACGATTTGTGATAGTTTCCTAACTATAGAGATGCGATTATTGCGAGAGCTCTGCAATAACAAACGTTCTGATTGAACAATCACATCTATACAACAATGTGCGCATGCTTCTGACAGTATCAAGCAGTTCGAAACTGCTCCACAAACAAACCTTATATTGTAAACACCTCAGATATAATATAAAGATCAGGAACACCCATAAGAGATACACTGATTATTATGACCAATACATACACAACAATTTCCATGTTTAAATATCAACGTATCCAAAACAAACCAGGGGCAGCTCGTAGCTCCAGGCTTCAGCGTTTATTTTATTGCTTTTACATAACTTAAAACTTAATAGGTATGCAAAATTTGTTTGCTTGAATAATGTATTTTTTAATGCTATTCTGCTGTTGCTATTTTAATCTCTGTTGTTTTTAAGTGATTTTAAAGTTTTGTGTTATTGGGTACTGATTAATAACACAGCCCCACAAAAAAAAATTCAGACCTAGCAATGAGACGAGTATATCCTTATGTATTTTTGATCGCTGATTCCGATTCCGGGGTCAAAAAAGTCGTACACCCCCAAAAAAATTTTTGGGGTATTACGTGACTTCTACGTCAGTTTATTGCAAACCTAACGAAACTTTAACATTTTTAAATGTTTTTCAGTCATTGTCGTTATCAATTGGTTTGGTGGCAGATGAGGGTGGTTCTCACCCTCTATGGGGGTGCGTTTCATACCGATAGGGTGAACGCTGTAATTTACCTTTATTTTTATCGTAATACATTTAATTTTTCCCGAAAATATTAAACAAAACGATTGATTAAAATGATAACATCATTTTCAGAGCGTTATCTCATATATACCCTATTCAGGGAGTGTTTTTTGGCTCTAAAATTTTTTTGGGGGGGTGTACGACTTTTTTTGACCCCGGATTCGGAATCAGCGATCAAAAATACATAAGGATATACTCGTCTCGTTGCTAGGTCAGAATTTTTTTTGTGGGGCTGTGTAATCGATCTTTAGTTATAAAGACTTATTTAGTGAATATTTATTGAGAAACAATGACTAATAAGTGTGTGGTGTGCGGCCAAAGACGAAAACAACGAAGTTATTTATCTTTTCACAGGTAAGTAAACAAAACAGATCAGGGTCAGCATAATGCATGAATGCGAATGTATTATGGCTCAAAAAGGACTAAAATTAATGTTAGTTTTACAAAAAAATAAAACACAACGTTTGATTTCATTTGAACAGTAAAAAATCCATATTTTATTAAAAAAAGATACTTATAAAAAAATATTTATTTTAATATTTTAAATAAACAAAGAAAACTTGCTTTTAAATTGTTTCAAAATTATATTTTTACTTCTTACACGTGTTTCGGCTTTTTAGACCATTTTCAAGAGTACAGATGAGAGGTACTGTACTCTTGAAAAGGGCCTAAAAAGCCGAAACACGTGTAGAGTGAAAATACAATTTTGAAACATTTAAAAGCAAATTTTCTTTGTTTATTTAAAATATTTAATGATGTTTCACAAGGAGCCAACCGCAGAATCAGTACAATGTATATTTATTTTAACTAGAATGGCAAGTTCATTCTTAAGATAGCTCACAAACTGTAGATATTTTAAAGTCTGTTGATATTTTTTTAATTCAATTTTAAAGATTGTTATTAAAACGTGTTTATTTTCAGATTTCTCGAAAATCTGGTGAGAAGATACAGTTAGCTGAAAGCTCTCAAAATCAAAAATGCCAATAAGTGGCACTACGTGTGTTCAGAACACTTAGAAAAAAAGTGAATATACTATTAAAAGATCTGGATTAAAAGTCTTGAGAATCAGTACTGTTCTATTTTTTTCCCATGGCAACACTCTCACCAGGTTCGTCACACGTACTGTCCACGTTATTAGAGAATTATATTGAAAATTAATAATATACTGAGTAGTCACTCATTCATACTTCATGAAATAATATCAAGTAGATACCTACAAAGGATCAACTGTTTTGTTGAAATGTTACTTTTGGTTTGTATATTTCAAAGAAATCTCACTTGTTTCAGCATTGAAAATTATATATTCCTTCGCCACCATTAGTACCCAAGATAGCAAGGTATGTTAAATCTAAATATACAGTGCAGTGATCCAAAAAAAATTTTTTGGATCACTGCACGCTACATTTAAAGAACTTCAAAATATGTACAATTTGATGCGCCGGACATGGCCGTTGTTTAAAAAATAAAAGAAATAAGGACCAGGGGAGTTTAAAGTGGCGGGCTCTGTATATTTAAATTTAACATACCTTGCTATCTTGGATACTAATGGTGGCGAAGGATTTAAATTTTCAATGCTGAAACAAATAAGATTTCTTTGAAATATGCAACCTATATCACTGCAATAAAAGTAACATATCAATAAAACAGTTGATGCTCTGTAGGTACCTATCTACTTGATATTATTTCATGAGGTATGAATGAGTGACTCATTAGTATATTATTAATTTTCAATATAATTCTCTACTAACCTGGACAGTACGTGTGACGAACCTGGTGATAATGTTGCCAGGGGAAAAAAATAAAACAGTACTGATTCTCAAGACTTTTAATAGTAAAATCATTTTTTAAGTGTTCTGAACACACGTAGCGCCACTTACTAGCATTTTCCATTTTGAGAGCATTCAGCCAACTTCCTCTTCTCTCCAGATTCTAGGGAAATCTAAAATAAACACATTTTTTAATAACAACCTTTAAAATTGAATTAAAAAAATATCAATTGACTTTACAACATCTACGTTAAGAATGAAATTTCCATTGAAGTTAAAATAAATATTTTTGTATAAGTATCATTTTTTGATAAAATGTGGATTTTTTACTGTTCAAATGGAATCAAATGTTGTTGATTTTGTTTTTGTAAAGCTATCATTAAATTTTAATTATTTTTGAGCTTTCACACGTTCGCATTATGCCGGCCCTGATTTGTTTGGTTTACTTACCTGTGAAAAATAAACAACCCCGTGGTTTTCCTCTTTGACCGCACATTACACACTTATAGTCATTGTTTTCTCAATAAATATTTATAAATAATTTTTTTATAACTAAACGATTACTAATCACAGTACCAAATAACAAAACTTTAAAATCACTTAAAAACACAGATTAAAATGACGGACGTCGTCTTACAGAACACTATTTGTTGTCAAGACAGTGATAGATCGGGCATCGATCGAGTTATTTCGTGTTGTGTTCATGATTCTGACCAATAGGAATTAAACCAACGATAATATTTACGTATTTTCGAATGGCGATACAAAAAATGTTATATATAACTCGAGACTAATATTTGTTTTTTACTCGTGTGGTTTATAGCAGTCGCTTTCGGCTCGTATTATAAACGCCCCACTTGTAAAAAAAAACACCATTTTAGCCACTTGTTATATAAAATACTATTAAATTAAAACGTTTGTTACAAAACTGAAATTATCTAGTTTATTTGTGATAAAGGTATTATTATTATCTGAATTATTAGGAGATATTAAATTATTTGTTGGTAAACAACTCGGTAAATAATATATTTATTTAATGTATACCTAAAAGTTTAAATTCGTAGTATATTCAATTTGTTGTTTGATTTAAAAAAAAATAATTATCATGTCATATTTTTTCTCTTATCAAAACTGATTATTAAATTACTCTATCAAGATTGTACTTTAAAGAGACACCGATTTGTTTTAATATAGATTAAGACAGTATGTATATCAAACAATAAGTCATTCCATATGAAAACGTCTAAAAAAATTTTTTTTTGTTCCACTATTTTAGATTTTGCTTAAACTTTGTGAGAATCTTCTTTAGGATTCCAAAAGGAAATCCACCGTCATTTAATTTTCGCATGCGTCAGTTCCCGCCTGTCCGAATTAAAGCATTTAAAAAAACATCATTTTTATATTTTAATATTTTTAGCTGTAAAAATTTGTCTATTAAAGATATCTACACGTTCAAGATGGCATTTCAAAGCTAAAAGATAGTAGGTAGTTTTTCTGCAAAGAATATAAATTTACACAATCAATACCCCCCGAAAAATAACACGATGCTGAAAATACGTGTATTTTACTGATTTTTCGTGATTTTTAACTGATTTCAGTATCTCAACTGTTGAATGCAAACAGCTAATATTTCTGAGAGATCAAGTGCACATATCGTGGAAGAAATAAAACCTACAATTAATTCGTTCGGTCTAGTCTTTATAAAAAAATCTTTGCGTGAAGTTTTTCAAATTTAAAAAAAATCGCATTATTTAGGCTATAATATGAATGTGTTGGCTACGAGATAAAAATATGAAACTTACAGGATATTTAGTTCTTACCTTGAATTTCAATAGCCTGTAATGCTCGTTTTGTTATTTTCATTCGTTGTGTGTGTACAGGTGGTTTAAAATATCAGTCATTTGTTTATTTTTAAAATAAATTTACTTTTTGAAAAGTAATACTGTTAATAAATATTACTACTAGCAGCAAAGCGCCCATACCCTACGATTTTTGTAACAATTACAATATTGTTAGAACAGGAGCGTTCTTGTAATTCGACACCGCAGACGATCTATTAATGAGCAAATAGAAAATATTATAAATGTCTAAGTAAGTAGTATAGTTACTACTTACTTAGATAATTTGAATGTTAACATTAGGGCTGGGCGATTGTCAAAAGTCATAATCGATTATCGATTATTGAAAAATTATTATTATAATCGATTAATCAATTTATCGATTATTTAATTAATCGATTATTTGGTTAATCGATTAATCAAATAATCGTATTATCGAAAATCGGTTATAATCTATTAATCGTAAAAGAGATTAATCGATTATAGTCGATTTTAACCAGCCTTAATCGATTATTCGATTCTCTTGCCCACCCCTAATTTACGGAGCTGTAGGATTCATCTTAGGGTTATTTTCAATTTTATTTACATACTGTTTATTTATATAACTATAATACTATAATAATTGTATTAAGTAAAAAAATAGATAATGAGAATGTAGGGCTGGGCGATTTTCAAAAGTCATAATCGATTATTTCGGTTAATCGATTATAATCTATTAATCGATTAATCAAATAATCGATTAATCAGATAATCGATTAATTAAATGATCGATTAATCGATTATATAAGAAGAAATAATCAAATGATCGATTAATCGATTATTTTTCGATTAAACGATTATTTTTTTCAGCCCTAGTTAACATACTCAATTTCATGAAAAAAATTTTACATTCAAAATTATTCTTAATTTTATTCTAATCAACTCACAAAACATAAGAAAGAAAACAGTAATGATGAGAATACATTAAATTACAATGAAAATGTAATATGTAGTTTCTGTAGGTTCTGTAAGGATTTTCATGTAAAAAATAATCAATTATAAATAATTCTATTGAACTAGAAAATAAACAAATGACTGATATTTTTGCTTCTTTTAAGCCACCTGTACACGCACAAAGGATGAAAATAACAAAACGAGTATTACAGACTTTTTGAAATTCAAGATAAGAACTAAATATCCTGTAAGTTTCATATTTTTATCTCGTAGCCCACACGTTCATATTATAGCCTAAATAATGCGATTTTTTTAAATTTCAAAATTTCAAGTTGAGATTTGCTTTATAAAGAGTAGGTCGAATGAGTCAATTGTAAGTTTTATTTCTTCCGCGATATGTGCACTTGATCTCTGAGAAATATTAGCTGTTTGCATTCAACAGTCGAGACACCGGAGTCAGTCAAAAATAACGAAAAATCAGTAAAATATACGTATTTTCAGCACCGTGTTATTTTTCGGGGGTATTGATTGTGTGAATGTATATTCTTTGCAGAAAAACTTCTATCTTTCAGCGTTGAAGTGCCATCTTGAACGTGTAGACATCTTTAATAGACAAAATTTTATAGCCAAAAATATTAAAGCATAAAAATTACGTTTTTTAAATGCTTTAATTGGGACAGGCGGGAACTGACGCATGCGAAAATTAAATAACGATGGATTTCCTTCTTTGGAACCATAAAGAAGATTCTCACAAAGTTTGAGCAAAATCTAAAATAAGCTGGCTTTACCGATCAGACGATTTCATATGGAATGGCTCATAAACAAAATACTATGTCACACACAAACCGTATTCTACCGCTTGACCAGTGCCGGTTTTACGGCTAGGCCTTATAGGCCCGTGCCTAAGGGCACTGGCACCAGGGAGGCGCTTCAGGTCCAGCTTTGTGTTAATTTTAGAATCACCTCGAAAACATAAATGTACTTAACATATTTTTAATTGGTTTCTGGTTTGGTTTTAATGTTATATTAAAATTAAACAAGAAACCTGTTAAGGAGGATATTACAATTGATTCGGTTATTTCTTAAACACCTTAAGTCAATTTTAGGTCAATTTAATACGGGAAGTTGTCAAGTCGGTCAGTTATATGGGAAAATAAAATATCTAAGTTTTCCCTTTCATAATAATTGTTTAAAATTGCCACCATTAGAATCAATGGATGCGTTAATCTATGAATTAGTGGACCCCACGCACGACCAATGATTTTAAATATCTTCTTTGAAAAAAATCTAGAGTTTAAAACCGGTGATCTAGGCCATCCGCGACCTACCCTCTGTTTTAGCCTGAGGAATCAGCCCACGAGAATTTCTGTGTATTTTTAAAACATCATGTATGGTTTAGTCATATACTGTATATTTTAGATACTTTTGTAATATTGGCTCATTTTTCTTTTATTTCAGTTACAGGACAATGGAAATTCATTTGTGCAACGATGTTAATATTTGGATTATTTACCTGCTTCCTCGGGCATAAGTTTTTTAGATTTACATTGTACCTGATAGGATTCACTTTTGGCGTGCTGGTAACATACTTTGCCATATCATTTGATGGAAACATTTCAACAGAGGGTTAGTAAAAAGAACAAATGGCACTGATTAATATACCAGACATTAACAACCTAAAGCCGGCCCGTTGTAATTCAATCTATCATGCGAAAGTAAAGGACAACATACGGCATGCGTCGAGAACTACGCATATCAACAAGTTTCTATCGAATCAGTAGATTATCTCAGCTTGTCGCTAGGCACGGTTAATCGGTGGCCTCTAATTGCGTTTACTGCTTTCCGGGCTATAAACACTTTTATTAGTTTTACTGTGCTTTTAGTATTGCAGTGCGTATTTATGCGTATACTTTATTTATTTTTTGTTTGTTTTTTAATGTGTTGTGATGAACGCGGCAAAGAAAAAGTAGGTCACGTTTGTTGTTACAAAGGTTGCAAAACAAACGGTTACCTTTTTTCTTTTCCACCTGATCCTTAAAGGTAAGTGACTCTATCGGTACAAAATATAAAATACAAATTTATCATTTAAGAAATACGAATATTTTACACTTTTAAATTTATTAACAAAAATTTTAAAACTAACAAATAAAACATAAAATTAATAATTTAGAGACATCAGTAAAGCATTCGTTTTTTTACCTAAAAAATATTTGACACTCATTATTCGGTTATTAATAATAAAATGTTTCACCTATTGTGTATTTTGTTTCCTTTGTCTAGAGAATCTACAGATTTTTTATTTTAAACTGTCAAAAAATAAAATATATACACCTGGCTGCACAAACAGCAGAGAATCCTATAGAAGGTTTATTAATGATGCAAGTGCACACTGACAACCATAAACAACTGTTAATGGAGATAATATAAAAGGTAAGTCCTTGTAAATTACACCATTCCCCTTACCGGCGCACGATAGATTGCATTACAACGGGCCGGCTTTATATAAGCAATAATAGCGTTTTAGCCATTTATGAAAAAGTTATGGTATTGTATTCATTCTACTCCACCAATACAGAGATTGAAGTTTATGTTTTTGTAAACTAATCTCTGTTAATGGAGAATGTATAACAATTTTATTTTTTGCAGAGAAATTTCTAACGTCGTTTATAATAGGATTTTTCTATGGAGTAATTTGGGTCTTCATTTGGTGGAAATTTGGCGTACCTGTGTTATCTGTTAATGTAAATTTTTTGTTGGCCGGATTTTTACTTGCCTCACTTATTTTTACTCTGGTTTAGGTAAGTAAAAAAATTTATAATCTGCAAACAGCAGTGGAAAATAATGTAATCGGCTGATTTCTTATCGGTAGATTTTACAAAGTAGATTAGAACGTTTTATTATTTTATTCGATTGTTAAAAACCCGAACAAAATTCATTCTGATTTATTATACAGGGTGGGGTAATAGTGTGACGGACTTCGATATCTCGAGTAATGAATTTTTTTGTTGAAATAATGCCATCAGCAGATGCAGATTAAAAGAATCACCAAAGTCACAATTATGGGTTTAAGAAAAACCTATGTGAATACTAGTTACGAGACATCCAATTTAATATTCATGAATCATGTTTACTTCCTAAACATGTACAGGATGGCTAAAAATTGCAACCATTTTCGCTCAATAAGAGCAATTAGTACAGAATTCAAGATAAGCTTAAAAAATAGAGTTTCTTCAAATAATTCATTAGAAAAAATTGTAACAAGTGCTTCACATGTTGCCCATTTTGATTGACACATGTGTCTATGCGCTTTTGAAATGAGGTTTCTACTGTTCCTAAAATTGCCGATGTGATAGATCTAGAAGCAGTTATTATCCTTTCCCTTCATATTTTGTACTGTTGTTGGTGTGTTTATAAACAATTTCCGTCACGCATCTCCATAAAGAGAAATCCATTTTTATAAGATCTGGGAATCTAGTAGGCCATTTAGTGGGTCCATTTCTTTCAATCCATTGAAGTGGGTAGATATTATTTAAGTGGTCTTTAACTACATTTAAAATGTATCATCAAAGAAATGTGGCCTTCTTACATGTTCTCCAATAATTCCTCCCCAAACGTTTATAGATCATCTGCTGGTTTACAACTTGTTTAAAAACATAAGCATATTCGGAAGCATAATAATGGAAATTGTGCCTATTAACAAGTCCATTTTTGTGAAAAGTGAATAAAACTACTGAATAAGGTGACATCTTGCATTTTATCTCCGGCCCAATTACAAAACTGTAGACGCCTTTGAAAATCATCATCAGATGGTTCCTGATGCATTTGAATATGATATGATACTTATTTGTTTCTAAGATTGGACCAACAGACCGTCTACTTATTCCTACTAATGAGCTCACGTCTCTCTGACAAATATGGGGATATGGCCCCACTAAACGGCATCAATTCAAAAGTGCATAGAGTCGTATGTCAATCAAAATGGGCAACATTTGGAGCACTTATTATAATTTTTTATAATGAATTATTTGAGGAAACCTCTATTTTACTTCCTCACCACTCAAAGTGAGGAAGGTATGTATTCGTGGAAAAAATTTTAAAAAATTTTGTTGCATTTCTGGACGAATCTCGACGAATTATGACGATGCACAAAATTTCGGACAAAAGAAATTTTCTGTCTGTGTGTATGTATGTCTTGTCTGTCTGGTTCGCGATAGCAGCTACAGTTTTTGAGATAAAGCTCTCAAATTTGGTACACACATTCTAGAGGTCAACAAAGAGATTGAGTTCGTTAATGAGCAAAATCAGTTCTTAAAATTTGAAATGCCAAAAAAAATATGAGTGATATTTCTGAAACGTTAATTTGATATGTCAAAATTTTTTTTTTTGGCATTTCAAATTTTAAAATAGTGACTTTTTTGAAGCGTCAATTTGAAATGTCAAAAAAATATATTAGTGACATTCCACCAATATGACTTTTTTGAAACGTCAAAAATTACTTTTTCAAAAAAAAATATTAGTGGCATTCGACCAATGTGAGTTTCTTGATGTCAAAAATTACTTTTTCAAAAAAATAAATTAGTGACATTCCACCATTTAAAACGTCAAAAATTACTTTTATTACAAACTCCACCACACATCGAGTTTTTGAAACGTCAAAATATGACTTTTTTGAAACGTCAAAATATGACTTTTGAAACGTCAAAAAATGTGACTTTTTTGAAACGTCAAAAATTACTTTTATTATAAACTCCACCACACGTCAATTTTTACTACGGTGAGGAAGTTCTGATCCCCAATTAATTGGCAGCGGTGTTTTAAGTTTATTCTTGAATTTTGTACTTATTGCTCAATAAAACGAAAATGGTTTCAATAATCCATAGGGAAGTACTAACAAAAAATGTTCGTTTTTCATTTCTACATCACATGGTTGAAAAATATATTGGCCACCCTGTATGTTTCAGGTAGTAAAATGATTCAAAAACATTAATTAGATGTCTCGTAACTTGTATTCGCATAAGTTTTTTTTAAAACCCATAATTGTAACTTTGGTGATTTTTTCAATAGGCAGATGGCATTATTTCAACAAAAAAATTCATTACATCCAAATGGTTGGGAGATAGTCGATAGTAATATAGGAATGAATAGCGTCTAGAAAGAGGCTTCATTTGAAAAAAAGTGAGAAAATTCAATTTAAAAAGTTCTTAATTGAAAAATAATTATTGGCCACCCTGTACATTTCAGGTAGTAAAATGATTCAAAAACATTAATTAGATGTCTCGTAACTTGTATTCGCATAAGTTTTTCTTAAAACCCATAATTGTAACTTTGGTGATTTCTTCAATAGGCAGATGACATTATTTCAACAAAAAAATTCATTACATCCAAATGGTTGGGAGATAGTCAATAATAATATAGGAATGAATAGCGTCTAGAAAGAGGCTTCAAAAAATGTACTGATATACATAGCATTTCATTAAAAAAAAAAGGCTATCGATCCTGTAAGTTCGTCTTATTTCGCCCTGTATACTTGAAAATAATTTCCGGTTGCAGACATATCTAGTTGTATTTTTTTTTTAATTTCTAGTTATCGTAAAACTCGAGATATCGAAGTCCGACGCACCATTGCCCCACCCTGTATTACTATGGTATAAATTTATTTGAACTTACTCCTCTAGACAGCTTGGCGTTTGCCTATTCAACTGCAGAATATTTAAACATAGAGTTAAGTATCCTTGTATTCTGCTTTCACATTCAATAGTACTATTTGTTACCAACTTTTATATCAGAAATGATATAGCGCGGGAATTTTCACACAAAGACGGAACAATATTTTAATCGAACCCTGTATATGCTGTGGCATTTTTGGTGTTTCAATTAAAATGTAATAATAGATATACTTAGCTACTGTTCATATTAACAAATACAAACATTTTTTTTTTTATTTTAGCGAATGTATCCGTCTACAGCAACAATTTTGACTACTGGATAACTTTCGCTTGTATAGTTCTGGCCTGTTTAATAATTTGGACGCCCGCGACAATGTACGGTCATATATTTGGGTGTAGCTTTTTTGGGCTCGTATGCTTTTATTACCGCCATGAATTATTATTTAGGAGGTCATTTGCAGTATATTGTAATAAATACTTATCGCAGGGCGACAGTGGAATTTTTCAACATTGCTGTCATCGATCCTCCTTTCCAGGTTGTAGGTATGTATGTGTTTTGTATTCTGTATTTAGAATTTTTAATTAGTTATGTAGGTATTTTATGTTACAAATATGTTTATCACTCACATGGTTAAGGTGCCCGTCGGGAAAAATTTTGCTGATACATACTCTCTCCAAACTTCGTGTATGGCTTCATTGGACCTAGTCTGACAGCATTTTCCTCTATCATTTTTTTTGTTTTTGGGGCGTTTTCCCGCTAGATTTTCCGAAACATGTCATTTTGACGGCATATAAAAAATGTATAGATACTGTTATTTTTCCAAGTAGAATAGCTTAAACACGTGAATTGAAACGTGAAAAAATAATTGTCTGACAATAAATGTGGGTCATTGGGCGTGTCCGCTATCTCGAACGTGTCGGAAAAACGACTATAAGAAAATTTATTAATAACCAGCTGATTTTCGCTGTATTAATTTATTAAAACATACAAAAACAAGTTTTCATATTGTCTGACGAAAATTATTTTCCGATTTCCCAGTCTGACGCGTCAAAGTTGTCGGTTTCATGACAGCAAAAAATTTATTCATAACCTTCAGACATTGGAAAATTATATGCAGAAAATAGGTATTTAATTTGTGGTATAAGTGTCTGACAAATACAGTGGGGCATAACGAGAGTCTGACAAAAAAACATAATTTTCCAATAGCGGCCGTCGAAGTTAGGGCGATAAAAAATGAAATTTCGTTTAGTCGAGAAGACGGTTTAAAAAAGATACGGTATTTCAACTTACTTATTTTATAATCTTTATTTTGAATTTTTTGAACTCTTTTAGACTATCTGAATTCGACTTACCCAAGTTTTAAGTTCGATAATATTGAAAAATACGTAAAACTTTTTGTAGAAAAAAGTAGCGAAAAATTGTCTTTTAATACGTTTAAAATCGCTATATCTCCGGTACTACTAGTTCGAAAATTTTCATCCAGGGCCCAAACTATATTGAAAAAAACAGCTTGTTATTTATAAATATAGCCTTAATTTACAGTGTGGGAATTAAGTAACGCATAAATTCAGTAATTCCGTTGATATTAATTTTTTGGAAAAAATCTCGAAGGGTTAAGCGATTTTAACTTCAGCAAATATTTTCAGTCTATTTTCAGTTTCTTATGTCATTTATTTTTTAAGTTATGACGTCATCGACTTTTTTTTAAATGACAACCTATATTTTTTATTATTGATTTTGGTAGCAGTTTCTATTCCGGTTCCGACCGTATAAAATTTTCAATATGTTATATTGGAAAAAAATCGAGAAAAACAGTCATAAAGTGCAAATAACAAAAATTCATTAAATTGGGAAAGTTTATCTAGTTGCCTAATGGTAATGGTAATGGTGGGGGAGGCTGACGCCTGGCAAGTAGGCCACAGACGGGCCCTTTTTACCAACCCCCAGCTGTCCCCTCAGCCATGTGCTTCTCTTGCTCCCTCATCGAATCTTCCCGACCTTCTGATGAAGGTCAGGATGTCACTCATTGCGAGGGAGCTCATCTCCTCCCTTAGAAGCGCCTCAGAACCGAAGATACTGTGTCTCAGGCGCCCAAACGCTTCACATTGTCCCAGGAAGTGGTAAGATGTCTCTTCATCACTCTATCTAGTTGCCTAAGTTTGAAGGGGAAGTTATCGACGGCACATTCGTTTTTATTTTGAAATTATACAAATAGTTGAGAAAACGAACTAATGTGATACACCGGCAACTAGATAAATTTTCCCAATTTAATGAATTTTTTGTTATTTGAAATTTAAGACTGTTTTTTTCTCGATTTTTTTCAAATAATAACATATCGAAAATTTTATACGGTCGGAACCGGAATAAAAACTACTACCAAAATCAATAATAAAAAAATATAGGTTGTCATTTAAAAAAGTCGATGACGTCATAACTTAAAAAATAAATGACATAAGAAACTGAAAATAGACTGAAAATATTTGCTGAAGTCAAAATCGCTATACCCCTTCGAGATTTTTTCCAAAAAAATTAATATCAACGGAATTCCTGAATTTGTGCGTTACTTAATTTCCACACTGTATACATATGAATGTAACATCCAAGCGTAGCTTGACAACCACTTAGAAAAACCTTTTATTTAACATTTCCAGCTAAAAGGCTTTATTTCACCGTCAGACAATTTTTTAATCGTATTATAAATTTTATTTAAAAAATCAAAAAAATTTGTAAAAAAATGTTATGAATAAATTTTTTGCTGTCATGAAACCGACAACTTTGACGCGTCAGACTGGGAAATCGGAAAATAATTTTCGTCAGACAATATGAAAACTTGTTTTTGTATGTTTTAATAAATTAATACAGCGAAAATCAGCTGGTTATTAATAAATTTTCTTATAGTCGTTTTTCCGACATGTTCGAGATAGCGGACACGCCCAATGACCCACATTTATTGTCAGACAATTATTTTTTTCACGTTTCAATTCACGTTTTTAAGCTATTCTACTTGGAAAAATAACAGTATCTATACATTTTTTATATGCCGTCAAAATGACATGTTTCGGAAAATCTAGCGGGAAAACACCCCAAAAACAAAAAAAATGATAGAGGAAAATGCTGTCAGACTAGGTCCAATGAAGCCATACACGAAGTTTGGAGAAAGTATGTATCAGCAAAATTTTTCCCGACAGGCACCTTAACTAACTATGTCTATTTTGCTTAGTCTTCTTTAGGCTAGCCTGGTTTGCTATTATTATTTGTCTTTTCCATTACTTATGGCATTCTTACGAGAACATAAAAAAGTTCGAAACCGGTTTATGTCTAATGAGGAATTGACAAATGATCTTAGCTACCAAACAAGATTTGCAGGTTTAATTCAATGCAGGTCGGGGCTTTTGTCCGCTGAGTAGTTGTTTCCTGCAAGTCATATTCAGTAAATATGTTTATGTCTTCAAGATCGAGCGGTAAGGACACTTGCCTCTCACTCCAGGGACTCAGGTCAGATCCCCCGCTGAGGAATTAGAGTTTTATCGGAACAAAAAATTAATACCAGCTAGTTAATTAATGGGGGTATGCCAATTGTGTACAAATATGTAGTCCTTTCTGCGAAGCGTTATTTACTCAGAACGAAAATATGTTATTGTACAGCGTGTTTCCTAGGTAATGTCGGAAGATGATTCATCAGGTCATTTTATGAAGTAAAGTTCGTATGAACATATAATCTGAAAGGTGTGTTTCTGAGATACAGGATGGTAAACATTGTAATAAATTATCGTACGTTAATATTGATAATTCAGTATTAATAGTAGAACTCATTACGACCGATTCCAAGTACGAGGAGTCATTTTTATGTTCTCAAACAGGGAATGAAAACAAAAAACTGGAGCAGCAATAAGAATTAATTTTCAGTATACAGTGTGTCCTTAAATAACTATTCAGGTTTAAGTTTATATACAGGGTGTTCGGGGGTGAAGTAAAATTGTTTACATTTAGTGAATTATGAAGAAAAGTTACTCTTTATTTAAAAATGTGCTTAAAGGCTCCAAATATCTCTATATATGTTTAATTAATTATGGGGTGTCCCACGGCAAAAGTGTCGAATTTTTTTTTTTTTTTTTGATTTGCCAAAACTAGTTCTTTGTAGAATAGGGAGCTTCTCTCAAAACTCCATAAATAGCTATTCAAATATTGATTTGTGTATCCCAGGGTCATCAATAAGAACAATTTTTATAGGGACAGAAAAAATATTTAATAAAATTACTACCAAATCCATAAACCGTATTATTATTATTTTTTTTGTTTTCTATTAACACTGTACTCCGTTTAATGAACAACAAGTTAAGCCACTCTCCACAAATACACTCTATATTTGAATAGAATTTTTCTGTTGGTCGTATTTCTAAAACCCATAACACAACCGCTTGACTCGATAACTTAGATTCGGCGTTGGTCATTGCGTTTTGGTGTTTTGTAGAAATTACAGTTGTTATTCATTGTTTGGAGTTGTTGTTATTCCTATTCATATAAAAAATATCTGATGTAGCCAGCACATAACTTTCTTATACCAGTATATATTATCGTGATCTAAAAAAATCATTCTATTTAATTCTTCACTTACCTCAATTAAATTTTAATAGCGTACCTTGAAATGTTTCATTAAAATTTTTTAAATAATTAATTATCAGTGTCATTCGATACTGTTAATAATAATTCATGTCATATATTTTAATAATTTTTTGTTATTGACTGACATTTTTTTGTAACTAAATCAATGAAAAATTTTAATTTTCTTTTCCCAAAATTGTACCCTTTTCTTATTTGATTCATTATGTCTCTTCTGGTGGTATCACATTCGCCAAATTTAATGTGTCACCTAAAATGTTGACAATCTTAACTGCCAAATTTGGGAAGTCTCCCATTAGTATTTTTTGAGTTATCGCTGATGCACACACATACACACACACACGCCCCGACATACATCATTTGGAAAATAGTCAGAATGGATTCAGGAGGGTTCAAAACATAAAACAATCAAAATCTCGAGGTCGAAAAAATCACGATTACTATACTTCCTTATATTAGGTATAAGAAAGTAAAAAATGTATTTTTCAAGACTGATGTACATTTGTGTACATTAATTAAGGTATATAATAAAAACGATTAATATTGACTAAATGTTATGTTAGGGTCTCTACGCCAGTAATTGACCATTTAAGGAATCTTTCGGAAATAAAAACGTATAACTATTTTTATGTTCTATTTTTGTTAGAATAAAAAATACTGTCAACTACAGTTATATTCTAAGATTTTAAAATTAAATATTAACAAAGGAAAACACATTTCGTTCGGAGAAAAAAAAATATAACAGATAAAAAGTCTGAATTTTCCGGTAATTGACCACTAACAACCCATTGTTGGACCATACATTTTCCAGTAATTGACCAATACTATGTAGTTTGCATAAAACATGATTTTATATAAAATTTTATTTAGGTAGGTATTACAAACATTCATAAATACAAAACAATAAAATAGTTTTTTCTGTATTTTCACAGATCTTAACCTTCACGTCATTATTTCCAATGAAAATTTATACCTGATACGATTTCCAGAACCTATAATTTTGGGATTATCTAACTTGTATAATAGTTGGTCAGGATCAATAGTACTAATATCATTTTCTATAAATTTATATGTTGATTTGTCCCCATCAATAGCACAAAGTGCTTGGACCTCTATTTCATTTGGGCTAAATATGTTCTGAATGCAGCATACATAATTATGTGACCTCTTTTTTCCAGGGAAACGAATTAAATAGAAATCTCCTTTCAAACAGCGTTTTTCTCTTTCAGCAATTTTAGTTAAAGTCTCGTCTTCACTTTCGCTTGTAAAATGTTCATCTGATATATCATCAATACTCGTTCCGCTTTCTGACCATTCTTCATCCACTTCACTTTCAGAACTATCTTTTTGGGTTGTATTTTTTTTGTCTTTTTGCGTCCTTTTAATTTTTTATTTTTAGTTTCGTTCAGTTTTTCCTCTTTCTTTCTCTTTCTTAATATAGCTTTTTTCTCGCTTTGCTTCTTCTTTTTGTATTTTTAAGTTTTCTTTATTTTCATGATATTGTAACCATCTGAGAGATGTGGTAGCGTAAGGAAGTCTTTCTTTCTTTATAGGTCTATTATTTTTTTCTGGAGACTCCTCTGGCCAAAAAATGTGGTCTAAAAATGAAGTACTAATTCTTTGGTTCTGACGATCTTGGTTAATATTATCATTGATTAATATTGATGTTGGTGTCGTTGGTCTGGTTAAAAGAATATTACTATGGATGATGACACTCTTTTCTTGATTTCGTTCTATTACGGTAGTTTCTTTACTTTGCTGTTGTGAATTTTTATTGATTTCATCAGGTATATTTGCGTCTTTTTCAATCTCAATAATACTTGTCCAGTCTTTCTCAGTCTCATAAACATTGCTAGCATCTTTCCTCATTTCTTTCGTATTCTTATTAACTTCTTCCACATTCTTGTCCGCTATTTTGCTTGTTTCGTGAATATTATATACTTTTTCCTTACTATCATGTAACTTATTGTTATCTACCATAATCAGTTCTTCATTTGTATTATTAAGTTCTTCCTCTACGTTGTTTTTCTTGCATCTCGTTTTCAGTTTCTTCCAAACGTCAAACAACTCTTTTGTTGATTCTTCACCTACCCATTCACCCATTTCTGCTTCTCTAAATTCCTTCCTTTTTATTGACGGTATTACTGATTCAAAATAAAGAAAATGCGATATATTAAATTCGGTTGGTTTTATTACCTCTTTATTATTTTCTCCCAAAATTCGTGAAGTATTTTGCATACATTTAGTGAAATCTATAGCTTCTACATTAAACGGATATAGCCCACACTTTCGAAATCCGTTTTTAACGGTGTCAGTATTAATCCGCTGTATGGCATTTTCTAGTAGAATAGGGAATGTAGCTTTGTTGACAGACTTGTTGTTATTTTCCTTTTTCCAATTAAAAACAACTTTTGTCCAGTTATTCTTTAATGGTGCAAATAGAGATACATCTGCAGGTTGTAAGATATGTGTGGCATTTGGAAAAAGAGCGTATAGAAAAATTCCATTTTCTGCACAAAACTTGCTGAGATTGTATGTTAAGTGGGACTTATGGCCATCAAGTAAATAAAGTATAGGTAACTTTACACCTTTTCTTTTTAAATAGGGTAAAAAAGTGTTACACACATAACTGTGAAATGTCTGGCTTGACATCCACCCTTTTTTGGACCTCCCTAGAACAAATTATCAAGTAAAAATTTTGGAATTACTTACGTGAAGTTAGTTTTACCTATAATCCAATCAGGATTTGTGTTGCGCACTATTTCTGCTGGAATCCGTTCATATGGGTAAACAATCATTGGGGGGTAAATCTGCCCATCAGCAGAAATTGTAAACAGAGCTGTAATACATTATTTTTCAGAACCTTACTTTATTTCATAGAAGTTTTTTAGTCCTTTTGGTCCTAAAACCAGACCCTTTTGGGATTTGTAGCAAAACCCGACTCGTCAGAATTAAAGATTCTTGTGGGGTCTTCTAAAATATCCACTGCGTTCTCATTTATTAAATACTTGCGAATATCCTCGTGCCATTGTCTAATAGAATTTTCAGAAACACATGCTCTTGCTGTATTTATTGACTCAGCATGACGTTGACTTAATTCCGGGTGACGTTTAAGGAATGCATTAAACCACTTGAAACCAGGTAATCCATCTTTAAATGGATTAGGACGGTTATCGCTTTCAATTAAATCTTTAACGGTTTCGCACAGCAATCTTTTATTCAGTGGAAACCCTTTATTTGCACAAGCGCATATCCACCGTACTAATAGTTCTTCCTCCTCCTGAGTCAACACTGTAGGAGGTCCCATTCTTCTTTTTTCAGGAGTTTTCCCTTTTAATTTATTTATCAACGTTGAATGAGGAACATTGTAAGTTCGCTCTGCTTGGCGTATGGAGCAAATATTATTCCTAATGTCGCTGATAGCCTGTGTCAATTGGTTTTCGGTATATTTAAAAAAAGTCTTTGTCTTTTTAATGTTTGCTGCCATGGTTCTAAAAAAAAAAAAAAAATACCTCTATTGAACTAACCAATAGTTGACCACTTTAAGAATCCAGTGGTTGACCAATGATTTTTTGTGGTCAATTACTGGAAACAGTAAAATATTGCTGTAAGTGAAACATGATTAAAACTAAATAACTGTATTGGAATAGCAATGTGAGTGACAAAGACGCAAAATCCATAATGTGTCATAAAACCTGTAGTTGACCACATTGGTCAACTACTGGAAAGTTGATAATGTTTTGAATCCAGTAATTGACCAACACTGTTTTTTGCAAAAAAATATGCTATTTTAAATTAATATAATAAAAACACGTTAGTACTACATATCTAGATGCTAGTACAATATATTTAGTACACTTTTCTTCGTTAGAATTTTGGATGATTACGGATTTAAATGGAGTTGTTTACTTACCACGCTTATTGCAGAAAGACATATATAACTGTCACGCACGCACACCCACATTGGAATGGTTTATAGACAACCTTTCATGTAAGATAGAGGCGTAACTTTGCACCATCTAGGAGGCAAAGGTGGAGTAATCGCATTAGAAACCCAACATTTACGTAAAACTGTATAGGTATCTTATTTTTGCCTTTTAAAAAAATTTGGTCAACTACTGGGTACTGGTCAATTACCGGCGTAGGGACCCTATAAATAATAAAGAATTTTAAATTTCGTATACTTAATTCACCTAAACGTTTTATCATTTTAATTTCTCAAAAATTATATTTCAATTTACATGAATTTTGAATTCCCGCTTTTATTAATTTGTAGTGTATGAAACTGGTTGTTGCATACACCGCAACCGTAAATTAATGAGGCGTGGTTTAACTATTTCTGTTCATTAAACTTGGTATAATAGGTGGAAGTTCGTTTCTCATTGTTTATTTTTTTAATACCTATCGTTAACATTATATTATCATCAATAATACCGTTTATGGATTCGGTAGTAATTTTATCATATACTTTTTTTCTATTCTTACTAAAATTGTTTCTATTTATGACCCTGGTTGTTTTGTGTCATGGGATACGCGAATTCCCATTTTATTAGGTTTTTATAAGGTCCTGAAAGAAGCTCCCTCTTTTACAAACAACTTTTTTTAACAAATCTCTAAGCTTCTACCATGGGACATTCCGTAATTAATTAACATTTTTATGGATATTTGGCGTTTTTAAGAGATGTACATTTTTTAATAAAGAGTAACTTTTTTCGTATATCATTAATGCAGAAATTTTTACTTTACCTCTGGACACCCTGCATATAAACTTAAATCTGGATAGTTTTAAGAAAAGCAGAATTTGTTATATAGATTAACTTTTGTTCGTAAATGATTAAATAAAGAAATTTTTCCTCTTGGCAACCCCAACCGTGGACACACCGTATTTCCCTTTCATTTGAATACAGGTATTGCATCGTTTCAATAAAATCTTTAATCCGTTGTAAAAGTATCCATTTGGTTTCTCCACAAAGTAGCCCACAACAGCTGCTATAAGTTCTTCATTGCCCCTGAGTTTTTTTTTTGAGATTCGGAAACAAAAAGTAGTCACTGGGTACCAAATCTGAACTATAAGGAGGGTGTTTAATTTCTTCGAGGCCACAATCAGCAACAGCTGTTGCAAATCTTGATTAGTGCACTGGTGCATTGTCGTGGAGCAGCAAAACACTTCACGTCAGATTTTCACGTCTTTTCACTTTCATAGAGTCTCTGAGGCAATGCATTGAGCTTGAATAATACTCTCTCGTTACACTACCCTTCTTCAAATAATCAGTATACAAAATTTCTTGATAGTGCCAAAAATGGTTGCCATTATTTTTCCTGAAGGAATGACCTTAAACCTCTTCAGAGTGCGGGATCCCTTAATATGCCACTGCATCGACTGTTCTTTCGATTCAGGATCATGTTTCATCTCCAGTGACAAGTCGCTTGATAATTAAATCGGGTTCGTCTTCAACAAAGCGCCAAAATTGTTCACACGTCTCTACCCGAACACGCATTGGAAAGGCGAGAGCATTTGCGGAACCAATCGCACTAGCCGTTGTCATTCCAAAGTAGTCATGTAAAATTCTAAAAACCATGGTTTCTGAAACTCCTAATAAAGCTGCTAATTGCCGCTTCTTCAATCCTGCATCCTTCTGTACCAGACACTTGGATTTTTCAAAATCTGAAGTGATCATGTCAACAGGGCGACGTGGATGGGAATCATTTTCCAATGATGATGATTTTTAAACAGTTTGACTACTCGCAAATAGTTGACTTGGAAAGACAGTCATTCCCGTACTCAACCAGCATTTCTTCAAGAATAATTTTTGGAGATTTTTCTTGTTTTGCAAGGAATTTTATAACAGCACGATATTCGATTTTATTCATTCTGAGAAATTAACAATGCGCGACAACACAAACTGACAGTCTGAACATTATTTGTTGCATTCTTTAAATTTTTTCATTCTCTTTTTTTGGGGCTTACTACCACATAAATAATTCTTCGTTATCTAAAAAATATAGTTACCCAGTATGTTACTGGAAAAATAAACCTCTGCGCTTGTGACGTTACATCGAAAGATTAATCAGAGGATGTTTTTTGACAACTAATATGTGAGAGAAAAAAAATAATAATATAATTCCCTAATTTTCGGAAAACGAATCTGTTTCCTTTTTCAGTTATTTATCTTTTTTTAGGTCAAGCGTGAAACTTGACATTTTATTTGTTTATGTAATATTCATAGATACTTAAAAACTATACAATATTAATTTTCTTCAATTCTTCTTTTAACATCGCGCATCGGTAACCACGTTGTACCAAAATCTTCAGAGCAATGGGATAAACATTTTTCTTCATTCAATGATATTATTGCTGATTCCTTAATTTTTTCCTTTTTTTGCTGTCCTCTTCTTTCATTAAAATTTTTGCCGAATCCCAGTTTATTCTATGTCCATTTTTTCCAGCGTGTTCGCAGATTTTCGATTTTTCATTCACCCTTTCTAATATAACTTTTATGCTCACCTTACACCGAGGGGTATATCGTATATCAAAAATAGTCAGCATTTTTTGGAGAAACTTAATGCAATTAATATTCATGATAGACATCTAATGGTGAGTTTTGATGTAGTTAAACTTTTTGCTAATGTCCCAGTAGATAAAACTTTGATAATAAATAAAAACGAATTGCTAAATGATAACAATGGAATTATTGACTGTATTAAGGAAACTTATTTTCAATTAGATAACGAATTCTATCAGCAGTATTTCGGTATGGCTGTGGGATCTCCATTATCTCCAATATTATGTAATATATTTTAGGAGGATTTTGAAAATAATTATATACAAAATTAAGTACATATACCGATTATTTGGTGGAGATATATCGACTATATTTTTGCAATGTGACCTCATAATATTGAGTTATTACATAATTATTTAGAAAACATTAATGATAAAAAAACTCTTCTTGGATACTTTGGTTAAAAAAAACTGATAACACATTTGAACTAGTATATACAGAAACTAGTATATACAGAAAAATAACTCATACTTTGAGATCCATTTTAACAAAAACAAAACCGATAAATTGTGAGCAAAAGTCAAAAAACTGTATGTATAATATTCCGTGAGTGTAATAAACATTATGTGGGAGAGTCAACCAGAACCCTCGGTGTAAGGTGAGCATAAAAGTTATATTAGAAAGGGTGAAATTGAAAAATCGGAAATTTGCGAACATACTTGGAAAAATGAACATAGAGTAAACTGTGATTCGGCAAAAATTTCAATGAAAGAAGCTGACAGCAAAGAAAAATTAACGTGGTTTCCGATATTAAAAGAAGAATTGAACAAAATTAATACCGTATTATCTTTAAGTATCAACAATTCTATGTAGGTATCTATGGATAAGATTAGTTTTCTGAAACGTTAGGGAATTATATTATTATTATTTTTTTGTGTCTCATATTAGTCGCCAAAAAACACCCTCTGACTAATCATTTGACGTAAAGTCACAAACGCAGAGTTTATTTTTCCAGTAACATACGGGGTAACTAACTATATTTTTTAGATAACGAAGAATTATTGATGTGGTAGTAAGTCCCAAAAAAGAGAAAGGAAAAACTGACAGATAATTAAAGTAATAAGGTTGCAATTGTTCTGTAAATTGACATACAAGTTGCCACGACATGTGATCAAAGTAACTTAATGGAAAGTTGTATCAAAATTTAAAACTGCCCAGTTCAAGAACATAAAAACGAACCATCGTGTGTTCATAAATTATCGTTTTATTTTTCAAAATTATGATTCCTTTATTTATTATCATTTCTCACTTATCAGTAGCATTTATCTATGCGATATTTTATTGTCTACTCATGTTTTTGGATGTGTATTGTGTATGTAATCGGTGTAGTGTGTTTCGTGAATTGTACACAGTTGCGTGGGGCTTTTTCAAATATTTTAATTTCGTTGTTATACTTTACAGATCTTGTTCAGTCCTTATTCTGGATATTCTTAGTCGCCTTTGGATGTTACGTTCAACTGCGTGATCAAAAAAACAAACCTCCGTTTCCTCCTCATAGAAACGGGGCAATTTCAACAGATAATAGTTCCGAGCGAACACCACTGATTCAACCAAGAAATGTACCAGCCCCAGAATACGTATAAATATTCATGATAAGTTGTAGGTAACCTCTAAAAAATATAAAATAATAAAAATACGGATACCTCTTTGTGGAATTATTGTTAATAATAACATTTTAAGAGGCGAAACCTATAGCATATCCTCATTCACACATTATTGTGTAGTTTGGTGCCAAAATATTTATACGTAATTCAACTATACTCAACTATACCTGTCATTTGCGACTGTTAATTAGTAAACGGTGAATTGTCGGGTAATGTTGTGCTGTTTCTTGTGTGTTTATTTCTGGAAATGCTGCCCTCTAAATACCTTTCGAAGTGTAAAGAAGGCGCTTTAAGACTAGTTTTTTTATTTGTGTATTGACTTTGTATGCATATGCTGGCAAACATCGATGATTTATTTCATCGTAGGAATAAAGTGTTCCATACAGAGGGTGGTTCACAGCCACCCAGGAGGGCGGCACCTTCAGAAACAAGAATCTATTAAATAGTGTGGAAAATTTATTTTTAGTTAGTAATTTAGAATTGCTAGGAAAAAAATAGATATAAATATACAGGGTGAGAATTCTTTGTTGTGTTAAAAACACAGTTAGTTTCCTTAGTAACAATGCTCTAGTAGTTTTAAGAACACTGACCTTGTGTTCGTTGTATTCAAACCAATAAGTTGGATCAGAGTACCTAACTTTTCATATACCGCTTGATGTACGTCCGGCGGGTACAAAAACACTACTAAGAAAGTAGTCATGTATATGGCGACAGTACGCCTCTATCGCATACCCGCTTATCCGAATAAGTAGCAACCATCGCACTCTATCGCATAGCCGCATACCCGGTTTAAGTACACCAATCTGTATATGCAATAATTAAAAACTTATGAGTATTATGCATTACTTTTAACTTACCCTGTATATCTAAGACTGGAATATATCTTTTAAAATGTTAAATAGTTTTTGTTATGTAAGATATAAAAACCATGGTGACTTTTATAATATATATTTTTTTTCTCTTTAAGGTGGAAATAAGTATCTAAATGTCTGTAATCTCTGTTTTTAGGTATGCAGATAATTAATTACAACAATTTCTAATTTTCGATTTTCAAAATGGACTATTTTTTATATATTTCGATTGTTTAAACGCAACAAACCGAGACATAGTTCGTCGAACGAAAATACGTGGGATTAAGTTTGTTGAACCATTTTGGCTGATAATATGCTAGCGTATTACGACGATACGGTTGGGGTCTAGAACAATTTCAGCTCATAATATAAAACAGCAATTGAGGTGCTCTGCAAAGATTCCGCTCGACGGCATCCTTGTAAGGTGAATTTATGGCGTTTTTTATGTTTCTTATACCTGTGAAATGAGGCATCGGTTCGGTCTCGGTGATGTGACGGACAATGATGTGCCCTTTCGCCCAAACGACCCATGTTGAAATTCGGGCCGGTAAGTATTTGCAGGCCAATTCGCTATTTCTAACTCCCGCGGAAGGCCACGTGGCCTGCGGCCCCTCATAATCGTCTACGGCCCTTTATTTGGACGCCTTCTACGTCCTCTCTCTCTCCATACCGATCGTCATGAAATCACTGTAGTTGGCTTAATTTTCTGGAAATGTCTCGATTAATTTTTTTTAACACCCCGTATAAATTGTTTCCAATTTGGAATTACCGAACATTAGAACAGGATTATTTCCAAACGACCCAGCACTACAGTAGACTTATTTTTATGTAAAATTCACTTTTTTTTCGAACACCTTTTTTTTTAAGTTCCGCTTAAAAACGCCCCGTATAATTTTTCGAGGTCGCCAATCGATTCAGCACTCCGTATATAGTCGGAATCCGGAAAAAAGAAATTGTGTTTGGGACACCGTGTATACGATTTTTCGTTGGGCCACCGTATACATTTCGCTTAGACTTTAATTTAATTAGTAGTAATAAAAAAAATAATAAAAGCGTCGAAAAAGGCGGAACAGTGAAATATTAAACGCTCGCTGTGTAAAAATCGAAGAAGTGAGGTAGAAAAGGAATCCTGGTCACGGACTGCGACCTGGAATTCAAAAATTAAGAGCGGCAGGAATTAACATAGTGACAATTTTGAAGTTTTAGCTAATGTGGCGGCTTTATTTACATATTTTTTCATATAGTTTTTCCATTACATCGTCCGCGACGTGATGACTCTTTTGAGATTCTGAACAAAAATTAATATCTCGGTTACGAAAATTTGGGAAAAATATATATTTTGCATAATTTCGAGACCTTCCTTTATCCATAAAAATCGACACGACATCGAAACTCTCAAAGGCGAGAGAATGTTGCTCGCGTTTTCCCAAATCCGAAGCGGACATCCGAGAGTATAAGGCTTGTTAGATTTTAATTATTTAAGTAAATCTACCCATATTCTTATCGTTATTATATTATATATAGATGCCGTATTGCGGTTGGGAGGAGACACTGTTTTGTTACTTAGCTGATATCCTAAAGGTAATTGTTTAAACTAAGCCGATAGTTAACATAACGCTGTACAATATCAGTGTGTTCATATTATAAGGTACAGCATATTTCTTTTTTTTTTTTTTCATTAGAAATATATGATTATGAGAAAGTGTACAAGGAAATTATTACGTTAATTCATTATATACAATGTGTTTCAAAGTTTTCTCAGCGCCATAGTTCACTCTGTAAAGTTAAATTAACAAATTATTGAAAACCGCATAACCGATAAATTTTCAACCCAATTTACTCTAAAATAAAATATATATACATAGTGGTATGTAATAATTTTTTCCTGTGTAGTAGGCCCCATGCACAAAATATAATTTTGACATTTTTGGAATCTTTACTTAATACGAAAAACAGTGTGTAAAGGATTTTTTTTAATGTTTTTTTTACGAAAGTTATTCAACATTAAAGTTTGAATTAGTCTATTACGCGCGCAAACAGGCCAGGCAAGTCGATACTGTGACGTCACAGAACTCGAGTGCTAATGCAGGAAGCAGGCAAAGCACGTTGTTAAACGTAAACAAGTGTTATTTATGATTTGTGTTGTGAAATTTTAATTATAATGATAAATCCTTCTAAATTATCATATTACTGGTGCATCGTACCTATATATGAAAATACTTCAATAAAAACACAAAAAAAAACTTGTCCAAGTTCCCAGAAACGGAAAATGTAGAAAAGTTTAGTTAAAGATGGGATCTAAAGGAGTTTTCGAAAACAAATTGCGTTTTTGCATGCGTTGACGTTTTTGATGTGAATAATTAAAAAAAATAGTAAAAATATTAATTTTTACCTTTGCATATTAATGCAAAGGCAACAAAAATAATATGTGTAAAGTATATATGGACGGTAACAACAGGGATCCTGGGTTTCGAACGATTTGTCTCTCTTTTTTTAATGTTATCTTGGGACACCAAGGATGATATTTTCCATCATGGATTTTGTGTAACTGTACTGGGTGCTACTGCCAATCATCAAAGAGAAAGCTGTTAATTATCCCTTTTGGGTGAGACTCATTTTTAGTAAATGTTATTATTTAAATAGATTTTAATCGCAAACTCACAGTTTTTACTCCAAACATATTTTTTCTAAAAGTATGGGGACAAGGTAGCCGAGTGGGTAAAGCGCTTATAACTATTTACTCGGTATCGAATATCGATGGTTCGAATCCATCCCGGAGTAAGTTACAAATTTTATTTGTAATTTGTTTCGGATTAAGATGGGAGAGAATTTTTCGAAGCCCCAGATGTGGTTCGGACTCCACAATAAACTGTAGGGCCTCGTCTCTCTTTCTACAAACTTATCATGTGTATATAAAATTCTTATACATGGGTATCTCAACACAGGTATTTTATATATATATATATATATATATATATATATATATATATATATATATATATATATATATTTTTATTTATAAAAAAAAAAAAAAAAAAAAAAAAAAAAAAAAAAAAAAAAAAAAAAAAAAAAAAAAAAAAAAAAAAAAAAAAAAAAAAAAAAAAAAAAGACTATATTAGAATATATGAATGAATTTAAAAAATCTGGCAAGTGCAGCTGGCCTACTTCGTAGTAACCAATGGCGGCTCGTGCAGAAAACATTTGGTTGAGACACCGAGCGAAGCGAAATAAAAAACCAAAATCAAAAATAAATATGAATGTTTTTTAATCTTTTAATTTTACGATTTTCAGTGGTGAGGCACTGCCTGTCCTGCCTCCCTAACAAGCTGCCACTGTTAATAACAGCGTGCAAAGGTATTTTTTGTAACCTCTAGGGTAATGAACTAACTGATACACATTGAGCTGCACAAAATACGCGTAATATATTATTTTGAGAGCTGTTTTAATATTTCTGTATTGTAAATTTATACCAGTTTATGTTTAATTATATATTTCATTTCAGTCTGTTAATGACATAAATGTACATGACTCTAAAATTGTTAATAAAGATACGTTTTGATACATTATTTTATTAGGCCTCACTTTGTTACCAGTCCCAGTAAAAATATAAAATAGGAGCAGTTTATTTACAAAAATGGTATTTAAGTACGAAATACCAAGAGTTTCATATCATATTGGTATTATACCGGGCTATAAAAAAAGATTATCATATTGTTCGCCAGTTACTATTTGCGGTAGGTCGGTGAGGATGAAAGTCGGAAATCATTTTCGGAACTTGGATGAGCAAAAAGATGGCTCTGACGGGTCACAGCAAATAAAAGAAAATACTAGAAATTTCTACTTTAAAACTAGAAATTCCTATTTTAAAACTAGAAATTTCTACTTTAAGACCAGAAATTTCCACTTTTGAAATTAGAAGTTTCTAGTTTTAAAGAAGAAATTTCTAGTTTTGAATTTTTGACCTTAAGAGGCACGGCGCTCAAAACACGTTTATTGCCAATACCACTTTACCAGTGGCTTCTAGGTAAAAAATGGCCTATATACAACTTTTTAAGAGCATAGAAGTTTGGTCTGAAACATTTTTTGCAAATCACCTATGGAGTTTCAAAGAGGGACGGATCAATGAAAATTCCAAGAACTCTCATTTCTATTTTTAGGAAATCATGCCCTTAAAAAAATTTTATACCAACGGCCATGCCTCAAATACGCGCCGCGTCTCTTAAGTTCAAAAATTCAAAACTAGAAATTTCTAATTTATAACTAGAAATATCTAATCTCAAAAGTAGAAATTTCTATTTTAATAGTAGAAATTTTTACTTTTAAAAGTAGAAAATGCTAGTTTTAAAGCAGAAATTTCTATTTAAAAGTAGAAATTTCTAGTTTTGAATTTTTGACCTTTAGCGGTACGGCGGCCAAAACACGTTTATTGCCAACACCGCTTTACCAGTGGCTTCTAGGTAAAAAAGTGGCCTTTATAAAACTTTTTAAGAACATAGAAGTTTTGTCTGAAACATTTTTTTGCAAGTCACCTATAGAGTTTCAAAGTGGGATGGATCAATGAAAATTCCAAGAACTCATTTGTATTTTTATGAAATCATGCCTTTAAAAAAATTTTGTACCAACGGAGATGCCTCAAATACGCGCCGGCGCCGCGTCTCTTAAGATCGAAAATTTAAAACTAAAAATTTCTACTTTAAAACTAAAAAACTAATTTCAAAAGTAGAAATTTTTATTTTAAAAGAAATTTCTACTTTCAAAAGTAGAAAATTCTAGTTTTAAAGTAGAAATTTCTAGTTTTAGAATTTAAAGTAGAAATTTCTATTTTGTTTTATTGGCTCTGGCCCTTCAGAGCCATCGTAAAAGGAAATTCATTATAATAAAAACATTTGATGTTTAGGATACCATAGGCGGGGTAGTAGCAATTACTATTTACAGCGGAAGGTCAGTGAGGATCAAAGTCGGAAGTTTTAATAGCTACACTCCTCAGATTAATAATATAAAGATAAGTAACAACCATAAGAGATACGCTGATTTTTATGACCGATACATAAACAACAATTTGCATGTTTACATATCAACGTATCCAAAACAAATCAGGGGCGGCTCCAGACTTCAGCATTTATTTTAATGCTTTTGTATAACTTAAAACTTAATAGGTATACAAAATTTGTTTGCTTGAGGAATGTATTTTTCAATGCTATTCTGCTGTTGCTATTTTAATCACTGTTTCTTTTAAGTGATTTTAAAGTTTTGTGTTATTGGGTACTGATTAATAATCGATTTTTAGGTAGTTATAAAGATTTATTTAGTGAATATTTATTGAGAAACAATGACTAGTAAATTTAGTGTGCGGCCAAAGAAGAAAACAACGGGGTTGTTTATCTTTTCACATGTAAGTAAACAAAACACATCAGGGTCGGCATAGTGCGTGAATGCGAAAGTGTGAAAGCTCAAAAATGACTAAAATTAATATTAGCTTTACAAAAAATAAAAAACAACATTTGATTCCATTTAATTTGAACAGTAAAAAATCCACATATTATTAAAAAGAGATACTTATAAAAAACTATTTATTTTAATTTAAATGGAAAAGTGAAATCTTAAGGTGTGCTTAACCAAACAATTGAAATCACAGCTTTTGGGTCTAATAAATGTATTGTTATTGCTTTTAATACAAAAAATTAAATCGACAGTGCGCAATTTTAAATTGGCAGCTATTAAACTTGCAATAAATGTTTTATGATACCATTTTTTCATTGGATTTTTCCGTGTTTGTTGTTTATAACTATATAGAAATATAATCTGAATGTCTTAGTGCGCATATTTTTAAATTTGACATGTTATTAACTTGCATAACTTAAATAATTGTTTATGCATATCTTTCGATTTTTTTTTCAAAATTTTTAGTTTTTAATATGTACGCATGCACTTTCAATTTTAGTTTAAATTACTTTTAGTTATAGATAAGGGTTAAGTGTAAGAGTAGCCTAAGGCTAAACTTCGCCCTTTATTTGTTAGATTTTGTTATAAATAATAAAGACGTTTTTTAGTTATTATTATTAATACGAATTGTTGTGTGTACAATTGTCACTCTCAGAATAATGTGGATAGGACAATCCACTTTCACTATTTTCTCAAGAAAGACGTGGAGTTTGTTTATATCACCAATGGTGGTGGATTCATGGAGAAAATAGATAGAAAGTATAGGAGAAAGCATTGATAGAAAATCATTTACCTCAACAATACGTGTCCATTTTAAGCCAGAGGACTATAATACAAAAGATATATTATTATATAAAGTTGTAATAGTGACATTTTTAGGTTAGGTACTCCCACAAATTAGCTAAAACTAGTGCAAAATAAATTATTGAATTCACTTAACAATTTTTGATTGATGTAATAATATATGTTTTTCTACCTAAGAAAGAACCCACAGAAGCAAATAAAACGAATGTAAGCAAGCCAAAGAATCAGCTGAATCTTACTCGTCTGATCGCAGCGCCGTATGAGAGAAAAAGCACTCCGGGATAATTGACTACCAAACGGTTGCATTGCTCTTAAGGCTGGCATTGGCAGAGTGTGCGGAAAGTAGACATTTATTATGTTAATTATAAATATTTAATAAGTCAAACGTGTTATTGCACTTAAAATAGTTTTGAGCATTAGCTATTAATTCTAACGACCATAATTGTATAAATTTTTGGTTTCTAATTTTTGTTACAGCTAAAATTTGAGCTCTAAGATAAAAATATTTATTCTTACTATCATTGTTAGAGCATTTTAATTATGACAAAAAATATCAAACAAAAATTTATATAATTACAGTCAACAGAATAATAGCTAATGACTGAAACTAATTCAAATACTGTACCACGTCTGGTATTTTAAATATTTACAATAAACCGAAAATAAATTCCGTCCACACTCTGGCTTTGTGAAAGCCCAGTCTTAAATTAATGTCTGACAAGTTTCATGCAAACTTACCTGATGTGCAGCACATCACATATTCCAGCCACTAAAATAGAAATAGTTTGTTGTTCTTGTCTTCACTGATTTTTTTTTGTTTTGTTTTATATTTTATATATTTTATCTGCCGAACCAAAGACAATTAATGAACGAATTTGTAAAGCATTTTACACAAAACACATTTTTTTCAGCTTACAACAGCTTGTTTATATGTATTTCACTTTTTTGAACGATTATTTGGCTTAACTTCGCGAAAATTCTGATGAAATGCCTTTGATATTGAACTTATAATGAAAGTGCTAATAATTCATCGAAGAAAATGATAGTGATAAACATTGCAAATGCATTGCATGACCAGAAAAATTTATAGACAAAACTACCCCTAGTTTTGTGTAAAATTGTATGATCTTCAAATAAATTTAATTCACTGAATTTTATTTGTCAGGTTAGTTGTTCTAGAGGTAAGTGCAAAGAGCTTCTAAAAGTTAGAAGTGCCCACCATTATTTCTTAAGAGGAAATCACCGCTGATCGATTTGAATGTTTCTGTAATTGTTTGAAATGGGCATCCAAATATTGTGATCTACCGAAATTCGAATGACTTACCCCACTAAGTGACTATAGTATTTTTCAACCACATAGTTCTTCGTAAGTAATAATATTAAGGTAAGTGGAAATGAATCATATCAAAAAGTTGAGATAATAATTTTTATTATTCCACAAATTCTTATTTTTACACGACTACACAGAAATATATACTATACTACATAAACTGCAATGTAAGTATATGATTATTAATTTTTAAAATTAATCACAGCAACAATAATTTACACAACATTTATTAATACTTTTAAATATCACTATACACTCTATGAAAAGAAGAAAAGCATTGCAATTTTTAGGAACTAAACATGTGCCTAAATCATAATGTTTCTTTAAAATATTAACACAGTCCGTACATATATTTTATTATTTATTTTATTTGTTATAAATATGGCTTAAATTAAGACATACAGTTATTGCTATGAAACATCATGACAGCTTTAAAAAACGGAAATTTTATATGTAATTGGCATAAGAGAAATCTTCCCAGAAGTGGCTGTACAAAATCAGATGCATAGAAATCCGTCTTCTAAAGCCCTTTTTAGTAACAAATTATTGCAAAATTACCAGAACGGGTAGATTTATTGTACATCAAAGTGATTTTTCTTTACAAATAAATTATTTACACATTCAACACTTGCAGGTAAGAACTTCTAAAAATGTATCCTCTACAAAAATGATTAAATAATATTTTATATTTATTGTTGTACTTATCATATGCGTTATATTAAAAACAAATTTGTAGAAAATTTTTTTACCTGCAGAAATTTGAAACTTGCCGCATTATTTACAATATTCACAGTGTACCCTGCAGTCCGGGTTGCGAACTTATAAAAACCGTCCAGGTGTAGCTTTAAAACCGACAGTTACCTATCGCCACGCGAAAGGTAAAACTGAAAGTTCTGTGGGTAAAGCAGAACTGCCATATTTAACCATTAGGAGGACTCCTCCGGCGGTGAACTGGCGACGATAGGGGGCGTCATAGTCGCTTGCAGGACAGGGTTTTCCTGATGCACGAGCAAACTCGGCGGCGGAAAACCAAAGAGTTGAGATCACTGAATTCGAGGCCAGTAACTTGAAGCTAAATCTGCGGATTGACTTGGAATTTGCACTGGCACCGATACTCCTGCTGATATCACACCTGAAATTTAAGCACAAAGAAATCGAAATTAGCTCAAAATAGATTAAGTTTATGTTTCTTTTTAACATTATTCTACATAGGTTATATTTAATAAATATTTAGATGAAATCGAATTTATAGTTCATTTTTCTTACAGCGAAAATGCTGTTTCGCATGACTAAATATTTAGAGATACAGGAGGATTTAAAGCGGAGTTGCTTCATGCATTCGCTTTGCCAAGTGTCCTCTTCAAATTTTATGTCAAGTAAAGAATTATATGGTAGAGCATTTTGAAGTTTTTCACTTTGTATTATTTTATATATGAAATAAATATACTAATTTCATTTTATTAGACAGGGTGGGCAACCGAAAACGAAACGCGTGTTTTTTGCATTTAATCCCATTTTGCTGGAAAACGCTCGGACCCGTTGATTTTATTTTCAAGCGGGACATTCATTATGCATTTTCGATCGCGTGACTTCAACTATTAAGGTGGTGGAATTCACGCCTAAAATTTTAAATGGCAAGGCGGGGGTCAAGTAGCACATTGTTTTAAAGTTCGTTAAATTCTCTTTACAACGATATTTTATTTTTTAAATTTGAACTCATAATTTGCGAGAAATTAAATTCTAAAAGTAAATAAATGAAATAGTTGCAAAACGAAACAGCCATTTTTTGCATTTAAATTCATTTTTTTCGAAAAACACTCGAACCTGTTCAAGGGAGTATTTTTGATCGCGACACTTCATCCATTCTAGCAGTGGTGGAATTCACCATTAAAATTTTTTAAAATGTGAACCCCTATTTGAGGTTTAAAAAAAAATTCGCAGCAATCAAAAAAATAGATAGAACTGGAAATAATTTAATGGAATTATATTTGGTTTTGAAAAAAAAATTTAAAATGTTCACTGGGCATTAATCTAAAAAATAATAATCTTCCTCAAAGATTGGGAGAGAGAGGAGGTTCATTATCAATCTAACGAAGAAAACTAAAGATGTGTTATTTTTAGAAAATGCACTGAAGAAGTAAAAATCGTTCGATTTTGATTTTCATCCCAGTCGCATAACATTGCCAGCCACAAACATTTTCGATGTCTGTGAAAATGATGGGAATCATAATGGTGGGGAATGCTGACGCCTGGCAAGTGAAATAAGCCGCAGACGGGCCCTTTTTAGCAAGTTCCAGCCATCCCCTTAGCCATGTACTTCTCTTGCGACTTTGTCGACACTTTCCGATCTTCTAATGAAGGTCAGGATATCACTCAGTGCGAGGGAGCTCATATCATCCTTTATGAGCGTCTCAGTACCGAAGATGCCATCCCTCAGGTGCCTAAATTATTCACACTGCCCCAGAAAGTGGCAAGACCTTTCCTTATCACTCCCGCATCCTGGGCATGTAGGGTCTTTCTCAGCACCTACCAATGATAGATGTCTCCTAAGTCTGCAATGGTCTGTCAGAACCCCGAATAAAATCTATGAAACATAGTAAATCATAGGTTGTTATACTGGATAATGACCCTTCTATGTTCGTGCAAGAAGTCAAATTTAAATTTCCTGTTGGTCAATATTGTTTTTTACAAACGTTTTTCTAACGCCCTTTATCCTCGAAATAAACATAGTACATATATTCATAAGAATTTCCTTATTTAGAACAAGCTTTTCCATACGACGAGTCCTGTCATTAGAAGCAAAAGCACCCTGTAGATAGGGCCATACATGTTAGAGGCACGTGGGTTAAGATGTATGTTCCAAGAAAGATGACCACAAAGTAAATTTTCAAAAACGAAGTGGTATCCGACAATCGCTCTTGCTCCATATATTTAATTTTACTACCGAAAATAATAATTAGTAAACGGTGGCAAATTACCCGCTGAATAAAAGTCGTGCGATCGTGATTGTGGGAAAATTTAAATGGTTTAATGTTACTCCACAAAGAAGGACGTCCTCTTGGGACTTGCTATTCATGTCTTTATAGAACATACATAAAGGTACAGAGGTTGAGGTTAAGTGGGCTCCCGAGAGAGAAGGTACCAAACGAAGCTTGCAACCAGAACAACGGTGTCCCCACCCTCGCTTTAGTTCGCACATTATTGAGCGTTCGCCGAGCCGAGAATTGGAAAACCACCCTCCTACCGACACTTTAAACTGATCACGGACAATGAAATTTACAGCGTCGAACCGGGAAAACTGCTAGACTAGCTCCTTCTGTTATGTCAGGTACGGGGTGGTGCGTAGAAAGATATCCTATCCGTTTTTTTAACTACATGGTGTTAAATAGAAATACAAAGAGGAAAGATTTATTTATAATTAAGATAAAAAAAATTTCATTGACGAAAATGGTGCGAAACGATACCCTGATGATAACTCATTATAATGTCACTGGCTGATACAATTCTTGTAACATAGTTCACACTATTGTTTTTATATTGTTAATACCTCTCTATTAACTAAAAAAAATATCCAACAAATCCTAATACGTACTATTTTTGTGTAAACACAATATACCCTATTATATCGCCAGGTAATAAATTTTATAATGAGTCGGCAATTTTAGAAGAGGGAGTTAAAAGTAAGGTGGAACATTTTCAGTATCAGTCTTGTTTTGACCTTCAAAGTGCCCAATTGTGTCCGTTAGAAAATGTTTTCGTTCGTCTACATCACTGTTACGCCAATGTCGACTCTTTACCGTTTAATTCTCGTCTATACTCTGTTCACTTTAACTTTGCAGCGTCAGTCAGGATAAGAAACAAAATTCTCGCTTATTCTTGGTGCAGACGGCAGGCAGATGCACACAAGTGCAAAGATCCTATTACGGTTCAGTAAGTGAATAAAGTGTAATACTATGCTATTCCGTTGCCAAATTTTAAGTTACAACACTTCACAAAAAAATAATTGTATGAGCATTTTATAACCTGAATAGGGTAAAATAATTACTTTGAATTACGTGCCAAAACTAAAAATAATATTAATTAAGTGGCAAAACAAATATGTATTTAAAAGGTAGGTACTCCACTAGGAGAATACACCTGTCTGGTGGTTTTTCAGATGTAGAAGTGCTACATTTACAAAGTTTCGTGCTTTCGCCTTTTATTTTTGTGACCAGTGTAAATTTTTCAAAATCTGTCACTGTAAGAAGGCACCAAATATTCAATTCAGAAATAAACCACTAGACTTGCACAAACCTTATTTTAAGTAGACTGAGATTAGCCATAGTTTCCCAGTAACCACAAAAATATAGGTCTTTACTGAGCTTTTATTTGGCTAGCATCTCCAGTAAAGGCTCGGTAAATAATCAGCGTTTAGCACTGGCGGTTCTTCTATAGGGTCATTTGGTCAATAACCTCCCAAAAACAAATAAAAAAATAGAGCTATTCATTTTCTGAAGTTTAAAAATATATAATATATATTTTTAATATTCTTAAAAAATATATTAAACTTTCTAGTTCATTCTATGCACAATACTATTCAAATATCTAGATCGCAGGAATTCGTATCCCCTCCGAGCACCGAGCCTCTACATTCATATTCATTACATTATTCATTTATAGAATTTAAAAATCTTGGGTCAATCCACAACTTGTCCTCAAAGCTAGCTACGGACCGAATTTGCAACGAATTAAAGTGAAATAAACTTATGCGCGAATCGTCAGAAAGCAAAAGAGAGAGAAAACACTGGCGGGGACAATGTCCCTGACACATTTTACGGAAACGGTAACGCACGAAGTTCAATAGAGCAGTCTTAATGCTGACTAGGTACGCGTTGGTCGGTAAATTCTGTCGCGTTGTTTTTAATGTTTTTATTTGTGAACGTTCTATTAGTAAATCTCTACTTGTCGTGAAATTAAGTAAAACAGTGTTTTTGGTGTTTACTATTAAATATGAGTGTTGTACAAAATATATTAAAACTGAAAGATGGACATAAGTTGGGTTATGAGACCGAGTGAAATTCAAAGGTGGTGGCCGTTCAATTCCTAATATGACGATAAAGCATAAACATTTTTTTTGCTAATTGACATAGCTTTTCTTCATTCTTTGGAAAATCGCTAAAAAGAACAGCCGTGTTAGATAATGTTGTTAAGGTGAGATTACCCAAAGCGGCTCCAACACGATGGAATTTTAATACAAAGTGCATAGAGACTGTTTATGCCTATCGAACAGAATTATTAGATTGTTTAGAAAAAATCATTGATAATGAATCAGAAAACAACACCCTAAACCAAGCTATTGGTTTAAAAAACTACTTACAAAATGAACATTTTCTTTACTAGTTAAATTTTTTTCATTTAGTTAGGCCTCATTGTGATATATTGTTCAATCAATTACAAAAATGTAATATCGATGTCATAACAGTAAATAAGTGTATTGGCGTTTTTAATAGTAAAATTGAAGACATCAGAAATAAAATTTTGAATAACTATTTGGAGGAGACATCCATGCAGTCTGCCCAGAGATGTAAAACGGAAGAATCAAAAAGGAAAATTTCATTAGAAGTTTGTGATATAATTACATCTGAGATCAAAAACAGGTTTGGCTTCAGTAATCATTTAGCAGTGTCTCAGTTATTTCATGCAGATCGATTTAAAGATTATAAAAAAAGGTTTCCTCAAAATATGTTTAAAGTAGTTAAAACGGAGTATCCAGTCATAAATCATTTGAAACTTAAAACTGAATTAGAAGCCGAGAAGATTTTTCCAATAGTGAAGGTGCAGTTGCTTTGTTACAGCTTTTTATTAACAATAATTTGTGCAATACTTTTTCTGAAAGTATCAAACTGTTAAAAATCTTGTGTACTGTCCCTATGACTACCGTCGAAAGTAAACGTTGTTTTTCCACCTTAAAAAGAATAAAGACATTTTTAAGAAATACCATAGGTCAGGAAAGGTTATCTTCTTTAGCTATGCTTACCATAGAAAGGGCATTAATAAAGAAGATAAAAGATTAATGAAAAAGTAATTGACCACTTTCCCTCTCAAAAAGACCGGAGGATCGACTTGGAATTTAAATCACTTTAAAAGGTAGGTAATACAGTAAACTTTTCTAATTGACCTCCTTATCTCTTGACCCACGAACCGCCACTGGCGTTTAGTGTTTACTAGGTTAACACTTGGTCTAGATATCATATTCAAAGTCATTTACCCGTGGATCAAAAAAGCGGTACAAAAGATAATTTTGTGTTCAATCAAAAAAATCAGTACACTATAAATGCAATTAATATTTTTAATAAACATTATTTGTTTCCTTTATTTCAAACTACCTGGGCAGCCTTCGTTAAAACAGTCTATTGCTGTAGGTCATAAAAAGGGTCCACTCTGTTTATGATAAACAGAACATCCCTTCTTCCCTCTAACTCGATTACTCCATCCACCTCTTCAGAATCCCGGAAAAGATTCATGTTTAGACAAATTATTTCAGTTGAAATATTAAACTTGTAATTGGAACTGACGTGGACAAAACAAAAAACGGGCTGTTTTGAGGTTATTACGAACCAGAACTATTTTATGTATGATTGTATACCTTAGAAACAGGTTTAACAACACGTGGACTGGTCTGGATTTAACTTAGTGCAGAATTAGAAAAGTTGTAACTGAATAGCACTTTGTACTAGTTCTGGTCTAAAATAGATAGATATAACACTAGTCCATTGCTAAATTTGTTTCAGTTGTGGTCTAAACAACTTCCTAACCTGATACTAACTAATTAAATATCAGAATGGCTACTTTCGTATCTATCTAATTTTAAATATATGTATTTGTATTCTTAGGTTGCGTTAGAAAGAACACTGGTTTCCTCTTAAAAGATAACAACCCCTTTGACTTCCAGCAACTAGAACGTTCTCTTTTGTAGTGTCTAGAATCGAACCAGTATGTAAACGCAAATATTGGTTAACACTTTTATAATAATTCTCAGCGAAGTATCACAATAAGGAATCAAGCAAAATACGACTGTTATTTGGAAGATTTTGTCCCTATTATCATGTTCACTTGCGTACGCCCACTTTTTTTCTAAATCGTCTTGAGCGAAGTGGTACAAGAAAGGGAAACACGTTGCAGAGATATATTTTGTTATCCCTTTTTGATATATTTATTTCTTTAAAATAATACCCAAGATCAATATGTGCACTTTTTAAATGAAGTTGGAAGTGTTACTTTTTCTATTGAAAATGATTGCTAAACATTATTTCCACCGAGTTACCGATACAGATTGTTGTCATCGTGCTACCAGCTTAACGAGAGAAATACTGATCTTGAATGTCAAATAGATCGTTCCCAACATATGCTGTTGTCGATACGACAGCAGCATAACACCGACAACGATGCTGGTGGACGCGAAATACCATGTAAAGTGACGAGGACGAGAATACTTTCACACCACAGATCTAAATAATTAGACTGATTATGGACGCTTTGCGCATCTGTTTTCGCATGCAAACATATGGGCACAGCCATTTTGATGGTTATATTGTTGATGACTACAAATTCGACCAATCAGGTATAAGATAGTTTATTTTGTTTTAAGAGTTGCATAATTTCATTTGGTTTGACTTTTGGGAGATGATCACAAACTCTTGTTTTCAGAAAGTGAAAGTAGTATCAAAAGTTAACATGACTATAATTTAGAATTCTCAAAAGACCTACTAGAATAACGTTTTATTGGAGAAAAATTCACTCACATTTTTTCATAATATCACCAACTAGGTATATGATCACAAAAAAAATGTGTTTTATATTTATCTTTCTAAATCAAAATGTATATATATATATATATATATATATATATATATATATATATATATATATATATATATATATATATATATATATATATATATATATATATATATATATATATATATATATATATATATATATATATATATATATATATATATATATATATATATATATATATATATATATATATATATATACATATATATATATATATATATATATATATATATATATATATATATATATATATATATACATATATATATATATATATATATATATATATATATATATATATATATATATATATATATATATATATATATATATATATATATATATATAATAAAAACATACATTAAAATCAGTAATATAAAATTTTATTAACATTTAAATTATTCTTATTTCAAAGATATTTTATATGACAAAAAAAATTATTAAATCACGTAGAGGATAAAGCATTATAATAACAATTGCAAGTGTTTTTTTAAATCTGTATTCTCACAATTGGTCAAAAAAGGTAAAATGTGCGTTTGGATCGCTATATCAGAATCGTTTGATTTTCGTAGAATTTCAATACTTTAAATAAAACATGTTGGATTTTATTTTTTGAAAAATACAAAACTGGAAAATTTCAGTTTACAAAAACTTCCCTGAAACATTTTCCAAAGCCCTTTTTAAATATCGAGATCATCAGTTTTTTTTTAATAGCAGTATATGAACATCTGATTTCTTAAATATAGCCCCAGGCAATGTGACCGGAAACATTCCTAGGAAAATAATTTACGAAATTGAAAATTACCAGTTTTGCCTATAACCCTAAAATACTAGGTATCGAAATATTATTTGGTTTCCTTTGGTATACAGAACAAATATATTTTCAGACTTAAAAAAGATATATAAAAAAACGTGCAATTTGGTGCTCTATTTCCACCAAAATAAAATTTTAAAAATTCGTTATAACGTTTTAAAACAAAAAAATATACCTTATAATGCGAAACGAAAACGATCTATTTTTTTTTAAAGGCGACGTTTTAAAGAAGTATTATAATAAAATTTACAGAGATGTTTGCCATAACATTACATCGAAGATACCATAAAATATAGCAAGAGCAACATTGTATATGTTTCATTTTATGATTATTATTCATTCATCGCCAGAAACAGTAATATTTTGATTTGACAAACATCTTTGTAGACAATGATTTTCATATTTTTTTCATGTGGGAATATCTATTTTGTGCGGTTAAAGTGAAATTCAGCGTTAGCTAAGATTTATTGGAAAGTGATTTATTAAATGAAAGAGGCATATTTACACTTTTATACTCTTTCTTAGTTATCAAAATAATATATATAAAACTCTGCTATTCTCATGTTATAATTGATTAAAGTAAGTATACAATTCACTTTTTGTGAGCGGTTAAAAAAAGATTTAATTTCAAATCATGTCTCAAAACTACTTTCCGCGGCTTCAATTTTCGCAAATAATTTTGCTGAGTAAGCATTCTTTTTATTTAGTTCTGTGTTTCACACCCACCGACATGTTAATTCATATCATTTACATGGTATTCACGTCCACCAGCATCTTTCTCGGTAACAAAATTCTAAGGAACCACCCTGTAGAAATACGAAAGCACCACAGGCAACGAGTTCTACGTCATACATAAAATTTACTATCTTCTCCCTTTTTGACGTGAGCAATATCGTAGCGATCATTTTATGGCGTCTTATAACTTTTAAGTTCCTTGTAAAATTTATCCTCTAGCGCTTTTTCGTGTCTCGAAAATCACGAGTAAAATTGATGTTTTGAAACAGATTTACATTTTATACCATAAGGCTTAAAGCAATAATTTATAAGGTATACGAAAATATTGTGACGGAAGGATATAAAAAATACATAAAATTGGAGCAAATTTGATTTTTGAATATCTAATAATATACGAGGAGCATATCAACAGATCAATAGCATATTGTTTCATAAATTCAGCGAGCAGTAAAAGCAGTACCTTACAAATTGTTTATTAACATGTGATCGATTTGGTACTTAGGACTGACCACCTTGAAAAATTATCCATTTGAGAACGTTAAGCTCTCGACGACTGGAAGGCAAGCTAAGCAAATAAATGAATTAAGAAAAATTTTTCTTAAGAGGGCCAATCGAACCAGTGTTTGTAAGGTAATTTTTCAAAATTTATTTCTTCCATACAGTTTGGTCAAATTACACCAAATTTGGAGGATCAGTAGTTGAAAGTGTACTAGAGGGTACATGTATATCTATTTTAAATAATTTTCACTTTATGTAGGGAAAATTTATACTGTAAAAGTGAAATTTGGACGTGATTAGCTCCTGAATTATGATATCAATCGGTAAAATTCGAGGTAAAATTCATACATGTCGTCTAGAATGAATCTTCATAATTATGCTCAGCAAGTACTATTTGGTTAAAAAGAATTTTCTAAATAAGTATCTTTGTCACTACAAATGGAGCAAGGAAATGTTACCTCTATCGGGAACCGCACCTCAATGAAGTCGGTGAATAAAACGTCCAGTGAAGGTATAGTCAAGAGCAAAATTATTCAGCGGCGCGTGTATAAAAACTTTCTAAAGAGTGACCCAGCTATCCGAAGCTTTTTCCCGACTAGGCCCTTTAAGGACTGCCCTCAGAAAGCCGATTTTTGAAATTTTCACGAAAAGTACCGAAAAGAAAATCCGAAAATAACGTGATTTTGGATGATTTTCGAATTAAATAAAAATAAACTGGACATACATATTTTTAAAAAGAACCTTCTGCAGGTAGTATATTTAACGTTTGTCAATCGAAAAAAAAAATTTTTCAAAAAAAGTAACCATGGTAAGTCATGGGACGTCGAGACCCGAACCTCTACCGACGCCAAATTACATTGCTGATATATCTATATATCTTATTTTTGACTGTATCCGAAGAGTCCACAACGACTCCTAATCCAAGACGCTAATTTTCAAGTGCAATTAATTAATAGGGTCATCAGGTTTCATAATCAATGTTTATTATTCCGAAAAAGTTGGTTAAATATATAAAAAACCAGGTACGTGGATTCTGTTGTTCGAGCAACAATAAATTGGTGGTGACAGAACACGTTTGTAACTCAAACCGTGCCCCCAATTTTTCCAAGTTTACGGGAACTCTACATTTACTTTTATAACGACTTACCGGTGCCAGTCGAAACAGGTACTGAGGAAGGTGTATTGCCGTATGAAGGGTGCGTAGTTGGTTGCGCGTGGGCTACGGCTGGGTTACAACCTCTAGGGTTGTATGATGAACTTAAAGAATGAAGAGGGTCATGGAACATATATGGGTAACCCGTTGCTTCTCGCTGTTGTAGACAACTCGATGTCAAACCGTTCTGCATGGAGCTGAAAAAAAAAAATGAGAATTAGAAAACTGTCAATAATCAAATTGAGGATAATGCTGTTAATTTAATTCAAGGAAACGGACATTTTTTTAATTAACATCAGTGCGGTTTTGAATAAAAATTGACAATTTACTAAACAGACAGGATCATATACACATACAAATTCACCGTTCAATTTTGCCTTATTTCCAAAAAATTAAATAAAAAAAATCTGCGTGAGTTTCAGTATTCTAATTGCTTAGCCCCAACGAATTTGTCATTTACTTCATTAGCTGCAGCCTTTATATCTTCAATTGTTCACCAAAACATAAAACATTAGTTTATACAGGAGTATGGTAACTTTATTTACTACTGATCAACGAAATTTTGTTGGTACTTACTGGATAGGTCCAGAGGAATAAAACAATTTGTTGAATTACAGCTTTTGCGTCGTTTCGAATAATTTATTTTTTGATTTCACTGCAAATTTATAACTCTGACATATTGAGAAAATCATGTTATAAATTTGCAATGAACTTTTTAAAATGAAAATATACATTTTTCAAATCATCGGCTTTAATTCAACCAACTGTTTTATTTCTTTTTCACCCCTTTGCACAAGTAGCGTTGATTAGAAATAATACATTAAATTTAAACTATAGTGTCATCTGCATTAACTAATTTATCACTTAATAGGTATACCGGATAATCATAGCTATAAAGCAAAGATAGAAAAGGCCCCAATGAAGACTCTTGTGGGACCCTACACTTTAAAGATAACATATCTAAAGCATAGATGCCTTTTAGACATTTAATAATTGTGTTTACTATTATTTTTTACATTAGATACATGTAATTTTATTGACAACGCTTCTTTATAAAGAAGCACTTTTATTCCCAAATTTGAGATAAGCAGTCCCCTTCTGATTTAATTATTAGTTTTAATTCTGTGTGTGTATGTGCATGGATCAACCTTTAATTTATTACTGCTGATTTTTAATTACTTGCACATGATCGAATCTATGGTTCATTTAATAAATTCTGCTTTCGGTGCTTTGGTCATATTAAGTGTTATAGCCGGCTATCGAAGATTAAGAGGTTTAATTAATAGAGAATTGGCCTCGAATGCATTAAGTCTTTTCACACTAGATCGAGCGATTGATTCGCTCTCATTTGCCACTAATACATCTGCTTCGAATTGATACGTCTCCTCAGCATTACCATACAAACAAGTGTTTGCTGATGTGTGTCTATACGTTAATGGTTGTTATTGATTAATTGTATCATTACTGATATTACTGATGTCATTAATTACATACATTTGGCATATTAACATGACCAGCATTAAATTTGTCTTTATTTTGCATTTGCTCGCGTCGTCGGCCAAATGTGTCATAAGTCTGGAGTATTCCGATTGTCTTGATATATCAACTTTATTCAAAATTATTATTAAAACACGTCGAGAGATTTTTAAAAGTACGAATTTTGATACACGTTATAACTTTTTGGGAATATTGTGACGTGATATTCTTTTAGAGGACGTTTTAATGCAAAGATTGAAAGTAAATTTTTGCAGTCAAGTTTTGTTAAAAAAAATAATAGACAAATAAGGTGAGACACATTGAGCACAGCACAATGCCTAATGTGTCTTTCCCACACTAATAAGGTCCGGTTTTACAATCGTGAATTAACTATTAGTTGGAGGTTAACCAGCACTATATTTTCATAAAAATCTACATTTCAACTAAAAGTTAACTTATGCATAAAATATTTGTTGCCATAACCACTTCCAACACAAATGTAAAACTGAAAAAAATTGAATTCTTGGTTTACAGGGTGGGCAAATTTCGATGTTTGTGTAGGGTAACTGTAAGAGATACAAAAAAAATGGAAGACACATTCTCTATTTCTTTCTATGAGTCAAATTCACTGGCGAAAACAAAAATTTTCTATCGTCTTGTTTTCGAGTTATTAACAAAAGTTTGATTTTTCGACTTTTAGACACACGTCAATGTCTTGGTGCTTTGTAAAGTTATGAAAAAACAACTTTTACATTCTTTATGCATTTTTTTTCCGTATAATACAGTGGCGAAATTTTTAAAAAAACTGTAATTTTGCGTTATGGCATAAAGTTGTATTTTTTTAAATGGGAATCATAGTTGGCTATCGTTTAGTTAAAAGTGATTTTTTTTTCTCTTCCAAGCTATATATCATGTATGCGGTCGCTTTTGATGTGTAAGTATTTAATAGCGAAAATAATCTTTCAGTATTACTTTTTACGTTTTTTTATATTTATTCCAAGTAGGCGTGTCATCTATGACAGTGTTTATCCGTTTGTCATTAAATTGCATATTAATAATTTTGTTTCCGTCATAATTACACCCCATTTAATCGTAAAAATGAAGATGTCTTACGAAAATTACGAGAAATATGATATGCTAGAATGCTTTATTCAAAGTAATAACAATTGCGATACTGCATCCGAAATATATTTCAATCGATATCCAGAAAGAAGACAACCTAATAAAGCTATTTTTAAGAGGTTAGAAGAAAATCTCATTAATTGTGGGTCCTTCAACAAGCCAAGACCGAAAAATCAGATATTTATATCTAATTTTATAATACATTACAATTACAAAAAATTCAAATTAAAGTAAATGTTCAAACTGATGTCCGTTATGTTCGATACATAAATTACACCTCTTCATAACACTCTGAACAGCATTATAAATATGAAGATTTGAAATGGAATTCACACAATCTATAAAATTTTGTCTGAGTTCATTTATGTCGGTACTGGTTTGCTTGTATAATTTGTCTTTAATGTGGCCCCAAAAGTAAAAATCCATTGGCGTTAGTCAGGCAATCGTAGTGGCCACCTCACCGGCCCGTTACTTCTCATCCAGTTATTTCCAATATTGGCATTTAATAATTCTGAAACGGTCCTGATATGATGTGGTACACTATCTTGTTGGAAGAACTGATTTCTTGCCTCAATTAAGGGTAGATTGTCCATAAATTCCTCAATAATTTTCTGGTTTAAGATTTCGTAGTACCGTTGGCCATTAATAATTACTTGATATATGTGATATGTTAAAACCCGACTACCACGTAGAGCACACCAAATACTAAGAGCGTCCCTGAGATCGCACGTCAACGGTACGGTGAGGGTTCATATCAGATCAATAGTGCTCGTTATGCCTGTTGAAAATTCCTGCACTGCTAATGTAGGCTTCATCTGTCCAAACTACATTTCTAAAGAAGAATGGATCTTGTTGACTTCTTTGACGATACCATATGCAAATCTCCAATCGTCGCTGAGGATCAGCTGGTTGTAGGTGATGTTGTTTCCTTATTGTATAAGGCCTGAATTTGTGTGTCTTCATAATACCCAAAACTCGACGTCTTGAAATTCCAGAATCAGCTTCAATTTGATGACTTGAAATTGAAGGGTTTGCAAGCGCCAATCCAATTACAGTTATAAAAGTTTCTTCAGCATCTTCAATGTTGTAATTTTTTAGTCTTAGCTTGTTGAAGGACCCACAATTAATGAGATTTTCTTTAAACCTCTTAAAAATAGCCTTATTAGGTTGTCTTCTTTCTGGATAGCGATTGCAATATATTTCGGATGCAATATCACAATTGTTATTATTTTAAATAAAGCATTCTAGCATATCATATTTCTCGTAATTTTCGTAAGACATCTTCACTCTTACGATTAAATGGGGTGTAATTATATATATGATATATAGTTTAAAAAGAGAAAAGAAATCCTTTTTAACTAAATCATAGCCAACTATGATTCCCATTTAAAAAAATACAACTTTATGCCATCTCGAAATTGCACCTTTTTGCTAAATTTTCTCGACGCCACTATTTTATACAGAAAAAAGTGTCTGGAGAATGTAAATGTTGTTTTTTTCAACTTTACAAACGACCAAGATATTGACATGTATCTAAAAGTCGAAAAATCGAACTTTTGTTTATAACTCGAGAACAAAAGATGATAGCAAATTTTTGTTTTCGCCAGTGAATTTGTCTCAAAAAAAGAGATCGAGAATGTGTCTTTCATTTTTTTGCATCTCTTACAGTTACCGAGTTACCCTATACAAACATCGAAATTTGCCCACCCTGTAGAAAATATACCATGAGGAAATAGCAGCTTTTTGTTCTTTTTTTTTTTAAATCACCAAAATCTGTAAAAATGTATTTCAAAAATTGTCAAAAAATCTTTCGAAGTACCGTACATCATTAGAATGACAGACAATAGTTAGAAAACCAACTCCCCTCTAAAATATTAAATTCATAATATTTATGAACCTGTCACTGGCTGTATTAAAATGATTAGTGACACGTATATGAAGTTGGTTTCTCGAAATAAAAGACGTCAGTTAGCTGCGCTAGCTGCTATCATTTATCCTGCATTTGAATCCCGCATAAACAAAGGTGTCTGTCGGAATCCGAGTGACGTGACATGCTCGTAGCGGTCACGTCATGTCAGCGGCCGCCAGCGGATTAGTCTGTCGGTCCGGACACCGAGGGACGCCTAGGATTCAGCCACTTAGCCCCAAGTATGTTGGATATGTTTAGGGGAAACAGTAGGGAGTCCAGCTTTCAGATAGTCTTTCACACACGAAAAAAATAACTCAGCAACGGCTACCGGTGATTTATAAATTCCAGAAGAACACCGGGAGATGATGATCTGTCAGCTTTATATTCTTCATATGAATAAGTGAAAGATATACCAAGGCAAGTCACGTTGTCTCTATTTCTATTATGCAAGCCGTTTATTTTATTCAAAAACTAAGGTCAGGTCAACACACTTAATAAAGATTTTAAATAATGTTCAGGTTATGATAAAAACAAAAAGGCAAAGCCAACTTTTGCACTTATAAAGAAAAACTGAAAATGTACTCAGGGCCGTACTAGTACTATAAGGGCCCTACCGGGAAAATTTAAATTAAGTTCCTATATTTTAGATTCATTGAATGACTGTTAAAAAGACATTTAAATGTTGAAATCATTGCCACATCCAGTCTCTTCACTATTCTCTCTCCTATTTATTTCCAATTCTTTTTCCGATAGACGAACAATAATATTGCCGTCGCTCTCCGACATATGCTTGATTTACTTTGTTCCTACATTTCTGTAATACATTTGTGGGAACTATAGGGGTCATATTTATAATTTGAAAAAATATGTATTAACTTTTGTTTCATTAGAACAGCTACCAGCCTTGCATTTTAATTTTTTATTTCAATTCTCACTTTTCAAAAAAAATTTTGTATTTCTAATTATTTTTTACTTTCTTATACCTAATATAAGGAAGTATAGTAATCGTGATTTTTTTCAACCTCGAGAGTTTGATTGATATATACGTTTTGAACTCTTCTGAATCCATTCTGACTATTGTCCGAATGATGTCTGTCGGTGCGTGTGTGGATGTGTGTGTGTGTGCATGTGTGTATCCGCGATAACTCAAAAAATACTAATGGGAGACTTTCCAAATTTGGAAATTAGGATTGTCAACAACATTTTAGGTGACACATTAAATTTGGTGATGTGGTACCACCAGAAGAGACACAATGAATGAAAGAAGAAAAAAGGTACAATTTCGGGAAAAAATTTAAAATTATTTATTGCATTTCTGGACGAATCTCGACGACTTATAATGAAAAAACATAACTTTATGAAAAAAAATCTGTCCGCATGTTTGTAGTGTCGCGATAGCCGCCACAGTTTTCGAGATGAAGCATTCAAATTTAGTACACTTGTTCTAAAGGCCAAAGACAATGAAAAATTCGAATATGAGCAAAATTGGTCAGCTGAAAGGGGGTCCACGGGACCCAAATTTTTTTTTATTTGCCTACAAAAAAAATATATTCATGATGAAAGATTGTAAATCATGTCTACTATATCAAGCAAATAAACTATATTTTCCAAGTACTTAAATAGAGCTGATGTAAACTGAAATATTTACACATTTGGCCTCATAAAATGAGCTTAGGTTAAACTTAACAGTTTGACGTTTGAAAGGTCTAATTTAGTTACAAAAATGTCAATGTCAGCAACAAAAAATTATTAGAATATATGATATGAATTATTATTGACAGTATCGAATGACGCTGATAATTAATTATTAAAAAATTTTAATGAAATATTTCAAGGTACGCTATTAAAATTTAATTGAGGTAAGTGAAGAATTAAATAGAATATTTTTTTAGATCAGAATGATATATACTGGTATAAGAAAGTTATGTGCTGGCCACATCAGATACTTTATTTAGGCATATATTTTACTGAAGACTATTTTTTTAATATATAACTTTGTAGCGGTCTATAAACGCAACAAAATTCACACATTATGTGATGTATTACTTCCCTTGTTCCAAAGGGAAGTATCACTTTGGCACTCTTTAATACAGCAGCGGTATGTTAAACTTTTGATTACGGTACTGTCTCGAGCCCCATTGTTTTAAAGTGTAGGAACACCACTTTACTCTATCAGCGATATGAGAGAAGCTGGGATAACACAGTGAAGATAGGGAGTGTCCACGGGTCTGTGTGTATGGTTTTCGGTTTCGTAGAATTGGACAACTTTATGACTGTTGTTTGCGGAGTACACTGTAGTTGTTGCGTGTTTCTTTTGAGCTGGCGGATCGAGGAAGTGACTGTTTTCGCCGACGCGGGAAGTTTTGTTTCCAACGAGTGGCGAGAAAGTCACGTGACTCTGCGCGAGGAGCGGAGTTTCTGCGTAGAGGAGCAAACATTCTTTAAGTAAGCTTAACGCAATTTGTTTGAACAAATTCCCTGCAGTATTTAATATAAACAAATGTTTATGAAATATTCTGATTCTGGGAATCACTTTTTTTATAATTTAAAACTATGTTTCCAAACAGAAAATAATTAAAACGGCCATGGATTAATATTTGAACTAAATTACTTAACCTTTCATATTGTAAATTATTTAAAAAGAATATAAGTACATTTACTAATAATAAACAATCCCTTTTACTTGGTTTTATGCGAGCGATACTCAATATAGACAAAAAAAAATTATAATAAAATAACTTAAGATTTCCCTGAAAAAGATACCGGTTTTACACAATTGAAAAACAATTCTTATTTCAAGATTTTGATTTATAAATTATTACACCTTTTGGTCAAAGGTGGTATTATCAACATTAAATACAAATCGTTGTATAAAGAAGGGTGTACCAAAGTGAAGAACGGCCAAGATTGGGTATTAAAATAACGGAAAATTTATAACAGAAAAATCACTTCATTACAATTATTATAAATATAACTTTGTAATTCTAATCTATATCCGCTCTAATTGTTTTATAATTACCTGTAAGTATCAGCCATGGTCGCAATTGGTTGTGGTATAGAAGAGTACATTGAATTAAACCCAGAATTTATGGGAAGGCGACCCGCCGATGAAGGAGGACTAACAGCACCTACTTGATCGACGGATCGCCGTTGATTTCTCAGTTTTTCTTCCCGCCTCCATTTCGCTCGTCTATTGCTGAACCAAACCTGCAATTAAAAATTAATGTTAGCGTTTTTAGTTATTTCTGTTCAAACTGAAATTTATTTTAAATAATATTTCGTAAAAATAATTCCAATAATCCTTCAACCTATCATTAAATTATAGCCTTTACACATTCTGTGCTTTAGAGTAAGTAAACATTCCCATACCAATTCGGTTTCAGAACTAAACAGTCTAGAACATTAACAGCTAGGTTAATTACACCGGCACAACAAAAAAAAAGTTGTTTGTACATTTGACGCCACCTACCTACCGACATGTATTTCGACCCGCTGAATCCGAATTTGAAGTCAGTTTGGACTGTACACCCTCAAATATCGAGTAAATTGAAAAACCGTAAAAAATAGCGAAAATTGGGTGTTTCGGTAATAAAAAAAATTTTGTGGATCTAAACCAAGCCTAATTTCTATGTATTTCGATCCGCTAAATACGAATCTAAAGTATATTTAGACCATAAGCCATTTTAAATCTAAGTACATTGTAAAAAACCCTCGAAAATTGCTAAAAATGGCAAAAAATTGTGATTATGTTGATGAAAAAAATTTTGTAGACCCGGATCGAGAGAGGATTTTTATGTAATTTGATCTGCTGAATCCGAATCTGAAATATATTTGGCCCATTAATCCCTCAAAATCTCAAAAAATCGCAAGAAACCGATAAAATAGCAAAAAATTGCAGTTGAAAAAATTGAAAAATCTATGAAACACGATTAAATACGTTTCTTGTATTTCTTTATGCATAAAATACAAGTTTAGAATCTGAAAATGTGAAAAATTGTAAAATCTATAAAAGATGACTTATAAACAGAATGAACATTTTTTTTCATCAACATAATCACAATTTTTTGCCATTTTTAGCAATTTTCGAGGGTTTTTTACAATTTACTTAGATTTAAAACGGCTTATGGTCTAAATATACTTTATATTCATATTCAGCGGATCGAAATACATACAAATTAGGCTTGGTTTAGATCCACAAAATTTTTTTATTACCGAAACACCCAATTTTCGCTATTTTTTACGGTTTTTCAATTTACTCGATATTTGAGGGTGTACGGTCCAAACTGAATTCAAATTCGGATTCAGCGGGTCGAAATACATGTCGGGAGGTAGGTGGCGTCAAATGTACAAACAACTTTTTTTTTGTGTGCCGGTGTTATCTAAGCTTATCAACCATGGCTTTAAAAATGGTTTATTCGCGTTTCGTAATTAGTTTACCAAGTCCGTCAAAAAAAGAATTGTAACAAAATTATTAATGTAGAGCGAAATGAAAAATAGTAACGCTGAAAAATATTTTTTTGCTAATTATTATTTACTACTTTTACAAAACTTATCATAGATAAGTACAACATATATCTTTTTAAACAATTATTTTGCCGGCTATTTGCCAAAACGCTGAAACTTGAATTACAAAAAAGATAATATGCTATGAGTTTTGTAAAAGTAGTAAACAATAATTAGCAAGAAAATATTTTTCTTCGTTATTTTTCATTTCACTCTATATTTTAAACTTTTACCAAGAAGAGGATACCTAATTTATTTTTAAATTATTAATATACAATATTTTTCGGTGATTATTCAAACCATGTTTATTTAAGCTTTACTTAAGTTTTTTATTCAGGAAATGATAAACTATTTTTTAGTGACGTAGAAAGTGAAGAATTTATAACAAAACAAATTCTCTTTCCATATTCCTGTTAGTAATATTTACTGATACTCCGCACTGGTTTTACTTTATTTAGCAAAATAGAGGTAAGCTTCCCATATTGCCCTTCAAGCAAAATAGGAAATGATCATGCAGTGGCGGTCGGTCCATGGAAGCAAGGGAAGCAGTGCTTCCCTGGGATTATTAAAAAAAAACACATAAATAGAATCTAATTATTATTTATCACATATATTAATCATTAAAATTTACTTTTACCCAATTTCAATAGACACGGCCCTGATTTTCAGCAGCTGAGATAATGTTGTACGCTAAACCGTAACGATGACGCACTCGATTAATCGAGCCAACACGCACCCGCGCGACTTCGATATATGTAAGCAGAGACAACTGTTTCTGATGTAAGTAGGTAACTTCTTGAAATGCATCCCATCCCCACTTCATAATCTTGATATCTGAGCTGTATAGCATCGTAATACATGTTATTTTATAGATTTTAATCTCGATTTTAATATCGATTTTATATTATACTTAATATTAATCTTCCTAGTATTATTCTCAGCTTTTATGCTATATTTGTAAAAAATTTTTGGTGTTTCTAAACCTGTGGTGCGGCGACAAGTGATTTTTAAAACGTTGAATATTAGTGCGCGTGTAAGCAGATTTAGAATTACTTATTAAATTTGGAAGCTGGTTCTAGCACTGTGGAAAATATTATTTGCGTTTGTGTGGGTGCAATTTGTTGAAAAGGGGATTTTCAACATATTCGTTTCAAGATAAACTGGATATTATTAGAATTGGGAAACCAACACCTGATTTAAAATTCTTAAAAACGAAAGTTAAATCATGCTATAGGTACTTTAATATTGAAGTGTACAGTGCTAATCAGTGGTTAACGGGTTGTGAAAATTTGTGTAAATTGTTTTGTTGGCCATGTGTACTGTTCACAAATGAAAAAGGTGTTTGGAATGAAAATGGCTTTTCAGATTTAAACAACATTCACAAAGTGACAAAAAAGGCATGGTAAGTGTGAAACTCATTTGCGAGCGGTGCTAAAAGAATAAACATTTGGAAAATCACGAATTGAGCATTCATTAGATCAGCAGTTGAAAGAAAGTGTTAAAAGGACTTATTGACATTGTTTGTTTTCTCGGCGAAAATGAACTTAGTTTTAGAGGTCATACTGAATCTCGAAGCGTTGCTAATAGGGGCAATTTTATCAATTTAGTTGATTTATTAGCAAAATACGATACAATTTTAAGTAACCATCTGGAACACTCCACGATATTTCGCGGTACATCAAATCATATTCAAAATGATTTGATTCAGTCGATAAGCAATATTGTTTTAGAAAAGATCAAGCAAGAAATAAAAAAGCTCCTTTTGTTGCAGTTATGTTAGATGAAACAACCGATATTACGAATATTAGTCAGTTGTCAATCGTAGTACGCTACATAAATCCAAATGGGAAAGGCCAAGAGCGCTTTTTAGGATTTTTAGACGTAACAAATATACTATAGTTTGTCAGATAGTCGATAATCTACAGTGTGGTGCTAAACTTATCGCCCAAAGTTATGATGGGGCCGCTGTAATGGCTGGTGAATTGGGGGGCCTGCAGGCCAAAGTAAAAGAGACTTTTCAGAGTGCAATATTTGTACATTGTTTTGCGCATTGATTAAATTTAGTTCTAGCTCAATCTGCAGCGTGTCTTAAAGAGTGCAAAGTGTTTTTTTCAAGTATTAGTGGAATGGCTGCCTTTTTTTCAAAATCATCAAAACGGACACGAGAATAGAAACTTTTTCAAGAAATTCAACCAGTGACGAGCGGCTTTCAAAATTGTCCTTGTTGACAATAGAAAGTGACTTTGTGAAGGAGATGTCCAAAAATTCAAACTTTTACGACGAAGTTATTTCCGACATCGCAAAAAAGGAGAGGCGGATTAAACTACATTGTAAATAGGTAGGTATGTGCATGTTAACTACTTAACTAGCTGGCTCAATTTATAGTTGGCTAGAGAGTGCACGATGGCTAGTGTGACTGAACAAACTCTCTATTTTGCTGCGGGTTCAATCCTCGCCACCGGCGCTGGCAATATCGGTGGATATGGTTGTGTGTGCGCTTTTTTCATAAGTGTAACCCTCGCCCGTGCAGCTTCGGCTTTGGAATCGGGAGTTGTCTAATTTTTGTGGTGTTTTTATGTTTTATGTTTATTGAGGAGTGGCGGTCTTCAAGTGTACTTTTTCTAGATATCATAACTTTGCAGCTTTCGACATCTGCTTTAAAATGAGTATACGGAAGCCACGTCCCTTTTCTTAAAATAATTTTTTGCCTCGCTTCGCTCGGGGCCTCGCGCTACCCATCACTCTATATCACAAACTGCTTCCCCTGTATCAAAACTCACCGCACGCCTCTGTGATCATATATGTAAAATATAAAGAGTTTTTTGTTTTTCTTTTGTTCATAAACAAATATCGTGTTACTATAATAAAATGTTCTCTCCAGCAGCGGCCTTTTCAGAATGTAACATCAACACCTAGAACAATTATTTCGAAATAACAAAAGAGTCAGGTTTAATGGTGTATTAATTTAATTAGCCAAATGAAACAGTGTTTATTGCCGTTGCAATAATAACGTACAATAAAAAAGGCAATTAACCAGCTCGTTTGGAAATATACGCGCAGAATAAAAGAACAAGTAAAAACAGCCAGAACCGTTAGTCAGCAGTGGAGAATTGTCAAAATAGAGTCGCAAATGCCCAGCCCGTAAATTGAAAATGTTTAAAAACTTACGAAACAAACATATCATTAAAACTAATATAGTATTGTTACGTGTTTGCTATCCCCTCAAACACCTCTACTCGTAGATTCGTCGAGTGAAAGTCCAGGTAACACTTACTCAGTACTTTATTTACTAATTAACAATTAACAACAATAGATTAATTACTGTCTTAACTATAATTACACTTGAACACTTATAAGTCTCTTTCTTATTTCTTCTTTACTCGCTCACGTTCAACTTAAGACTGAGTCTCGACCCACCGTGCGTCTTATTTATACATTCACACGATCTAGAACATTCCAGAACATTTCCGGCCGTTCTCATTCCAGTCTGATCTATCCAGTCTACACAGTCCAGTGGCGTTACAGTTTGTTACATAACAAGCATGGAAAGTAGCATATAACATACGAGTTTGATGCTTAAATCATACTAATATGTTACTGCCCTAAAAAATTTTTTTAGCTATTTATTAAACTTTTCAACAAATTAAACTAATAACGATTTTTAATAGGAAACTGGAAAATTATTATTATAACACAGTTTATTTAGATTTTTCTCCAGTAAAAACATTTATAGTTATTGTATTCTAGTTGCAATTAGAAAAATTTATAGCGTGGGACAATGCATGTGTGTTTACAGTGTGGAATAATGATTGATCTTGAATAAATTGTACAGTCTTTGCTTCGTTTGGAATACAAGGTTCTGTTACCGGAGTGTTGAAAGTTGATAATATATATTTATCGCCTCCAAAATTCCCATTTTATTCGTCATAGATTCATCGATGTTGATAATATATATTTATCGCCTCCAAAATTCCCATTTTATTCGTCATAGATTCATCGTTGTAAGTCTCAACCACAGCGGTTGATTTCCACACTCCATGTCGCTTAAGAGTTGTGATATCACCACCTGCATCCACAAGAATTGTAGCTGATATTCGAAATCAATGGCCTGTGTATAATTCAGGATCTATTAACTGTAAATTGTTGGCTATTATTTTTGGTACATTTCCAAACTTGTTGACGCCTACAGCTTGCTTCGTGCACTTCCCTTGTTGATAGTTTAAAAAAAATGGGAATCTTGTACATCAGTTGGTCTAAGATTAGAGTATTTTTCAAACGTTTCAAGGAATTCCCCAGTTAACTTAAATGCTCTTGGTTACTTTGTTTTGGTGTCGGGTATTTTAATAAGAGTTTCAGATCATAGGTTTTCTATCATTTCTATTTTAAGTTGATATAACTGTTTCTTTCGACAAACTTCTGAAATACCAACAATTAAAACCACTTTGGTAGTTAAATATTAAGGGTCAGGAGCTTCACGAAGAAATTTATTAATTTGCTCAGTGGTCAAAGTTTCTGACTTTTTTTGGTCATCAGACTTACGCATTAGCAGTGACTTCAATTTAAAATATTTGGTAATATCTACATTATGGTAAATACTAAGGGTACTTCGCAACATAGAATAGTGGGTCCATAAGCTATTTGGTTTAATTATCTCAGATGACGCCTACATATGCAATTAATACGTTTTCAGAAAATGAAGAACATATCCTCTTTTTTCTCCATTTCATGAAATTTTTGTAGCATATTTGGTATCTTGTTCGAGATTTTTTGGGTAATAATTCTAACAAAGAATTTTTAGCTGCTTGAACTGCTGGTGGAGTACCATTTATGGAATCATCACTACTGCTGTAATTTATATCAATTTTTACACTTTTACAGAAATCAAATCAATAATCAAATAACAATTACGAATTTTACGGAGAGCAGATATATTTAAAACAAAATAACGCAGCAGCCAATCAAGGTAATTTGCCAGATGCCTAGCGTTTTGTTTTGTACAGCCTACTTCGGCATATGTTATGCTCGTCGGCGACACTAATTGCTAAATATGCACCATTTGGTCTCAAAAATTAACACTGCTGAATCATATAAAGGTACAAACACTACTAACTAAGAACTAGTAATATTTTTAGATACTAACAAACAAGTATTAACACACCAAGTATTCCTAGAATAGTAAATATACCTGAGTTTATGATAACCATAAACTGTTTCGGCTGATTTTCAACAGAATAATGTTTATGTATTATACAAGTAATGTAATTATACACATATCAATAAGGACCATCATCTATTAAGGCGACGCGACGCTGTCACCGATGATCTAGCGCACATTATGACTAACCCACGCAATATTGGACATGTCATCGCTCTAATTATATAAATAAAAGAAATGCCTTTCTGTGTATATCACTATTCCAGAAAGGAAAGGGGAAAGTTGTCATTTTTCATTTCGATATATGTACGACAAATAAATGGGAATTTGTAAGTTTTTTGTAGCTATTACATTCATTCATTTTCAACGATGAACCTAAATCGAAATTTAAAACATGATCTGGATAATTAAACTAATAACTGTAATAATTACTGATATGGTTAAGTAAATAAGACATTAAATATCAATAAAATTAGACACGCTTAGAAATAGTTAAAGAAATTACATACAGTGTGTCCGTAAAGTATGGAATAAATTCATTATTTCTTAAACCAAAAATATTTAGAAAAAATTCCTCAGACACGTCGTTTTTTAATTTCAATTGCGCACCTTATCTTTTATTTTTTTATGACGTCATCATTGTTTCCATTATGACATCATCGATATTTTTTAAATGGAACACCCCGTATATTTCTCCATTTTTTCGATTCTGCTTCAACAGCTGATTCCAAATAATGCACTTCGGGTCTAATATTGATAAGTTGGATGATACGGCATTTTAAAGAAAAAGAACAAGTAAAAATGTAAAATAAACACGTTTTATTATTAATTTTTGAAGATGGCTAATTTTTGTTTGTTTTTTTGTTTTATCATTATCGTCTTTGACAATGAATCACTTAATAATACTTTACCCCAGTAGCTGTTTCTCAAAAATTGTTGCCGATTTATTTTATTTTATGACATAGGTGTATCTGTAAAGCAGAGAATTGAAATTCTTAAGATGATTAGGTATGGTGATAGGATGGGAACTCGACAAGTATGTAATTTATTTAATACTAAATATCCAGAATAACCCATAACTCAATCGACAGAGTAAAATTGAAAAAAATTTAGAGACTGATACGGTGGAGGATTTACCCAAATCAGGTCGCCTAGGTGTTGACGAGGATACAAAATTAAATATTTTACTGTCTTGAGGAAAATCCACATACCAGCATTCGCCGGGTTAGTCGCGATTATGATGTTACTAAAACATCAGTACATACAGTATCAAAATTAAAAAATGGCATCCCTTTAAGATTTAACTTGTGCAATAACTAAGTGATGATGATCCAGATCGGTGGATACAATTTTGTGAAACAATGAGGAATATGTGCAGTGGTGATCCTCTTCTGATAATAAATATTATTTTCTCCGATGAATGCACTTTTAAATTAAATGGTGAAGTGTATCGTCAGAATAATAGATACTGTGCAAGGGAAAATCCTCGATGGGTGGAAGCAGCACACACAAGGTAAATGTGTGGGGGAATTGTAAGAAATAAAATCATTGGACCCTATTTTTTCAATGGAACTGTAAACGAACCGATATATCTCCAATTTTTTATGGGCTATCTCATCCCAACTCCCCAGTAGAATTAATCCTGGAAATGTTGACGAAAGCCTGTGGTTTCAACAGGATGGTGAGCCTCCCCATTATGCAGCAGACGTTCGAGGGTATCTTGACCAAATATTTCTGAACAGGTGGATTGGTTGACGTGGACCCTTCGAATGATCACCAAGGTCACCGGTTTTTGGTTTAAGAAATAATGAATTTTTCCATGCTTTACGGGCACACTGTATAAAAATCAACGATTACCAGTCAGCTTCCAATAATTTTTGAAATGCATAAAATATACAATTTCTTTACCGCAGTTTGAACTTGTTGAAATTCAGTTTTTTTACATCATTTACGGCATTTTAAGTTGTTACGCCATAATTGTTTGAACCATGTATCTTAGCTTAAAAATGTGTATTTTACACGAATTCTCGAAGTTTTCCATTTCTTTCTTTTTTTTGGTAGTCCTCAGACCCTAAATAGGTTGTGTTATGAGGTAAATAAAAAAATTCTAAGAACACACCGTACAAGCAATAATTAATTATCTGTTGCAATTAATAGCAGTTTATAATTTTTCGTTTTCAGTTGCATTAAAAAAATAATTAAGAAAGAACCTGCTTATGTTCTATTTGGAGTAGATTTTAATAGACCCCGCCTTTCACAACAACCTTTTTTAAATAAACGAGACCATTTTGATGAAAACGCCCTTTAGAAATGTTGCAATTTGTATAAGTAAAGGAGAATGAATGAAAAGCTCGCGACTGAAAATGTTCACTGCCATATACTACTTTATCTAAATTACAAGCAGAGTTTTCATTTAGTGAAAAGCTGCAAAGGGCCTCTATACGAATATAAACACTGCCAGTTTGCAGATGAAATGATTACAGTATACTTTTGTATCAAACATCTTTTGATTTCTGTTGTGCAGAATAGGCACAGCTATTTCATTTTTTTAATCCCCACATGGAAGTCTGATTATGGGCCAAGCATAATCACAGTTTGGATTTGTCTAATAAAAATTTTCTTTAAATTTATATTAAATATTTATTATACAGAGTGTTTCAGGATTAACTGGACAAACTTAAAATCTGAATTCAGGACTTCAAAATAAGAAAAATGTTTCTTATGTCCAGAAAGGCTTCGTTAAAGAGTTATGCTCATATGTAATCTATAAGCAAAAAAATTATGCATAACTTGAGTTCAGAACGGAAGAAGATTATTTGATAACAGCCTACTACGCATTTTCCATTTTATTAAATAATGCAACTTCCTAAATAACCATGTGGATCAAGATATTTTATATTTTTTTAATTCAAAAACTGTCAGTTCTATCAAGTTTTACAAAGCATATTTTTATATGATTTAATTCGGATCCATTAAAAAGTATGAATAAAAAAATTAAATTTCACCCGTTTTACCAATAAGGGATGATTGAAAAAAATATCCGTTAGAAGCATTCCTATTACATTCCGATGTTATTCTATTCCAATTATTTGTTTACGTACCAATTGCTAAATTTTTTGTACATCATTTTCTTAAAATTTATTTCTATGACTAACGAACATGTTTATATCGTACTTTAAACATAATTGTCTAGTGTTGGTTATAAAATGATTTTTTTTAATGGAATCTTCTAATAGATAGGAACATAAATAAACTTATAATGATAATGTAATTACCCTCAAACGTGTGCTTCAGTAAAAATCGCGGCCATAATTTCTTAAATGTATGCTTATTCAACTTATTTGTAAAATAAATTCTTAAGACGAATAATTTAGTTGGAAAATCGATTCCCATTTTAACGAGTCACTTCTGCGAAAGTAAATAAACTTATTAATTTGTTCTGCTTCCAATATGACGTTTAAGTACTTCAGATCGTTAGCAAAGGGGCTGGTGATCTTTTATACCATAATATTTATCATTGTATGTAAATAATGTTAGCTTAACGGGAAAAGAGATTGCAATATTGGGGTTGAGGCATATTGAATATCTACTGAAACGGACCCACACGGTGTTGACGCATGTTTTCAGGGTTCGCTGGTTCGTAGTATTGATCACTGGTGCTAAAACCCGAATCGGATGTTTGCAATAACTTTTTTACACTGAATGTTGTTCTTGATAAATCATCGCATCACTATTCCTATTCGAACTACACACATTCTGATAATAATTTAACTATTTTTATTTAAAACAGAATTTACCTATTCGTACAGTTTAGTCTATATTATATCTTATTTGTCAGAATAATTGGAAGAAAAAATTGTACTAAGCATCGCACAGTGAGCCAAAGGCCAGAAATCAAATATGTAAAAAAATCGGTTTAATATTACGAATAATTGCAGATTACGAATCTGAGGTTCAAATTAATCAAATTACGTGAAATTGTGAATTGCCAATTGAGTTATCATGTATTCTGAGATGCAATCCCATCCATTTTTCTACCTGCTGCTTCCAGCTGTGACTTTCTTTTAGATCTAATCGTTCTGCTTGCGATTCTTAAAGCGTTCCAACTCTTCAAAATCTGCATTAATCCTGTCACTTTCGAGTTTCGAAACAATGGAAATAACAGCTGAATCTATCTTCTGAATTAGAATGAAGATTTTTGTTTTGTAAACATCTCTGCTGGGTCAGTAAATCAGAGATAGTAGAGGATCCGAATTAAAGACGACCTTCACCCATCCGTTTAATGGATGAAAAAATATTTTATATTAATTTTAATATGTTATAAAATATATCGCGAGTGGGTTGGCTAAAAAATTCCTGGCAAGACTATGATTAATTAAAAATTCAAAAATAACTTTGTTTTAAACATTGCACTCATTTGTTTAAGGAACAAATTTTATTCCAATCGAAACTATGAAGCCTATAGAATATACAAACGTTAGGTTGTCTATTTTTTTCCTGGCGTAACTATTGGATTGGCAGGTATAAACAGGTAATTCGATACTAGTAATTTACATTCATCTGTTTAATGAATAAATCTTATATCAAAATAAAGATAATTAAATTGCGAACAGAATGATATAGGGTTGTCTGCGAAAAATCTGATATAAATTCCGGTTGGCGAGCTTTATAAAAGCGACGTATTGGTGAGAAGAAAATGTGCGACAAAGAGGTCCGAGCAAACTATCCGGTGCGATAGAAGAGGACGCAGCATTGCAGCTGCGCGCGGCTCGTTCATCGGATGAAAGAGAGTGCGCATACTATTTGTTTGTGCAATTGAGAAGGGTAGCGATAGACTAGTAAATACTCCGAGCATTATTTTGGAGCAGTTAACCGCAATATTCGAATCCAAGAGAACGTGCTACTACGCATCATTGTTATTAATTGACAATATATTATGATAAAAAATGGCTAAAAAGTGATTTTTGTGTGACTCGGACGATTCTGTAATTGATTTTAATGAAAAAACTTTTAGAACGCGTCACTCGATTTTGTTGGTTATCATACCTCGTGTTATAAAAAAATCATTGCTTTAGGAAATAAATATAATGAACAATTTAATAACTTTTGTACGGAGAATACAGTAAGTACATAGTAAATGAATCTTCTAAATTATAATATAATAGTAAATATATCTTCTATATTTTATTTATAATGAAATAATGACACTGAAGATCGTGGAATTTGAAAATTTTTTAATTTTGTTTTGGCCAAACAAATTATTTAAAAAAATTTTTTTTTAATATTTGCACCTTACTATGGTTTTTTTCAATTTTCGACACTAGCTTTTTATCATTAAATAATTATTATTTACCTTATAATATTATACTTACAATATATCAGCGCTGCTAAAATGATTGGTAACAAAATTAAGTACGGCTCTGAAGTATCACAGAATGTAAGTGAAACTCCGCCTCGGTCGCGTGCCAGCAAAAACAACAATCATCGTTCTCGTTTTAATGTAAGCGGCGTAAAAGACGGGAGATGTCATGTGTTATATATTTCCCGCCCACATCTCGCAATATAGGTTTCGCTGACCATACCATTAGTCTGATTTTAAAGATCACGTTTTTATTGTAATGTATTTTGAGGACATCCTAATATTAGATGAAACAACTATTTCGACTTTGCAGTAGTAATGGACTGACAGATAATGTATCATTAAAAAAATACTTATAACATTTTGATAGGTTCATTTTTTCTACAGATTTGTAAAAAAAAATTGTTACCTGGATACGTGCCTCAGGTAATCCAATTTTCTCTGCGAGCCTTTCCCGTGCGAAGACATCAGGGTAGTGTGTGCGTTCGAATTCTAAAAGAAAAGAAAGTATTTGATAAAAATGTTTATTTAAATAAAAAACATATTCACATAAGCAGTCGGCATTGGTATTAAAAGACGTAAAATACAAAATGCACTTTTTCAAATTATTTACAAACACTGAGTAGTTTCCACAACCACAATCCTCGACTTGGTTAGCGAAACGCGGGTCTAGTTCAATGTTTTGATGTTTGTGGAAATTACTTTAGTGTTAATGACATACTAAAGGTTTCAATCAATTTTAGGAATAATCATTTACAATATTCTTGATTGGAATTTATAATGGACAATAACATTAATATATTATTACTATAAACATAGGTTTCAGTTAAATAAATTGGCAAGGCTATAATGTATCATTATCACCATTTTAGTATTTTTTGTTTATAATTTTAAATATTGTTACTTATATAATAGTTGGAACATAGAACAATAGAAATATCAAGATTGACGTCAAAATAGATGAATTTCAGAAAGGCACATCTTTTCCACATGACGTCACTCTGTGGAGACGGCACATAAATGCCATCTTCACTTATGCTGTCACCATAGAGAACGCTGATTTGTATAAAAACATTGTTTAAATTTTTATATTTAAAAAAACTTGATTTATTATTTTGAAGAAAAACACTGCTTTTAGATGTTTCAAAAATGTATTTCGATACACTCTACATATGTTTCGACTTGTTAGGTCTTCTCAAGAGTATTACAGATGAATACTAAAGCTATGAGGGCGATTATTCTAATATCTATGAAATAGCACCTAATCAGGTTAAATTACAAGAATTTCCAGGGTAATAAAACTAAGTGGGAAATATTTTAGGACCATTTTAAAACCAAATCTTATGTAATCGCAAGTAAAAGATTAGAAAATTCTAATTCTGAAGCAGTACAACAACATGATGTAGTTGACTATGGCATAAACAACAAACATAACCTATTTATATGCAAATCGTTAAATTCACAGCAAGTTTTAAATAATGTATATTTGGGTATTTTGTAGTAACATTCCCATGACAGAACAATATTCCTTATAATCAAATGTGTTCATCAAATTCTATTATATATTTTTTTAACTTCTGACAAATCCTTATAATTTATGTTGTTAACTTAGTATTATACTCTGGAGTCTTTGATTTTATCATATCGTATCAGATGGCATATCATATCGTAACAACTGCACATTATTCAAAATTTTAACTTTCATGGTATCATGAAGTTGTGTGTTTGGAAACATTTAAACACTGTAAAAAACGTTTCAAGTAAACTTCCTGACACATTTTTAATTAAGATAGTCATATATTTTGTTATTAAGAAAGGTTACGTAATACTTGTAATAATTAAAATTGGAATTCTGACACCAAGCAAATAATCCCTAATAACTAATAATAGGTAATTAAATAGCCCCAATATAACGTGAACACTTTGTTAACATTTGATTTCTTAATAGTCACTAGTTTTCTTATCAGAACATTCACATTTTTGTAGCAATTAAAGAGTGCACATGACTTTTTTATTATAGTAGTAAGTGTACAAACATTTTGTATTTAGTTAACAGTTTTTCCTAACGTTAAATATTCAGTCACTAAACATCAATAAACTTAAAAAAACAAGCCGGCTCGGGTATTTCCGTAAACGCGAAACCCAGCGAGGGTTCTGCATATTCTTGACTAGATCTGCGTTCCCGCTTTCAGCCCTCAATTGCATCTTGTTAGTGGTGTATGTTTTGTGCTAGTGAAATATGGTGTATGTGAAGTTATTAAAACAATAGGAACTGACGGAAGATAAATATGCTTATGAAGTTATACCTATGGACAGAAAAAAATGTGTGTTACCTTCTAAAATGAATTATTCTAGACATGTAATTTGTACCCAGCTTAATCCAGAATGGAAAATATATAAGCATATATTAAAATGGGAATTTCGTACCATAACCTCACAAATATTCAATTCAATTTAATCACTGATTTAATATTACAAGCTAAAATACTATTTTTAGATTAGATTTTAGATTTAAATTTCCATTATTAATGTTCAACATTTTAGTATTTTGCACAGCAGTATGTGTGTTGTTTATTTGTTATAAAGCTTATGTTATTTATTTTTTTATAACAGAATGAATGAAAAATATCTGTAATATTTTTTTTTTTTTTATATCAGGGAACGGCTTAATTCACTTCAAGTAATTAATTTTCTGCTTAGGTATTGGGCGATGAGAAGAAAAATATTTTTTTCTACAAACACCATTAAAAACTAAATTTTTAACACGGCATACTTGAATTAAAAATGTAATATTATATAAACTCGCGTTAAAAATGATCACGATTTACTTTTAACACTAGTGCAAAAGTAAAATGACAAGTCGTTTGTCATAATGACATTTGTATATTTATTAACAAAAAATTACAAGTTATTTAGAAATATTTATATTAATTGTACAATTGGAGCAATTAGTAATATTTATCCCTTGTGAGGAAGCGACTTCACAAGAAGAAATTGTTGAAGTTGAACTTGAAGCAGTGGAGGACATACTATTAATATGCTCTATTTCTGAATTGTTAGAAGAAGACAATTATTTGGAAGAATGTGACAAGCAATCCTCTTTTTGTTTTCTAACGAATCTTCCAAGTATCCTTCTGCAACACTCGAACTTTTCCACCCTCCATGTCTTTATTGTACATAAATTTGCACCAGAGTCTGCTAACAAGCTGGCGGATGTCCGACGGAAACAATGTCCGGTGTAAAGTTCACTATTTGGTAATATCAAAAATCTTGCAATATCTGTAGGCATCTTTCCAAAAATATTTATTCCAACAGGTTGAATCGTATATTTGTTACTGGGTGTATTTAATAAAAAGACGTTGGTGGTTGACATGAGCTGGACGTAATGCTAAGTGCTTATGATATAAGTCTCAGTAATAACAGTAAGGGCCGGTTGTATCGACGTGGTTCAGTCAAGTTCAACTGAACTTCGTTTAAAATCCAATGTTAGATTGTTGTAACAATCGTAATCATGATTGGACAAACGGTTCATTGAACCTTGGCTAACACCATCCGTCTACCAACACCGCCCTAAGGTTTTGAAACTCTAGTCTTGCTATCTGGAATGTTTACCACTAGTGTATTTCTTAAATCCTCAGTATTGTTTAAACTCATTTGACAAAGTTCTTCACGGCGACACGCGCCTAGTATATCCATTACAGCAGCTCACTTTAAACATCAAATACTTGTCATCTGGCGCCTCTGCAATAAACTTATCAATATTTTGGCGTGTAAAAATTTTTGATTTTTTTGGACGATATCCTTCTCCTTTGCGCTTCAAAAATGCGATGAGTTTATAAAGCTTACTTATATCTTGATTGTTCTTGACATTGCCTTTATCATTGAAAAATATGCCCAAATCGTCGAAGACTTCCAAATTTTAGCATTTTGCTCGAAATAGGCCAACATTACATTTTCACTGTACTTGCCTGCAACATTGTTCCGATCGCACCATTCCACAAAGCGTTTGTACGCTAATTCATATTGTTGTTTGGATTTTGTGGGCAACAAATCTAAAGTTGCCCTTGTAGCTGCTTCTTCAATTTCTTGAAGAATCGATTCGCTTCCTTCTGGACTATAATTAATATTGGAACTCATCATGTTGCAATAGTTTTTCACATTTGACAAGCATGTGTCAAACAACGGGCAAACTTGATTTATTTATTTCATAAATCCTACAAACTACTAGAATTATGAGTAACCATTAAAAGGATTTGAAATCTTTTTTAAAGAAATTTTATTGTTCTTTTAATGGTGTTTGTAGAAAAAACATTGTATGATACACGTGTTAAAAATGACTTTATTTTGTTCGCGGAGTTGCTCCACTCGCTTACGCTCGTTTCGCTCCACTCACAAAATAAAAAGTCATTTTTAACACTTGTATCATAAATAACTATTATTATTAATCACATTATTTATTTTGAGTATCATTTTATAAAAAGAATTTTTGTTTTTTTCTGTACAGAGTAGCGCCACTTTTGGTTTTTGGGAGTTTTCAAAAACTCTAAGAGATAAACTAATATTTCTCTAATAGCTTTCGAGGAACCGTCTACTACCAACAGATACTATGGATACCCTACAGTGGCGGCTGGTGAAATTTAGGTTATATCTTATCTTGGTATTGGAGCATGAGACTTAAGCGATACATTAAGACTTAACTATCTAAAGTAAATAAAGAAGTCTTGCAGAAAAATTGCGACTGAACTTTGCAAAAGTTGAAAAAATTGTGCCTTCCCCCAAGTGTTTGTTAAACGCTTTGAAAAATATTTGGAAAACATTTTTTTCCGAATCAGGTGGAAAATATATTGACAAATTTCAAATTTCATAAAAAATACTATTGATTTTTTATAAAGTTACATCTATTTGAAATTTGCGCAAGGAACAATTAATCTAAAATAAAATTTCAAAACAATGTAACTTTATAAAAACAACAATTTGAAACTTAATTCTGATAAATGTGCTGTAATTATTTTTTGTTCTAAACGCAAGAAGCAACTTATACAAAATAATTTAAAACTAGAGATTAGTGGTCAGCCTCTAAATGTTGGAGACAAAGCAAAAAATTTAGGTATTTTATTTGACACAGATTTGAGGTTTTACGACCACATATCTTCATTAATAAAAGAATGTTATGTTGCTCTAAAATTTCTTTATTGCAACATAAATATAATTAATTTCAAATTACACAAAAAAATCCGTGAGTCTCTGGTTTTACCGATTTTAAATTACTGCAATATAGTCTACTTCCCCTGTTTAGATAAAATAAATAAATATCGTCTGCAGAAAATTGAAGACAGTTGCCGTCGATTCGTTTTTTTGATTGAGAAAATTTGTTCATGTATCCCATAAAATAAATGAACTTGGTTAGTTACGTATACATAAGTTGTATAAATAATTGTCTTTGTCCATAATCTTCTTCATATCTCTTCACCATCCTATCTACTAAATAAATTAATTTTTCGACATAGTGCACACAATGTTAACCTAAAACATATGGATTCATTGTTCTTGCCTACATTTCATACTACCTTATTTACAAGGTCATTCTCGTACAATGCTGTCAACATATAAAATAAATTATACAAGGAATTCAAACTTCTTCCTATAAACATCTTTCGCAAAAAAGTTTAATCCTATTTTCTGTCTACACAGTTGCCACATATGATTCACTAATTATTACTTTTATTTATATTAGGTTCTTGTTCATTTTCTTTGACTATATATTTCTTAAGTTTTATTATAATTGTATAAGATTTTTCACTATATTTTCCAGCGAATTTTATTCTAAATGTCAATTTATTGTATCGAATGTGTTTAGGTTAAGTGGAATAGCTATGAGCAAGATGTCGCCTTATGTTTAAAATCAAAATTGCATTGTTAATGTACAATTTAAATCAATAAAGGAATTATTATTATTATTATTATTATTGTTATTGTTAAATATTAGGTTACGTACCTTTTTCTAGGCTATCGATTTGTTCATTTGTGAAAGAAGTTCTATTTCTTTGTAGCTTTCTTTTCAGTCTCAATCTCAATTGCGAATCTTCATCGCCGGACGAGTTGTGCTCAGAATTTCCATCAGAAGTGTTCTCGTGCATCACATCAGCTGGAACAACAAAGAAACGTGCATTTTAGTAAATTCAGTTGTATCAGCCACTTATTCACAATCAGTATTAGATTATTATACCTATGTTGCGCTATTTATAAAATTAGGTGGGTAAATTATAGATTAACACCTCCGCATTCGCCAATTTGTTCAGTTTTATTCTCCTTTTATTCCTGTATTTGAGTTTCGTTTTTGACTGACCAATAGAGATTTTACAGCAATAAATAATAACAGTATGTGAAAAATTACATGAAATTTTTAATGTTTATGAATACGTAATTGACGTTTTTCTTGTCAATTTTTTTCAAAAATACAGGGTGTTCAAAAAAATCCACAAATTAAAGAAAAAATAATATACGAGAAATATTACTCCTGCTAAAAATTTGCGATATGATAACATCACGATAAATATTCGCAGTAGGCCTTAGTGCCCAGTTTCCGTTGCAGGATTGTGCTGTAATCTTCATACCTTTGAAACAATGACCCAAACGGATAGGTAAAGCATTGTCTTGGTTTGTTTGGCATCAAATGTAAATATTATTCATACTCAGTCTGCTATTAGCAAGAAACATGTGATAGGATGTGCGCGCAGTCCCTGTTCGATGTAATCTGTTTACGACTGTCGACCGCTATTATTTATTTGTGTGTTTTTTCAGTTTAATGTTGTGTTTACTGTAATTATTGGTTTTTTAAAGGTGGATTTTATGTTTTTGTGAGTAAACCATGGGGAAATGCTGTTTATATGTAGATCTCACTATAAAAGTGGAGTTAACTAATCTTTCCACAGGTAGGTGAGATTACCATAGGCGTAACAGAAAATCGTAGATAAAAGCAAAATCTAAAGTTAAAGATGTTCAATGCAATAATATTTAAAATATGGAAAACATTTGTTTTTAATTCTGAAATTGTGTAATATGGTTAAATGAAAACCAACCAACCAACTTGTATTGCAAAGGGAATAAACACTATTCAAAATTTAGCATATTTGTTTTTAGGAATCCTTCGAATACTGAACTCCGAATCATATGACTTTCTTATATTTTCAGATATTTAGGAAAGGAAAATATTCCTAAAGATAGTTCTGTGTGCTCAGATCACTTTACATCGTACGATTCCTTTGTGTGTCGATTTTATCTTAAAGACATAACAGTACCTGAATGGCCAAGTTCTTAAAAAAAATGTTTTCTTAAAATGTTTTCTTAACCGCCTCTCAAGTCACCGAAGTAACTACATTTTTACAAAAATGGCGTATCATGCACTGTTAGATGTTTATTTCGTGCCGAATTCGGTTTACATGACTTCAGTGTTCCAGCAAATGTACGATTAGGTCGTGGGTCAGAAAATACGAGGCTACAGGTTCTACCCTTAATCAGAAGCCTACGGGACGCCCAAGGTCAGTTAGAACTGAGCAACAGGTTAACACAGTTGGAGTTTCTGTGCGACGGGATCCTGAAACATCAACTCGCAAGAGATCAACTGAACTTGCAATGTCACGAACGACTTTGAGGCGTATTTTAAAAAAAGACCATCACTTGCACCCTTATAAACTTCAATTAGTGTAGGAATTGAAACCAAATGATCACAACTTACGCCGTGTTTTTGTCGAAACCATGTTGGAGCGTTTTGCAAGTTTCAGTAACATTTTCTTTTGGGACGAAGCTCATTTTAATTTAAATGGCTATGTTAACAGACAAGACTGTAGGTATTGGGCTCAGGAAAACCCTAAATCAAAAAATCAAAAGCCTCTATATTCCCCGAAAGTTACACTGTGGACAACTGTGAAGCGAAGCTGTAACTGTTAATTCCAACCGGTACACAAAATGTTACGTGATTTTTTCCTTCCGGCTTTGTAAGAATTTGAAGCCTACAACAACGGCACATAGTTTCAACAAGATGGAACCACGTGCCATACGTCGAACGAATCCTTGGCTGTCGTAAACGAAATGTTTGCAGGAAAACTCATTTCGCGTAGAAGGGATATTCCATGGCCTCCCTGGAGTCCTGACTTAACTCCTCGTGACTTTTCTCTCTGGGGATATTAAAAAGTCAAGTTTATAACAACAAACCAGAAACGGTAGTCCAATTGAAACAGAATATTCGAGAGAAAATGACTGCTATTCCACGCGAAATGTGTCAGCGTGTTTTCAAAAATTTAAGGTCCAGATTTGAAGAGTGTTTACAACGCGATGGTGCACATCTGGATGGTGATATTTTTAAGAAATAATTTTCCAGAATGTTCACTTTAATTTAAATTAAAAATATTTCCGCTAAGATTTACAGTTTGTTTTTAAGAAATTTTTTCCAAAACCGCTCATCTTTGTCAAAAAACATACTCTTGGTGAGGTCCACGAAAAGTTATTAGAATCGCCAAGAAAGAAGTAAATACCTAGAGGTAATCTAATATCTAACTTTATATTTGATTTAATTATTATAACCAGATAAAAATGGTCAATAATGGTAGAAAAAAATATTGTACCGAAAGCTATTTCATAACACGCTGAACTCAAATATAATAAAAGAAATATATCTGTGTGTCTACTCGTATATATGTGTGTAAATCTTTTCTTGCAAGCACAATAACAGTGTCGTTGATATTATTTTAAAGCCCAATTAGGAGAAAAATCAGTATGTATCAATGACTTCTGAATTTCTGTTTGGAATTATAATACATTAAACTTTATTCATTAGAATTATTTAGAATATTCACCCATAATGTTACTCAGAAAATAATTTGCAACTATTACCTGTTTATTTTTTGTTGGTAAAGTTATGCAGTAAACGGAACACCATTTTATTTATTTCTCGAAAAAAGCAATGTCGTTAATATTATTTTAAAACCAAATTAGGAGAAATCAGTATGTATAAATTAAAATATTTGTCAGTTTTATCACCCTCTTTAACAGATACGCCATTGGTATTGAGTATACTAATAAATAAGCCTGGCCAAGGTCATTAATCCTACAGAGACGTACTGGATATGCATCATTTCATAATACTTGAATAAGTACAATAATAGAAACAAAAATATTTTATATATTGTGGATGTATGTTTTTGTACTATTTCGTTCGCTTTAAATTCTTTTTTTATGTATTTCCTTATATTTTGTAAGCTTAGTGCTGCACATTATTATTAAACTGTTAAATGACATTCACATATGTACATTGTATATCTAAGTGATAACTAATAATAAATAAATAAATAAATAAAATAAATGGAAATAAATTTTATTAATACTGGTACACTTTATAAAAATATGTACAAAACTCACCTTCTTAAGCAGATTTATGAAGTAGCTTGGTTGTCGTTATCACAAACTGGAGCACTTCTATAATAACTGTGTAGCATCAGATATGTTTCTACAGTTGTCTCAGTAAGCGATGTTCGCTGTGGTGAAAAAATAAGTTTGTATTTTGAAAAAGACCGTTCTACATCTACGGAAGTAATACAGCCATAAGTAAAACACTCTGTGAACTCAGTTAACGCAGCTGTAGATGCACCATCACAAATTTGTCTTAATTTGGTAAAATCAGGATCGTTCCGTAATACACTCGAATTTTTCAATAACGGGCTTATTTTTTACGTCATTTATAGTCTGTAGCTGTGTATTTACGTCGTCCACTATTTGCAGCGATTCCACTAACGACAACGAAGTATTTTGCAATTTTTCTATTGCATCGTGTAGTCCTCTATAATTGTTATAAATAGTTTTTAAATCTGTTTCAAGGGAAACGTCTTGAAAGCGTGTCTGGTTTTCCTTAATAGCTGCAGCCTCGTTAGGGTTGAACTGTAGTATCACAACTTTTATTTGTTGAAAATATGCAGCATAATAAAAAGCTGCCCTCAACCACGTTCCCCAACGTGTAAGAATCGGCTCTGGTGGTTCCGCAATACCAGGACACAGTGTGTGAAATGCTCGAAGCCGTTTAGGAGATTTGAGAAATACTTTTTTTGTATTTGCTATTAATCCATCTACCTCTGGAAAACATTTTCGAATCGTTTCTGCTACAAGATGGAACGCATGCACTTTACACGTAACATGTAAAAACCTACAATCGTCTCTTTGAAGAAAACGGCCCACCAAACGCATTGTCGCAGCACCGTCGCATCGGTCACAAACATCAACACTTGACTTGTTGACAGTTCAAATTTTTCGAAAGTCTCCAACACCACTCGCGTAATTGTTTCGCCAGTACACGCGGTTAGTCTTTTGCTAGCTAGTAAAAGTGGAAATGTTGGTTTAACAGGGTCGTGTTCACGTACTATAACATTTAAAATAGAATTTTTTTTACAATCTGTCGTCTCATCAACACATAACCACAGCCGTGTATTTTTTAATGCACATTTAATCCTATTTACAATGTTTTCACGAACACTTGGTACATATCTACGTAACGATGAACGACTTGGTAAATTCACCTGGGGATTGTACTTATTCCAGAACTCCCGAAATGCTGGTTTATCCAATATGCGCAGGGGAACATCACAGGCAATCAGAATTAACAGTAAATCAAACATAAACTGAGGTTCCAAAGAAGACACGCCATTTTTTTCTATTTTTATGCCGGTTACTATTGACATGAATTTTGCAGCCATATTTATTCCAGCACATTAAGTCTTGATCACAAACTTTGCAAATTATTTTACATCCATTATAGAATAAATCCGGAAATTCACCCATAAATGTATTCACTTTATCAGCGTCCCGTCGTTTTCTACTCTTTACGCTCAACATTATTTATTTTTTATTAGTACTCTATGCATCGGCCGACGGATAACAACTGAAGTGTGTCGTGTCATCGTCATCGTAAACAAGCGTGATGGCATTGGTATTGCGCCCGACCCTGAATCTACCATCGCTTGGCCAGGCTTACGAATAAACAAATAACTAGCTTCATCCTTTCTTAAATAGTAGGATATCTCAAGTTTCACAGAACCAAACCAATTCCTTTATAATGAATTGGAAATTATTTATCTAGTTAATTCTGAGGTCATTGCATTCAAATGTATTAATGTGATAACTGACGTTTTGTAATTGTTATTGTCAAATTTTAAAATATTTAATTTATTTCTAATACTGTGTTATTTTATTATTGTTAATTTTACTACCAAAAATATCTACTGATTCTTACCAAAGGGCCCATAAATCATGATTCCATATTCAGATCCTGTCCACGTTCAACAGCATATCCCCTACTGAGCATGCATTTTTTTCACTTTTTATCACACCCAAATTTTTTATAAAAGACTTTTTTAATCCTTAACGACGCATTTTGTAATGATGTAAATTCCCAAAACATTAAATTTTGTATCAAACATTTGGGGTATTTGCTGGTAAAATAAAACTTTACTATCTGAATATCAAATATAAGAACAATAGTAGGAAATGCAAGCATACGCTGAGGATATCAAATAATTCAGCCTGTCGGGGGCGGCTGCTACGAAATGAACATAATTTCCGTGCGAGTGAACTCGTGCTGCCCAATCTAAACTAGTAATTGTGTTAGCGGTAAATTTCATCGAAATACTCGACAACGGCAGGGTTAGAAAGAGGACAATACAACAAGCTCGATTAGCACGCTGGAAATTGTCAACACCACAAAAAAAAGGAAAGCAAGCTACCGCAAAGAATTTGATGTCACTGTAATTGATATACTGAATTTATTGTGTCTAATGTTAAAAGAGAATTTTATCTACATGAATGCCATTGTTGAAATGTTTGAAGTCAATTTTGAGGTTAATAGTTGGATGATAATTTCAAGTGATGCATCAATTTCTGTTGGCCTTATACAGGATTTCGCTCATATCTTGACACCCACCTACTAGGTTTATTTCAAAACACTTTAAAAAATGGTAAATAAAAACTACTAGAAAAACGTACAAATATTATCAGAACACAAAAAAACTAGTCCATGAGGCAGTGAATTTTTTCCGTACTTATTTTCCCATTGGTATATATGTTTGAATCTGTTCTCTTAGTGACAAAAAATAAGAATTTTTGAGTCTGGCTAAAATTTTTGGATGGATTCAAAAAATAAAAATAAAGTACAAGTCCACTTATTTTCCCAGTCATAAATATTTTACATTTACTAAAGTGGAACATTAAGTTTATGAAAGTTGCAGTCTGGCTTATCTCAGATAGCGGAAAGTGAGTCTGGCTGAAAATTTGCGGATTCAAAAATTTGACCGATATTGCGGCTCCGTAACCCTTATTTTTCCAGGCTTGAAATTTAGCATATAAATTGTTATAATCATAAACTGTAATTAAAAATAAGTCTGGCTGATTTACGAAATTGGCAAATGAGTCTGGCAGCATCTTCAAAATGGGAAAAATAGAAAATTTTTGCTCTTATTTTCCCGGGTTTGAAAATTTGTCACATAATAGATTATACTATATTTTCATAGAAAATACACGTCTGGCTGACATTTACAATCACGAAGGCCTTGCTAGACACAAGCCAGGTAGTTAAACGAGGAGCGGAATAACAGCATGTGCGTATTTAGGTAACGACGCTGGAATGCGAGTTACCTGAGAACTTGTAAAGAGTATTGATGATATTGACGACAGATGCGAAAAAGATGATAATGATGATAATGAATATTATGAAGAGACTGATAGCAATGGCGAAGGCGAATTTGATGAAGAAGAAGACGAAGACTTCATTTAATTTATATTTAATTATAATAATATTTTTCATTAAATAATTGATTATTATTTTTGATCAATTATAGTTATTTTTTTCATTCGCCGATGTCAAATAAAAACTTTCCTGTGGCATTCATTAAAATTTATGATTTCGTTAATAAATATTTTTCAACCTGCCCCATCATAATTCTGTACTCTGTGATTTTTTGTATTTCATTGTTTACTGCTCTCATAAAAAATAACATGTACGTATGACACTAATCACCTGTATAATCGAACGTGCCGAATTTAGGGCACCTGACGATCATTAGACGAGTCCGGCAAGGCTTTGGGGGTGTTGCACATTAGCCAGATTGTATTCTAAGTTATTATAATATAGGTATCATCTGATAGATATAAAAATAAATGTTATGAGAACTATCTAAGCATTTAAATAGAACAGATTGAGAATTATGTTTAAATTAGTCGTTAAGAATTAGTGCATCTTTAATGGGAAAAAAAGTGCAGAATATTCGAACATTCGACCATTTCCCTAATGGAATTCCCCATCAACATATATTTTAATTACATTTAAACAATATTTCAATTATTTGCTCACTGGAAAAAGACCGAAAATTGCATACCTACGGATCACTTTGAAAGTATATTGTAAATTTAAATATATTTTAATGAAAATTTTTGTCAAAAATAAACACACACACACACGTTAAAATTAATTTAAAATAAAACAGCTATACATAAACCGTATCTTAAGTACTATATAGCGACGGAAACATGTTGTGTTTGTAATTAACTGTTTTCTATTGGGTGTATAAAAACAATTCAATTGTGCAGAATTTTGTTTGACGATAGAAGTAAATTAATTTGTGTTGTGTAGCTAACGTCGGGGGGGAGGGGGGGACATTTACATGATTAATATGGTTAATTAAATGTATAACAAATATGTTATAAATACATATTTATCATCTTTCATCATTACGATATTTTTAACTAAATAGGATCGAAATTGTATTGGAAATAAACTTCATATCAGTCTGAAACAAAAAAACAAGAAAGTTTTATAAAGTATAAACTTTTTCCATGGAAATTCATTACCTTTGAAGTAGGTAATATAAAAAGTCATTGATATAAAATAAAAAAACACATTATACTGAATCATCCTCAATAGTAGTAGTGTTGGTAGTAGTACTACATCTTCATACATCTCGCATTATAAACTTTGCTGAAAAAGTTATGAACATGCATGAATTGTACTACACATAAACACCGTATATACCTAGCGTGTCTTATGACATTTATGTTTATTTTTACGTGTCTGGTGTTTGTGTCTTGTTTATTCATTTTGGTCATTAGTTTTATGTGACTGATGGTCGAGAGGCAAGGACACTTGACTCTCATCCAAAAGTCCCGGGTTAGAATCCCGGCCGTAGCACTGGGATTTTTCTGTGAGAGATATTAATCGTAGTATACTCGGATATTGGATGTGTGTCCGTTGTCTCTAAATGTGTAGTCCCCTCTCGCACAACGTCAGTTTAGAGATACAGGGGGGTTGTATTATCTGTGGTGTTTATTATTATTATTATTATTATATGTTCTTGTACTACTAATTAAATAAAGACGTTTATTTTTTTTCGCTTTCCCGACACTGGACAGTTCTCTTATCACTCCAGCTCGCGCCGGCGCATATCACTCAGCCACTCCCCAACATCCCGCAGGGTTATTGGTTGTAGATTCTAGAATTATGTGCCTTAAGCAGACGGAGATAACGTAGAACGACTGCCTTCTGTATGTGACCTGCTAGCCATTCGGCTGATTTTTGGCAAGCCGATATGGTCTTCAGTTCCAAGAGCAACGTAGGCTTCATCCCTCCGAATACATCGCTTATTAGGACGACCATTTTGAATGAGTAGCCTGAATACAGCATTTGAGCTCGTACCGGAGATCGCGATATTTAGTCCGTTTTTCTTCCTCCTTCAAGGCGATGTTTTTCTCGGCAGGTGCTCAAAACTCGATGACATACATCGCCTTGAGTTGATGATCGAGGAAGACAGTCAGGCCTGTTGGCATCGAATTAGGCTGACCGTCTGGAACGAGTAATTCCAGTAAACCCGGCATTTCTCGTTCTTGACAACGGACCCAATATCTCCGGGGATGAGCGAATCCGGAAGCAAGTCCTTCAGTTGATATCAGGAACCTCTACACGCCACACGCAGCTGTGGTAGACCAAGGTATAAATAACACCATCCTGATAGTCCATAATGAATCCCTCGATATCCAACTTAAGCCCGGCGGACCTTAGAAGAGCGAATGTCAGCCTGGTTGATAAACCCAGTGTTTCTATGTGCTTATAGAAGACGCCATGCTGGGGTTTATCGACATGCTGCCTAAGCAGTTTTTCTCTATACAGCAGATCTGATTCGTGCATTCAGACAGTTGGCTAAAGTTCAGTGACTGACTCTACATCAGCACCTAGACGCCGGCGTCCTCGTCTGATGTAAAATGCGAGACCGATTCATCTGCGGCTCTTTTTGCTGTCTTGAACAATCCTGCAGTTTTGTGATGTTTTACAGATCATAAGAGGGGATTGGAGCTCCCGAATGTGTTACATGCCGTACTCAGTACTACTTTGCCATGGGTACACTAGAGGCTCAAGAGTCCCCCCCCCGTTGACGTAAGAGGTACACACATATTGCGGTTATCTCTGTCTAATTGGCGCAGCTCATCACCGTCCACTTTACTACTGCAAAGGAGAATCGCAAGATCAGAACCGGAACGGCAAGCATGTTAGTAGCAAGGTGTCTGCTTCTTTCCCGAAAGTTCTGAGGGCCAAATCTTTCAAAGTCGGTGTGTGTACTTGCCGCGGAGAGAATCCTTCATTTATTTTGCATCCTGGATTTGCCTTTGTTGCATACCCTGATATGTATTAGGATGCTTTCGTCTGCGAGCTTCGCATATTCAGAGAAATCACAGCGTCGTCGTCCTCTCTTGAGGTGGAAGACTGCACATTTATCCAACCCGAACTCCATACCAATTGCTCGCGTGTATTCTTCCACCACCCTAAGAGCGTTTTGTAGTCTGCGCTCTCCCGAGGCATACAGTTTAAGGTCGTCCATATAAAATAGATGAGTGACCTTATGCCTCCATTCACTGGGTGGCCCACATTGATATGCACGAGTTTGACGGAGTCCAACAGACAACGGCAACAGTGAGATGCAGATGAGCAGACTCAGGGAGTCACCCTAGAAAACTCCTCTCCTAAATGCCATCTGTTTTTCGTCCATGTTCAATGCCTGCGTTGTCAACGTTGGGACCATCCAGTGAGGCCCCTCCCACCTATCTTTGACCCCCATTCGTCTGGGTTCGATCATGAGGGGCCCTTCATCTTAGGTTATATGAAACCGAGGTTATGGATACCAGGATGGTTAGTCCAGAGACCCATGACCGACATCTGTCAGGCAGAGTTGCCGCTGCCTCTCCAGGGTGCCTGTTCGCAAGGAGGTTGCCTGTCCGAATTTTGCACTCCCGTTTATTTTTATCATTATTATTATTAACTAAATAATTATAGGTATGTACAAATAAAATTTTATTACTTTTATGGGAGGAGATTGAACTTTTGTATAAACTATGAAATATTGTTAAACAGATTTTAGAGTTAAATGCGATTAGTGTTACCTTTATTTGTATAAATATAAATATTTGCTAACTATCTCTGGTGCAGAATAAATATTATGCCATCTATTACATTGTCTGTTTTTTGAAATGTCGACCAATTTAATTTGTATTATGTAGTTTATTCATTTAAAAATTGTTTTTACTTCCTCAAAAACAATATAATTTCAAAGTATAAAACTGTTTCATTTCCATCTTGACATAACGTTCTGTGTTTCGCGAAATTAGCTGAAACAAGACATCAACGTGTGTGTGTGGTACGGATGTGGAGTATCCAGAAGCTGGCAGTAGGCACCAGCAGCGAAGTTAGCGTTTCAGTATATTTCCCACCCTGTTGTGCGCGTCCCTATTTACTTCCGCTTCTGTAAACTCCACCCCATTTCATATCCACCCTCGCTATTTCATTCTCCTTGTTTTATTTCATCTTCTGATCCTATTCCCTGTGCCCCCCTTCCTCTCCTCTGCCACCGCTGTTTATGTTTTCTGCCGACGAATCTCTATTTGAGAATTTACATAATTTTAGATTTTAGCAATTTTTCCGACGATCGTCAAATAAACGAATTATAGTCCTCTTTCTGCATCTCGGCGGTTATCGAAATTAAATAATGCAATTTTACTCGTTGAAGTTGGTTTATGATCGTGCTTTTGATTTTCATCATCTTGATTTAATCTCTACAGGTATTCCGTTCTAAAATACAGCTTATCTAATTGTTTCGAACTATAAATGTGTTGGAAACTTGAAATTTGCAAGGTATTTATTACACCTTTCTGATAAAGACAAATAATTATACATATTTAACAAATTGAAGTACAAACAATTAACTTTGTTAAACATCGGGAAAATTTGTACTGAAATCCGGTTCAAAGAAATTCAGATCAGATTATGTTTACAGTGTGCCTTTATTAAATCATAACAGGTGTACATGATGCTTGTAAATTGAAATATGCACAATGGACAAATACTCAGCAAAATTACGCAATGTTATGTAGTAACCGTGTTGGCACCTTTACTTGTATATTAAATATTCCGCAAAGAAATACTACTTGCAACATGCCATAATTATTGATTAATTTAATAATCTTAAACATAAAGCACAGTAGATGATTGCAATAATTATTGGTGCAAATCTACGAAAAAAAATGTTTATTAAAAAAACATATAATTAAAACATTAGATATTTTTTCAAATATTTGTTGCGTGAAGAGTATATATTTCTAATGTAAGAAGCCCTTTTTAATAATAATAATAATAAAGCCGTTTATTTTATGCATGAAAAATAATATAAACATTTTTCTACATATAAAGGTGCTGGGGTCAAAATGTTTTTTATGTGGAGAGTATGAACTTTTTTCAGTGTAGTTCGTTATTTTTTAGTTGGTGCTTAAATAATTTTTCAATAGATTTTTTTTCCACCAATAAAAATGTTAGAGACGCATATACATATATTACAGGTGCTCGTGCTGAAGTTCGGAATCGTAGCATATGTGAACGAGATCACTAGCAAAAGTACTCACTATACAAGCGTACTGAGCCCCTTAACCCATTCTGTGACATATACGTATATCCATTTGTGTAAAGTCTAGAACTTTCTTAAATACCGCTGACCCTTCTCGACCAATTCTAGATGCTTCATTATCAATCCAAACTATTTTGGTCATTTAAGTTTTAGTATCAGTAACGCCATCTCTTGGCACGTTTTGGAATTTCATAGTCCATAGTCCCCCTTCGTAAGCCTGAACGTCTTGGTCAGTCAGTTCGTTGTTGCCTGCATACTTCGCTACTCTCTCTATACGCACAACCTTCCTCTTGATTTTAGACTTTGTTGAATTCGGTACACGAAGTCGATTATTCTGGTGAAGACAGTGTATAGTCCTTCCCAAGGCGGGTGAAGCTTTGGGAACCTGCCTTTCTTTAGTTGCGAGTTATATAGTCAAACCAGATCCCACTTCGGACACCAAATTGTTACGTTTTTGCTATTCCCAACACCTCAAACCGTGGATTCGTTAACTAAAACTCCTAGTAACACTCGCTATTTTATTCACTAATTCAATAATGACTTAATGGATGGCATAACTACCATGTCGTGGCACATCGAAGCGTTCAGGCAAATAAGGAGGGATATCTTCAGCACCAAGGCGTTTCTAACAGCTTTTACTAATTCCAAAATTAATAAATGACCTTCTCTGTATATAAATCCAGGCATTTCTTGATATAGACTTAAATGCAAGATTTTCTTATTTAAGGTTTAATAAACGTATCGATAATACGGTTTAATTCATATAAAGTTTTTATAAAAGTTTGTAACATATATTAAATCGTACAGTTAATTTAAATTTATTAAAATATTTACTTTGGGAATCCAATTTTTTTTTTTTTTTTCGTTTGCCTCATACCAATAATATAGGTTTCGCGAGGTGGACATAACCTTCTTTAAACGTATATTGAGACTTTAGTAACTATTTAATAAGCTTATTATATCCCTCTTTGTTGCTCCTGAAATTATTTTATTTTTACTTTCATATACAGAAAACATATTTTACAACTATTTATTATATATTAAATTGAAAATATTTTAACACCAACTCCGAAATATTTCTATTTGATTTTGTTGCCACTCATTATGATTTACGTGGTAATTGTGAGTACAGTAAAATAAACCGTTGTCGTTTTTTATTTATTTATAATTATTCACCACCACAAAATTTGGCTTCAATCAACAAAACTGTATCAACAAAGATACAACATTAGAATAAACTACATTGTACAGCATTAGTAAATGTATCACAGAAATAATAACGCGGGACATTATTTATTTTGTAACTCTCAGTTAAGAAATAAAAAAGGAAAAGAAGGTGGCCATTATACGAGTATATCTCCATCTTCAGTATGCTTGTCTGCATGTCTCACAGATTACATGTACAATAAATCTTACGGCAGGCTTTGCTGAATATACCAATTTAAGTATCCATGTCGTTGTTATTAGCGTTTAAAAATATTTGTTTAAACTATAGTCATGCAAGAAATATTTTCTAAATTATCATTCGTAAGAAAAACCCATGATAATATTACCATTTCACAAACCCCACGCCTCTGGCTCAGTAATAATAATTTGCTATATTAATGAGTGTCCCACTGTCTATGTTAGTCAATTTGATTTTGCTAGTTAAATCCTAGCAGTTGAAAATGTAAACAGAATCAACTCATTACACGTTCAAATTATTTATGAATGTTGCGAAATGGACATTGCATAATGAAAATTAATTTATATTAATTAGTAATTACTAATTTAATGCATTTGTAATTTTTCATATTGCCAATTACACCGTGCCGTTTAACCAACAAAATAGTCAACCCCGCATCTGCCAAAATATGAAAATTCAGTAGAAAAAGTATCGACTATTCCAATTAAATCCTCTGGACATTGGCACCGAAAGACATGAATAAATTATCTCGCGGTTCACGTTAAAAAATATTGTAACACTGTTCCGTAGATAAGATTTTAAAAATGTATGTTAATTAATTTGAATAAATATAGCAGTTAACCTTGAAATGACACTTGAAGCAAATTAATAAAAAGAATAAGCTATCCATAGTGCCGTATGGAATAAACAAAGCATTGATCAAGTTGATTGACAGGAAACATTGTTTTTCTTTGATTACTTATGGGATACCTGAAGTAAATACACCAGAGATTGTTAGCTATTTTGAACTTAGTATAGTTGAATGCTATTAATTTTTATATATTATCCTAAATTACAATTCGCCATACCATTAACAGATTGAGTTTCTCTGAATTCAACCATTTTATAGGTAATTTTCTGAACAGGGTGTCTCTTTTTTTGAATCTCCACAAATAAATATCCATTGGTGTTAGTTCGGACTACGTGGTGGCCAATTTATTAATAATACCGTTTTTATATTCAAATTCAAATTCAATTTATTCAAAGTATGGGTACATAATATATACGTTGACTTTTCGTAACCTTTTTATACATTACTATCAAGTTGAGACGAAAACACCTAAGCAAAAAGCTTGTTTTGTGAATTTCATATCAACCCGAATTGTATATATGTATATAGTTATTTAATGTTTTGTGAAAAATTACGAATGAGAAAGATGAATGTTAATTTATAAAAATGTAAATTGATAAAAATGAAGAGTGGAGATGGTGAGGTATAAGCACAATATAAATTATGTCACAGGTAAGTGGATTAATAATATTCGAGAGTTAGATCAGTGATAGTAAGTCTAGAAAGTAAGCTAAATTGTAATGATCTAAACATAACGAATACAAATATATTCTCTAATAAAACTAGTTTCAGTTGATATTTTTACTTTATGTATTCATTATAGCACAGGATTATCTAAAACAAATTTTTTTTTTCATATTTGCTAACTAATTTTTTTTTACGTTTTTTAAGTGGATTGGTAATAAATTAAATAATTTGGGGAAGAGAAAACAAATCTTTGTGTATGGTTTTTTTAACAAGTGGTATCTCCACAGCTTTTTTCTATGAATCTAGTTTCATATCTAAACTGAAGTGATGGGGATTTTGTGTCAAACATATGTAATAAGCAATGATACGCAAAGAGATTTTTTATGTTGAAAATATTTGCTTCTTTATGTAATTGTGTGGAAAAAAAGTTTTCTTTTTCTTAAAATTATTTTTAAAATGCTGTTTTGAGATGTTTGTAGAATTTTCAATATATTATTATTATAGTCCTCCCCATATAACCATGCAATTCTAATCATTGACTCTACAAAGGACAATATATAGTTATTAAATTTTCTTTTGTAATATGTCCCTTAAAATAAAAATGAGTTTCAGTGATCTTTGGAAAATTAGTAAAATAAGAGTTGTGTACATAAACCACGTCAACTTTTTTGTTTCTGGCACTTCTGCCAGAATATAGAAAATAAATCGAACGAATTTAAATATTAAAAATAAATATTCAAACACGAAATAACTTATCGGACAAAAGATAATTGTGCTAAAATATAAGATGTTAAGTAGTTTAAGAATAGTAAATAAATATTAAACATATATTGTCACCACAAAATTGCCTGGCGACGAGAATGTAACAAAGATGCTTTAGGATATTCATTCATTTCCTTTTTTGATAATAGCATATCGACAAAAGAAATAGATAAAGAACCCATAAATGCCTTTGTTAAAATTACACCACGTTAATAGTACTTCGATGTCAACAAGCATTTCGGTTAACTCAGTTTTTCTGTTTCTTATGCTTAACTACTTACAGACTCTATCCTGCAATCGATTGAGGTCAGGCGATTGCCAATTTTCACAATTTGTACTCCAGAATTATCAAGTGAAAAATGCAATGACAGAAACAGAATTATAAATATTCTAATAAAGGTAGAATAAAATTCAAGGGGTTCCAATAAAAAGGGGAGGTTTTTACCCAAAAAAAAATATTTATTCTTCCAAAAAATACAAAACCCAAGTTTTCCCCCCTTTTTTTTTTTAAAAAAAAAAATGTTTCTCATCCCAACTACTTCTATAGGTAAAGAATATACACCTCTTAATGATTTACAGCTTGTATCATACAAAATAGTACTTTAAGCTTTAGTTGCGATTGACCACTAGTAAAAAATTGTTACCTAATGAAAGGAAATCCTTCTTGAGACCGTCGGTATAGTCTGATACAAAAGTAGTAACTATGAGCGGCAACTTTATACAATTTCCAATTAAATAAAGTGAGAGAATTCCGATTTTATTTGTACCTTCAGTTATGATATTTAGTATCTATTACTATTTGTATACAAATATCCTGTTCTGTTCTGTTCCTCTATCTCCAGTTTATGGAAAGGCAGCATTTTCAAAAACACCCTGTAGTATCTGCCCTCTAATCTATTGCAGAAAATTAAATAAAATATGTACTTTATGACTTACATCGTTTTTGAATATCATCACGGGAAATTTGCGTAGTAAGCGCGGTTGGAGCTGGAGGAAGGCCAAGATGAGGGCGGATGGTGTGCCAGGGTACCAAGCCCAGCCCGGTGTTTGCCCATTGAACATCCTCAATTTATCATAAACGGATTCATTTTGGGCAGATGCTTGCTGTTCCTTTTGAGATGCCAAGTTTCTCAGCACTCGATTTATTGATGACACCTGTAACAAAAACAATAGTCAATGTTGTAACAATTATTGTCACTGCACAGAAGCAATATTGAAATATTCCGTACATACACATATTAATATATATGGGAAACGGAAACTCCGTTCGCATGTTTCATGTGATGAATCTGGGAGTATGGGATCGAAAATGGGTTTTGAGGCAGCCACGATCCAGCCCTTTGAATATATTATCCAAAAGGTGATTTTAATTTAATAGCTGGAACTATTTCGCCAACAGCTTAAATAATTTGATATGCCATCGATTATTAACAAAGACTCTTATAATAAGGTCATTAACATAACCACAATCACAGGCGTGCAATCTGTGGGTTCCTACTTTTGTTTTGTGCTCTATTTTTTTAGTCTTCCACTTTTTTGACATTTTGGCATCAATTTATCGTTCATTTTTTAATAATAAAGGTCTTCTTGTTAATAACATGTTGTACAATCAGTTTACTCAGAGAAGTAATTTTTCAAAAGAGCGTTGTTGCTCTAACACCTTTTCAAAGCATACAGCTCAAAAAAATCAGTACACATTCTTTCAAATTGCCGATATGTATTTTATGTACAGCAGTGTTTAGGTGCTCGTGAAGGTCGTAAATTGTATGAACACTGCCATGTTCCCTACGGAATCACATTTGCCAGTCTCCACCAACAACTTAGAGAAAATGGTACTTTTAAGCCAAGGTGAATCGATTATAGAAAAAATCGTTCCATGCGAATCCAGCAAGGGGAGGAAAGAGTCCTAAACTGAGTTGCAGCTAGTCTGGAAAGCAGTACCAAGAGGATTTCGTTTGAAGAGGGGTTTCATAAGAGTGGACACTCTTGGGAAACCTCTCTTTGGAAAATATTGCATGAACAACTACTTCATCCGTATGATTTGCAAAGACTGCAAACCTCAGAATTTACAACCCAGGGTGTAAATATGTGAATTGCTGAGCCAACAGGACCGCTTCTTTTAGGAAACTTCTTTCCACGGAGGGAGCAGAGTTCACCCGTGAAGATATACAGGGTAGGTAGGTATACATTTCCCCAATAACAATGTATGAGTGGGTAATCCACGTGCATTTTTGTGAAGCCAAATTCCAAAATAAATTCTCTATTAATACGTGAGCGGGATTCCTCGAATTAACATGACCACATATTTTGCCTCAGCGTTTGGATGGACCTATTATCTAGCCTTTCAACAAGATGTGTCAACAGAATTACTAAATTATGTGCACCTAAAACGAAACAAAACATGTGGTTCATGAATAATAATGCCCTACCCCTTGTTTCCCTCGTTTACCAGACTTAAACCCATTAGATAATTTGATTTCGGGATATTTGCAGTTTATGCAGTAGCCAATATTGCATAATTGAAGCAACACGTGATAAATGAATATAAAGTAATACGAAACAAACAAGGCATTTTTGAAGGTGAAGGTGATCACTAATAAATTATATAGACAGCTATAAGGTAGATAAATGAAGACCATTTCGAATAATTGCTTTAATCTGTTCTTTTTTTTTGTTTAAGTAGACGAATTAAGTTTTAGACAATTACTTAAGTTCTGGATGACAGTAAGACTTAATAATGTTAATAATAATTTAGTTATTTACTGATAATAAAACGTATCATGCCTAATTTTGCTTTTATTTTAAAGACTTATTTAAATCTGATTCAGTCAGTGGATTCTGCAATAACTTTTTTAAGTGCGTTAGTCCGACGTGTTATTAACAAGAAGAAATTTTTTTTGGCAGAACTGAAGAATCAATATCCAGTGTCGGAAAGGTTAAAAAAATGCCAAAAAAAGGCCAGTCAAATAAATAGTCTTTATTGATAGTATATGGCATACCAAATTGCTTACCTGTAGATCAAAGCGTTCCAGACATATTAAATAAACAATATCAAATACCAAATTTCATATACCAAAGTATTTGATGTGGCCAGCACATAAATTTCTTATACCAGTATATATCATCCTGATCTAAAAAGAATCATTCTATTTAATTCTTCACTTACCTCAATTAAATTTTAATGGCGTACCTTGAAATGTTTCATTAAAATTTTTAAATAATTAATTATCAGCGTCATTCTATACTGTCAGTAATAATTCATGTCAAATATTTTTATAATTTTTTGTAATTGACATTGACATTTTTGTAACTAAATTAGACCTTTCAAATGTCAAAGTGTTAAATTTATCCTAACCTCATTTTATGAGGCAAAATGTGTACAGAATTTCAGTTTACATGAGCTTTATTTAAGTACTTGGAAATTATATTTTATTCGCTTGATATAGTAGACATGATTTATAATCTTTCATCAAGAATATATTTTTTTTGTAAAGTCAAATACAAAAAAGTATGAGCCCCGTAGGCCCACTTTCAGCTGGCAATTTGTTCATCACCGAATTTTTTATTGTCTTTGGCCTTTAGAACAAGTGTACCAAATTTGAAAGATTTATCGCAAAAACTGTGGCTGATATCACGATACTACAGACATGCGGACAGATTTTTTTCATAAAGTTATGTTTTTTCATTATAATTCGTCGAGATTCGTCCAGAAATGCAATAAAAAAATTTTTGTTTTTTTTTTCCCGAAATTGTACCTTTTTTCTTCTTTTATTCATTATGTCTCTTCTGGTGGTACTACAATCACCAAATTTAATGTGTCACCTAAAATGTTGTTAACAATCTTAACTGCCAAATTTGGGAAATCTCCCATTAGTATTTTTTGAGTTATCGCGGATACACACATACACACACACATCCACACAGACAGACACACGCACCCACAGACATCATTCGGAAAATAGTCAGCGTGGATTCAGGAGGGTTCAAAACGTATAAATCAATCAAAATCTCGAGGTCGAAAAAAATGACGATTACTATACTTCCTTATATTAGGTATAAGAAAGTAAAAATACGCATTTGAAATTAAAAATTGACTTGTGCGACATTTTCTTTCAATAACATTGTATCAATGGAAAGAATCAGTATATTCCATACTTTTTTTTATACACTGTATATTAAAAATTATATTTAGGTCAAGCAAGAGCTCATTTCAGAACTTCTAATGGACAAAAATCGCATAAAGATATTTTTAAAGTTATGCTAAACTACTTTAAATTAAATGGTTAAAAGAATATTGTAAAAGAAAAGTTCCTCATTTGGCTAGACATTTGCAAAAATACAGAACCATTGGGTGTTTAAAATTTTACTTCCGACGTTAATTTACAATGATTTAAACGGTTCAAAAGTAGTGATTATCATCAATAAGGCATTGTCCCGCGGGTATGCTCCAGAAACTCGGTCTACCGAAAGGGAAATCACTGTGGTTTAATAAATTGAACAATTTCATACTGAGAAATTGAATTACATTTTACGATAAATTTCTTTCAGATTCATTTTGAAATTCGCATTATTACGGATGTTGCTAGCGTCTGTCCCTGAGTAGGGGAGATTGGTGAATAATAAAATTTTCCTTTGAATATTTACTTCTAATATAATAATAATTAGGAGAATGTATCCATTATGTGGTCCCTTTGGAGATATTTTTTACAATACGAATATTTGATTGGCTTTTTTCTCTTATAGTCTACCCGTACAATAACCAAGTGTGATTTTTAAAAATGTTACCAATCATGTTCGTTAAAAAAAGTTAGGTAAATGTATAAAAATTGTTGTCCTCTATAATTTTAAGTAACTGTGACTGCCTACGGATACAAGTTTATATAAGCTGGATAGACTTTGTTTTATCTTTACCATTTGTCAGTATAAATCTAAAGGCATATTACTTGCTGTCACTTTAGTATTAAAAAGTCATTTTACATACAATTTTTCAATACAAAATTTGTGTTTATATATTTAATATAGCCAAGTTTCTAAATAGAATATTTTATTGTCCAAGATACATTATATCAATGTTTTTGGAATGTGTTGGAACATATTATTTATTTATTTTAATGTTTTATACTGCATGTTGTAAAATGGCATCTATTTTATAAATTTTATGTATTATTATTTATTTATTTTAATATTTTATACTGTATGTTGTAAGTTAGCATCTATTTTATAAGTTTTATGTATATACACTATCGGTATAAATACTTTTAGTAAAATTCTAAGTGAAATTGCAAAATACTTAAATATCGAAAACACAATGCAATATACAAGACACCTATTTTCGCAGATGTCTGTAACATTGCTTGTAAAATCGGGGCAGACATGTTAACATTAAAACGTCATGGAGGATGGAGGTCTTCAACTCTAGCTGAGGGCTACATTGAGGAGTCAATTTCTAGAAAAACTGAAATAGCTACTCAAATTCTGGAAGGAGAACCAAGTACAAGTAGTGAAAACTTCACAATAATCAAAAAAAAAGTTTTAAATAAAGAATCTGAGAGCTCCACAAGTGAAAACGAAATCCAAATTTAAAAAATTGCTGGAAATGAAGTTTGTCCATCAGTTACCATAGCAAATTGCTCTAACTGCGATATTAAAATTTAAGTTAACTCAAAAAATTAAACACTTAGTTTTATGGAAATATCGTTGGTTAAGCTTTTCAAATTTGTTAGAACTGTTCTAAAAGTTAATATAACATTTCTTGTGATTACTGTTCAATAAAAATTAAAAAAAAATCTATTTAATTCGATGTTGCATGCAACATATGCAAAAAAGTATATTTGTTGCACTTGGCATGATTGCAGCTCTCTTCTCGAGTACGAAGTCATACTTTGTGCAACAAATATACACTTTTTGCACTAATTACACAAGTAACTATTATGTAACAAGTGCAAAAAGTGTGTTTATTGCACGCGACGTGAAAATGGTCCAACGAGGCCATTAGATCGAGTTGGATAACACGTCAACTGCAATAACATCTTTTGCACGATCATAAAAAAACATGAAAAGAAACATTTATACTGTGAATTAATAACAGGTTAAATAAAATATTATTAAATTAAATTTCATCTTATCAACTGACAGTAAAGTATAACATTTTTTTCTACTACTACTAAGAAATATACTCATATGCGTGTCATTGATTGGTAAATCTAGTACATTATATAGGACTTTTCCCACTAATAACATAGCAACTAGTGCCAAATAACACATTGTGTGGAGGTCCAATAAATTATGATTCTGTTACAATTAAATCGAAGATACTATAAAAGTAGTCATAGAAACGTGACTTAAGTAAAATAGAAACACAGCTGCGCTAGCAAACGTTTTTTGAATTTAAATGAATAACACACTTAGTCGTAGAAAAAGTAGTAGTATATAGTTCGCACGGAATGTCCATTTACTTTATTTGTATGATATGCAGCACTCGCCTGACGGCTTTTGCAAACTTCGTACCTGTAAAGAAATGAGTATCATTCCGTACTTGTTATACAATACACAGAGCCTTCATAAATGATCGTAAGCCACGTGATCAATTGGTGCCATTTAACTTGTGATTTTGTGTCTTTCATACTACGGTGAGGATTTGTACAGATACGTATGTATGTAAGAAATAGTATTCAACCATATTTTTGCTGATGGGACGACTCAACGATGCTGTTAACGGGTACTAATTGGTCTCGTGGGTTACGATCCTTATGAAGGCTCTGTACTATATTGCACTAGTGCAATAAAAAGTCACTTTATATACCGAAAATTAGTAAATAATAGTCTACTGCATGACTGTAATCGTTGAAAATAATATGTAAAAGTAAACTAAATTATTATGGAGTAGGTAACTTACATCATCTTTATAATTAAATGAGGTTCAATTACTTTTAGAGTAAAAATAATGTAATTATGGAAAATAATTATGTACGATTCTTAATTGTTTTTATCTGTTTCATCTCTGAAAACAGAAAAATTACTCATGCATTATCATTACTAAAAGTAATTAATTAGTGCTCATCTTTGCTTGTCGAGACATTGTGTATAAAAAAAGACACAGCTGAGATGAGAATTAATATTTTTACATTACTCCAAATATATTCTCTTATAATGAATTCATATTTCTAGAGAAAATACTTACTAGGCAAATTAATTATCATTCTAAACAGTTAATTACATAATATATTAATACGGTATATTGCAAATCTGTTGCTTAATGTTGTAGAGAATTGAGCAATATCTTTTATGAACTCCCGTCCCCCCTATGAGCGGCCGACTATTTCACATGTGACCGAACACGAATAGCAAAACACGCTTGGTGATCTCATTCAAAAAATTTTGCCCCTCGCGCCCCTTTTTATACCAGACTTATATTTTGTTTTATTCCGTCTCCACATAACCACATAACCATCTTTTTTTATCTAACATATAAATCAGAAAAGGGAATTGACGTGTGTTTGAAAACGTTTGCAGTAGAGAGGTTTTGCAAATGCATCTGATATCACTTTTAGGATCTTGTCTGTCAAAAGCAGGGCCAAGCTAACTTGATGACATGTGGCTTTAACAATACCACAGTCTCTACATACATTTACATTAATTTCATTACGTTAATTGGCGTCCTACATTAAAAAACTACAATCAATTCCATTATGACCATATTGTATTTATGCAGACGTGCTCTCTGCTCTCTATTTGATTGTTAATACAAAATATTGATTTGAAATTGCAATGGAGAGTAAATACTAGTTTAGAAATGGGATGTATTCACGGAAATCTGTATTAAATTATTCAATCAAAATGAATTTAAAATATCGACTTCAAATTATTCACCAGATTTTTATTATTTAGTGAATATAACTTATCTGAACAAAAACTCTATTATGCGATTAAGAACATAGGTACTGTTATTTTTTAAAATGGAATGATCAGCAGCACGTATTAAAAGGTGAATTTTTATTCTCGGGTAGAAGAATTAGTTAATATTTTTCTCTCAGAGCAATTTTAATGGATTTTTTAAGGACATTTATATTAATGATACAAATAACATATTAATCGATTCAAATGAGGGGCAAGGCTTACAGTCGGTGGTTGTATCACTTAAAAACCGATGACAAATATACGCTGGAAGATTCCGTAGGTCCGGATTACCTACCCACTTCCTTCCACATATCAGTTTCTCTCAGTGATAATGAGGAAAGGATATATCTGAAAAATGCTCAATACTCAGTACTCCTTGTAATCATTGATCATTTCAAGAACCTAACTCTTCAAATTCAAAAACAGATATTGTATACACCTATTTAAGGCGCGTTTACTTTGATACAAGTTAGGTTTAGCCGGAAATGACATTAAACATAAAATTTTTTGTGAGTTATTCGGCTCCTTAGATTATTACTAAAGATTTTCAAGAATATCTGATCTGTTTTTGTATACTGTCCTTAATGTATCCCCATAAGAATAAATCCAAAGGCGTGAGGTTGGGAAGGCGAACAGGTCACTCAATGTGACTTCTTCCTATCCACCGCTATCAGAATTTGTTCAGATAATTTCTTACATTTAATGCAAAGTGTTGTGGGGCTTTATCTTGTTGGAACCACATATATTCAGTAGAAACCATTGAGATTGTAATGGCTAGTATGTGATTTCTCAATAAATCAAAATATCCTGGTCCACCTAAATTATCCTGTGTGAAAAAAAGATCCAACGATATGATTTCCTTTTATACCCGCCCACATGCTCACCTTTTGGGGATGTTGTGTGTAGATTTTCTCATCCAATGGGGATTATCTCTGGACCAAATACGACAGACGTCTATTTATCTTTCTATTTGAAAAAAAAAATTGCTTCATCAAAGAATAGAATTTTATTCACAAAATTATTATATATAAAATTTTAATAGTTTCACAAAACTATGTTCATCTGAAAAGTGCTAGTGTGAAATGGATTTTGTAGTTTCATTTTTTCGGACTTCATAATATTAATAACGGACCCAAAGGTCGGCATATACTAAAGCATAGTGTCATCCAGCGCTAATTATTGACATTGTCAGTTGTGATTTTGAGGACCGTCCTGTTTTAGGTAGATCTTTGACATATTCTGGTTGTCTATACCGTCGAACAGTTTTACACTCTGTGGATCTGGTGATTTTCCAATTTGGGTGAAGGTCATTGAATAGTCTACAAACTTCTTCATAAGAACGTCCCTATCTTCAAAACACCTCATAATCAAAATTTCTATGCGTCTTGATTCACTTAAGTAAAACCATAATAAATATTTAAAAGTAGAAATTCTAGTTTTTAAAGTAGAAATTTCTACTTTTGAAACTAAAAATTTTTAGTTTTTTCAGAGCCATCGTAGAGGCCACTGGTAAGGTGGTATTGACAATAAACCCTTTTAGGCGCCGCTCCTCTTAAAATCAAAATATCAAAACTAGAAATTTCTACTTTAAAACTAGAAATTGCTAGTTTTATAGTAGACATTTTTAGTTTTAAAGTAGAAATTTCTAGTTTTAAAGTAGAAACTTCGAGTTTATTTTATTTGTTGTGGCCCTTCAGAGTAATCGTAGATCAGGCTTTTTTTACTAATTCTAAGTAAGAAAGCTTTGTTTCAGCTTCAAAATGCAGTACTTTCAAATATATTTTCGACCAGTAACCCCCCCCCTCACCCATTAATTTCAACTAATTGATCTAACAATTGTACCGTTCCTGAAGAAGAGCAAATAAAACCTCGGAGGCTCGAACAGAAATAAAAAGTGTTTAATTCTCACTTACCATATATCACACTGAACAATTTAAATAAAAAAACTCGGTAATTGTAAAAGATGATGAAACTTGCCCGGGGAATGTCTCCTTCAAGAGGAATTTCGCTTTTGTATCAATTTCAATGAAAAAATAGGATTTTTTTTATGTTATTGAAAATAAAATTTTCTCAGTAATTTAAGTCAAACTTGTTAACCAAAAATGTTCGTTGAAACAAAAATTAAAATACAACATATGCCTTCTTTGTTAATAATTTAAATTTATAATTAATTTTTAATTATATTTTAAATTTTACTAATAATATATGTCTGACAATATTAATTAACGGAAAAAATTAATAAGTCGGAGGTGTAAACTCATTTAAATTGCCCACACATAACTTCTATTTCAAGAATTTCTTTAACGGATGAAGTTCTACATTCTGCTGTCACCAATAATTAGTACTTGATAAAATTAAAAACATAATTATACAAATTTCGTTTGTGTATATTTTATCGGCTTCTTTATGTTATTAGTTTTCATAAATTCTTCATTCTTGTATATTGATCTGACATTCCAATTTATCCAAGATATAATAATTTTTTTCAATAATGAAATTTAATGTTTCATTTTATAACAATGATAAATATAATAATATATAAGTAATTATACGACTATTTAGTGGATAAGCAAATGCAATCCCCGAGAACTGAGTTTCTTACTCGCATATTGAGTGTGTGCCCATCTTCCGAACAAGGTCGTTTAAGTATCAAAGGTTCAAATCCGGGCCAGATCAAGTCAATGTTTATAAAAATCATTTAATTTAATTATACTGAAAATATTAACCTAATTCAGTACTGCAGTGGGCTAGAGCGTTGAGTGGCGAACGAGATTTACTGTCTCTTTGTTCAAATTTCGACCTTTGACCCTGAGAGAGTCGAGAGAGTCGTTGTGTGTCCGTGTTATTCATCAGTGTAACTCCTGCCTGGCTTCGAATTTGGGGGTTGTTTAATTTGTCATGTGTCTTTTCTTTTATATGGTATATTCTAATCATACAAAATATTATTCAGGTATTAAATAAATAGTGTTAATTTTACTTAGATCCGTAATTTCTTTCCTAGGGTCCTTTTCAACCGGAGAGGCTCTGAGGCTCCTATACAGGAGAAAACTAAGTGAGGGGGGAAGGAAGACCAATGCAGGCATTATTTTAAAAACTGGGTTTCCGGGCTTCCCAGAAAGAAAAGAATTGTAGGCTATAATTTTAACTATTTACATTTATCTAAAAACTAGTAGGTTGGGCTTAGGGGGTATGAAAAAAAAGTGAGGATGAATCTCATCTTTAAATTTTGTAAGAGATGTTCATTCTTGTACTTTTATTCATAGACTAATATTGACAGCAATAAATTTGTCAATATTTATTAATGATTCATGAATCGTACCGAGGTCGTATTGAACCTCTGTTACGACTACCACATTTTGGAGCGCCGTGTTTCTGTTCATGGGTCATGTCGAGGTCGTTTTCAATGTTAATATAACCTCTGTTATAGTTATCAAGTTTTGGACGCCATATTTTCATTTATGGGTCGCATGGAGGTTATATTAAAAGTCAATAGGACCTCTTCTACAACTACCTTCAATTTTAGGTACTTACTATTTTGTCTCAAAGTCCTATTGAGGTCTTATCACGTTTGTTAATGAGCTTTGTACAACTAACTTTCTACAAGGTCATAATAAAGTCATATTATTTTTTTAGCGACCCTTATACAACTATATTCCTTAAGTCATGTTAATGGTTGTATTGTAGATGATAGTGACCTCTTTACGACCTCGTAACGACCGCCTCAAGACCTTCCACTTTTAGCGTCCAATTAGTCATTTCAAGCGTACCATATGTCCATACCACAAAGGAGTTTCGATAGTCGTGAGTATAACCTTATGACGACCCTTAGACGACCTACAGTCATTAAAATTATTTTTACAGCCTTTACATGACTAATTGGGCATATAGGCAACAAATTATAACTCAAACTGGTATCTGGGATGTACGTGGTAAATCAAAAAACGAAAAAAGGATCAAAATGTACCTAGCAAGGATGAAAGCGTTATAACTAGAGTTCGGATATCGGTGAGTCATGACATCAAAAACGGCGTCGGCGCAAGGGAATATTTGTTACCTATTAATTTATATACCAACTAAAACCAAATATTTTCTATACTATTACTGCAAACTGGTATCTTTTAGTGGCTTACCTTGTGTAATGGTTATAAAAATAACTAGTGCAGATAGTAAGATGAAAATATATTGGTACAAGCAGTTTGCACCAATAATATTATTTGCAGTTATTGCTGCGGTATTATTCCTTATAAGAAAAGTATATTATTAAAAGTTTTCCCATATATTCTGCTGTTAAAATCCGCCACAACTCTGCAAAAATTCATGTATGTGAATTAAATATTTATTTGAGGTCCTAAACAATCCACTTCTTTGCCCTATAGTAAGTCTACTATTCGATGAACTGTGACAAAACCAGGATTGTTGTATAAAACACTTTCCAGTTTTTTGTTTACGAGTTCAGCGATGTCTACAAATAATTGATACATATATTGTCGAAGATCACCCTTACACTCTTCACCCCCCCTTTTTTGAAAAATCCCCCCCTTTTTCCCCCCCCCCCCCTTTCCTCCCCCCAAAGGGGAGGTGTTTTACCCCCCCCTTTTTAAACCCCCCCCTCCCCCTCCCCCCCCGCCCCCCCCCCCTCCCCCCTTTTTTCCCCCCCCCCCCCCCCCCCCCCCCCCTTTTTTCTCTTTTATAGTCAAAGTTTCTATAGTAATACGGCCCTGCGTTCAGTCAAGTGCCCCATCTTGTAGTATAGGCTGTGGAGGTAGTAGTATATTGGGTAGAAGTTTGTAAAAAACCACATATATTTGTACGCAGCACAGGACCGGCGGGAAAGTATTGCATAACATTATGGTTGCGAGAATAATGCAAATGTGAATTCACAGTTTACATTAGGTAGGTATATGATTTTTAAAAAGGATATTCGAATGTCTATGCAACTACATAATTCGCAGATTTATATTATTAAAAGAAATTTGATTTATAATTGAATTAATTCTTTTAGATACATCGAAGGTTTTTTGAATGACATGATTAATGAAAATGCATAAACGAATTAGTTGTTATATGGTTACATAAAAATGTATATATATGTAAACAAATTCACACGACATAAACATTGCATTTCTTATCAAGACGGTACTGGAATGATTCGCCGATATCCGAACTCTAGTTATAACAAAATAAAACTATTCAACACAATTTCTTGGGTTCTTTTTGTGTAAGATGTTCCAGTTGTTATCTATTTAATGTAATGTATTAATGTTTTAGAAAAACATTTGAATACACACTATTTAAAATATCAAGATCTGAAATTGTCATACACAGGAAGTCATTATTCATCATAGATTACTATAAATTAATTAACGAACAAAACTAGTATCAAGAATCAAGTAACGTGTATGTTAATCAGTGTTGTTAATTTACATGTAATTATGAAAATGTTATTAAATATGTAAAATTACCTTAAGCTGTAGTTTATAAAATCTGTACTTAGGTATTTAATTTCTACAAAGAACGCGAATATGACAATATATATGGTCGGCAAGATCGTCTGATTTTTTTATTCAGGGCTTTTTGAAATCAGGAGTTACCAGACACGTTCTCAAACAATCCAAGAACACAAAGACATGATTCGCTAAGAGGTATACCTGATTATTGATAACGAACATTACTTCAACGCATTATGCTGATTTTAAAAGAAGCTTACAGCAATGTATTACGAATGTCGTATTTGCCCACTGGTAGTTTTGTAATAAATTTGTTAAAATACATATTTAATTCATTGAACATTTCTTCAAACACCATTTGTTTCTTCACAGCAAGATATCTAAAGCAAGACTTGTATAAATGCATATTATTAACAACTGCAAATATTCTATCGTATCAATTACTTATCGCTTATTTTTGTTTTACGCCTATCTAAGGGTATACAGTAATGTTATCCTGAAGAAAAATTTGTCACAAAATATTCTTCTTCTAAAGATGTTAAAACAATCAACAGTTGTTGCAATAGCAACAAAACACCAGTATTACCGCCACCAGTATAGCTGTTAATGCAAAATCATTTTTTATTCATTACAAATTTTCCATTTATAAAACATAAATACTTTAGCTTTAATAGCTGTCAGTTTGTTCTAAAATTCTTATTTTTTAAGTGCAAGAGAGAAATTAATATGGGATATAACAACATGCACCGGCCAGCCTGAAATGAAAGTAATTCATTTAACATGTACAATTGCGAAACGCTAACAAGTCCTGTAAATTTAATAAAATTATCACAAAACTGACATATAACCAAGCAAACAGTTTTGTGGGAAAGTTGCATATCCAAACAATGCGTGTGCCAGATGCAATTCATTGCAACTCACGCACCGCTAACACCCTGCATAACTGGCTTATCCCTATCCCTAGATGTTATTATGCCTTATTCTTTGCGCTTAACCAAGTGGAAGTACAACACCTCGTCACTGTGCGTCACAAACACGCATTTGCCGCTGAATATTTTCCAACCTTTCCTACCCTTACGCTCATTTTGCATAATTATTCAAATCATTTATATTACACAACAGATTTCCCACTAAAAAAGTTAATTAAATTTCCTCAAATATTGATTATCATACACTTCCTGTCATTTTGTGCGATACACTTGATTGTGAAAAAGAGAAGAAATAAATCTGTTAAGCAGCTTTAAATATTCTTCTTTGTAAACTTTTGCATTTTTCTTAAAATAAAGTGTTTATTTTGTGATATTATTTGATACTGATAAATGATAATAAATACTTGCAAAAGTGTCTTAACGATAAGTAAAAAAGTATTCTACAAATTGCTTGAATTATGGTTTCGTCCATGTTGTGGATTTGTAAGGATAAAGAAATTCTTAATCTTTCGGACTTTTATTAAATTGTTGTCAATGTTTCGACACAGGTATTTATCATCTTCAGGGCTACAATCAAGAACCATACTTAAAAATATTAAATAAATGGAAATACATTATTTCCTTAGTTTATTTACACTACAATAATCAGGCTGGAGATTGTTTCCAAAAATTAAACACAGAACGTAACGAGCGTTAAAAAGAAAAACGTCAAGTTGCCTAAGCAAATGAAAACATAGGGCTTAGATTCATGTGTTATTTAAACTGTCAATGTCAAATAGAGTGTGTTGTCTGCTGAAAAAACAGAAAATTTGTATATCCAAGCCTCCCTTCATCCGCAGAAAGTTGGTGTTTGGTGTACTAGAGTTATCGTGAAGATATTCTAACTCCTGTCATTAGGCAGCTTGATGCCAATGAAATAGCTTCTGGTTATTTTCAACAAAATGGAACCCTAGTAAAGGGTGTCTCATTTGGAACTATAAGTTTTGATTTTTGAATAAAACGCAAAATATTTGAGAAACTAATGATTTTAATTCCTCAACATAAAATGTAGACTTTACGGCTACAAATGGAAAAGGATATCATTCATATGGCCGCCTCGACGCATCTGGCATGATGTCATTCATTTATCAAAATTTTCCCATAGCACTGGCACATAAAACTGTACTGAGGGAAATATCTGGCTTGAACTAACTAAGAAGCCTTAGTTTTTTCAATTTAATAAATATTTATTATTCTGCATTATATTTAATTCAGACAAATAATTATTTTTCGTGATTTTGTTATAATAAGCATATTTCTAAGATTGGATTAATTGACAAAACTAAATGATTTATTTCCAGGAATTCTCTTGGTATTTATTTTTTCTAATTAAATAATTATTTATAAGAAATAAATTTACTCATGAATAACACATTTGTATCTCCCACATTTATTACATCATTATATTTATTTCATAGAAAGAAATATTTACTATTCAAGTTTATACCTTAATAGCGGAAATAAACATTTAATTTTAATAAGAAATATTTATTCCTCATTAATAAATTTGTTTATGAGCAATAAATAAATGTTGGCCGTCTACCGCCGGAAACCGCGGTAGCGCATTAGACAAGATTCAACAAGACGCCATTGTTCCCTTTTTCTCTTATTAAAAGCTTTGTGTTAAGTGTTGTGTCCCTTTCGATAGATGTATAGTTTATTAGAAGGATATGGGGGCTGGAAAGCCTCAAAGAAACTTTTAAATGTAAGTTTTTAATGTTTATACGTGGTAATTTGTTTATCATAGCATATTAAAGTACCTAACCTGGTCAAAAACTGTTCAGTTGTGAAAATTTGTTCAGAGTTATTTATTTCTGTTATTTTTTTAATAAATATGTGTAAATATTTTTCATATATTTAATTTTGGTTACCTTTAACACAGACATTTGTTTGTCTGTATCCTTAACCTGATACATCAATTAAAAATTACAATAAACAAGAAAATTGAAAATTAATCTTTATTTGAAATTTCTACTATTATTTCTAAGTTAATAATAAACTCACTTATTTGGTATTTTTGAAAAGTTCAAGTTAAGCACATTACAGTCAAAATAAGAAAAGAATAAAACGAAAATCTGTACTCAAATATATCGGTTTAGAATGTTCTTTTTTATTACTTTCTTTCTTGCATAAAAATAAATAGATTATTTTTTTAACTAGGTGTTATTTATAGACTGTATTATTTTATATTATTATTACCCTACAATCTATAAGATATTTCGCAGTAATTTTCATTGTATTATATTTTCTTGTTCGTTTCCGTTTTATATTAAAGATTATATCCTCGCATCAATGCAAAACTTTTACTCGGTATAAGCGGTTATAGTGGCTGCAATTCCTGACACTTAACAATTTTCCTAAATTTTCTCTTAAAATTTGACATGGAAATCCAGATTTATATATAATAAATTTGAGGTTTAACTGATTTTAATAAGACACATTAGTTAAAAAAAATTTAGAACTTTATTAAGCATGAATACCTTAACACTTATGGAAGAAGAATTAACATAATAGATATATGTTTTAACGTCATCGTGTCTATGGAGATATTATAAAGTTATAGTTCATGAGACTAACTGATTATACTGATAGTGATATATTATGTATGTACCTACATCTACGCAAAATTATATAAAAAAATTATATGATATCTACCCTATCATTTTTTAGAATATGTTTTATTATAAACAACTCGTGAAGCATACATGTTTTTAATATAAAATGCATTTTAATTTCGCAAATATATACCTACCATAACGTTGCTTTAATGACAAAACATCGAATGTGCAAATTTGCCGGTTTCGACTTTTCTGTTGGAAAATTATATATTTCTTTCAATCTGCAGTGCCAAAACCGCAAATGCGAATATAGGATACCTTTGGATATTTAACAACAAATTGAACTTTATTTCCCTTCTTCTAAAAATTTGAAAAATGCACATTCGTTGTTTTGGCAGTGGACCGACGATATGCTTTACAACTTGTGAAAAAAATAAAAAAATATCTACTATAATTTTTAGCAAAATTGATTTTTTTAATACATCGTACTGTAGACAAATCGTGAGGCATACATTTTTTAATAAAAATCAAATTTTAGTTTCGCAAATATAAACCAGGTAAGTAAAAAAATTTATACATATATTTTTTTTGAATAGAAATGTTTTTAATTTTCTATATTCATTTATTTGTTGTATCCGTATAATTTGTCTTCGAACCTTCTTTAGGTATTAAGTCGCTATTCTATATAAATTATTTATATATTTTTTTAAATAAACCATGCGTAGCAAAACGATTGTTCAGATTGTTTTTTTCTCCAAAAAACCAACCTATGGCTATATTTCCCGAATAACACGTCGATTATTTGCTTAGTGTAATAGTCACCATCAGAGCGATGCGTATGTTATCAGCGAAATAAAAAATAACTCGTGGTGTAAGTGCTTTACGTGTAATTGGTTTACTGTGACAATTGTATGCATTTTATTTTATTTTAAAAATGGGGAACGATAAGAAAAGTTTTATTAATTTCCTCGTGATGTCGAAAGCTGTATGAAAAACTGTTATATTATTTATTGCAAGCATAAAACATGTTGAATTTAGTATGGTAGTTGGGGATGACGTATGGACATCCGTTTAATTTCCGATATTCGATCAGTGAAGTTAAGTAACACTGATCGAGTCCGGCAATTAGATGGATGAACGATAGCCCGTCTAACAGTCGGTAGGCTGTCAACAGACAATCCGGGGAAGGCCTCTAGCCTGATGCAGGCGGAGAGACAAGCCCGGGTGGAGGGTCGAAGAGACGTACCCAGGAGGTTTGCCACTCTGCTAGCGGTGCAGGCGGGCAGGCCCAGGCGGTGGGTTAGTTGACAGTCGAGGATCGTGGTTCGGAGTCCACGCTAAACTGTAGGTCCCTAGGTAAAAAGGGCCCATTGTGGCCTACTTGCCTAGTAAGATAAGTAGCTACTACTACTACTACTAGTATGGGAGTAAGGTATTGTTTTGCAAAAATAAGAACCATTAATGAAGTGATTTTAAGAATATAAACTGAAAGTATAAGTAAAATACGAAATAGAATAAAAAAAATAAAATCTTTATTTTTGTATTTACAATTAGACGAATGCTCTCTCTTCTGCATATATTTTGAATAATTTTTAAAGACATTACAGAACAAATTTTAAAATGTGTATATGTGGTAGACAAATCACAAATTAGTCAATTTATGACAAGTTTAGTCAGTTTTTAAATGATTATTGGTGCTTTCGTTTTGTAAATCCATATTTTTTTAATCCAACATTGATAATTTCAGCCAGGCGGTGATCGTTTTTTATTAGATTTATGTAAAACAATAAGTAGGTGATTATTTTTAACACAACGTATCTTGAGGTTCTATTATTTGCAGGCCATTTACAGGGTGAAAGAATTAAATAAAATTACAGCATATACAGGGTGTCCCATAATTAAATACCTTCCCTCAAGGGGGTAATAGGACTACAAAAAATAAGTTGACTTTTGTATATAAACAGTTGCTTTAAGTCAGTTCATAAGGGAGCTACAATCCCTTAAAGGGGTAAGTACAATATGGTTATTGCCCATAAATTCAAAACGTCTTAAGTTGCAAAAATTACATTTGGACCACGATTAACTTTATAATGTTACATATTTTGTTAAATTTTTATCTACATATCATGATTTGTTGGAGTAATTACAAAAGGGGGTGGGGGGTGAATGTTTGCCATAACTCTTTGTCTTATTTTTTTACACTATTATAGCGGAAATAAACGCTAGTGTTAAAAACTGAATAAAATAGGTCTTCTTACTAAATGTCGATAAAGGCTATCGTTTTAAAGTTATTTGTACTTACATATTGCAATGCAGGATGGGTATATAATAATCGATCGGTAACTACATACCTCTACAAAAATAATTCCGCACTTTTATTTATAAACTGATTTAAGGTGAATGTTTATATACAAAACTCAACTTATTTTTTATAGTTCCATTACCCTCTTGAATAGAGGCACTTAATTATGGGACACCCTGTGTATAAATTGTTTGGAATCCTTAGGCCCTACTCCGCGCGTTTTATTAAACGTTGAATTTTACTTTCACATAGCAGTATCAAAATGAACACACTCGAGTACACGTTGGGCGTTGTTGCCATTTCTGCATATTGTACAATTAAAAACAAACATGCAAAAAATAAGTGACTTTGGGTACATCTTATTGTGGAGCAATGATTTAAAAAAAGTTCATCTTTAGACTGAATATAATTTTAAAATAAAAAATTCGTACAAAGTACATGACGATCGTAAAACAAAATAAAGTAAAAAGTCATAAAATACCTACATAGGAGCATTTATGCTACATATAAGAATATGAATACAATTTTATCACATGTGGATAATAACTCTTATGATTATGCCCTGTATACATACCTATCGTTTTTTCTCTGTCTGGGAAATTCTCAAAAATTTCAGCTAATAAAACAGCGGCAATGTCCTCCCAAGACTTTTGCCTAGCGTCACGATTTTTATAATCCTCACTTGAGACATCCCAAATATTTCGTTTTTCTTGAATTACACTAATTAACAGTTCTGTGTCAATTGTATCCATGGCTGCTAACTGGTATGCGATGCGAGATCAACTAATCGTGAACAAGCTGGCTACTTAGCATGTCTCCCGCGCTCTACGCACGTCACGTCATGTGAAAAGTACATACAAACACAATACCCGCAAGCCTGACGTAGCTACGCCACGCGTACGGGCCGAGCGTAGGCCCGTACGCCGTACGGCCTACGCCAGTTCAATACGCTCGCATCTGAAATGATACATTTAACTAAATGCCAATAGACTTTCAAGCGTAGGGCGTAGGGCGCATCCTACGCCTCAACTGAAACGGGCCTTAAAGTTATGTTGACCATCAATTAAGTGGTTTGCATTTTTAATAAGGGCTATTCTCCTCCATTAAGATTGTTTCTTCTTCGATAGTAAAATACCTATTTAGAATGGCATTTATGTTAGAACACCCTGTATACATCCTATAATACGTAAAGAATGATAAACTACACAAACAATGATTTATTTTATGTCCTCACAAGAAAAGTGTAGGGACATTTTTATATACGTTTTTTTTATTTAAAAAAAAAAAACAAGCATGTATTTTTTTATGTTATATAATTTTGTAAAAATATTCCTAGATTTTTCTTGTGAGTGTATATTAGCGAAATAATAAATAAATGTAAACTTAACATTTATTACAGTAGTTACGGAAAGTTTTATTCATATTTCCTCGTGAAAAAAACGGTTACATTAGTCTATTGATTTTAGTATAGGAGTTATTGTCTTACAAAAGTAAAAACCATTAATAAAGTAATTTTAAGAATGTAAATTGAAAGTATAATATTTTACTTCCACACCACATCATGTGCGTAGAAGCGCTGTGTATCGGCAGTTTTCTAAATTATTGAGAATAAGTGCTTTAAGAAAAAAATACGAGCATAATTTAGAGTTTTAAATTTATTAATAGAAATTTTAAAATTGGCAAACAAAACACAAAATTAATAATTTGGAAATATCAATAATTCATTTGTTTTTTTTATACCTAGCTATTTTATTTTGTAACCTAAGAAATGTTTAGCATTCATTATTCTATTATTAATAATAAAATATTATGCCTGTTGTGGATATTATTTCATTTATCTAGATAACCTACAGATTTTTTATTTTAACCATATAAAATGTTAAAATCTGAAATATATACAACTGGCTGCACAAACATTAAAAACACGTGGTTTCTTTCCTAACTAGTAAATTATATTATTTATTTTATTAATTAATCAATAACGTTAAATTTGCTTCGTACACCCATGGTATCCTTGTAAAATACTACGCCTGTGACGCAACCACCTGCATTCGAGGTCCCAGCGCGCTCAGTGGATTTATGAATGAAATGTAGCTGAAATAATCTACCGGTTATACTGTGGTATACACTATGTGTAGGTATTAAAGTATTAGACATATTACATTGAAGGAAGACTGAAATTTGGCTATCTCGTGCAAGGTGCTCTGACCAGCGACGGGTTGTCTGCCTCTGATTTCCATTGCAATGTTGCCATTATTAAGAGATCCTTGTCTGATAATTAAACTGATATTATTAACCGCGTGAATATCCTACATAATCCTAAGTAGTCTTGGTTTGTTATTAATTACAGATTAGTTGGCAATGACAATCTGTTCTTCACTAACGAACACCGAAAAGAAATTTATTATGACATAGTTAATGATAAAATATCAATTAGTTTTTATGCGGAGAAATATTTAATAACGATAACAAGATGAAACTAACCAACGCTACTTATGGCGGTGGTTTATCAATACTGAATTAACTGTTAACTAGAAGTTAAATCGCATTACTTTATGTGTTCTTTACATTACATCTTTTAGTTGTGAAATTATTTGTCAAATAAAAGATCATATCCAAGAAAATAACTGTTATAACAATGATTTCTTTAGACTTTATCTGATAAAGTTATCTAACTTAATAAACTAGCCCATAGGATTTTAACTTGAATATTTTATTAATAACCAGTTATATTAACATTTTAATATTCCTTTTTACTTTTTATTCTTAAAAAAAATTTTTTTATATTTTTTTATCTACTAAAAGTTGACTTTTAAAATATTTTTTTGTTATTGTATTTAATTATTTTTTAAAAAAGTTAAAGTAGTCAATTTTTTTTATTAAAATTAAATTTTTTATTGCTCAATAAAAAATATAATCATTAAATTAATTAATTTAATAAAATTATTTTTATAATATTTTATTTAATAATATTTTTAAATTATTTAAAAATAATATTAATTTATATTATTTAAAATTTATAAATAAATATTTTTTTTTATTATTTATATAATAATATAATAAAAGTTATTTTTTTTTATTATTTTCAAAATTTAAAAAGGTATTATTTTATATATTATTCATAATATATAAAAAATAACAATAATACCTAGCATAATAGTAATTTTATTATTAATGTTATGGTATTTTTTATAATTTTTTTAATTTATAATAGTATATAATAATAAAAAATAAAACTATTTAATTAATTTAATTTTAAAAAAATAAAAGTTTTTTCCTTAAAATATTATTTATATTCAAATATTGTATTATTTTTGGTTGAATGGAAAATTTATTAATGGTATTTTTCTTATGAGGTTTATTAAATTTAAACCTTAACTAATCAGTTGACTTTGCTCATATATTGTTCAATGATGATTTTACCTCTAGTTGCTAGACCTTTGGTTAGATAGAGGTCAATTTAATTTCGTTGGCTTAAGCTATGGAATTAAATATTTCAGTCTATGATAAAGTGACATGAAGAACTAACTAAGGGCTGGTTTACTGGATTAACTGCAACTATTATTACGCCAACTAAATCAAATCAGTATAATACAATTAATCAAATACATAATTTAGTAGTGAAGTATAATTATATGCTATTAAATATAAGAGAGTATCTAAGGTAACAACTGTTATAACAATTATTTATTTGTACATTACCTGGTTAGGTTGAAGGAAAATACAAAACAGAAAACATTTTAACCGATAATCACTAACGTAATTTCTGGACAAATGATTTATGGCATCACTACATTATTATTATAAGCCTGATTATATCTAGACTTAACAAAAAGTTCTTGTAATTTACAAATAAAGACCCCCAGGTATTGAAACTTATTTTTCTTCGTATCAGAGAAAGCACATTTATTTGAAATAAAAAGCAAAATTGTTGCTATTGAACACACAAAATTGTCAAGTAGAATCGCCAAGGATTATTGAATTCGCAGGAAATTACAGTATGGTGTGATGTTTCAATCTTTTCGATTAATTTGTTGGTCTATATTTTAGAGCAAATTAAATTTAATTTTTGTATTTTTAATAATAGAATTGGTTGTAAAGTACCTTAACTGTTATATTGCTATTTGGATATGCCACCGATGATTTCATACATATTAATCATCATTTCAGATCTACCAATCTGATTGTATAGTTTATTTTAAACTTATTAGCAACATAAATAACGTGGGTTCTTTGACTACGGTAAAGAGATCAGAGAAGCAGACGTTTTTTATATTGCAAATTAGTTTGAAATGAACTGTACTCACACATGGCGCTGCTAAAAATTGTGATTATACAATAAAATATCGAAGTATCTGCAAGATAAATATTAAAAAGCACGGATATTTTTTAATTAGAAAAGGTTTTGTACATAGTAATAACACTCGTAAGTGAACTGATGTATTCCCATTTTCTCATTTTTTTATTGGCCAGAATTCTCATATGTAAAGGCGTCACCTGCTATAGCAAATTCTCATTCTTTTGTGGCTTAATTGGTAGTATTAACGAATTCAAAAATAAACTGTGTAATTATTTGGTAAATAAAGCTTTTATTCCCTTTAGGAATACTTAGAATCATGTCATGTATACCATTTGTTATCTCGTGTAACATATAATGTTTAATGTTTTTTGTAACTGCAGTTGAATATAACTTTACCATTAATTTTACCAATACACCACATTAGTTGTGACGTCATATAATTAATAATAATTATGCAACCTACGTGAATGAGTCATGGCACACTGGTTGCCTATATGTAACACTGGAACTTGACCCTTATGCTCATGAACATAAAGGTGACATTTTTGACGGTTAGAACATAGCCCAAATTTTTTTCTTTTTTGTTTGAAAGAAATGTCTAAGAACTTTTACTTACCATCGACCATGCAAAAAATATGTTAACAAGTATAGGCATTACAGTAATTTTGTTTTCATTATTATTTTTAACAAAATTTCTATAGTGCACCGTATCGTATATAATCTAACATATATTGTGCATGGTGAGTGGTAACTGAAACTTCTTAAATATTTCTTTCAAGGGAGAAAAAAATTCTGCGCAGTTCTAATTGTCAAAAATGTCACCTTTATGTTCATGAGCATAAGGGTCAAGTTCCAGTGTTACAAATAGGCAACCAGTATGTCATAACTATTTTTGTAGGTTGCATAATGTGACGTCACACTAATATGGTCCATTACCCATTTTAAACTATACATAAAGTCAACAAACTGACGTTAATAAATATAAAATACACTTGTCTTTGTGTCTGAATATGCATGGTTATAAATTTGGAAATCTTGCCAAATCCCCCTTTGTTGTTAGGTAGGGATCTATAACGTGCTCATATCGCAAATACACATAACTCCACGGTATTGCATCCTCTTCGAAAAATGGTGACAAACAGATCAGCTCATTGTTATACCTCATCAGCTTGTTTCGGCCCGAATTTGAACACGAGTCGTCTGAATGGAAGTACGCGCTACTAGTTTCTGTTACACCACCAAGTCAATATTACAAAGAGATCTACGAGAAGAAATCTGCATTATCTTTCCTGATACGCAACAGTAATTCGTCTACTATAAGAATGACCAAGAAAGGAAATGTCCGTCTTGTCTATAATTTTTTGATAATCAAATTACAAATTTTTAATTATACAGTTTGTGCAGAAAAAAACATCGTCGTTTAGGTACTGTTTATTTATGTTATTTATCATATGATATTATCATATATACTAACAAACAGAACACATTAAGAATAAAACACATATATTGTAACATAGAAAAAACAAGATGTGATCATTATATAAAATACCCGAAGTAGGGTACAATACAAATAGCAATTGTTTAAATTGTTATTTAAATAATTAAAAATCCAATTTATCCGTTAAAGATTTGAAAAAAGTGGTGTCCACCAGCGAAACATTATCTAAATCCAATATATTATGTAAAACATAATAATTTTCCGTTTTATTACTGAACCAATAATCCCCAAAAAACTCCAAACAATTTGAATCGTTAATATTTGTGATTATATCCCACCTCTCTATTGGAATACTGTGGGGATTACCACAATTATTCAAACACAGCAGATTTAAAATGTAACAATGATTAGTTGGTAATATTAACAATGCTAGGAAGTATCAACAATGGTAGCAAGGGTAGCAAGTGTGCAAGTACACCACAAGTTCCATGCTATTTTATTATAGTACCTTTATTAGTAAAGTTTGCTGTGTGGGAGCATTTCTTCAATTCATCTATTGCGATTGACTGTTGGTAGATGGAGTTACATTATAACCTGTTAATACCCTACTATCGCATAGAGACTCTTAATACTGAAATCCTTACTGTTTTTCAGATTTTATATTATTTTTTTGAATTACCATTACAAAGTGGAATTAGTAATGTAACTTTGAATAAACCTTGCAGAAAATTTATAATCTACGGATGTTCCACTCAATTGTTAACACCCTGTGTAAACTTTTTTCTTAAATGTTTTTGATTTAGAGTTGATATTTTAATCTATGCATTTAAAACCATGGATTTTGGGGAAAACTTAATAAACCGCCTTTTGCTTTCGTAGTTAAGTGTTTTCCCAATTTAAAAAATCATTTTTCTGAACGTAGTAGTATACAAAATTTGCTACATTGTTAACATTATTCAATATGATGTCAACAACCTATGCTCTTACCCTCAACATGTGTTATTTCAATTAATCTTGCCGTTTTGTCGGTGTACCTTTATTCGGATATTTTTATTCAAAGGACCAATAACATAAATTATGGATAAAGGAGTTTTTTTTTTACTAAAGTATATTCATGAATTGGAAAAACGTTAACGTCCTTAAATCGGTCCCTTTGGCAAAAGTGAATGCAATTTTAAGTACAAAAGTGCCTGTATAGAAATAGTCGAGGACATACATAAATCTTTTTAGAGTGTCGACAGGGACATTTGTCGTAATATATTTTCAAAATAGCCTATTATCGTTTAAAGTATCATTTTGATAAATTCCTCTACCATTTCAATAGAAACGTTATACTGTTAAACCATATTGTAAGTGAGCTACCTGCTACAGGTTCGGACTAGGTGAATTAATGCTATTTATTAAAAACGAGAGATTTAGCTAAAATAAATAATCACCATACTGAGATAACTAAGCTAAGGAAATATGATTTTTATGTATTTAAGATTATATATAAGATGACTTACTTAAATAGTATTATGAATTATATAAGTAATTTATTTATTTATTTGCAATAATTTATCCAACCAGTGCAGTGATAAAACCCAGATACAGAATAAGTAAAAGCAGATATACACAAAAATCCAAAATAGTGACCAATAGCGTACAAAAATATATGAAAAAAAACCGCTGCCAATTATTTGGGGATCAGAACTTCCTCACCGTAGTAAAACTCGTGGTGGAGTTTATAATAAAAGTAATTTTTGACCTTTCAAAAAAACTCGATGTGTGGTGGAGTTTGTAATAAAAGTAATTTTTGACGTTTCAAGAAAGTCACATTGGTGGAATGTCACTAATTTATTTTTTTGACATTTCAAATTGACGTTTCAAAAACGTCACATTGGTAGAATGTCACTAATATTTTAAAGTTTGAAATGTCAAAAAAAAATTTTGACATTTCAAATTGACGTTTCAAAAATGTCACTAATATATTTTTTTACATTTCAAATTTTAAGAACCGATTTTGGTCACCAACGAACCTCTCTTCCTTGGCCTCTAGAATGCTTGCACCAAATTTAAGAGCTTTATCTCAAAAACTGTAGCTGCTATCTCGAACCAGACAGATACACAGACAGAACATTTTTTTTGTCTGAAATTTTGTGTGTCGTCATAATTCGTCGAAATTCGTCCAGAAATGCAATAAAAAATTTCAAAATTTTTTCACAAATACATACCTTCCTCACTTTGAGGGGTGAGGAAGTAATACAATAGCACAAAATATAACAATTATATAACAGTATACAAACAGAATAATATAAATTGAAATAAAATACCTATCACACAATAAATAGAATAAGATATATAGACATTAATTAAACATACATTAAATAAATATTTTTCATATCAGCAATTTTACAGTTAAATATATCCAGACTGTTCTCGATATTACTATAATTTAAGATTATTTGATATATAGGAGATGCAATTAAAATGTTTGTACGAGAGGTAGAAAATATAACTATATTATTTGTCTTTGCACTTAATCTGGGAGTTCTATATTTAATAAGTGAGGTAATAAGGGATACTCAATCTCATTATTAATTATTTTGTACAAACCAAGTAAAGAGCCGCTGTGGAATGGTACGTACTTATCAGTTTAAAGCAACCGCCTTTCGAGATGCTCACTATCTGGCACTATTTGCAGTGGAACGTGCCAGAAGGAGCACGAAGGTGTTGACTTCAATCTGATGTGTATCGTACGTCATGTCGTAATATTACAAATACCTCTCCCTTCTCATATCCAAAACGTGCAAACTTTTCGTAGAGTCCAATGATCATGTAAATTTTAATGAATGGCTGGTGTATTACATTTTCGTCTCCTTGGTATGCTTGTATTTCACGTATTCCAAGTATTCTTGTGTACTTAAACCGCGTTGAAATTTGTAAACGAATCGCTCAAAAATAATGTCGCATAGAGAACATTTTGGAAAATTTGCTTTACAGATGCTGGGAACCAACTAAATGGATCTAATCATACCCTTGAACTCCCCCCAACTAAAGGTATATGGTTGGTGTTTTACAAATACACTGTTCCTACGGGAGATTTCGAGATGAAGATGAATAATATGAAAATAAAACTCTTTAGTTCCGTCTTAACCCCTCAATTGTAACCATTTTTACCTTATAATTTTTAAGACACATAACAATACTCCAAATAATTCAACAAATTTGGCGCCTGAAAAATGCTAAACAACAATATGATATAAATCGAGTGATTCATATTTAGTTACGTGAAACAACAATCTTTGGAATATATATTTTGGATTAAAGTAGTTTTATTCCATCGCTATTGTGGCATATACATATTAATTTAAATGTATCCCCTTAAGTATAAAGTTGAACTAAATTGTTTCAGAGTTGTCTTAATCTCAAGTCCAACCCTGTCTCCAAGTGAGGCTACCTGCAAGGTTCTTGTTGCTAGGTAAACAAAAGCTACTTCTTGTCACTAATAGAGTTTGTGTAGCGGTGACATACGACATGTTATACAAACATAGGCCGCAGGATACAGTGAAGATCTTGAGCAAACCAAGACCCTGGCATTAACAGTATTTACTTTATCTACTAAGGATGTCATATACTGATACAAAATTAAACCGGATCAACTGCACGGTTGGGATTAATCCTTACAAAGGGAAATTTCTTTAATTCTTTAATAAAATATTTATTTTTCAGTCTATTTATATCCAATTTATAAAGATTATAAAATAAATAGCTTCTACAATATACCTTTGAAGAATGTAGTAATATTATTATTATATTTCAGATGAAAAACATAATAAATAATACCTTTAATGCATTTCTTGATATTTGTAGCACGTGTCACCATATTAAATTTCAACACCTTTTTACTTAAAGTTTGATATTTATCACCTGTTCTACGGAAGTTTGCAATTAACTGTGCCCAAAAGTTAACAAAAGGTCAACCTGATTATGCCAGAGTTTACCAACTAATCAAAATTAACTATCATGTGAGACGTGCAGTCTCACATTCTTTCATCAATCAATTTTCAGTTGAAGGAACAATAGAAGAGCGTGTTTGTATATTTTTCGTATGGATGTTATGATTTTACATAAAAAAAGTACGGCCTCTTAAAATTTAATGATCAAAATAATTTAAACTAGAACGTGACAATAAATACTAATTTGAATCAGCCAAAGAATTCCATTGAAGACGACCTATCATCTTATTCAAGAGAATTAATTGTAATTTCAAATTATCTGTTTGCACATACTGACCAGCTGCCACATTTGTCGTTTCTCTATATCATGACCATCACATGTTCCCCATTCTTCTGCAGTTACTCCTTCTATGCAGAAGTTGTTATTACGAATAACTCTTGTATTTTAAATGTCGAGTTGTTTCGGGAACCTCCATTTATCTGAGCCCATATTAATTCTATATGATTCAATGATAAGGGATGGTTGAGGAACATTTACCCGCCTTGCCTCTGTTACTTCAGCAAATGCATATTCTTACATTTGCTCTTGGATTAATTGATACCTGTCATCTGCTAAATGTTCTTCCTTCAGCGTATCATCTTCAAAGCGGTATTGTTTTCGATTTTAGCCACTGAGACATAATTTATTGGCAAGCATTCAATGATTCTGGAATAATAAATAGCGATGTCCATAACAGTCACAGAATATTAGGGTATCGGTTTCATCGTTTGTGAAAATCACATTTGCGACCATGCCCTTATGGAAACCCTCAATGTGTTTTGATTCAAACAAAAAAGAAGTCACCTGTAACAAAACAATAATAGGCTCATCCCAGGTGGATAATTAAACAACATGCCTTGTGTGTTGGTGAGTTCTATCCTACTGCCACCGTTGCAATGAAGCTTGTTGTCCATTTTTTTACGTTTTCATGCCAAAATATTGATATTTATTTTCCTTTCTAACTCTTTGAATGTCTTCGTATATTGCCCTTTTCAGAATATAGTTTCATTTCTGTCGATTAGAGCTGATTTTCTGTTATGTTTTATTGAATGATATTGCAATAAGAGTGACATTCTAAATAAATTATAAAACTGTCAATAAATTTTCGTTGCATAGCAATATTATGACTGATAACTACCCGGTTGCTTGTAGTTAAATGTTACTATGATTGGTTATTTTCGCACATATGACTAGAAATGGATGGATTTTATTAGATTTTTATTCACCCAAAAAATGGCTGATTATTAGAAAATATTATAGCGTGATTATCATTGCCCTTGGTTCATTATAGTTGGTTTAATTGTATAACTGTGAGTATCACTCTGATATCTAGGATATCTAGATTGTATTTATAGTATAAAGTACCAGGTCCTACAATTTATAGTCCAAACCAGTTCCTGGGTATGATTTTTAAAAAAAATATTATTTCGCAGATGTCAGGCTGGAACACCGCGTCTTTAGATATCAGCAAGCCACTTCCTGTTAGAAATATAATAGAATCATGTAACAAAAATGTTTAATGTTTAATCTCAACAATCCTTATTTAAATACATAAAAACAAATTAATCTTAAAACACTTGTTTTCCGATGCCATATGCAACATAGAAGGATAAATGATTTTATTAGTTCATCACAATAATTTATGAATAATGTTCTCAAGATATATATCAGATGTATATATGCAAATACATATATATTAAAATTGAGTCGTTACACTTGTAATCATATTAAATGATCTTCTTGTCGATCTTCCCAGAAAACATAAAATAAAGTTAGTTTTTGTCGTTTCATCGCGATCGTGTTTGAACGGTTCGATTGCGAATGGCTGGTGATTTTGGTAGCGTTGAAATGGCCCCATTTACAGGCATTTTCCTCCTTACATTGGCATTTCCTGTTCACATTCGATTGCACACGAATTGTTTGACCTATCATTCCACTACTCTCTACAGTTTCTACTGTGTTCACCCCCTCTGACTGTTTATTTCAATGATGAAACTGCCCTTCGATTCCGAGAGTCTTCCTCACGCACTGAAAACCCTCAAGTACCCCTAAACAGAAGCTATTACTAGATTTTGTTACTGAAAACTGTTTAATACAGAACAGCTACTCGGCTACTGGGTAAATGTAATGCTTCTGTATAGACGAGGATTAGAAATTTAGTACTTGTATATTAGGGGGAATCTGACACCGCACATATTTGATATACTGGGATTGGGACTTGGGAAATATTGTTTTTATAATTTATAATAAATTAATGGAAAGATATGTTCTCATTTAACAAGAGCTTGATAATTGTCTTCAAGTGCTTTCAACACGATTACTCGTATATACTGCCTTATCTTTAGGATTATAATTAATTTTTATTTTATTTTTTGGAGCGTTTTTGTCAAAATATATTTAATTTATCAATGTCAAAATAAAAATTTAAATCAAATCTCCCTCAATAAACTGCAGCCTGTAAAAAGCAATTAATGTTAAAAAAAAGAGAAAGAATATGTTAAGAATAGTTTTTTGGCAGTCTTCATTTGGGTAATGAATATCTGCAACAGTCACATCTAATTGTGATACGGCATTCTGCTTAAAATCTGATAACGAACATAGAAATTTGTACACATTAAAGTAGATGTATTTGTTCGTATATCAGTATTGCCAGATGAAGACGATATAATGATTTCGTATCCAGAAATAGTTAAAAAATGAAAAAATAAAAGACTTAAATGAAAACACATAAAAATTATTGCAGATATATAGAAATTCCACACTGATTTTATACTTTGACATGAATGCTTTCATATATATCAACTTTTAGTATTAAGTACACTCAAAGAAAAGACAAAAGAAAAGTTTACACAAACAGTAATTTACATCTACATATACATGTTAAAATTCAAATCTAAAAGCTGTCCTCGTATAAACATGCCAAACGATATTTTTAAAATAAATTTTAAACTTAAAAACCACCAATATATTAGATCTATATCACTTTTAAGCAAACGAATGAATATGATGCAATGAACTGATCGACATGCCGAAAATGTGTCTATCTCTATGGTTTTGTGAGTGATGTATAAAGTTGCAAATCGTTTCTGTGTATCATGGTCGTAGGGTACAGATGTACTTACTGTCGCCGGCATTCACCTTGATCGCGAAACTCTTTCTCCAGTCCAGTCTATTATTAGCTTTCGAGTTGTGTACACGTTAAGTCACTTGGGCGTATTGCATATTGTTTTTGTTTTTTTGTTTTATTTGTTGTACTGTATTGTTGATATTAATTTAATAATAAAGCATGCAGACGTACGCAGAGGTAGAAAACGGCCATTTGCTAACAAAGTGAATAAATTCATAGATGATTCCCGGATTTATTCTATGACGGTGCTAAAATAATTTGTAAAGTGTGCGAGAAAGATTTGATGTGCTGGGATAAGCGTGATTGTGGACTTCACGTAAATAGTGTACACCATAAAAATAAAAAAAATGGCGTGCCTTCGACTACACAGTTTATGTTTGATTTACTATTAATGCTGATTGCCTGTGATGTTCCACTGCGCATACTCGATAAACAACCATTTCGAGAGTTCTGGAATAAATACAATGCCCAGGTGAAGTTACCAAGTCGCACAACGTTATGTAACTATCTACCAACTTTACACGTAGACATGGTAAATAAGATGAAATGTGAATTAAAAAATACACGGCTGTGGTTATCTGTTGTAGAGACAACAGACTGTAAAAAAAAATCTATTTTAAATGTTATAATACGAGTACTGGACCCTCTTAAATCGACAGTTTCACTGTTACTAGTTAGTAAAAGACTAAGTCAGTGTACTAGCGAAACATTTACCAGGGTGGTGCTGGAGACGTTAGAAAAATTTGAATTGTCAAAAAGTCAATTGTTGATGTTTGTGACTGATGGCGCCATGACCATGCGTTCGGTAGGCCGTTCTTTGCAAGAACAAGGTTGTACGTTTATACATGTTACGTGTAAAGTGTATGCTTTACATCTTGTCAGAAACTATTCGAAAAGGTTTTCCAGAAATGGATGCATTAATAGCAAGTACAAAAAATGCGTTTCTTAAATCACCTAAACGTCTCCGTGCATTTCATAGCAAGGGTCCCGGTATTCCTGAACCACCACAGCCGATTCTTACACGGTGGGGAACATGGTTGCAGGCATCTTTTTATTATGCTGAATACTTCCAACAAATAAAAGCTGTGATACTAAAATTCAATCCAGATGAGGCTGCAGCTATTAAGGAAAGCCAGACAAAATTCGAAGATATTTCCGTTGATATAGCTTTAAAAAATGTTGCGAAGAACTATAAACCATTACATGAAAGCATAAAAAAAATAGAAAACAGTGCGTTGTCGTTAGCGGAGTCACTGCAAATAGTGGACGAAGTAAATCTACTGCTACACGCTATAGGTGACGCAACAAATGAGCTCATTAAAGAAAAGTTCGCAAGTATGTTAAATAAATATACCGATTTTACTAAATTAAGACAAATATGTGATGGTGCAGCCCCAGATCTGTTAAGTGCGTTTAAAGACTATTTTACGTATTCGTGTATTACATCAGTAGATGTCGAACGGTCGTTTTCAAAATATAAGAATATATTTTCACCAAAGTGAACATCACTCATGGAGACAACCATAGAATCATACCTGATGCTGCAAAATGGCTACACATCTTCTCCAGTTTGTGATAAGCAAGCTAGTAACTCTGGGAGGTTCAACTTAGAATCCTATTGAATATTACTGAAATCAGTGCACCAGGGAGGGGCCTGCTCATAATTTTTCGTCAAATGAATAAATATTTCATATAAGAATAGTCCAGGATGAGGAATTCTGTCGAAAAATTCCTAATCAGATTGACTGTTACTCATAAAAAGGAAAAAATGTAATCGATAATTACACACCCCAGACAGTAAGCCGAATTTTGCATAAATACCACCATAAAACTTTTAAATACCAATTGCACCGGCACTTGTACGAAAATGATTACGAACGTAGGATGGAATATTGCAACTGGATTTTGCAGAAAAACGTGCAGCCAAACAATGATTTTTTGGGAATGATTTTATTTTCCGAACAAATTTGGAATTATTTAACCGACAAAATATAAAATATTGGTCACAAGAGATTTAAAATTTCTTACGGGAGGGTAACTTTCAAGTGCGGTTCGGTTTCAATATTTGGCTTGGAATAATCGGTAGTAGAATCATTGGTCCAATAATATTTGAAGGACTAACTGGTGCCAGATACTTAGGATTTCCGCAAAATGCAATTGAGGACAGTTTAGCTGATTGCCTTTCCATTTACGGCAGGGAATGTATTTCCAACAAGATGACGTTCCTCCCCATACTTAAGGATAGTAATTGATGACCTTCAACGAAGATTCGGAGAAAACGTAATTTCGACGAATGGTCCTGTGAGGTAGCCTCCAAGGTCACCTGATTTAACACCACTTGGTGTCTTTGTTTGGGGTCATTTAAAAAATATTATCTACGCAACCGCCGTTACAACCCGTGAAGACCTGGAGCTACGAGTAAGACGCGCAATTAATAGTATAAGGTCCCAGCAATTGGCGAACGTTCTTCGAGAAACACCTATGCAAGTTCAGAAGTGCATTGACGTAATGGACAGCATTTTGAACAACTGTTGTAATTTTTTGTGTTAATTTTTTGTATTCCAAAGCCACCTTATGTATAACAGGGTAATTAGAACAAAATTGTATTTTCTTATTTTCTTTTAGCTGCAATTTTGTTTGTATTTATCGCACATTTTAATACGACATATGAATAAATTCCTTATTAATAGTACTAATAAATGGTACCACGGAACCGTCATGGCACACTTAAATGAAAAACTAAAAATTGTATTATAAAAAATACTGACGTCTGAAATGTCACTTACTTGGTATCGTTGAATTCAGAAAATTATGCAAAATTTAAAAATGCAATAATATACAGGGTGTTCCATTTAAAAGTCGGAAGTTAGTGTCACTTCCGGCGAAACAGGAAGTGAAACAAAAAAATCACTTGCATATCAAAAAATGCCGCTTATTATGTATATAGGATATCCCAAATTTCAATCAATTATCTTCAAAACTAAAGGAGAAAATGAGGGTGTACCATGATCCTGTTACACCCGGTATGTATAAAAATGAAATTAATATTTTTAATGAAAATCGTTTATTTCCATAATATCCAATTGGATATGATGATGAGAAAGTATTGTCAATGTGCAACTAGCAGAGCCATTTTTCATTGAAATATAAAAAAGCATATTTTTCTAAAATAATATCAAATCATACGTCAGTCTGTTGACCCTAATTTCCTAATCTAACCTAAAATTATTTAAAAAGTAATTTCGACAAAATCACGCATTTTATGACGAAGTATTATTGTTAAAACTATATAAAAATAATAACTCAAAAAGGGATGTCTCTAAAATATATATGTCACTTAACCACAAATTTTCAAGGTCGAATAAAAAGTAACTAAGATCAACGTTTTAACAAATCAAAAAAAGGCTCAAAATAATTTCTAAATTTTTAATCATTTTAGATACACAACGATTTATTCGGTATGTGTATTTGTCTCTTCATGAGGCTTCATCGACGTCAAAGATTTAACATAATTGCGCTAATAATTACAAAGAAGCATAAAAAATGGGATTTTGGCTATATTTAAACACTAAAACAAAGAAACAACAGATGGTTGTGAAATAGAACCACTAAATTGTTCTCACACGAATTAATTAGATGAAATCTAGAAAATACATTTTAAAATTATACGTAAAACGAGAAGTTCAAATATTTACTTAACTCGCTGGCCAAAGTACCGGCAGATTTAAAAAAGGTTAAAAATTACTAATAAAATGTGTGTTTTATTTAAAATAAGGGAATTAGGCCCCACGCCCACTTCTGAAATAAATGAATCGGTAGTTATTTTTACTGAGGTAGCCAAACGGAGAGTCTACCTATAGTGTAATTTCAATGAATAATAAAAATAGTTCAAAAAATGGTCAGACTCCGAAATCCTATGACAGCTACATTGTAACTTATTTTCTAAGAGCAATGCAATATTCAATCTACAATACATTTCCTGAAAGTTCTGAAACAAATTTAAATCATCTTCAAAATTTTAGCAGAAATAAACCTGTATTACTTGCACATACAATACTCATCATCAGCATAAAGTCACCACCTGCCGAGGTCAATCAATCATTCTGATACTATCTGTAGTAGTGCTGGCCAGAAAGAGAGCATCTGGGAAGCTGATAAGTATGATACATAATGAATATGAAGTAAAAAAAATATTTGTACAAATTTCAGGAATTCCCTATAGAACCCATACATCCTAGTTCAATTATTCTGATTTGTATGGGTTTGTTTAAGGTTTAACAGAACAATTATTGCTATTTATAGTTTTTGCAGTTTATTTTTAAAGTGTTGTATTATGGCCTGATGTCTATGCCAAATATATCCTCATTATATACAATATTCAAACATCAAAGTGAAGATTTTTTTTTTACTGCCGAAATAATCATCTACTCTAATTTTGTTTCGAAAAACTTTATGTAATAGCCCCCATAGGCTATGAAGTATTTTTAACCTTTTGTTGCTCAATAAATTCCTGCATTTTTAGAATTATCACTAAACAGTGATTTACTTAAAAAGTCACAAACGAAGTAATTTTTATAATGTTTTAGGGCCTAATATTTCGTTAATGCTTGGAATGTACGCAATGGAAAATTTAATTTCTGACATTCATATACATACATACATACTTGACAAAACGAACAAGTGTGGCATTTTAGCACTTTATGTAAAGATCCACCATTTTCTCTAATCTGTACCCATTTTTGTAATCCTCACATTTCTCCGGACGCTCCCTCACTCTTTAGCCGTTACCTTGGTTACGACATCCCTAAAACGTCTACACACTAATTTTCTCTCTCCTTGTTCACCCCGATTTTATTTTCCATAAATATTTTCACACAGAACGTAACGGCGGACCCAAACAAATAGAATTGTTTCTAAACTGAAATACGTATTAAGACAAATAAATAGAATTTTTATTTAACTCACGTACAGAGTGTTTTTTATTTTACCAAAAATCTACATAAAAAGTTATTCTAACGGAAAAAGTTTGTGTAATCGTATGAGCGTATGTCTTAAAACCTGAGGGCCGACCCCATTTTGTGTGGCTGGAAGTGTTCCGCCATTGGATGAAACTCAAAACCAATTTAATTTTTTTAATTTCTAAAAACAGCACCTTTAGTTTTCTTCATCAGACCAACAGTTTTTGAGTTTGCACCCCTTATATATAAATCAAGGTTAACTTTATTAAAAATTAGTTTTAGATCAAACAACGACAGATTCCAGATTACTATGTCGATAATACAAAACTCATTTACACCACTTTTACGACAACCAAATTATTTTTTTTAGGCCCCACAAATTTTGTACGCGGCCAGGGAAAACCTTTAAATCTGGTGGTCTCTAATGAGAATCTCGTTGTATTTCCATGACCCCATTGTCGATAACAAACCTTTAAATCTGGTGAACCTTAAGGAGGATCTCATTGTGCTTTCATGAGCTCGGTGATGGATGAGAAACATAAATATAAACAAAAAAACACTAATTTTCAGCTTCGCAATCGAATATTTCGGAAACTATGGGCGATACTATATAAGTACGCATTGTAATTATAATTTAAACGTTAAAAACGTAGTGTCAGCATTCCGCATGTAATACCCTTAACTTTGTGGTTAAACAAAAACAACTATTCATTGTACGATAAAGAGTTAAGAAGGGTTTTTTAACTTTCTTTTCTATAAAGTATATATACAATAAATCGTGAATATCTCAAATAGATCCTGCTTTATCACAGGATGATTGTAATAATTATTTTAACACTGTTGTAGCAGAGCATATTATTACTTTGCTTCCAAACAGTCATGCAAATGTAAATGACGGGAAAATTCTCGTCGTAACTACCTCTTTTTTCTCAGGCCAGTTTTCACACATAAGGGCCTCAATGCAGATAGTGCTTTAAAAAAATTCCACCTATACTGATGTTTATGATCTGAATAGTAAGATAATTTAAAAGACCATTGATATAATTTTGTCATCTTACCGTATTAACAAACAGTTGTTTCGGTGAAGCAGTTCTTAAAAAAGCGGCGTAAACTTAGTTGTTTTAAACACGTCTGGGAAATGGGCGACATGGAAATAGAGTTCATCTAACGTCCAATTTCGATTATTCCCATTTTTGGAAAGTTAGTTGAAATTCTTTTAACTTGTGCATTCGCTACCTTGAACGTAAATCAATAATTTCACTTAATCAGTTTGGTTTTCGTTCCAGTTATCTACAATGCAAGCTGTGGGGATGGACAGAAAAGAGAACACACAAAAATCGCTTTGTGTGTGCCTCATGACCTGCTCCTAAGAAAACTATCGTGTTATGGTATGAGAGGGTGGCCTCTATTTCTTTTCACATTTTACCTAAGAAATAGGAGGCAATAGGTTAGTATATCAATAAATTAAATTCAAATTTCAACGATGTTAAACATGGCGTACCTCAAGGATCTGTATTGTGGCCAATTCTATTTATATTATTTATTAACGATATATACCATTTTCTTCAACCTTATAAATGTGGTCTTTTTTGCAGATAATACCACTTTAAATGCTTCGATAAGAGATTGTTCAAATCTTATCGATCAAATTGAAAAAATTGCTGACAAATGGTTTAGTATAGGTAAACTTAAACTTTACAGTGATAAATCACGGAAACTTAAAGCATTGCTTTTATTGAGTGGAAGATTTTTTTACGTGCACCACCCCAATAAACAAGAAAATAATTAATAATAACTGAGTAACTCCTTTAAATCGTATTTTATTATATTGATCTGAAGCAGAACTACGTAATGTTTAGTCTAATTTTGTATAATAAATATATAAATAATAACACTGACGTAGTTTTCATCTCCAGATGATGCCAGTTTGGTTGGCGAAACGCGCGTCGGGTGCAGTATATGGTGTTTTGGTGTTTCGTGGAAATCTACGTCAGTGTTATCTTCACATCAAACTACCCACTTGAGGAATATAAATAATATATCTTATCATAAATAATATTAATATAAATTTTCAGTTGAAAATTTTTTTCATAATTAAAATTTGTAACAAAATTTTAAAAACGGCGGCAACACCTACTTATTTCATTATTAGATCACAAATCTGATTTATGAAAAATTTTAAATATGGTCGTAGCATAATCCCAAAACTATTTTAAACATCATATCATGTTTGGTTATTTAAATATTTATAATAAACCAAAAATAAATGGTTGTCGCGACTTTGAGAAAACAAAACCTTAAAAAACACTCAAAAAACAAACACAACTTACAAGTACAATTTTATTTATTTATTATTCGCCTCAAGAAGGGCTAAATTTTCCACCATTTCTTAAAAAAATGCAAAATAGTTTCATTAAATTGAATTTTAATTTGAATGCATAATTTTGCCAAACCCTGTACATTTAATATTGTATCTACTGTATCTATAATATTGTATCTATTGTATCTATTGACCTAAAATAGAAATGCATTCTTTAATGGAAATTTGTTAACAGTTATCATCGGAACGACTTTGCCCAAAGTGAACTTCATTATGTTCACGCACGAAATACAAGTTAATTAAATTTAAAACGTCTCGTCGGCATCATTTGTTTCTAGTCAACAAATTATATAAACCATTCGTGGTTGACCAGACAATGCGTCTGCTAAGCACAAAACCTTAATGGTAATTTCAAAGGCACCTGGTTATAAATAGTGCATTCCGGCTCTATTGTCATAAAAACAAATGAGTCCATCTGTCCAATGACAAACCGGAACTCCGCCATTTTCTATTCTATCTTCAGTCCAGCAAGCGCATCCCTCTTTTTAATCCATAAAAGGCGCTGACAGTAAGTCCAACTGGTCCCTCTCGTTTACTTCACGTTCACGCAATGCGTATCGCAGTTTGTATCGATGAGAATTTTACGCAAGCGCTTTAAAATTATGGAACACTGTTTCATAATATAATATCGTTAATAATTCATTCCAAATGTCTGCCATTAAGAATTTATGATGAGAAATATATTTCACAACTTGAAGATTGTATCAAGCAAATAAATCCAGATAAAATAAACGTAATTGTTTTTTTGCAAATAAACATGCATTTAAAGATAAAACAATAAAAATTGTATACTCACACTTGGTATATTATCGTTGTTGCAGACTCCTTCAGATAATAACCGATCTCTTATCTCCCATGCAAAGATTGAGGGACATTCTCTCTTGAATTCAGCGATTTTGTTCACTACCGGTGTCGTTGCCACCCTTGGTTTAGAACCTCCGATTGCGCGTGGTTTAATAGAGCCCGTTTCGTAATACCTGTAATCACAACTTTAATCAGCCAAACATAAAGAATAGAGAGTTATAGAACTATTACCTTCCTAAAATTTTGGACACGCAACCATTGGAGACCTGGAGTATCCGGGATATATCACAAGGTCTAGCTCCCGAATGGGCGAGTTCTACAATTTTTTGACGAGTTGAGTCTGGCAATGGCCTACCATTGACGTACACACCTCCAAGTTGGTTAATGCCGCTGTGCCCAGCTGTAGAACACCCAAAAATTGTATTTTGGCCCATAGAATGATGCATGAGGTCCTCTTCTGAAAAGAGGTACTTATAAGCATAGTGCAAAGCTACAGAAAAAGTAATGCGGCCTAATGGCAAGCTTAATTTTTCTGTTTCTTTAGTCTTTTATAATATTTCTTAACGTTATTTTACAAGATCTGTCAATAATTTCCTCGTATTTGTTTCATGCCAAATTGAATATGAGTATAAGAAAATACTACCGACGTGTACTTGGCCGAGACCGATTTTTTAGATTTGACATAAAAAATATGTTTGTCCTTTAAGACATGCTTTCCTTAGTGCACCAATTTCACTTATATTCAATAGAGTTCGTTCTAGCACTTCACAGATTTCTACGTTGAGACTTGTTTGAGAAAATGCAGTCACAACAAATAACCTGCGACACACAGACACACGACAGATACACAGACGGCATGCCAATTCGAATAGATATTCTATTTTACAGTCTTAAAAACGTTCGTTTTCATCATAATCTGGAATTCGGTTGTTCTCACGACGCCAATATTTCTCTATCAGTATAGATAGATAAGAAAGTAATAATGGGAGGAGTAGACAAATTTTTACCTAAACATGAACCCATACTTTAATTGCATTTAATTATTTAAAATAATGTAACACTCGATTTAGAAAATGCTATGAATTTTTAAGCGCAAATAAATTTTGTTTTCCCTGTTTCAAATTTTGAACAAAACATTAATGGAATGTGTATTTGCCATTTTTTAACATGTCAAAAATATCTTATCCAATTTCGTGGTCGGATATGCGTATTATATTCTTACCGCACCGTGTAACACTTTTTAAATTATGTTAAGACTAATGTTAATATATAATTTGATCCATTAGTTAATCCCCTGCCCATTGTTGCAGCAAATTTGGATAATATGGCACATCAAACAGAGGCATATGCAGTGAATAGATGCAAAGCAACTTACTAACTTTGAAATCCTCATTCCACCCCCGAATTATCTAGTGTAGAGAGAATGTACCTCAGTTTCCCATTCACTGATGTATTACGAGATTATAACGCACTTAAATGCTTGCTCTTAATACCACAAAATCCTCTTAACTACAAACTCTTGTATTATTTTCTAATAAAAATTAAAATAACCTGAAGCTAAGGAGTGACAAAACGTTGGTTAATGCTGGTATACAGGGTGTATAAAAATTGAGGTCAAGGATAGTATTTTGGAACCAGTGCTTTATGGATAATGGAGTAATTTGTTTGTGATAAACAAAATATGAACCAAATGTATTTTGACAATAGAAAGTTTTTAAGTCAAAACACTCACAAACAGCTATTCACCTAACTGTATGCTCATTACGCGACTGGCGCTAAAATTTTAATATTTTTATTATCTACTAAGCATAATCAAGCAGTGAATGCTGTAGCAACTAGTGACGGGATCATTCGAATGAAAAATAATCGATTAATCGATTATTGAAATATTTGGAACATTTCGATTACTGAGGAAGAATTCGAATGATATTCACCACTCGAATCACGCACAACACAACCTTGACTTTCGAGTTCAGCTGATGCAGTAATAATTGCAATGCATTCGAAATGTGTCACTCGAATACTCGAATTCTTTCCACACATACAGCCATATACTAAAATTTAAAATAATAAATTATCGTTGGTTACCTGTTGCCCCTTTGCGTGTGCGTGTAGCACAGCGCACGATCAGAGACAGCTACGGTTTATTTCGTAGAATTAGAATAGGAACAGGTCAGGATTCAGGAATGAAAAACATGACTAAGACTCGCAAAATTAACAGTATTATGAACATACAAATAAAGATATAAAAATTTAAAAATAAAGGAGAATTCTAAAAAACAACTTTTTAGTAATAATAAAATAAATTATAAGCAACAAATGACGAAGCTTATGCATGCACTGGTTGCAAAATTATTTCATTTTCACATCACAAAAATAAAACATAACACTAAAAGAAAATATCACAATAATTCATTGGTAAACAGTAAAAAGTAAAATTTAAAAATAACTTTGCAGCGATTAAAACATATCATGCCTCATTTTTAGGCAAGAGTCTGTTCTCCTGGAACTCGTTAGTTGACCAGATTTCGGAAATACCCACTCTGATGGTACAGAGGTGTCAAGAAGAATGCACAAATATTTCTTTGCTATTTCATACACTTCTGGTAATAAATTTTTGTGTTTGGACCAAAACTCGAGTGGTTTTTTTGTTCTTTCAAGAAGAGGCATTTCTAAATACTCCCGTATCATTATAGTTACCGTAGTTGTAGTCGTGGAAGTGGTTTTTTATACTTGCTACTTTTTTGTCAAAATCTGTCGAAATATCTACTGTATCCGATTTGGTTGAGTTAGTTTCTTCTTCTGTACTCACTGGTATGGAAGTTTTGTTAGACACAGAATGTCCTAGTTCCTCTGTGACCCATTTCAGAGCGTTAGCAGCATTGTCTTCTAGACCAAAATCAACTTTCTTAAATCTGGGATCAAGAAATGTGGCTTTGGCAACAATTTTATTACTTTCGTGCCCGCCAAGCTTACACGTCATGATCTCCAACAGTTTAGTTTTTAGTATTTCACCAACTTCAGTTTCAGCTCTGACATTTCTTAGGGCGGACTGAAATCCTCGATATTATGGAATTACCAATGATGTAGTAAGATATTTTTCTGCGGATAAAATTGTGGTCATGTCTTCAGCTGATTTTAAAATTGTTACGCAACTATGCAATATGATCCATTCATTTGCGTTTAAGAAATCTGGTACCTTTGGAAGTTCTGACACTACAACACAAAGAGCATCCTTAATTTTCAAAAGTCTTTCCAGTATGATAAGGCAAGAATTTCACCTTGTGGAAACATCTTGCTTCACCTTTAAAATTGGAAAATTCATTTGCTGTTGTGTCAATTTTAGTTTTTCCGTGGCGAGAATGCTGTGTTTAAAATGGCCTACCAAGGCTCTGCACTATTTTAAAAATCACTTAAGTATATATTTTCCTTCAGAGCATCAATAACACTGAGATTTAATATATGCGCTACACAAGGATGATGGTGCATTTTTAAATGTTCATTTACAGCGTTTGTAATATTGACTGCATGATCGGATATTACAGTAAGAATTTTGTTAAAAATATCCCACTCATTGAGAATTGTTTTAATAGCTTTACTTAAATGTTCTCCAATGTGGGAGCCAGATGACGTAAGCGACGACATATCTTTGGTAGCTAAAACACATGAAAGTAATGTGTCGTCCTTAATGAAATGATTGATAACCGTGATATATCCTATATTATTTTCCGAAGTCCAATAATTATTGGTTGTTATTGCCATGTTACTAACATCACTTAAAACTGCCCTAAGGTTTGAAGCCGCCCCTGCATAAGCTTTAGGTAGAATTTCATTGAATTTTTTTTCTATTAGGTGGTTTATATAGTGGGTTTAATTGATAGGAATATTCTAAAAACCCCTTTTTTTTCCAGGGAAAAGGGGGGGGGGGGATCTTTTACCCTTTTTTTTTTTAATTTTTTTTGGCCCCCCCCCTTTTACCAGGGGAAAGGGTTTTTTTTTTCCCCGGGGCCCCAAAGTTTCATTTGTTTTGGAATGAGAAAATTGTGTTCTTTCGAAAGTAGACGGACCTTTATTTTGCTATGTTTTGTATACATTGAGAATTATCTGTAGTGCTGATTCGGAATCTGAAGATAAGGTATGTTTTTGTTTTCGACCCCAGATCTGGGGGGGTTTTTTTTTTAAAAAATTTTAGGGGGTTTTTTTTTTGGGGGTCCACTATCATTTTGAATAAATTAGTTGTTTCCAAAATATTCGACACTCTTTTGCATATACTGTGTCGCTTAACCTTTCGAGATAGTCCGAAAGTTCATTTTTGTTATACAAGAAAATGGATTAAATCGACTATTAGAAAGTTTCATTAAAAACAATAACAAAAAAAAAAAAATTCCCCCCCTCCCGGGGTTTCCCACCAAAAAAAGGGGGGGGGGGGCCCAAAAAAAAACAAAGAAAGCGCCCCCCCCCCCCCCCCGGGGGGGGGCCCCCCCCCCCCCCCCCCCCCCCCCCCCCCCCCCCCCCCCCCCCCCCCCCCCCAAAACACCCCCCCCACATTATAATTTTATAAAAACCGACTTTTCGATTATTGAAATCATTCGATTATGCCCAACACAAGTAGCAACGCCTTTGTTAGCTTTATAAAATTACGACATGCATATGCCGGTAACATACAAAAAACACAGCCATATAGCAGTGGATGATTTGTTACGATCTGTGTAAGCTAATTTCACTCTTTTTTTGCAATTGCAACACCGCAATATTTATTTTTTCGTGGAATGAGAAACAGCACAACGCAAGGGGATATATTATGGGATGTAATAGCATATGGAAGCAGATCCTCTCCAGTCTCTCTGGAAAGGAACATGAATACACGAATGCATATTCAGTGGATCTTGGAACCTCTTTCCCCTTGGAAAATTCAATTTTGCACTAACTGCCGTCATAACCAGAAGGTTTCTACAATAGCCTGCAAGATCACCTGATCATTCACCAATCGAATATGTATGAAACATGACAGGCATGTGGCTTGGGGATAGGTCGATTCCATCAATAGACTTTCAACGCTTGCAACAAAAGGTTCAGATAGCTTGGGACACAATACCTGAACACGACAGCGATTAGTCCATTGGAAGCATACCTGGCTGAGTTGGAGAATGTAATAAGATTATGTGATGCACCAACTTACTATAAATTATGAGATAAAATCGTTGTCTAATCATAATAAAATTTTAATCATTTGATACCTTTGCTAAGCCTAATTGTTTAGAAAAAATCTTCACTGGCTTCTTGGTCTACTTTAATTTACCTTAAATTCAGAATCATTAGATGATATTTTAGTTCTTCCATGTCCCTGTATACTTCCACAAGGTTTAAATGATATTGATAACAAATCTTGATTTATAAATTGTGTATAGTAAAGTATATAGTATAGTAAAAAAACATATTGAATCGTTATTTAATTCACTGATTTATTCAAATAAATGCCATTGTTTACAAATTATATATTTTTAATCACGACAGTGAAATTCAGGTTGCATTCAAAAGGTAAACCTACTCATTAAATTTGTCAGTGATTTTAGAATTGAAGATTCCTAGCAGTAATCTGCACTGTGAATTCAAAGCAAGTAAATCATGCTTGAGCAAGCGTAAAATAGGACATAGATTAAATCCTATCTTTAAAGTCGTATTCGCGCTCGCACGCATCCGAGACGCAGTGTCGCCGTTATAAATCTACTCAAGTGACAGTTTTCTCTTATTATATACCTATATATTAAAATGTTATATATAAATTTGAATTGGAAACACCAATATGTGGATGTTTTTTATATCGATAAAAATACATGTGTGAACACATAATATAAAATAAAATTGATTCAAAAGAAAAATGTAGATATAATGTACCATATCCGAGTGCTTTAAAAAATATATTACGTTTTGTATATGCATATACCTTAGCAATTAGAAATGAATCATTCAGTAGTAAACTATTTTTGAATTATTTGCCTCAACATGAAAGAATAATATATAGTTATTACCTAATAGTTTTGGCAATGACAGATACACTGACAAACAAACAACAAACATTGCCGTGAAATATTTTTTTTATCAGGGGACGCGTAATTTTGTTAAAATTATGACTACTAAATTTCTTTATTTGGCCAAAAAATGTAAAAACTTAAAAAAAAAAACTAAACTCATAGGTGCAAAGAACGGGCCACTTTCAATTTTTAGAGAAAACATCGATATATTTTGTTTCAGGCATGCAACTTCACAGAATTTTTTGTTTTTACATGAAAATGATCTGTTTAGCACAAATTTTACTAATGAAATAAGTTAACTTATGAAGAAAAAGCGTTCCTTAACATTTTTAAAATATGGCAAATTGAGAGGAAACTTCAAATTAACAAAAACAGAGAAAGTATTAAATTTTAACAAAATAAGAATCAAGGGTTTTGCTGGCTGCGAGCTAATTTACAGCAGTAAGTTAATACCTTGTATTGCCTCCACGAGCCTGAATTGCCGTCTGTATTCTTCTGGGCATGGCCTCAATCAAGTGGCTAATTTCATTCTGATGCCTCGTAGTTCATCTAGTCTCATGGGAGCAGGAACATTGCTTCAAAATTTTCTACCCAGCATGTCCCATACATGTTCAAAGAGATTTAAATCTGGGCTTAGTGATGGTCATTTCATTTGAGAGACGTTTACTTCATATAGGTATTCTTTGACTATTCTAGCGGCGTGAGGTCAGGCATTATCACCTACATATAAAGAAAATTATCCCCTTCAAATGGTGCTTAAGAGGCAACATAGTTTTGAAGAATTTCATCAATGTACCTCTCAGTGGACAGAAAGCCCCTAGGAACAAGGTACAGATCAGTGTTCACTTCCAATGAAATTCCGACCCAAACCATAACTGAGCCTCCTTGAAAGCTAATTCTGGGGCTGAGAGTATACTCGGCATATCGCAGTACTCTGTATCGCCAGACACTTTCCCTACCATACCTTATATTATAGAATCTGGACTCGTCTGTAAATAATACACGTCCCCCAATCATCCTCGTTCCAGTGTTCGTGTTCTCTGGCGAATCGCAACTCTGAGGTGTCTCTGGAGTTCCGCTCCTGTAGCTGGTCATCTCGTTCGGTAGCTAGTCTTTGAGAGCCAGTTCCAGGTCGTCTAGTAAAAAACGTATATGAATATATTGCAGGGTACTCCATAACACACCAAATCTTTGTACGCTATATCGTTGGCTTCTTTCATCATCAAGCAGAGCAATAATTGCAGACACTGTTTCGGCACTTAAAGACGTTTTCTTGAGTAGAACCTTTCAATACTCTTAACACAATTACACAATGCAACAATTACACTTCAGTACATTAGTACATTAGTACCGCCTGTTGTGCTGAAGAACATATTAGTAGTGCTTGCAGTAGTGAATATAAAAAGTGCGTTAACTGTATACGTGTGAACCAGAAGCTTAATCTTAACTTAGATGTCCATCATGCTGCTATCTATAGAGAATGTGAGTGTTACCAAAAAACTGTGGAGTCAATTAAAAAGAAAATAGCTTATAAGGAATGGCAACTACAGGATGACACTGAGCTACTTTTATCGTGTATGAATGCTGCAAGTTATTATAAAAATAAGGACCAAATTTTAGAATACCTATTTAAGTATAAACCTTTAATCTTGTGTCTTACAGAAACGTGTATTACTGAAATTTTTTCTGAAAGTGAATTAGAAATAGAGGGGTATACTGTTCGCTGCGACTCAAACAGCCGTCACACAGGGGGAGTGTTAATATTCATCAAAAAAAGCATAAAATTTGATAATGTAAAAATGTTGGTTTTAGATGTAAATTTATGGCTTTTATCTGTTAATATAAAATTACAGTGTGTGCTGTCCATAGATCCCCAATGGCAACGTGTCACGTTTCATTGATAGGTTTTTAGAATGGTTAGAGAATTATGTTGAACAAAATAATAGAAACAGTATAATTTTGACAGGTGATTTCAATATAGATTTTTTCAAAAATGACTATGTAAAAAAGCGACTTAAAGAGGACATTGAGAATCATGGCATGAAACAGTTTATACAAAATTTTACTAGAGTGCGAAATAATTCTCGCACCATAATTGATCTTGTTATTAGTAATGACTACACCATAAATGCATATGTTGAACAAAAATATATAAGAACAAACCATTCAATAATTCAAGTAAAAATTGGAAAGGCCAGGGAATTAATAAAGTATCAAACAAAGGAAATTAGAGCCCGAATTAATTTTAACGAAATGACGAATTTATTAGAATCATTAGATGTTGTAGCGCCTAAAAAAATTGTAAAATTAAAATCAGCTGAAAACAGATGGTTCAATAGAAACTGTAGGGAAGCAATTGACAACAGAAATAGGGCATATCAAAGATTTGTATTTACAGGTGAGAATAAAGATTAGAATAACTGTAAGCACGCTAGAAATAATACCATAAAAGTTATAAAGGAAGCAAAAACAGTGTTTTATGAAAGAAATATTGACGAAAATAAAGTAAATCCGAAGTTAATGTGGAAAAACTTAAAAGACGTAGTTGGAAATAAGAAAGATGAACATATCTTTCAAAGTTTGAATTGCGATGGAGTAATACATAATGCCTATATGGCGGACGTATTGAATCAGTATTACGTAGGTAGTATTGAAAGTATTGTTATTAGCATAGGAATAGTTCATGTAGAATAGATATTGATAGAATGACTGACACTATACCGGTTGTAAACTGTACCATGACATCGTTTTGTGTAATAACATTACAAGATCTGAAAAAAGTAATTAACAATCAAAGAAAAAGATATAGCACTGATGAAATCGGTCTTGATGTTATAAAAAATCTGTTCCATATACTAGGCTATCCTTATCTGAATCTGATTAATTTAAGTTTAGAAAAGGGTGTTATGCCTGAATGTTATAAAAAAATCTGTAGTGATACCAATACCAAAAATACTTAATACAAATTTAGCTGAGCAGTTAAGACCAGTATATATGTTGCCATTTTGCGAAAAAATTTTGGAATTAGTAGTTTACAATCAAGTAATTAGTTACATAAACTCAACATCCTATGTGCATACCAATCGGGTTTTCGTGGCAAACATTCGTGTGAAACAGCCTTACAATTGGTGATTTCTGAGTGGAAAGAGTCGTTGGATAAAGCAGGGGTCGGAATTTGCGCTGTTTTCGTAGATCTTAAGCGAGCTTTTGAAACAATCGACCGTAAAATACGACTATTAAAGCTAAAAAGATACGGATTTGATCACACCGTCTTAAGTTGGATTGAATGTTATATAACTAATAGGTACCAAATAACAAAAATGAATGGGAATTTACCTAAGCAAATACTAAATAACTTTGGAGTCCCTCAAGGCAGTGTTCTTGGTCCCTTATTATTTATTCTCTATATAAATGACCTTGGGAATGTGTTGAGGAAATGTAAAATCCATCTGTTTGCTGACGACACCATTATCTATTATGAAAATACTAATTTTGAAGTGATGGTAGCTACTGTAAACTTAGAATTAAAGGTTTTGACAGAAAAATTTAAAATCAGTAATTATCTCTACAACAAATTTATAGTTTGCCATTGGATACATATAAAAAAAATTGGCAAAAAGAAAGGATTTTTCAGTAGAGTTGCTCCTTTTATATCAATGTCCACAAAGTTAACAGTTTATAATACACTAATATTGCTTCACTTTCACTATTGAAGTTCAGTGTTATATGTAAGTTGTATAAATTTTAGTAGGTTGCAGGTTCTTCAAAATAAGGCATTGCGAGTAATATTAAGATGCAACAGGTTCTCAAGTAGTCAAATGATGCTAGATACATTGAACTGGCTTAACATTAAACAATTTCTTTACTTCCAAACTATGACTTTTATTTTTAAGATGATTAATAATATTTTACCGGACTATCTAGTACGACAGTTATTGCCTGTTACCGAGGTACACCTACGTAATACTCGTACGGCAATTACAAATAATTTTTATGTAAAAAGAACAACTAAGAGTAGTACTATGAAAAAGCTGTTCCACAAGGGAATTGTACAGTTCAATCTTCTTCCTCAGGAAATTAAGGCCAGTAAAACTGTTCAACAATATAAATCTCAACTTTTATACTTAAAGAAAAATACTGCTTAGTAACATACGAGTAGTTAAGTTGTTCTCAATGCAAGTTTTGTTTAGTTAAGTTATTTTCAATGCTATTTTTATTTACTATTGTATCTTTTTTGTATTATGATATTATTCTGTCTTGTTGAAACCATACGTCTATTATGTCACTATATGTATTAATTGTATTTACTATCTTCTTTAGATAAATAAATGAATTTATTATTATTACATATTATTATAAATACATAAAATATTTGATTAGTTCAAAGCCACTCCGCAAAGGCACTTTGATTTACAAAAGCATTTTGCTTGTTTATTAGGGTAATTTTGTAGAGAATAGTAAAAATAAACAAAATTAGTAATATTATTAAATCAGTAGCAGGTTTAACAAAAAAACATAGAACTACAATTAAAAAAGACATCGACACTACGTTTATGATAAATGAGAAAATGCCATATGCCATGAGCATCATGACTCTATCATTGAAGGAACGAGATCAAAAAATACCGACACATCAGAACTACATCTTTGAACATCATTAGTTTCAACTAACAATCATAATGTGGTCGATTATAAATCTAAAAACCTAAACATAATTTTTTGGCCTACCATTGCGAAAATAACACTTTTACAAATTGTATTTTTAATTTTGGTTGTCATAATTATTAATAAAGATGTTAATAAATGTAAATAAGTGTGGACTTTTTTTATTTTACAATAGCTAAAACTTTGTTAATTATTCTTTAACAATAATAATTACAAAAATTTAAAATTTCACAATTACTAAACATGACCCATCAAAGAAATATTGTCGAAAAAATTGCACAGCCTAGAGAATAGAATTGACGAAAAAGTGCAAATTGCTGCTGTAATTCGATGAAAATTTCATCATATTACAGATAAAATAAATTGTCAACGAATATATTTCTCGATTTTAGTAGCTACGTAATAATAATATACACGTTTTTTATATTTTTTTATACAATGTGATGTAAATTACTTGAAAGTCGTTTCGTTTATAGGAATGTAAGAAGAATTTCTTTTTTGCTTAGTCTAAAACATTATTAAGATTTTTTCCCCTACCTATGCCTTAAGCAACTGATACAATGTAAATTAGTGTCCAAATGCTCTAATTGAGGTTTAAAACATGAATTTAATATTTTAAAGCGTTCGAAAGATATTGCAAAAAAATATTTGAAAGTAAAAGCCACAGAATTTTTATTGTCCAACATCTCATTTATGTGTCAATTATAAAAAATTAGAGAAAATGCATCAGAGCATACTCAGTTAGAAATTTATTAACAATAAAAATCCTAAATCAAAAATAATCACAACCACAATGCTTAATCCCCGGAGATTGTCTGAGTACACGGACTACGGACTTGAGAGGCCAGCAGACTACCATGCACTTACTAGCAGTCCCGAAGGAATCAACTCTACTAGCATTACACCGTCTCTCTCTTCGGCTTCATGTGCTTTATCATCTATTCTTGTCTTTTTGCTTTATCCTGATCTTGTGAAAATGGCGTCTCTTTGTTGACTCGGTAACCCGTAGTTCGCGACACTCCGCGTTCAAATTGCATTAACCTTAACATTACATGCCGAATTGAGGACGTACCGAAACGTGAAAGACTGGAGTGGGGCGTCTTTAGTCGGCAAGATGGTGACAGCCTCGCCACCGTCGGCTCAGGCTAGACGTAAATTAATTGAGGAATGAAAATGACTCAAAACTAATTCATACAGATTTCTTGTATAATTTACCTAGTTAACACAGACCAGTGAACACTGCAAATAAAACCAGTTCTAACACTATTTGTCATTCGATATTTTGCTTTTCAAAACTATGAAATAAATAACAAATGGGGAATAAATAGGTCTTGTTATTACAATGTTCATAATTTAATAGTGTAATTGTTTTATTCTTGTAGATATGAACCTAATATTAAGATAAGGAATGAAATGGAGATACAGGGCAATTCATAAATCACGCTCCATTTCTCCGAATTTGATTTTGGAGTGAATAATAAATCAGTCAAAAATAAAGAATGACGAAAGTATGTTTGATCCCTCCTTAAAGAGTAGTAATCAAAATAAACAAAAAATTACTTGATACCTGAATTATTATTTTTATTTGAATTAAAAAAGGTGTTCAAATAAATAATCCTCCACCAACTTGAATACATAAGTTAGTACGATGTAAAGGAGAATATTTCACTTGCTGCAACATCTATTAAAGCAATTACTTCTTAAATTCGGGCAAGTGCCTGATCCTGATTTTCATTATAGTACCTAATAAATACGTTCTTTAATGACCAAAAAGAAATCCACAGGTATCGAAGTCTGGTGACCCGGTAGCCAACAAACTGGTCCTCCTCTACCAAGCCATTTTTACAGAAAACGTTCGTTAAGAAAATCATCCAAAATGTGGTGGTGCCTTCTCACATCGGTACCAAAGTATTTGTCCCACATTTAAAGGAACATCACGAAGAAGGTTTGGGTAAGTTTTCACCTAAAAATTAGTGATAAGTTGCAGCAGAGTGTTCCGAAAAATATGTGGCCCAGTTACTGGATTATTAAGTAATAATCTATACCAGATGCTTATAGATCATCGCCTTTGAAAAGATCCTTGACGATATTGATGCGGATTCTCGTCACACCAATAATATAAATTGTGTGTATTAATGGTGCCTTCCTAGGAAAATGATGATTTATCCTTCCAAAGCAAATTATTTATAAATTCGGGATCATGATTTACGTCCTTTAGCAACTATGCACATTAAGCCGACACTGTGTATCATTTTCATGTATTGTGTGGACATTTTGCGGATGAGATGCATGTAGTTTATTTCGCTCTGTGCACCGATATGTACCATAAATTTGTTTGTGCTAAAATCAATGATTCTAGTACTGATGAAAGTATTATTACCGGAGATTTCAAGAACTCCTTATTCCCCATGAGCATTATATACATCTGGGTGACTCACATTTCTTTTCCATGGATTTGAATTACCATTCTCAATAAGTCTCTGTTGTATGCATCTTATAATTTGATCTGAGTGACGACATCGTTCTGCATATTAAACAGCAGTACCTCTAGCTCTATCATTACAAGCACCAAGTGATTTTAACATGTTCACATATTCACGATTCGATTAATATATCTGTCCATTTTATTAGATTAAAAGTTAAACAATTGATGACATTTTTAAATTTTCTCACTTTGCTTTTAGAATCGAATCACAGCACAGTCATAAAAATATTTGGAAAATTGGTAAATGATTGGAGAAATATATGTCAATTGATGAAAATTTGATTTCAATAGTACCAAAAAGGTATTTACTTACATGTAAACAAACAGTTTTCTGTTTATATATAGAGTAGGGCGTCCGTAGAGGAAGACTAGGAATATATTATGTAAGTAACTTTAATAAAAATGTATTAGTCTCCACTAACAAAACATAATTATTATAATAATATTTAGTAAACAGCCAAATGTTACATCACATTTAGTCCAGTGGCAGCTCGTATGGAGGTAGTATAGTGAAGGTAGCAAAATAAACGTATAAAATCGATTTCTGTGCTCAAAATTTGCACATCAAATCAGGATGTGAAACTTTTCAAGATATTTATCGAAATTCAAAGAAATAAGCCTAGTTTTGGCTACTTTCAAAAATAATATGTTACTTTAGGCAGACATCACATCACCTGGCAACTTCTGTTAGACAAGTTTTTAATCTCAGCCGAAATGGTTGCGGTAGTGATATAAAGAGATGTAAAATATAAAGGGGTACATATTTTGGCTCGTTAACACTCGACTGTAGTGCAAGGAGCGGGAAACAAACAGTGCGAAATGTGTACAATACGCATGACATATGCGAGCGTTAGTTATTCGTGAAAAAACTCTGCAGAGCCTTTATTGAGAATTCAGTACTGATTTTATCTATGTATTGACCATGTATGATGCCATTTTTCTAAATAGAAATATAAAGAAAAAAAACAAATGCATGAAATTTGAAAAGAATCTTAACCTACTAAAAAAATTCGTTATTTTCACTCATGTGGAAATCACAAAAATTAAATCACAATCGGATTTATAATAAATCGCAAAACACAATTAGAGCAACCCTTAAACACGGCTACTTGCCATCTTTTTGAAACCACACGCGGTTTACAAGGCGATCCGTATGACGCGGTATGTATATTAACTGGTTCATTACAAGAAGGGAGAATGAGAAAAACTCCGTTTAATTGCTGCTTGATTAAAGGGCGCAGCGTGCACATAATCGAGGGTGGGTTATTATGCAACGGAGTGTGATTATTATGGGGGCGCCGTGTACTCAAAAGAACAAACGTCTGGACTTGTCAAAGCCGCAGGAAAGCACTCACAACTGCATGACTTTATTTTATTGATACGCGAGGGATTAACGAAGATTTTGACGGCTGTAATGGGATCATTGATTTTGTCTTCACAATTTATGTGAATATAATCTCATTTAGTTTTACTTTTATTTACTTACTTTAATTTTTACATCAGCTTATTTCATACAAATTCCTGCAAGGTTGATGAACTTAACAAGGCCTAGCTTTAAATAAGGGAAACTCTGATAACTCCACTTACGATGAACTCATTTGCGAATTATCATTTTTTAAAAATGTGAATCTCAGGAGATATAAGAAGAATTTCAAATATGTTTCGACAATGTTCACAGTTCAAAAAACACCATTGTAAATTACAAATAATTTCAGTATATATCATTAATTGTCCGATTAGAGAGTAAATCCCACTCAAAAGTAAAAACCGCTTTCAAATTGAACATGTCATCACCAAAAAATCGGATGCTAAATTTGAGGAATTATTGGATGGATCGATTCAAATGAACTGCAGTTTATGTGACGTCTTAATTTCAAAGGTAAGTTTGATTAGACAAATTAAAATATTTAATATTTAAGTGTGCTATCTTTCAATTAGAGTAATATAGAGGCATCTTTAAAAGGTCCGTCAGCTGAAGTATACCTTGTTGTTTGGATCTTTGCGCGTACGTCACAATCACAAGTATGAAGCAAATAAATTGAAGGCCATCTTTACTTTTGAGCAGTGGTGTGTACTGGAGAACAATATTTTTTATATATTCCAACACTGAGTAGGGTATACCCTAAATTTCACCGGCCGCCAATGAGTCAATGTATCAAAGGTAATATTCAAGTTATGTGATTCATACAGCTACTAATATAATGTCAAAAATATAATTGCAAAATTATTACGTCGCTGCTGAATCAAGTGACAGACAAGTTGGTCAATGAAGGTGAGACATAGGTTCATAATCGTGTCTTTGTTTCACCAATTATTAACTTATCGGTCAGATGTCTTGGCCTGCCTAGACTTACATATCTCTATATTTGTTTATCCTAGAAGAGCATTGCTGTGGACGCGGGGCGTAACTAATTTGATACAAACGCAAAGATAAAAACAACAAAATATACATATTTTGTTTTACTATATCTGATTATTTAAAAAAGCCCTCTAGTTATGAGTTGGTTCTTTCAATGTGTTACTCAGAACACTTTAATCCATGAAATTAATTTTGCTTGTTCAATTTCCTTGTAGTTAATAAATAACCAATTGATATCATAATATCGCTCAAATGGGCCGCATTTCGGTCGCATTATATTGGTACACTTTCAAATTTGAGAAAAATAATACAGTTCGTTAAAAAGGTTTTCCTACATATATATTAATATTTTTTAAACAATACTTTATACCTTTATGGGGCATTTTCCACAAAGCCTCAGCACAAGATGATTCCCTCAGTGAAAGCGTTTTTGCTGCTGAAATAACTGGTGAAAACCCGCCCGGAGTCGGGACGGGTCCGGATGTGGCTCCCAGGTTGGCCTCTTAAAAGGACCTGCAAAATAATAGAAATAATGAGAATGCAAAGCATACATTTTAAAATTCGTAGTAAAGTGTAAAAATTTTAAAAATTTGATTAAAACACAATTTTTTGAGGAATTGTAGGCTTATATTGAGTAAGACAGAACAAACAAAATTATATTGGAAATCTTATATATTTTTATATACAAAAATAATTGAACATACTGTGGGCAAGTACAATATTAGATTCTTACAATATTAGTATTATTGTACTTTAAAAGATAACATCTCATTTAATAAAACAGGATCTGTGCAACTGAGGTTTATTTTTTAGGAAAAAATTTGCGTAGCAAATCTATTGTAGTATAATTTAGAAAAGTGTGGTCTATCGATAGCATAAATCATACCAATAGAAGATTAGTCAGATGGAAGAAATGAAACTTGCTACCAGAGGATCCTTAAATTCTACTAATGCAGAAAAAATTATGCTGAACTCGTATTAAAAGAAGAGCACCCAAATGCTCACTCATGTCAACAGAGAATAGCAGTATAATGACTTGGATTATTTAAAAGATAAAGAATAATACAAAACAACATAAAAAGTCTAAATAGATTACAAATACCAGCTAGTTCTATGATTGCAAAAGAATGTTGGGGCTGATAAGATTTTACAAAAGATTTTGGAAAAAATATTTAACGCAATTGAGATAACGTAAGGTTTGTTTTTTTAAGATATAAAAGACTACTCTTCAGGTTCCTCAAAACGTAAAGAAATATTTGAGTTTATTCGACTCTCGATTCGGCTACAAGAAAAATTAAATCAGTCCAAAAGGTATTTATCCTAAATATAATTTTCCAATAAGCCCACGATGTATCTTGTAAGATGTCTTAACAAAAGTTGTTTATTTTTCCCTGATCCATACAATAATTTTCATCGTCTATGTCCAGATGAAAACTAAGTTGTTGTGCAAGAGAGTAATTGATTCCGCACAGAGTGATCAGGTCGTAGAACCATTAGCCTCAACCACTAGAAAAAAGGCGAATTGCCTACAGGATACAATACGACGAATTGTATTGTCCAGAAGATATTTTTACACTTAATATGGACCCCGCCTACATGGGTAGAAAATTAATTTAAAAAAAGGAACATTTTCGCAGTCGCTATAAGCAATATTTCATTTCCAACAGAGTATTTGATATCTGCAACTAACTAGCAGTATTGGTCATAGTGTTGATCATTTCTTAACTTTAATAACTAAGTAATATTATTTTGTATTTAACAGATCTAAAATTTTTCGTTACTTCCGTTACATATTTTTTGCACTATATTTTCATATAGGATATACTGTATTATATATCAGTTGTGATCTGATCATAACAATCTTTTGAACTGCTACTCTTATATTCAATATAATAATAATTGTACCATATTTGTAGTCACAAACCACTGGCAATCAAATTCAATGGACCTGAATTATACAGATTACTCGATCCAGATTGCGCGAAGGAATAGTAATTATCAGTTCTAATGTATTAATTAACGCGGTGCATAAATGACCTACCAACACGCTACAACATGTTTGAAATAATTAATGCCGCAGCTGGGGAAAATATGCGAAACAATTTCATCATGTTCGACATCTGGTTCGGCATAAATCTGTTCTTTAACATGTCACCAGGAAAAGAAGTCAAGTATGTTGAGATCGGGTGATCGAGGAGGACATACAATTGGTCCACGCCTTACAATCTTACGACCAAGGAAGTTGTTGGTACCATAAATTTAATCGTCTGAGTGGTTCAAGAGTCAGGACTAAAACTAGCAAACGGACAATTATAGCAATGATTCACATTTCATGGTATAACGTTTCAATTATCAAACAGTTTATTTATATGACCAATATTTAGATAACAAAATCCAATGTTATATATTTATACGGCCGTAAACTTGGTGGATTTCTATTAATTTGAAATAAAAATCCGCTTAGATTCTTTCGCAGTCAGATTGAACAGTCTTAAATTTTCGCCGGCAAGTTCAAAGTGAGCTACTACAGACGATGAAATGCTTGCGCTATTTAGTGTAATAAAATTTGAGGTCAATACAACGATTTTTCAGTCTTTAAATCAACGGTTTATTAAACATAAGTTATAAACAGTTTTGTTGATAATATTAAAGAACAAATACATTGTACTAAATATTGATCTTATCAAATCTATTCGAGTCATGATATCGATAGTAGATAAATAGATAAATAAATATTTATATTGTATTGTCTTTAATTCAGATGTCTAGAAGCAGTCAAACGCAATCAGCGGTACTCTGTAACAAAAGATGAATAAGAAACAGTTAAAATTTGTCTTCATTTGCGTACAGTGGTTACTGGCCACCCGCTGCGAACAATAGAGTAAAGCTTGTCATAGATCTTTTGCTACTCACGTCCATATATCACCCTACAGCGGCTTTTTACGAACCGCTCAAATAATACCACGCTTTTCAAGGTAGCTCTGAACAAGATGTTAACCTTTTCGGAGTTTTGACAAGTGAATATTTTGACTGCCGATGACTTGATGGCAATGATTTATTGATTTTAATTTCCGGATTTCCTATTTGCATACGTTGTAAGGGTCAAAAATAAGAATAAAATTTGACTTTGTTACTTTTTATCTTTAAGGCAAATAGAGGGTTAAATTTTTTTAAAGTTTTTATATCCTTCGTAATATCAGTTGAACATTGTTGGAAACAGAAACTAATAAAGCAATTTTTAATCGCCCACTTCGAATATTCGCTGGTAACAAGAAATGTTATAACTAGAGCTCGGACGGAGTAATCGGTTTCCAGCGACGGCTCTTATGTAGACTTAATATTATATTGTAAACACCTGCTGAAACATTCCCAAACAACGGAAAAACAGAAATCATGCATTTCAAGTAAATTTTATTTAATTTATGAATTTATGCAGATACCTGCTCCCTTGTCAACTTGGTCAACTGAGACTAATGAGAAGTTTATCAGTACATTGCATATCGTAGAGTCGTATGTAACAACAGCGCGAAAATGTATATACCCGATCGGTCTTTTTAAAATGTCTCATAATAAGCCTTCACAGGCTACAGTCAATCTGTAGATTCGCGATATCCCAGAATTGCAATTTGATGGTACACGATTATATAGCAGTAACTGTAACAAACACTTTCTTGGATATGTAACACAAATATTAATAAACATATTTAAAATAGAACTAACAACAAATAATTTATTTGTGCAAAGAAAAACAGTCACGCACTAGTAATGAAATTGTTAAAATTGTAGAAGTATTCTTCCAACACAAAAAACCTTAGTTGTAAAAACGTCCTCGTTCCCAAATAAATTACCCAAGTTCTATAACATTTACTGGTAATTAATAGCAAAGCTTTATGGCATTAGTAATTTGTTGCATTACGAGATTTAAAAAAATATGTAATATTTAATACTCATCCTTTGTAGACAATACCTTATCAAGAAATACTGTAAATTGTGAATAATGTAAATGAAGTATATTATAAACATTTTCAAGGAAACAAGAATACTTTTAATATAAAGCCAGTACGGTTTATGGTTATTTATTCAAAAACTTCTTACTGAGGAAACATATACTATGTCTATTATAATGCATCAGCTTTTCAACATCTTCAAAAGTTGTTTCTCAAGTTTGAAGCTTTCATGATACTGCAAGTACCCGCTTGTGCTTTTCACGACAAATTCCTACATAAAAGTCGTTACAATTTTATAGCAAAAGCGTAAATCCTTTAAAAGTTTGACATAAAAGCAATCTTTTATAAATCCTCAGACTTCTAAACTTCCATATAGTGAACTGTATGTAACATTTCCCTTCAATATTTATTCTCGTGTAGTTTCAGTACACTCCGCATTGGATGAAAAACTCCTTTGATCCTCTTTAATTCTTACAATTATATAAACCTACATCATTAACTGTAAGCTGTTGAAAATGTATTTAAATGGTTCTTTTTCTATAATTTAGTAAGCACATACGTATAGAACCGCTTTGCAGATCATTAATTTCAAATTATAATATTTACAACATAAATTAATTCTGTTGTTCACGCGTGTTATAAATATTTCATGCTAATTAACATAATGTATGGTTATGCATGTCGTTATTAACACTGTTGTTTGAAATATTATTCAACCTCTAATTGAAATAGAAATCAATAATCACTAATTATTATGATTATACAAAATTTTTAACTCATTTATATCAATAGAACGGATATTCTGCCATCTTACATAATAATTAGAAATTCAAATGAAAACGTAATAATCGAACTCGGATATTACCGTCTACGATAACTTCTTTGACCAATATTTTAAATACAATAAAATATATTTAATTTTTCATACGCACTATGTAAGAATATTGTTTACAAACAAAATTGCTTTTTTTTCATAACAATAATATCATTTATTAGTCTTAATTACACCATTACTAATGCTTAGACAAGACCTGTATAATACATACATGCAAATTAAGTCTAATTTTATAAATAAGAATAGTAATAAGTAGGTTAATTCATTTTCATTATTCAATGATATTTCACACAGGTATCTATTCGATGAAATGTTGGGAGTATGTGAAGGGTTATAACAAGTTTAGAAAACAAATCATAGTTTTGAAATGACCGCACGTCACGAATAACGAAAATAATTAGTTGTTTTGTTGTATTTTTCTTGTAAGCCAAGGATAAACATTTTTTATAAAAATTCTGGGTGGACGTTAGTGGAAACGAAAAATAAATACTTCTCTACTTATGGCCAATAGTCGAATTTCCAAATCCACTTTTGGCTAAATCTTTTTAATTTTTTTTCAAATTATTATTATTTTTTTGCAATCAAAAATACCGACAACTTTTGAAAAAGAAGAATACAGAAACACACAAATTTTAATTTCTCCAACAAAAATAAATTTAGTATTAAACACTATAGCAGAAGAAATTACCATTTCGAAGGCTGGCACTGTATTCAATGTGCCATGAAAAACTCTGATGAACAAAATTTGGACAATGCAATGGTATTTCCTTGGAAAGAAACTAAAGCAACATTCGTTGACTGGATACTCGACTGCGTGAAAATTGGTTTCCCTGTAGATAGGAAGTAGAGAGAAAGCTAATAAAAGAATTGAAAAACAAAATGTTGAAGCTGTGGTTGAAGACACAAGTTCTGAAAAAGAGTGGGAACACTAAGGAAGTAGTGGTGATGACACTGATTTTCTGGAGGGTACCACATTAGAAATTGAAATTTTAAAAGTCGAAGGCTTAAAATCAAGAAATTTTATTTTGGCAATATCCAAGGCAACCGGAAAAAGAATGGCAAACACAAATAGGTGGCAATTGTTTTAAAAGTTTTATCCAATGAAGAATACCAGATGAAATGCCTAAATATTTTGGACAGATAAGCTCTGATTAAATAGAAAACTGCGTGTCGATTATCAGTAAGAAAGATATAATAGGCTAGCTTCCCAAACCCATTTTGGAACAAGATAGAAGAAGACTAATAACAAAATTCTCAAGTTCCGTTGATATATATGAAAAATATTACTTATATATCTAGTAATTATAATTTTTGACCTTTGTTATAATTATACTCACTGAAAACTATGTTGTTTTAAAATCTAATCTGTAGCCCTACTGACCATAAGTAGGACAAATGTGGGAAACAAATGAAATGGCTAAAAGTGGGGAATTTTGCAGTTTTTTTCTTTTGAAAATATTAAAACTATTTGAGTATTTAAATTTTTCAGTTATTTGTTTATCTAAATTCTAAAACAAGACACTTCAAAATGTATGACTTCGCACTTGGAAAATATTATTTTAAAGATTCAATAATTAATTATAGTTGGCAAATATTTTTTTGCTTAAAGTGACCATGGATTTGGTGCCTCTACCCTTTGTAAACTATTTGTCTGAGATATATAACGATCTCGATAATTTTATCTCGAATAAGGTCTGCATTTATATTATTATTTATATAAGGCCAAGATAGTGTCATCAGCAAAAAGTGCTTAAAAAAAATTACGTCATATAGTGAAGCCATTTACATAAGTTAAGAAAAGTAAAGATACACGGAAACTTTTCCATGGAACTCCATGTTTAATTTGTAAAATTTGACTTGACTGGTCTTTAAATAAATTGATTTTCAAATAGTCTTTTTTCTGTATAGATGCAAATTTAATCGACCTTCGGTAGTATACAGGATTTTTTTAGTTTTAACAGAAAATCTTAAAAAGTTGCTCTTAAGTTGTTATAAACATTAGTGTTGGCACTGTTTTATGGAACACGTTGTTATATGGCCAAATTTCAGGGAATTCTGTTGTACCATTTCAATTATTTACGGTGTGGAACGGATTTCAGTGTAATTCTTTTTCCACCCCGACGCAACGCTTAACTTTGTTTGGACAGTTATATCAATGTTTATTTGGTATCGGCATCGAAATCTTCGCGAACACAAAAATTTTACATATTTTTTGTGTCCTGTGTATGTGTTATCATTATCAACATCAACACAAGAATATTGTTATTTAGAAATCGCACCTATCATTTTTAAATAAATAATTTCATTTTCCTTGCTAAATATTTTAAAAATAATTCATGTAATAATAAAAATATATCTCCAAATTTCTTAAAATCATAAAATTAACAATAAACTACCCAAGTGACTGAAATTAAAACAGGTGAAACACCAAAATGTGTTATTTTATATATTACCATTTAAAATATACAGAATTAGTTTTTTCTCTTGAATGTTTTTGTTGTGGTAACGTATGTATTTTTGTTTTTAACTGAAAACTATAAACACTGTTCATTATTCTCTTTTTTGGTCCAAGAAAAGTAAATTTTCGATTCCTGCCTCACTGAATTACTTTTAAATTTTAGTTACCTTCTGTATTGCCTACACACTTAAAAACATATATTTGGAGTAACAAACATTTCTTTGTATATATGCAATTAAATTGTTTGTATAAAGAAAATTTAAGTTTTCACACTTAAAAATGTTTGTTTGATTCAAGAAAATTATTTCTCTTACCTAAAATTTATTTGGTCGAAATATAATTTCTTTCAACTCAAATATAATTAAAATTAATTTAAATCACATGGGATATATTCAAGACTTAAATAAGTTTGTATTCAATATTCTGTAGATAAATTAACTACATATTATTATTGTCAAATCTTATAATAGTTGCAGCGATTGTATCCATTTATATTATTTTTTAACAATTTAATATGATGAAAAGATCCGGATAGGTAGCAGGAAGTCGTTGCTGCAATATCAAAACCTAACTCTTCTCTAGCAGGCGCATCTATTCATAGAAATATTACAACTTCGAGTTGTATAAAGCGAAAAATTCCCTTTGAAGTTCTTTAACTTTATAATAATTATATAAACCTACATCATTAAGCTTAAGCTGTTGTAAAAATGTGTTTGAATGTGGTTTCTAATTATGTCGAGGGGTTTGAGTGATGTACGCCGATTTGTATAAAGTCGCTGGGGAATACCCTCGATGATCGTGAATACCGCACACAGAAGTGCGGATTCTAAAGCCGGCAAGTCTCACAATAATTACAGCATCAAATCTAGTAACCCAGCTTTGACGGATGTGAATAGATCAAATGCTTTATTGAATAGCCAAATTTAAAACGATCGACAATACACCAAAAAAGGATCAAAGGATAACTCAATATATTCTTGGATAAAGATCTTTTATTTGAAAATTTAATTTGAGTTTGAGGGTATATAATCTTGTAACTAGTAAAACTATACATAAAAAAACAGTGCATTTTTACTTTATTTGGATGCCGTATGATGATTGATGATAATATTGATTGCATTCATTTGATACAAATAATTTATTTTAAATTATGTATATACTCTTTAGATATATTAATAAAGTTAGGTGTTTCAAGTTTCATTTGTTTATCATAGATATGTTCTAATTCCTCCCGTGCGTTGTTTTTGTAATATACAGGAATCGAGTTTGCTAAGTAGTATTAGTTATTATGGGATACATTTTTCTACTAAACCTAACTTTTCATGCATAAGATATGAAGAAATAATACATCCCCGAAAAATACTAAAGATTAATTATATCCCCCAATAGTATCCACAATGAAAACAATTCGTGTACCTATTTGGGCATTCAATCGGTTTATGTAAATTATTAAATCATTGTACAAATCCTACCTATATAAGCAAGGAAATATCACTCTCAGTGCAAAGTCCAAAAATTCACATAAAAACCAACAACACCAAAACAAAACTGTCCCAGTCCAAAACTAATTGAAGCAAATAAAATTAACAAAAAAAATCTCGGCTAACTTTTTGTTCTACCCGATTAAATTCGCGGGCGTACACCTATTACGCTTGATTGCCCGATAATTACGCGTTCTTTGTGGTCGGCTGATCTTTCGGCAGAACCACGTGCTTAAAAGTTATGTTTGGTAAGGATCTATGTGCTTCACCACACGAAGGATACAGAAGACTGGCTTCAGCATCATGTCACTCTCTTGTTCAAGGGTGACTTGATCCAAGGTACAACAGGGAGGGTCCTACAACCACCCCGCCCAATTTCAACATAGAGGGGATCCTCAGTGCTGAAACGAAGAGCTGAAAAGCAGTGATCTATCTTGCTGTAATGAGAATGCTGTTTAAAGTGTATTAAGAGCATTTTATGAGAGGACTTTTAAGTTTTACCGCGTTGTATAATGTATATGATTGTTTGTATTAAAAATGTACCTTTAACAGTGCCAGTGTCACCAAAAACTTTTTTAATTGGTTATTGTCTCATACAAATGAGAACCAATTGAACCGAACTAACTTTTTTTTATTAAAATTTAGGCGTTATTATTAATAAATCATAAGAGTCATTTTGATAATTTCTGTTATAAAGGTGATAAGAATGAGCAACTTTAAAGCGAGAGGCGTATCTCGCGGATTACTTACGCGTGACTGGTTGCGTTAATCCCAGGATTTGATTGGCGAGCAGATAGACGCCATTGTTCTCACGTTCACGGCGGCGGCGCATTTCAAAACGACGCTTGCTTATAGCGACGTCGGTCTAGCATTGTCGTCTCGACGTCTGCAACTATACGACGCTCAAAGCAATGTTTTCAAAAGAAAGTTAGTTTATTTTATTGAGTTTTATTTTACAGGTGTGTGTTTTTATATTTTTTAAAAAATGATTTAAGAGAGTTAACTGGTAAGTTAGATTTTTGTGAAAATGTGTGCTTTCAGATGGATAGTAGTCACATTCGGTTGTCGATTTTTGACACCTACCAAGTGCCCAGTTTAAGTATTAGTTATGAATTGAGCTAATGGCTTCAGATATTAATTTCGCGGGCGGTCTTGCAATAAATATCTCCTATCTAGTTTTACCAAAAAATAAAATGTCTATATTTGATACATAATTTGTCATGCGTCTGTCCTTTCATAGTCTCTTATAATAAGAAGTATTAAAAAATATTAGATCAGAAGCAATTATCTTCTTGTAGAATAAGATCCAAAGATGTCGGCAAAAGTGTTGTTAGTCAAAACGAAATTCTCTTGTTTTTCATAAGATTTGTTGTGCATTTTAAAGCAATGTTTAGCGGACAATAAACATTTTTGTCTGTGATTTTAAAACTATATGCAATTTGATTTGTTGTAAGCAATGACAGAATAAAATAATATAAGTAAATATAATAATTTTTTCATTTGCACTGAAAATTTGATGAATAATTGATTAGGAGATAGTGCCAGATCTCTCGCATTACAGCGAAGTTATCCTACTATAAAATAATATTTACAACTGAAAAGTAACATCTGGATTTTGCAAAATTATTGGCTGGTATGGATATTTGATGGATATACCGGATGAATCTTAAACAAGACGCAAGCCTATAGTTTTCTAGGTTTATTTAATCCATCTCAATCTTCATATACTTTTAGTACCTGTAAATTGGCATCTGACATATGAATAACATATTTGTGACTTCCTGTTCGACTCGAAGTGATAACCAATTTTTTTTATTTAAATAGTAACTCCACTTTTTTACATACATATATCGATAGAGAAAACGGTTCTTTGTACAACCATTCTTGAAAGTTTAAAATTGGATAAAACATGGCCCACTGGTAGCAGATTTTAATTTTAACCCAATGAAGGTCATTAAACAGAACCCTAGAAAAGTTGGAAGTTGGCACTCGAATATTTTTAAATGAAACTCAACCCAAATATCGTGTTTTAGGTGAAATGTTGGAGTTAAAAAAAACAGTTCTTGAAACATCGTGAAAAGTGCAATTTAAAATGCGATGCGATTTTAAATAGCAACATATATATTTGTTTATATAGTTTTGTAGCTAGATAAGGAAACTTACAGATGAAGAAGCCTACACACTTTCAGTCATAAAATTAGATGTTACAGATTTCAGAGAATTTAAATTTATAATATAGTTCAAAAATTTGTTTAATAAAGTAATTTTGTTTATAATTAAAAGACCTTTTTTTATTACAAAATGAGTGTTCCTGAAAAAAACTCATTTAGCGTCGCGACGCCTTACCTTGCGCTCTGGGTGTAATTATTTTGGCGCGATTTGTAGAGAAAAAAACAATTACAAAATGAAGAAATCGCTCATTTTTGAGGAAGAGGCTGTGAGTCAATTTTTGATCACCCCATACATGTTTTACGATTGAAAAATTAACAAAATAAGAAAAGTTATTAGTTTACGCGGTACGAATATAAAACCAGTGGCGGCTCGTGGGCTTTGGATATGGAGATATTGCTGTGTACCTAGCAAAATGCATGTACAACACAGTGTGTTTTATAGGTACAAACAAAAAAAAACAGATTCTTTAGCTCAAAATTTGCAGAATGGAACATTAAATTTCGAAAATGTATACTCTTTAAAGAATCACAATTTCTTAATGAAATTTGCAAAGTGCTGGTAAAATGTCATATATGTTGCTAATATTTTGTAAGCTGTCTAAAAATTATCTGGGTGAGCAAATAATTTTTTTTATATTTCATACAGGTGCAAAAATAGTAATAATTTAGTTCATTTAAACTCAATTCTATATCTGAGAGCCAGAACGGTTTGAGTCCTAAAACTAAGTTTTTAGAAAATCCAGCTAGAAGATTAAGTTTGGACTTAAGCTATAATTACCATAATAAATTAAGCATTTAGCTATCTCTGCTGCCCTCATACTAAAGCCTTATTGGGCTATAACGTACGGTGAAGCTTTCAATAACAAACTACTTAAACCAATAACCTCATTTTGAGAACTTTGGACTTAACCCACTCTTAGGTTCAAAATTGAAAAAAGAGTAGCCGAATATTTTAAAAATAAAATAATTAGAGATGCTTTTATTACTACTATTTAAATACTGTATGCACTTCTTAATCTTTATATTCTTGTAAATGTGCAAATCTATAATTAAAAGCATTTAGAGATATTCAAGGTGATTCAAATCTGAGTTATTAAATAAAATTTACGAGATATTGGAAAAAAAGACAATATAGATTTAAATTTGCATCTCTTACAGTGTCAAATTTTTCATCTTTACTAACAAGTACCTGCTTCATTTGGAGGATTGATAAAAACATGTTTTCATTTGTCGTCTTTTTGATATAATTCCTTAGTTATTAAAAATTTTTAATGCCATTTGAACATGAATTTTAACGCTGTTTACAATACAGCAGTTGTTACATAAAACTCCGTTTTTCCTTAATTTCCATGAATTTTTGAGGTTCCATGTTTGCTTTTTACACATCTTGAATAGGAGTTAAGAACTTCACTATTGAAGACATTTAGTTATTTCCAACAACAAACTTTTTTTTTCCCCTAAATTTTTTTTCCGGCCTTTGGGGACCCCCCCCCCCCCCCCTCCCCCCCCCCACCAACAACAACAAACTATTATATGTAGTGTTGAACGTCTTCTCTTAAGAGTTAGACAAAAAAAATAAAAACAAAAATGTGCGCTTTGTGGTCATAATTTCTAAACGAATTCATATTTTTCAGGTTTTCATTTTTATCAACTTATTCAGCTCAGAATTCCGCTGAAAGTGTCAAATTCAATTTAACCTCTCTTTCTTGTTCCAGAACCACTGGATAATCAATCCTTAAAGACCGTTTTGTCCTGATGCCGTTTCAAATTATTGGTTTTAGTTTCTTTGTAAAGATAAATGGTGAAAACAAAGGGCGTGTTATAGAGTTATAACAGTTATTTTCTTTTAATGAAAATATAGTTGTCAATTTCAACAGATACAGTTGGTTTTTGAAACAAATATTTTACCTGTCCAAAACTGTCTCGCCTAAAAGTACGTAAGAATGAAAATGAAATTAAAATATGTTTTTGTTTTAGTTGAAATTTCGAAAAATTACTTAACTCTATCAAAACCATTTAAAAATTGTTTGACAATATTTGATTATTTGTGTTCACATTATTGTTAACACAATTTGAAAAAAAAAAAAAAAAAAAAAAATTATAAACCCCCCCCCCCCCCCAGAAAATGTCGTATAGTTTTTATAACTGTGCGTTCGATTTTCTATATCAACTAAAATTTAAATTTTTTTAAAAACCATCCTGTTTTACGTATTTGGATAAAGAACTTCTCAGCTTCATCAAAAATACTATACATTATGCACTTAACTTGATTATTTTTAGAATTACGAACATTTTAAAATTACGATTTTAGTATATTTGTTTTATAAGGTGGAAAATATTTAAATGCTCACCATTGAAATCTCTGAAACGGTGGGAGATATAAAGTTGGTTAAATTAGGAAAAATGTGGACAATTTGATGTTCGTTAGGAATCTGTAAAGAAGTTTGGGATATTTGGTACCGTTTCGAAGATATGGTAGAGAAACTTTAGGTTTTTTTAAATATTTTTAATAACTTTCTGTACTGACAGAAAGTTGATATTTGGTGTACACTGGTAATTTGTTAAGAACGTCTAATTGTAAAATTTAGGCATTTTCTGTACCTAATAGTTTTATGGCAACGATAATCAAATTTTATTTTTGTACCGTATTATTATTATTACTTAAAAAATGTAAGCGTAATAGCTTAAATAAATTTTTCTCTCTCTATCTGATGATGTAAAAATCTAATATAGAATACATAGGAAAAACTAAAATTGACTATCGTTACCACAAAAATTTTTGAAGATCGTAATCGGTCTAATAAGTCCGGCCCGTTTTAAGAAATTTACTGGCGTCGGTGAGGGGCATGGTGTAACTTACAAAGACTTACCTCTTATATCACGTCCGACTAAACTTAGTAGCGCAGTGGACCAGAGCGTTAACTAACAAACGTGGCTGGTTTTCCCCCCTCCCCCCCCCCGGTTCAAATCCCGGTTTAGATTCTGACAAAGTCAAATGGTTTGGTTGTGTGTGTTCACATTTTTTCAACTGTATTTGGGGGTTGTCTAATTTATGTGGTGTGTTTTATATTTTTTTTATTAACAGTTGTTTATGGTTGTCAGCGTAGAATTGCATCATTATTAAACCTTGTATAGCATTCTCTGCTCTCTGTGCAGCCAAATGTATATATTTTATATTTTGACATTACAAGTTTAAAATAATAAATCTGTAAATTTTCTAGATAAACGAAACAAAATACACAATAGTCTTCTACTCATATTACGTGGTGTGGAAGTAAAATAAATTAAAATTAAAAAAATATTAATTCTTTTCATATAAAAACAAAATATCGATGTCTTTGATAATAACTTAATCTAGTTCAAATTTCGTTTTGCATTCTCTTTAATATTCTTACTTGTAATATCAGAAAACACCTCGGAAAATGCAAAAATAATATTAGCATACATAAATATATTTTTTATCGCGTTATCACCTTCAATTAACACAATAATTAAGATTAGTGTAAATAAGAAATTCGTATTTTATATTTTGCACAGATAAAGTTACCTTTCAGGAACACGAGGAATAAGAAAACATGTTCCAACGTTTGTTCTTTTATATTTACAGCTTTTGTAATACAAATGCAGCCTACTTTTTTCTTTGCAGCTTCCATCGCATCATATTAAAAAACAAACAGTGAATAAATAATATATATAAATACACAAAACAATATCAATAACCTGACACGCAGTAAATGCACGAAACAAAACCACAAAAAAGTTTACACTTCCTGAAAAATCGTATTTGTCCCAGAATAGCCGCGCTTAGAGGCCACCAATTACTATGTCTAGCGACAAGCCGGAAGCCTATAATGCGTAATTCTCGGCGCATGTCGTACGTTTCCTCTATCCCCGCTCGCTAGACTTCATTACAACGGGCCGCCTTTAGATTAATAAGAAAAAACCACCAAAACCGTAATTTTAAAATTTGCGTATCTCTAATCGTTAATTGTATACTGTGTGGTATTTTTTGCCAAGGTCGAAAAGTCCTTTATCCAAATATGTAAATGTGCAGAATGTTCTTTAAACAAATATAAAATTTAGTTGGTACGATATACGCACCACACAGTACATTAAATAGAACTCGTATAAGCTAAATCCTGATTACGTAGATTCACAAGAGATCGGGGAAAAACAATGAAATGCATCATTTTCATGTATTCTTTGGATAAAATGTATTTACAAAGTAAACTTTCAGGATTTACAAATTCGTGATTGTTTCGATAAAAAAAATATAATTTTTCTACAACCGAGCGAAAAGTGCAACTTTGCGCTTCCAAAAGAAAGCGCAAAGTTGCACTTTTCCGAGGAGCGAACGTTTTTTTACTTTACAAATTACCAAGTTTAGTTATACAAAGTAATGAAAAGTTATTATTATTATAAACTCTCATTTTCTGATATTTTCAATTTACTAAAGGCGCTAGGAATATAAATATATGTTTTCTAGTAAATAATTCAAAAAAGAAGCATAAAATACATTCAAATATACATAAATCACAATTACCACAATTTACCAACTTTAGTTACACAAAGTAATAAAAAATTAGTTATTTTTAATAATCTATCGTTTTCGGAAACTTTCATTATGGTAAAGGTCGTAGAAATTTATATTTAGTAAATAATTCATAGTATCTATAAATCATACTGGTGCCCAAATTATTGCGTTAAATAAAATACAAACTACCAACTTTAGTTACGGAAAACAGTTCAAAAATTGGTTGGTAGTAACTCATCTTTTATTTTTTAACAATTTTGTGCTACTAAAGGTGGTAGAATTAACTATTTTTACCAATTCAATGAACTTCGCATAGCACAGACGAATATTATGTTTTGGACATAGGAGGCCATGCTTGCCGCTGCTGTTAGCAAAAATGAACAAATAATTATCTGACAAAACGTTCTTAAAATAGCTATTTGTGTCAAATAAATTTATTCTTATAATTATCAGGTAATGGAAAGTTTTGAAAAGTATAATGTATATGTGATACTTGTAAAGAATTGTCATGTTCAAATACGCCATTCCAGTTTAATATACTTAACTGCCCTAATTGAAAACTGCGACCAAGACATGTCAAAGATTGGTTTGTTTAAGAAGATTCAAAGAAGTCTACTACAAATGTCGACCAAATATAATTATTTTCCCAGAAGAAGACTGAATACAATCATTTCACAGTATTACATATATGTCATCAAACACAGACATTTAATACCTTTTAATTCTTCACCTTTCTTTTCACCACTAAAGAAGGAGGAAGTGTTTGAAGAATTCCAAAAACATTTAGGTTCTGTTATACATAGATATAAATCATAAGATGACAGTATTTAAATAAATAATTAATAGGTACTAAAGCAATTTTTTATTTTATTTTGCAATAAATACCATTTTAACAAACATTTTTACAAAAACATGTGTAGCGCAAATTGATGCTCACGTTTTGAAATCTGAACTGTCAAATTTGAGGTTATCAATAATTATTAATTTGTATAAAAACACCGGTTGTAGAAAAAATCCTGTGTGTAAATCGAGCGCAAAGTGACATTGCCGCTCTCGCAAGTCAAACTTCTCGCTCAGAGCGACAATATATCACTTTGCACTCTTAATATACAAATAGCTATTTCAGATGATATTTTTTTATCGAAACGATGATAATTTAATGTAATAAGACGATACAGGACCATGTTTTCCAAATATAAATAAAACAGTATAAACATATTGCGTCAAAATGTCTGTCATTGTTTTCACAATGTGATCATGCCATTGTTGTGTTAGTAGTGACAAGGGATGGAGGAATGAACATAGTAGCAATAGTAAACATGAAAATGACCATATTATATTCGAAACAAAAATATAATAATAAATCGCACTTACAAAATGCAGACAAAAAAAAATAGTAACTTCTGACGTTTTAAATTTTAAGAACTGCTAAGTTTATCCCAACTTTTGGATAAAATGTTTTTTATTTTCTAATCCTGCTGCAAAAAGACAACTTGTGGTTGTCGCCAATAGCGATGACTACTAACACCAAAGTGTCCTTGACGATTAACTGTAGCGGTTACGTGCGGATTTTCATGAGCCCAATGGTGGTTATTATGCCGATTAAAAATTCCGGCACTGCTTATCTTGGCCTCGTCTGCCCATGAAATTGTTCCTTCAAAGCCCGGAACTTCATTGCACTGACGCAAAAACCACTGGCAAAAATGGAGACGCCTTTGAAAGTCGTTTGGGTGTAGATGGTGAGTAATCATAATTTTGTAGGGTTTGAATTTTTTTTTTTTTTAAGCAACACAAGGCAATTATTTTCGGGATTCCTAAAATTTCCTGTATTTCGCAAGACGATATATAAGGATTTTCTCTTACGGTTTCTAAAACAATATTTTCTACAGCTTCTCTACCTACTTTATTATATATTTTTGCTCGAGGTTTTACAAATCGAGGGTCGCATATCAGAAGGGCGTAAACGCCATGTAAGTGCTATGATTATACGCCCTTTGATATGATGCCCTCGAAATGATCCAAACTCTTTTAAATTTTGTTGTAGCCTTTTGATACTTTTATGTCTGACTGTCTCTTTTCTGGATATCTAAAAATATTGTCTAGGCGGCACTTTTGGCACAAAGTTTTGCTATCTATAAGTTACTTGTTAAAATAAGGCTCGGAAGCTAAATTTGAATCTTCTCCGCATTCTATAGAATACTTAGTCATATCAAATTTTTCATAATTAATAAATTGAATCATTTTTAAAAAATGCTCACTCACAATTAACTCACAAATTAGTTTTTGACATTTACGATTATTTCGATTATCTTTTTTTTACCATGGCCTTCTCAATAAATATTAGAAATACAATAAATATACATAGATGTCAATGGAAGACAATTGGAACATTTATTGTAGATTAGTTTTTCCTACTTTTTGGCAAAATTATTTTATATTATAAGAAGTGTTGTTAACAGTTTTCCATGGCCTTTTCACAAACATATTTAATTTTTCGAAAATTAACCACTTTCTCTAGAGATAAATATGACATATGATATATCGTTGGAAAGCTAATTTTAGTTATGATCGAATAATGGAATAATGAAATAATTTACAGGATGTTCCATTTAAAAAAACAAAAATTATGTCTATATCTCGAAAACTGAGGCATGCATAATTTTCTTCTTATCAGCAACGGATTCTACTCAAAAAAGTGCCTTAAGAATGTGTTACTCGATTTTCGCTTCGACACGTTGTAATTGAGATATAGAGATCATCCCAAAATGTCAATTTTCCAAAATCGCTCTGTAGTCGAAAAAGATAAACGATCGCGGTATGCGCGATTGTTTGTTTCTCGAAAATCGAGCTTAGGACACCTGTATTGGTTTTTGTCTTTCTGCCACAGTTTTGGAGAAAACTCTAAATCCCATCTAATTTGGTCCACCCTGTACGTAGGTCCCTAGGAAATTTTTGGGATACGCGAGAATAAATAGAGGTAGTCAACAATGCAATACACTAATCAGTAGTGTAGGGGTGGAGTCATTAACAGGCACTGCATCCAGACAGGGTCTTAAGTGTTAACTATACCTACTTTACATTGGTAATTCTATTGTATACGTATAATAAATGCTGAGTTATCGCGATGTGATTACCGTGTGGTTTTTTTCTATAACATTAAACAAAAGAATGTTTTAACGAAATGTCGGATATATTTAATAGGGATCGTCCAGGTATAAATACTATGTACCGGTGGTACACACAATTCGCAAGCGGCAAATTTTCACTAGACGAGGATCCACACACAGAACGGCCGTCTGAAGCTGTGGAAACACGTGATAAAGATATTTCACATATTATGTATAGACAGATAGAGGGAGAATTGAACATTAATACACCAGAGCACCAGAGGTTTGTCTACCAAATTAACCAACAAATTCGACCTCGTTCTTGATTTAACATTGGCGCATCCACCACAACTAAAATGCACCAGCACCTCAAGCTGCTGCTACCCGGGTATTTTTAGAATATCCTGGCTTGAAAGTATTGCAACATCTTCTCTACAGTCCGGATCTCGACCCATGTGATTTTGGATTATTCCCTATTGTCAAACATAAGCTGAAAGGCCGACAGTTTTCCGATCAGGAGGTACTTACAGCCGCATGTGGAACGAAAAGTGAGCGGACATTTTTAATCAGTGGTTTATATGCATGCATAAATGTATTGAACATAATGGAAGTATTTAGAAAAATTTTAATAAATAGCGTTGTATCCCAAATAACTTCCTAGCGACCTACGTACTAATGCCAATAGGTTGTGTCGTACATTTCTGTATGCCACAAAAAACGATGATGATTCGTTTCATTCGATTCAAGAGACATCCACGTTGTATCAGCTTTTGAATATGCAAACTCGTAATGCGTGCGCTTCGATTATCTCCATGTTATGGTTCCCAGAATGGCTAGGCCGGGGTAGGCTATAGAGTCGAGAATTCTCAGACAAATGACTAAGGTGAACTGAGTCCCTCCACCAGACGTCGATGCTGTTTGTGTTAAGATTAAATGCATGCACTATTTCTGTCACTGCTTAGGCCATATTCCAAGGTAGCTAATACAGCATGTAGTCGGTGTGTCCTATTGTTTCAGTAATTGAATCGCCACCTAACATATCAAAATAATTAACAGTGGAGTTTGAGAGTTTACCTACTGCACCTCTGTGATTAATTCCAATGATTTCATTAATAAGGTGAAAAATATTCAACTGCAAGAAGAAGAAATTTGGATGTCCTTTGACGTTAGTTTATTGTTTCTATGTGTTTCGATACCACGAACCTTGGACTACCTTAAGGACTTACTCTAATCAAACAATTTCAGTTAAGATGTAGCAAAAGAATATCTTCACCTCTCTAAACTTTGCATGAAACAAAATTACTTTCGATTCAATGATAATTTCCTCGAACATGTAGGAACAACAATTGGTAACTCTTTGTCACCATTCATTGTCAGTCTTTTCATGAACAGTTTCGAAGCAAAAACAAAAGAATAATTCAAGTATTTCCCTCGGGTTTGGTTTAGGTATGTGGTGGATGATATTTTTGCAGTATTTGATACAAAATACAGAGGTCACTGATATCAACATAATTGACATATAAAATTGAAAACTTATAGGTATAACAGTGGTTCATTCATCGGAAAATAAACTACATCTTTTAGGTAAACCAAAAGACAAAATTGAAACAAACGAAAAGTCGGAGATTTACGAAATTAGGTGTAAGGACTGTAATCAAAAATATGTAGGACAAACTACACGATCAATTCAAACTAGATTCAAGGAGCATATAGCTAATCTCAAATAGGTAGAACAGATAAATCTAGTGTTGTCCAGCATGCGTTTGAAAACAACCACAAAATAGATATTAGCAATTTAAGATTAATTAGGAATGCAACAAATACTAGACAACTAGATGCATTTGAAGGCTTGGAAATCACAAAATGGTATGAATAGTGACAGAGTATCAATTCTAAATAGCTCGCTCTATTGGTTAGTGAGTCACGATTTACCAAACCGTGACAATAGTTTAGGTATAAATAAGGTAGACTGTTAGCATAAAGTTAGATTTAATCATCCCCAGATGATGCCAACTTGGTTGGCCAAACGCACGTCGAGTGCATTATATGATGCTTTGTAAAAAACGACGTCAGTGTTAGTAAAGTTTGAGCCAAGTATAATTACCTTGTGTTGTTGTGAATATTCTCGGATATTTTGTTTTTGTATTAGGAACAGAAATTTTGAAAAAAGAAAATCTTCTATATGGTCTGTAAGTATGTTAACAGATTTGTTCTTACAACAGTCACCAGATACTCCAGCAATCAAGACTACCTATACAGGGTGTTCCTAAATATCATGTACATACGCAAGGGGGTAATTCTTTGGCTTATTTCATGACTGAAAGTTTATATAAACATAGGTCCGCAAACGCTTCTTTACTGATCTACAGAGTGTTTAAATTTGAATATTCTTTTGGCATTTTTACGGGATTATAACGAATATTTAAAACACATAATGATATGCAGGCACAAGTTACGATTTCAAATGCGACCTGTTAAAATTAATAACAACAGATTATTCAAATAAAAATGGAGACTACTAGACCATTTTAAAAATTTTCAATATTATCTAGCGAATTACAGAAATGAGCTTTTTATTTTTTTTCTCGGTAACGGTTGCGTATACGGAAAAACTACAAGAGATCAAAAAGTTTCTAAGTAAAACAAAAGATTCATATTGTATTTTAGAATCTACCAGCGGCGCATCGAAAAGAAGTTCAGGGGGGAGAGAAAGGGGCATGACCCCTGAAAAGAAATCTACCTGTAAATTCTCACAACCATTTGGCATGCCCAATGATGTAAGCCCTACAGCGTAACCTATATTCCAAATTTGAGCTAAATATCTCAAAAACTGCAGGAGCTATAAAGAGAAAAAAAAAGAAAATCTTCAAATTTCAACACTCTGTACATCAGTAAAGAAGCGTTTGCGGACCTATGTTTATATAAGCTTTCAGTCATAAAATAATCCAAAGAAATACCCCTTGCGTATGTACATCATATTTAGGAACACCGTGTATACACATAATAAACTTTAATAAAAATAATTTCTTAAACTTTCTGTTAACTTACCCTTAATACTAATGCTAAATATGTTTGGTTACCAACTTGTAGTAAACAATTATTAAAATCTTCTACTCGTAAGTACGTTTGATATTTTATGATGATATCCATCCGCTTGTCTTCCAAGAACGTAAGTAAGTTTGTAAATTTACTGATAGATACCCACGTTCAGTAAGACATTTTGTTTATTTAAAAAAATTACAACTTTTTGAGATTTACAGGATTAAAAATTAATTTGAAATAAAACTTAAAAAAGACGTAACTGTAAATAACGTACTAATTTTCTATAAAAGCAGTAATTTTAAATAGTTCCTTTATATTAATAGTTTCATTATATAGTAATAAACGGAATCTATATTCGAGCGTTTGAACAATCCGTTTCCAGGGTAATAAATTCTCTGCAATGTTGATTTAAATAATTAGCAGTTGTTTGCGAACGATGTGCAGGGCGCCATCCTGCATTAAAATGTAGTTATTACTAACAGCCTCAATTTCAGTATATATGCATATGACAGAACTTCATCAATATAATTCATCCGCTTTAACTGTGAGTTTAAATTTAAACCGATTTTTCCTCTCGTTTTAGTACAGTTATTTCTTCTCCATTATGATTTTTACGAATAGTCATCAATAAAAAATTTATTTTATGCCTTTGATTAGATTTAGATATCATGGAGGTTTTTTGGGTCGTCAATAGGAAAAGCTTTGTAGCTGTTAAAGAAAATGTAATGAATTTATTTTCTACTTGAAAACTGTTTGAAGATCATTTTTGCCACGTGAATAACTAATTTTAGTTTGTTTAGTTGGTACGGAGTCCTAATCTTTGGATTGCAAAATCTGTTTTATCACTGCCTCTGTGTAAGAAGTTTAGAATTAAATTCCAACACAGCTCACTTTGAAGTTAACCTTTGTCGTACGACCATTTGACTAACAAACTAATTTACAAAATTTTCATTTTTTACTTTTAGTTCTTATATTAACTTTTTCTTTGTCTTTATCAAAACTGGGCATTGTTTTCAAATAAAGTACTTTCAAAAGTATTAGAAGCGACATAAATACTGATTGCTTTTTACTTAAAGCATTTTATACCATAAGTAATTTTTATTTGAAAATTATTAAGCACTTTGACTTTTGCTTTGTATTTATTACTTCATAGCAAATGCTTTAAAACAGTCTGAAAGTACTTCAAATGCATTTAAAATGATTTGAGCGATTGTAATTATTTTGGGTGTTATTAAATAACTAAATTCTCAAACTATCTATAAAGAACCTCAAGAATTGTATATAGTGTCTTCCTGAAGTATATAAAATATGGATTAATGTTAATTATAATGTTTTTTTTATCTTTTTAACGTAAAATGCATATACAAAATTTTTATATATCAACAGAGCTAAGGAGCATTGGAGACATAATGTTTTATTTTTTTTAAACTGTATAGAATTATTACTAAATTCAAACACATGGGAGACACTAATGTTTTAATTTTCGCGTACTCAATAGAATTATTACAAAGAAAAAACATCTCGCAACATTTTTTTGATTAAATTCAAACAACGTTTCTTACGATGACATTTTAGTAGTTTTTTGCCCCAAGAAAATGTGAAGTAATTCAAGCTATTAGAGGGCTTTTTACTTTTATTTGAACCAAGCACTTTTCTAAGAGCTTTCTAATTAAAATCATTTGTTTTTTAAAAAGATGCTTTTTTCTTTATGCTTTAAAGCGCGTTAGGAAAATATTTTGTGCTTTGTGCATCAGTTACATTTTCAGAGTGTTTTGACCAGCTCTGGTCTTTATATACTGAATATAATTTTGGAGTATATTTTTTAAATTTTTCTGATCCGTAAATTTCCAGATTGATTCTTGTTGTATGAGAAGTGTTGTTGTATGTCTATTATGATCTTTCTTAAATACTGCTTTGAAAGAGTAGATTTTCAATTTCTTTATTTTTTTCACATGTTTCTGCATTATGTTTTATTTTAGCATGATAAAATTAAAGAAAACGTAAATAATTTTTCAAATTTATTATCTAAATGTGAATAAAATTTTATACATAAACCGATTTTTGGGAAAATTATATTTGTGGGAATGTTGTTTGTTTTAATAGCCAGTAAATTTCATTTCCACTACTATTTAAATTTTATTTAGTAAAAATGCAGAATAACCGTCTGGTAAAAAAAAGCAAGATTTCAAAGAACTATTTAAATAACACATTTGTATAGTTTAAATTAACTCAAAATTAATAAAAAAATAAAAAATACAAAGCATAATATCTTTTTCGGTGCACTTTTATTTCCCAACCCTAAATAGCTGTCTAATACCTGTCTGTATCTTTCTTTCAGAACTTGTGAGTAGAGATGATGACATTCTGTCTATTATAGTCCGATGGACATGACATGAGAGAAGGGACCACCCCTAAATTTTAAGCTACAAATACTCCGAACTTGTAATAGATCCATCATTTTAAAAACTGCGACAAATTGAGTCCTCAAACAAACAATTTATAAATATATTACAAACAAGTCTTTATGTTTCGTTATTTATTTTATTTTTAATCTCAGTGTGCGGTGAATAACAAGACAGAAACAAATGACAAGTGAAACGAGATCCAGTTAGCCACGGAAAGCTGTGCCGTCTCTGAAGTAGATGTTTTCAATTATATTAATTAATTAAGCTGATCGATCTTGCAGATAGCTGTTGTTTTTTTTCTTGCGGCATGTCTTTTATTTCATTCATAAATATCTAACTGATAACAGCACTGGAAATAGATATAAAAAAATGAAGTTATCCACATTTAATAAATAGCCGAATTCCACAAGTTCAATTAAGTTTTTTTTTTTGGGGTTACTTATACAATACTAGACAACGAAATGTAAAGAATTAGTTCCTTTCATCCCTAAAGCGATTATTTTACCTCCATGAATAATTTCAAGTATAGAAATAGACCTACTAACATCCATTGATTTTTTTTTTTCAAATAAGTCATTAGCAGAGATTTTTTATCCTGTTTAATAATTCAAAAAAAAAAACAGATACAGAGTTTATGAAAAAATACAGTGTGTTTTAGAGTCTTTGTCCATAAAAAATGGCTTGACATTTATAACAGTTAAATTTCATACAGCGACTGTCTGTATATGGTGTATATAACTTTGGTATTACCCATCAACTATTCCCCTAGTACCTTCTTTGGTGTATACATCAAATTTATTCAGCGGTAAACCCTTTGACGGTCCTCATACTACCAATATTGCATTTGAAAATTTTAGTAATACAATATTTTACTATTTCCACATATGTTTTCCTTATAGAAGAATACATGCAAATAAAAGGGGGAAAAAGATGACTGGTTAACAGAATATTTAATTGAGCAAAAAAAATGGTTATTTAATATAGTGATATGGCAAATACAAATCCTAAATATACAGAAATAAGTAAAAACTTACATAAACAATATTCAAAAAAGCTAGAAATTGATAAAAGACAATTCAATGATAATAAAATTCTTGAGTCAGATAATAAGTCTAGAGCTTTGTGGAACCTAATAAGAAAATTACAAGGTAAAAAAGGAAGTATAAACGATATTTCTATAAATAAAAATAGCGAAAAATTTCGTGATATCGAGGCTGCAAACAGTTTTAATATTTATTTTACTTCGTTTAGTAATAAAAATCTTACATTCGATTATAATTTCTAAAATTCAAACTTACCTCTTTTATGATAAGCATTTTTTCTTAGCACCTATTTTGGAAAGAGATGTTGAAACTTTAATAGGTAAATTAAAACCATCCAATTCCTTTGGATATGATCATATATTTAATAAATTGTACATCAAATATGTGCAAACCAATTGCATTTTTATAAAACCTTTATTTTAAGGAAGGAATATTCCCCTCAAAAAATTAAAATTGGCCATTGTAACACCTGTTTACAAAAAAAGATGATCCAAATGAATATACATACAGGGCCATCTGTCTACTTTGTAGTATATACTTTTTGAACTCTGTCTAAAAGAACAACTTTCAATCTTTTTATATAAGCAAAATATACTCTCTTCTTCCCAACACAGTTTTACTTAGAACTATAGCACAAAAACCGCGATTTGTGACTTCCAACATAAAATTATAAACGCTGTAGATAATAAACAATATGTCCTTTTGTCGATTTCTCCCTTGCGTTTGATTTAGTGGATTATCAACTATTAGCTATTAAGTTATATAGGTATGGGATAAGAGGTGCACCTCTAGAACTTTTAACATTATATCTCCGTAATAGGACTCAAATAATTAAACTCAATAATGAAGTTAGTAGTAACAGCTATGCCATTAAACAAAGGTTGCTACAGGGTTCTATTCTGGGGCCACTGCCGTTTCATGTTTTCGCCAACTACCTCATCTCTTTCCTAAAGAGCACACCTAATGTCCATACCGTATGCTACGCGGAACACACGAATATTTTAATCACTAATAATAATTTAAATGTATTATAGACTACGGCAGAACTTGTATACAATAAGATAATCAACTGTGCAGAAAAAAACAAACTAAATATAAATGAACATAAAACTACATCGATTTTATTCGCCTCCCTTAAAAATATCAGAAAATATATTGTTTTTCAACAATGTAGAAATTAAATCTTGCAACTCTGTAAAAACTTTAAGTATCACATTTGATAGCCATTTACAGTGGGGAAGTCACATTGACAAATTGTGCAGTAAATTACGTAGCAATTGCTATACATTAAACTTTATGGCAAAGCACTGTAGTCAAGATGTTGTTCTGACACTGTCTTATGCAAACTTTCATTCACATCTTAGATCCGCATATCGGAGGCTTACACTTTCCGGATAGTTGCAGAGATGCGGTCAAAAATCTTAAAATTTTAACAATAGCCAGGATAGACATTGGTGACGTGCACATTTATTTACAAAAATAAAATTAAATTTCTTGCCAATCAGATAAACCATAAATAGTTACTGTAATGAGCTATACTCAGAGCTGTCACAATTACCCATTAAAAGTAATTGAAGTACCAATTACCAATTATCAATCAAAGTAGTAAATATTTCCATTACCAATTACTCCTCATTTTACACAGTACTTCAAGTATCAATTACTCGTCGAAAATAATATTTTTATTTCAAGTAAAGGAATTCAATTACTTTACCTTATACTTCAATTACTCTATTTAATTGAATTACTTTGAATGTAATTGAATTACCAAAAATAATTGATATATCGACTGAAAATAAAAGAAATTCAAATACCTACCAAAGAAGAGGCACAATGTACATGTATTTTTAAATAATTATTAGGTCATTGAAACACGTATGTAGGTAATATTCTACCAAGCTATTTTACATATATAGGTACTAAATTTAAAATAAAATTTTCAAGTCTAAAAGAAATTATTGTGTTGACAAGAAATGGTCTACACACAGATATACATACAGACAGACATTTTTTATTCGATATTTGAGTTCAACGTGAAACGCATTTCTGTGCAAAAATTTTATTTCTACAATCATTATTAAAAATTATTTGATTAAATCAAATAGGTAAAATAATAGATATTGCCAATATCGGAGATATATGTATAACATATATTAATATTTAAAAAATAGTAAAGAACAAATTTATTATTTAATATTTACGTACCTTGCCAGGCAACTTTTTAAGAATTAAAAACACAAGGACACAAATAATTAAAAACATGGTTTCTTGCAATCACAGCTACTGTATACTGTGTAGTGCACTGGATAACTGAAAGAAAACGAAAATACTGTCAAACGACAAGCTCAGACAAGTTATTAAAGCCGAGCACGTTGCGATTTTTCTCGGAATATTTTCGATACAATTTCAATTATTTTAAAGTAATTAAAGTATCTGAAAGGAATTGAATTACACAAAAGGAATTGAATTATTTGTTCAGTACTTCAATTACCAAAAACAATAAAACAATTACCAACTACAATTACTTTTACAAAAAAGTAATTCAAATACCAATTATTTTAAGGCGTAAAAAAAGTAATTGAATTAAAGTAATTTAATTACTTAAAAATAATTAAATTACTATTTCAATTCTTTTAATTGAAGTACCTGACAGCTCTGGCTATACTTGTATATAGTTTAACATATTTTGCGAATGGTGGATGATAAATAAAAGTTCTTAAATATTTCTTTCAAGGGAGAAAAAATAAATAAAATTCTCCGTTGTGTTCTAACTATCAACAATGTCGCCTTTATGTTCATGAGCACAAAGGTCAAGTTGCAGTGTTACATAGGCAACCATTGTGCCATGACTTTCACGTAGGTTGTATAATTATTATTAATTACATGACGTCACAACTAGTGTGGTCCATTCAATAATAGCAAATATTTATTCTTATAATGAAAATTGTTTATCAAAATATTGAATTACGAATGATTTATTACTAAGATGTACAGGATCGCAGTAACCCAGTTAAGCAATAACTATAATTGAATTAATTTATATAGTTTGTTTACACATCTAATAATAACAGTGTAATATATCTTGTTATATTTAACTGAATTGATGTAAGAGTGCGTGACCCAAACTTTGTCGTATTATTAGTTGCGTAATGAAGATTAGCCTCCTACAGAGGGCGACACCCTTACCCTCGCTTCCCTTTATGTTTACATTATTTGTAACGAATCATTTTCTATTGCTTTTAATGAAGAGGGTGATTTGATCCCATGTAACTACACATAGGCAATTCATAAGCAGTAACAGTTGCTTTAATCTACACGGTATTTTCGACGAAAGTTGTTAAAAAGTAGTAAAGTACTCCCTGGTATAAGTGTACTTCTCGCTTGTCCTGGGAAGCCGAGGTCATAAAAAAAATATTTTTCCTGTAAAAATATATAACTTGTTCACTTAATTATCTAAAATAAAAGTCCATTTTACATTTTTTCAAATACTAATGAAGTTGCGACAACATAAACCCGTTGTGTTCTCATGATCTAAACCTTGACACAAGAGTTAACTCCATTTCCAGAAGTCGTTGGGTTTTAGCTAAGAGTCCTTTAACAAATTTAAATCAACTTCCAAGTTTTAGACGAAACTAACCCAAATATGTGTTACGTATACTAGGTGTCAAAGAGATCATGTATCAGCCTGCCAAATTTTTGAAAAATTGGATAAAATTTCAAATTTAAAACTCACATATGAGAAGTAAATGGTTTCCGATTTCATCGTAAGTGTAATCAATTTTGAATTTTTAAATGTATATTTTAACATATTCCGATTATGCATGAAATTATCTATGTACTAAATCAATGTTTTTGACATTACCCTCAAATATGGCGGATTTATTTAAATTTTTTTATGAATTTCAAAATAAATAATTGAAACTCTTTGTATAATGAAAATAGGCATTGGATATCATAATATGGTTCATTTTTGATATTTGGGTGCAATATGAAGCGAATATTTTTCATTACAATGAAATTATTTGAATAAATTAAAAATAATTTTTTCCTTACTTTTGGGCAACCATTACAATTTTTTTCAAGTAGTAACCTGTATTTGTTCCTTCCCTATAGGAATTTTTGTTTTCCCTATAGATATTTTGGACCTAGGCAATAACTGTAAACTTCCCTGGAAAATGTTATAAAAAATGTAATGTGTCCCGTTCTTTATCTTGTCAATGTAGTAAACATTATCGCTTTAAAAAAAAAAATACCTTGACTGTATATTATATATTCAAAATGACGTCCCTCCTGATTTCTGCATAAATTAATTCTTCTAACGAATTCTCTCAAACAATAGGGGAACTTGCCTATAATTTTAAAAATAAAAATAATACTAAAAAACATAGCGTAACGTTGTAATAAAACGTGTACTTCACAAAAAAATAAGATTTCTAATTCCACACGATCAGTATAAAGGATCTAAACAGCGATAAAATTGAAGTGGCCCGAAACGAGCTACTATTGACTGTGACGTCACACCATACAATATTCGGTAGTCGTCGCGCCGGGAAGCAACACAATCATATGTTTACCAATTCCAATTCCAATTTAAAATCTTTATTCACAATTAAGTAGATTATTTACAACTTGTATGGGGTACAGAGTAAGAATTATATTAATATATACATATATACAGAAAAAAGAAAAACTAATAATCAATTCATTCATAATATACTTAAAAATAATAATACAAACAAATTAACAAAGTATGACATTCTATATAAACATATGTATAATATGGTGTTATTAGACTGTGGTTGATTTGTTAGTGACTGTTCTGATATAAATATATAATTGTGTTTTATAGTACCACTTATTGTAGTTGTACAGATATTTTAAAATGACTGATCAAGGTTTTTCAAAGGGCCAATCTGATAATTTGCCTAAAGTGGATATGTTTATGGTGGCATCTTTTATACAAAATAGTGAAAGTTTTTCCCTTGGAGAGATCCGCGGGGTCAAGGCAGAGAAGTATGTATTTTTTTAGCTTTTAGTAATAATTTATCAACATAAAATAGTTATATGACTTGATCACGGAATAAAAAGAAATAACTACAAAATGCTTAGTCGCAACTAAGCATTTTTAGCAGACTTAGTCTTATGTTTGAAAGAATTTAGGGTAATTCTTTACAACAGCCACTTCTATATTTTTCGTGTTTTTTTTCTACACACGCGTAAAGTGTCTCTATAGAAGACATTTGCTGCAAAGGAAATGTTGCGCAAATGTATAATTACCTATCGTATTTTCGTACTATGTTTTGGGGCAAGGGAAATAAGTGATTGTGTCGTGTTATCATTCACATAATAGATACATGTAAGATTTGAATAGAATAAATTAAAGGGCAAGGGAAAGGTATTTGCAATATACTATATATACTAGAGGTAAACATGTTACTCTTTGCAGACAGTAGTATTATTGAACTTTTATATAATTGTTGCACATTCTGTAGGATACTCTTCGCAGTTTTTTGAAAAGAATCTTGTCTTTGTCTTATAAACTTCATTCTTACAATACCTAATGTATTGACTACATATTTAATTTTCTCTCCCGATGGTGCCGACTGTATTGGCGAAACGCGTGGCAGTATATTTTATAGTATAAACTAAGATTCATTCTTACAGATGAACAGACGGACATTTTGAAAGTTGTTCAGAATTCGATGACGAACGAAATGATTTTTTCTCTGCGAGCGATATTAACGATTTTAGAAATGTCCCGATCAAATGCAATATATTCTTCGTAATCGTATTTGCGAAGAGTATAATAATAAATAGCTGTTTACTTTCGCACCAGGAAATTACCTTTACTTAGTATCACTAAATTACATTCTATCTACTAATCTTATTTTCTAACATTGTATACACATTCTTCTCTTTAATCCTACCCTAATTAAAATTTAATAATTCGGAATTCCGAATATTTTATTGCCCGCCTGCGAAAAACTAGTAGATAGACATATAGTATTTAATAATGTACTTACATTAAAATGATCTTCACACATGTAGAGAACTACTGCTCTGTGAAATGTCTTTTTCATTTCTTCTACACGCTTTTAGCCATTTTGATCGACGAATCTTATCTTCTGGCAATATTATAAATATTTTATCTGGCACTTTTACTGTAGTATTTTTACACAACGGTACAATGCAATATTTAAAATTAGGAGTTTTTGTTTCCATTTTTTTAAGTATACACTTAAAATTTATGGCGATGCTGGTATTTTTACGGCTGAAATCAAGCAGTCGAGTGCTGGGATCTCCGTCGTCGCTTGTAAATTGTATGGTGTGATGTCACGATTACTCCCACGCTTTTGAACCTGTTTGAAACGGTTCGCTCGCGCGCGAAACTTTAATAATTTATAACAAATTTATCTGATGCATGATCTCGTTGACACCCGGTATAGTGGACAATACACATATAGTAAAAATATGTATTTATACAGTTTTCGTCAATTTCCTGTAGAACGCAGTACCTGTTAGTGCAATTATTTCTGATTATAGGTTTTTTTAAAAGTTTTAACAGGCGACTTATTAACATTTTTACATTTCATAGACAGAATTTCATTTACCACTGAAAACCAGTTGATTTATAAGAATGAGGAGATTTTTTTGTCCACCAAGTTTTCATTTAGTGTGTTGAGCAAAAGTTTGGCTCGTATTTGTGCAAGTATAGAACACGTCTTGAAAACGTGGTTTTGAACAAATGAAATGCGTTTTTATCTAGTTAATTTTTATTTCGGTTTGTTAATTACAATCTTTTACTTATCCAACGTGTTCTTATAATCGCAACTTTTTAAACCACAGCAATGTAGTTCAGGAATACTTAATAGGTAAATAACAGAACGCAAGAAGAGTTGTAGGAAGTATAAGTAACTTCTAAACAAAAATTGTTACAATAGAGACATACAAATCATTGTTGTGATAGAAATCCTTCATTATATTTTTCGATTTTTCAGTGACAATGATATAGGTAGGTTAGGTATCACCAAAGATTTGTATATTATCTTTGGTATCACATAGTTTATTTCACGTCTAAAATATTACTGTAATTTATAATATTTGATTGTATTTTTTTAAATTTTTTTCATTTCATGTAAATTTCTTCTGCTATAATTTAGTTCTTTTTTTAAACTTTGTATACTGTTAAAGTTAAAGCGGTGATTTTGTTCTTTGTACTGTTGTGTTTTGGTTTAGAATTTTGTATTTGTGTGTGTATATTCTTTTATGTAGATATTTTTTTGATTGACCTATATAGGTACTGTTACAATCGTTGCAATTGTGATTAATAGCAATTTTGCTTAGTAGCATTTTGTAACATAAAGTAATTAAAACATTTTATATGAAAGTAGGTTCAAATATCACCCTGGCTTATTGATTTTTGTAACTGTATACGAAATTAATATCTATTTAAGGTATTTTTGTAAAAGATGTTGAAACGGTAGCGTTCATAATTCCAAAGTATAATTATACCGTTTTATAAATCTTAGCTAAGCTAAAAAGTGTTATAATACCACAAATGTTATTAATGTGTGTATTATAGTAAAATGAATTAATCATAGGTTAACATACATCCATCACTGAAAACAACAAAAATGTTTTTAAAGACCAGTACATACCAAAAATTGAATAGCTTATAATTTTCAATAGATGTTATAGACAGATCGTGGTAGCTATGATAATTCATAATGGGATAAAAAGAATAGAAAAAGTACTGTAGAAGCCAGTAGCTAAATCTGAGATCAAAGGCGGACATCATTTAAGAAAGCGGAGTGACTGTTGGAATTCTTCGGAGCATTACAAGACACCGCTGTCTTTCATACAAATACAGTCAAATGTAAAATTCAATTAGACAACGTTCAAGCAGCCGCTGTGTGTTTTTCTAATTTTATTTCAGTTTATTTATTTCATATTTTGCTTTCCGCCTTTACATTTTTTGTCATGACATTTAATACAAAATCAACAGGTATGTGTGTATTCGCCTAAAATTGTAATTTATAATCCTACGTAACAAATATGATTTATTCATTAAGAGGGCTAATCGAACCAGTGTTTGTAAGGTAATTTTTTCAAAATTTATTTCTTACATACGGTTTGGTCAAATTTCACCAAATTTGGAGGATCAGTAGTTGAAAGTGTACTAGAGGGTACATGTATATCTATTTTAATTAATTTTCACTTTATGTATGGAAATTTTATACTGTAAATATAAGTGAAATTTGAACGTGATTAGCTCCTGAATTATGATATCAATCGGTAAAATTCGAGATAAAATTCATACATGTCTTCTAGAAGGAACCTTCATAATTATGCTCAGCAAGTTTCAAACTTTTATTCGTACTATTTGGTTAATATGAATTTTCTAAATAAGTATCTTTGTCACTACAAATGGAGCAAGGAAGTGTTACCTCTATTGGGAATCGCACCTCAATGAGGTCGGTGAATAAAACGTCCAGTGAAGGTATAATCAAGAGCAAAATTATTCAACGGCGCATGTATAAAAACTTTCTAGACAGTGACACAGCTATTCGAAGCTATTTCCCGACACAAGCGTCTACAGATAGGTTGCAATTGGCGTTGATGCTCCAGAAGACATGCGCGAATAAATTTTGTCTAGACGAGTCCATTATGAACACAAAGGGGAAGCCTAACTTAGTTCATAGATAAGTATTAATAAATCCTTTTGGAATCGTTTGTTAGTAAGGAACTCGTTAGACGATAGTACTCGCCTATAAAGGGCAAGGAAAATCTTACTAACGAACAAAAAAATACTTATTTAAAAAAAAAATAATAATAATAAGTGCGATTCGAACCTTGGACCTACCGCGTGCTAGGCGAGTATCTTCTCTATCGTCTAACGAGTTCCTTGCTAACAAACGATTCCAAAAGGATTTATTAATACTTATCTATGAACTAAGTTAGGCTTCCCCTTTGTGTTCATAATGGACTCGTCTAGACAAAATTCATGGTCGCAATCTCGCGCATGGCTTCTGGAGCATCAACGCCAATTGCAACCTATCTGTAGACGCTAATTTTCCCGACTAGGCCCCTTAATCAATAACACTACTGTTGAGAGGCAGTGTACATTTTTCCTACGGGATTTTGGAATGAACGAAACTTTTTTTATGATATGACATCAGCTGAAAATCAATAATCATGAAAATCGTAACCGATCATCAGAACAACGATGTGTCGGCGAATTTTTAAAATGCAAAAAAGATAGTGAAATTACGTCACAGCTGATTTTTGGTATGGTGATTGTTGGGATAATTATTGGGAAAATGATGAGTTAAAAAAAGAATTATACCAGATAATTTCCTCGGAACTTAAGGAATGCTAGACTCGTCTAAACTTGCATTTTTGCAAGAATCATTTACGTGATAGTGAAATGTTTTTTTCCTAAACTTTAAGTTAGTACTTCCTTATCACTAATACACAATTGCCACATGAAAATTGCAGAACTAACACCTTACCAGACCTGATCAAAATCTCGTAGGGAGCAAATGGGACTTTTCTCGTGTCTATAGAATTTCTAAAAATATGTATGATAAATTGTTAATAATGGTGATTATTTACCAAGTAATTTCATTGAATACTACTCGATAGTTTTGAATATGTTGATATTTTTATAGGAACTAAATTGGATAAAAAAATATAAGAAAACTGTTTCTGTACTGAATATACTGAAATATTTGCTCTGGAATTCTATATAAGTTATGCTATTTTAAATAAAAAATAAATATTTTTTTACAATATTTGACAATGGTGATTGTGTTGACAAAAAACCAAATACCTCATTAGTCCTGAATAAGACAATAAAAATTGTCGAAACGTCGAATTAATGAGAAAATGGGGTTTTCTTACATTTTTATCCAATTTAGTTTCAACAAAAACTATCGACATATTTAATAGTGGTGGATATGAAACTGTCATTAAATAGATTTGCATATATATATATATATATATATATATATATATATATATATATATATATATATATATATATATATATATATATATATATATATATATATATATATATATATATATATATATATATATATATATATATATATATATATATATATATATATATATATATATATTCACTTCACCTTAGTAAGTGTATAACTAGCAGGTTGGCTACTATCATTTGTCTGTTCCATAACCTATTGGCATACTGAAGAGAACAAATAAGTTCGAAATCGATCTATGTCTGGTTAGGAATTGACAAATGATATTGGCTTTCCATCTATCATGATTTGAAGGTGTAATTCAATGCAGGTCGGGGAATTTGCTCGCTGAGTAGTTGTTTCCTTCAAATCATATTTAATAACATTAGTTTAGTCCACCTGGGCTAGGGGTCGCCGCTCTCGGTACTTGCTGTGATGCAAGTCGCTATCCGCCACAGAGACATCTAGCATGTCGGTCGGATAGTAGCATTCAGACCATATGAGAAGTTTCATACCTCTCACCACTATTCACTTCACCTTAGTTAGTATATAACTAGCAGGTTGGCCACTATCATTTGTCTGTTCCATAACCTATGGCATACTGAAGAGAACAAATAAGTTCGAAATCGAGCTATGTCTGGTTAGGAATTGACAAATGATATTGGTTTTCCATCTATCATGATTTGATAATTCAATTCAGGTCGGGGTATTTGCCCGTTGAGTAGTTGTTTCCTTCAAATCATATTTAATTATATATATATATATATATATATATATATATATATATATATATATATATATATATATATATATATATATATATATATATTTCTTTTCTTAACCATTAATATCAAACAATATCTGATAGTTTTTTTGGGGATTTCGGTCAGGTACAACTAATTTTATTTTTTTTTCTAACATTTCGGTTTATTACACCATCATCAGAGAACTCCTATGTAGTTTTTCATCTATTTTTAGGTTGGGACTGCTCCTTCAAGTTGTTGGATTCATCCTTCTGGCCAAAAGGATAAATCCAACAACTTGGAGGAACAGTTCCAACCTAAAAATAAATGAAAAACTACATAGAAGTTCTCTGATAATGGTGTAATAAACCGAAACTTTAAAAAAAAATAATAAAATTAGTTATACCTAACCGAAATCCCAAAAAAACTATCAGATATTATTAAATAGTTTTGAATACTACTTTTCTTCACTTTAGTGGAAAAGGAAAGCAATCTATTAGTGTATTTTTTAGAGGGGTTGAGGGACCATAAAATTAAACAATTTTTTTCTTTTTTAAATTGTCGACGTTTCGCTAAATTTATTAGCTTCTTCAGGACAGGTTAAAAATTTGGTGTCATCTTCTTACCACATTTACGGAACATATAGGTACGAAATTTTTTTTATATAAAATGTGTATTCTGTACTGTCACAACATAAATAAAAATGTTCTGTTTGGCGATTGAAATAACACAATGCTCTCTAATTTGTTATTAAGGATGTATCTCATTTTCTGTGAATAGGCTCAATCAGAGCTTGTTTTAATAATCTCGGAAATTTACCTTCAACAAATGAAAAGTTGATTGGTTCACTAAGTAGTTCTGCTACATAATTAATAATTTCGAGTAACAAAGAACACGGTATACCATCAAATCCACCTGAATTTTCGATTGCACAGGGTATGGTTAGTTTTGAAAGATGTTCTTATATTCATACGATTACTAATCCGTCTAAGTTTATTTGACATACCAGGAATGTATGGAATACTAATAGTGGCTATTAGTGGTTGTTGAAGTATTATCTGTTGTTGATTCTTACCATTTTCAATTTGTATATTTTATGAATAATTTTTCATTATCAAAAATTTCAACTTTAGATGAAACAGATTTAGTTCTATCAATTTTATTCTTTTTTTTATTAATTTTAGCCTGGTGCCATCGTCGATAAAGTCTATAAATATGTATAATAATTATGTAAAACTAATTAATTTATATGAGAGGTACGTAATATATTCCACAAACCTCCTCAGGATGTTATCAAATTCTATGATTCACATCATTAATTCAAATAACAATTTTACCTTTAATCAGGTTACGGAAAAGAAAAGTAGAAAAACATCAAAACATCAGAAAAAATGCAACAGGAAATAATGGGGTAACCTACAAAATTTTGCTAATACTATTCCTCGCTCCGAACTTAAATTTTACATCTTCAGTAATATGAGTACTGCAGGGTCAATTACTAAATCCTATTTATACAATAGACATCAGCAGGTAATCATTGATAATCAAAATTTCAGATATCAAATATATAATCCTCAGAGTTCCACGGGTATATTGGTACTACTCACTGTCGGTTCTTCTATAGGGTCATTTGGTCAATGACCTCCCACATACAAATAAAAAAATAGAGCTATTCATTTTCTGAAGTTTAAAAATATATAGTACATATATTTTTAATATTCTTAAAAAATATATTAAAGTTTCTAGTTCATTCTATGCACAATACTATTTAAATATCTAGATCGCAGGATTTCGTATCCCCTACAAGCACCGAACCTCTGAATTCATATTCATTACATTATTCATTTATAGAATTTAAAAAATCTTGGGTCAATCCACAACTTGTCCTCAGAGCTAGCTACGGACCGAATTTACAACGAATTAAAGTGAAATAGACTTATGCGCGAATCGTCAGAAAGCAAAAAGAGACAGAAAACACTGGCGGGGACAATGTCCCTGACACATTTTACGGAAACGGTAATGCACGAATTTTAGTGAAGCAGTCTTAATGCTGATTAAGTACGCGTTGGCCGGTAAATTCTGTCGCGTTGTTTTTAATGTTTTTATTTGTGAACATTTTATTAGTAAATCTCTACTCTTCGTGAAATTAAGTAAAACAGTGTTTTTTGTGTTTGCCCAGAGATGCAAAACGGAAGAATCAAAAAGGAGAATTTCATTAGAAGTTTGTGATATAATTACATTTGAGATCAAAAACAGGTTTGGCTTCAGTAATCATTTAGAAGTGTCTCACTTATTTCACGCAGATCGATTTAAATATTATAAAAAAAGCTTTCTTCAAGATATGTTTAAATTAGTTAAAACGGAGTATCCAGTCATAAATCATTTGAAACTTAAAACTGAATTAAAAGTATTATATAGCCAAGAAGATTTTTCCAATAGTGAAGGTGCAGTTGCTTTGTTACAGCTTTTTATTAACAATAATTTGTGCAATACTTTTTCTGAAAGTGTCAAACTGTTAAAAATCTTGTGTACTCTCCATATGACTACCGTCGAAAGTGAACGTTGTTTTTCCACCTTAAAAAAGAATAAAAACATTTTTAAGAAATACCATGGGTCAGGAAAGGTTATCTTCTTTAGCTATGCTTATCATAGAAAGGGCATTAATAAAGAAGATAAAAGACTTTAATGAAAAAGTAATTGACCACTTTAGATCTCAAAAAGACCGGAGGATCGACTTGGAATTTAAATCACTTTAAAAGGTAGGTAATACAGTAAACTTTTCTAATTGACCTCCTTCTTGACCCACGAACCGCTGTTGGTACTACTAGTTTTTATTATTTATTCTTCTGAGTTCAAGCAGGTTCTACAACATGTTGTTTCACATTTGTATGTTACTGCTACAAACTTATATTCTACATCAAATAGCTAAACATTTAATCAACTGGAATATTGTCCTAATGAGAACTTAAATTATTAGTTAAAGTATAAAAAAATCAATGTCTTAATATTAGACCCTAAAAAATCATCATTTTAAATGGGAGAGGTCCAAAAAACATTGTTTTCATTTTTGTAGACGGGCAGAGGCTGAACTATCTTTATAAAGTAAAATGTTTAGGATTAAATATAGATGTCCAGTTTAAGTTCATAGACCCTATTAATATTCTTGTTAGAAAATTTTACTGTCTATTAAAGAAAATGCTAACCGGTACTCCATTTATCAAAATATAAAAATTTGACTGTATGACACAATGCTATTATCCATTTTTATTTAATGTACAAAAGTTTATGGCCAGTATTCATACATGTACACCTCCATACGTATATAAAAAGTTCAAAGTTCAAATCTGTTTATTCTTGGGATACAATATTTATCCGTATAATTCTCCATATGACTTGCTTCATTCACAAACTTCTTAGTATACAAAATTTTGATTATTTGTCATGTAAATTTCTTTCGAGAACATACGTACACAAAAGAAATCTCAGATAAACAAATCAACTTACCATACCTCAACGCTCTCTTGTATTATTTCAAAGATCTTTCTTTTATTAAGATGTAACCATTTCCTTATTCAATATGATATCTGTAGAATTCAAATCCCTGTCAACAGTTTACTGTCGTCTCCAGACATGTAGAAACTATAGGGTTTAATAGAATTTTTAATAGCGTTTATGGCATGTTGTAACGGTTCGTTTTTGGAAATAAATAATTTGGACCGCATTCGTTGTAAATTAAATAGAATGAGTCGAGTTATAAATTAAGTTCCAGATTCGATTAAAATAACTTCGTTAAATAATACTGTATTGCCCCTGTGGCGTGGCGCTACTGGAAAATTGTATTGTGCCTAAGACGCTACAATGAGTGCACGCGCGGATTGGATGATGTTTTCGGTAGTGTTTCTGAGCTCAAAAGACAGACAATGAGGGGAGATGCGTCGTAGCCACGGCTCGGTGTGGTCCTGTGTCTTGAGTTTATATTTTTTTATGTTTTTATGTTTATAATAGTATGTTACCTTACCTTCTGGCTTTAATCGGATACGTTGCCTTATCTTCGTACGTTAGAGACGAGTTGGAGCCGCGGTCTATGATGAACTTGTGGATGTGTCCTCTTGGAAATACGTTACCTTGCATTTTTCTGTGTTTGAGATAATCTATTGCATTGAAGTTGTTGAAGTTTTGTGAGTAAGAACTAAAATACAGTGAAGCTTGTGGAGCTGACCTTACCAGTGGTCATGACTGGTAAGGTCAGCTTTCATAAATTATAAAAGTAGGTACCTAACAACGCTGCGACGTCCATCGGTGTCTGCTGGAAGTGCCAGCTAGTGTGTAACAAATAATTTTGCCTTGAAGATTTGCCAATCAGTCTGCGTTTCTGAACTTTATGTATAACATATATTTGACTTCTTTGAAATTAAGGATAAACTTCCTGAGAGACGGTTTTAATTAGTTCCCGTTTTTTCCTTTTTTTACGGTAAGAGTGGATTATGATCGTACATGAGATGATATCGGTTCCCAGGGATGGCTTTTACAGATATAATATAATATATTGCAAACACCTACTGAAACATTCCCAAACTACAAAAAGATATTAAGTGCATTTTATTTAATTTTGCAATGTTCATGATAACTTAGTTTTGTCAGGGAATGCACTATATTAAATTAAAATGTAATGCGTAATATATTCTTTTTAAATTACAGTAAATTGGCAATTTACATTATTGAAGGTCAACGGCCGACCCTAGCGTGGAGAGGAGAAAACATATAACACGATCAAACAGTATCTTGCATAACGTGTATTCATTTGGATGTAGGTACTAAAAAATGCGCAGTTAAAATGTCACAACGTACTAAACCGACGGATGCTACAGTAAATTCTTAGATTCGCGATATTGCCCATTTATAATTTGATGGTATTGCACTAGATGTAACAAAGCAATTTCGTGGTCATGTAACACAAATACTAATAGACATATTTCCTCAGAAAACCATAAACGGAGCGTAGGTGGCTTTATTTACAGTGACATGCAACGTAATTTTAACTTAGATTTAGTGGAATTTATGACAGGATGTAATATACCGTGGTCGAAACTAGACATTTTGGACAATTTTTGGAAAGATGTATTAGTGGCAAATATAGCAATGTTAACGTGCCTTCGGGGTCTACGTTAAGAAAAAATATTTATCAATGGAGTGTGAAAAAATATTAGACAGAAAAATTTCTTCTGAGCTTAATACATCTAAGTACATCTGGCTTACTTTGGACGAAACCAATAATGCGTGCGTGTTTAAGGTAGCGAATGTTTTAGTGGGTGCATTGGAGGAAAATTGTTCAATGAGCGGGCAATTGGATTGCCTCTAAAGTTTTAGAAGCTACAAATTCTTGAACTACAGCGGAGGTAGTGAATTCAAGTCTACAAGAGCTTTGGGGTGACAAATATGCAGAAAATAACGACGTTCTTATTATTTCTTACCGATGGAGTGAATTATATGAAAGCTGCTGGAAGAATTTTGAAGAAAACGTATCAGAATATACTTCATGTAACATGTTTAGCACATGGGCTTCATAGGATTGCTGAAGCTATTAGGGGGTGCTACCATAATGTTGATAATTTGATATCTAGTGTAAAGAAAGTTTTTCTTAAAGCACCAAGTCATATACAGTTATTTCATGAAATTCTACCAAATACTCCATTACCTCCACAGCCCATTATAACACGATGGGGAACTTGGCTAGAGATAGCATTGTACTGTTACTGTCATTTTAAAAATGTGAAATCCCTAAAACAGCAGTTAAATCCAAATGAGGCAGTTGCTATTCACCGGCGCAACAGGCATTTATCGATCCAACTACTGTTCAAGAAAATCTGGAGAGTTAGACGGAAGTTTTTCACGAATTTCTCTAGCTATACGAGATATTTAATACCAGCCAACATCAGAATTTGCTACAGTTGATGCGATAAACGTTGTGTTCGATACATTTTTCAATTACAGGGAGAAATTTCTGCGAGGGTACAAACAGAATTCTAAACTGTTTTTAAAAAAATCCTGGAATTTTTACGATGACTGTTATTATAGACCTTTTAAACGGCGAAAAAGTGGGCTTTCCTACACCGGGCATGAATGTGGTGACTTTGTGGATGTTTACATATTTTAAGTATGCACTAGTTACATCTGTTGACGTCGAACAGTCCTCTCGCAATATAAATGGATTTTCAACGAAAGGCGCCGAAGTTTAACTACAAAACTTTTATAACAGATATTAATAATATACTTTTATACTCATAACCGGCAGTGAAAAATACTTGTGTGTGTAGTTTACTGTTAAGTCCATCTCCCCATACCACCAGTTCTCTTTGAGTGACTTTATATAATAAATTGACTTTATCAACTTTGGATAATACGAAATTCGCTAAAAAAAATTCAAGGTAAGATATCGCTTCATATATACATGCAAATCTGACACATAACCACCCAAAGCCAACCCTGGCTTTACATCATATCCGATTGGTAACTCCTACCTCTAGTAATGATTAGCCAGAACTTTGGTGAAATCACTTAAAAAAAAAGGTGGCGCCTAAAGAAAAAAATCTCTTACGTATATTGGACGATAACTATTAGTTAAATTGGCGATTGCCAAGTGTTTATGAACTTGTTTAACTTTAAATACCTTTTAAAAAAACAACTGTTCTAGTTAATCACTCGCTTCCCCTCCCAGAGAAAGTCTCAATTTGAATTTGTTTTACTTTAATAAATGTATTTGTATACTAAATTTCGTTTTTTAGTATCTTAGGTTTACTATTTTAAAAATGATAGGGCGAAAAAAGCCGCTTGTTTTAATGTGAGAGCCTGAGGATACACCTATGCAAATTTGAATTTCCCCTAACTGAAGCGGTTCCTACAAACACCAAAACACTACTCACTATACTCGATACAATTTTCACCAACCAATATATCTCATCTAATGAAATGATTAAAACAGCATAAAACCAGTTATTGCGAAACATCGTTTTACATTTTTTTTAAATTAAAGTGAGTTTGAGCTGTAAAAATATTCGTTTTAATTATTTAAGAAAAACACAAATTTATTACGTCACTGAGCTTTAATTAGTATTACTTATTTTTGAACAATAAAAACATTTGAAACCAGCACTAATGAAGCTATCATTTTGCCACCAAAGCAATCTAGGGAATATCTCAAAATAAACCCGTGGATATCTGTATCTATCTGAGTATATGTAAGTGCTTTCTATAAGTCTAGATAAGCTGCAACAATCTTTTTTAAATCCCGAAGCCGCAATATTGACGCGGCTCGATACCTGTACCATGTAATCCCTATAATGTAAAATCCTCGTCCTTTCTTTAGCTTACTAAAGTTTTATTCTTCTACACGAAATTTTAAAAGCTCAAAGATACCGACGATTATATAGTTCATAAGCTATATACACTCCCTTTTTTATGTTTAAGCATATATCGATTTTATCTTTTTTGTCGGGCCTAAGTATAGCATATATGGTTCTTTTTAGCTACTATATGGGGTACAGAAATAACTTAGGTTCCGTCATATACAACTTATTAATTGTGGTTTATAATTTTCAATAGAATCTTTGAACGATTGTGGTAGTTTTATTCTACTGTATATAGATATAAATTCTCTTTGAAAATACCGCTGTTTTTTTTTCCGATTTAATTTTTTGGTCGTTCTTTACTACATTAGAAAATCTCATAGTTTGATAAACTGATATTTAGCAAAGGTAAAATCTCCAATTAATACTGCTGATCTGCCAATAAGCACTACCTGTACCTTGGTAGTTCAAACAAATATGAAATTCGTTACAAACCAAGGCACCACTCGGTTTTTACATTCACTGATAGTAGTATTAAGTAGCATACTTAAATTTTCTGTTTCAACTGGAAAGATATGCTTATCGACACCTACATTTTTTAAATATACCGTACCGTGTATTCCAAATTCGATCTCGGAAACCATAAATCACGGCTAACTGAAACCGTCTTTGGAATTTTCCAAAAAAAAGAAAAAACGAACATTTTATGATTTCTTTTTGGCTGTAGCCAAGTAATCCTTGGTCACACAAGTTTTAGACTTTTACATTATTAGAACACTTTTTTGGAGACTAATATTTTAGTGTAGAAACGAATGTTCGATATTCTTTTGTTTTCGAGATAACCGAGGTAAACTTAAGGAAACTGAAGGTCCCAATGTGGAAGAAAGATCTAGTGGCGGAGGTGCTCATGCAAATGCTGTTGGAGCCGTCAGTAATGCACAAAAAAAATATGACATTCCGCCTTCGTTGGGTCAAAAAAATTTTATTTTAATTATAAATACTCCAGAATTATTTTGGTGTAGAAACGAATGTTCGATATTCTTTTGTTTTCGAGATAACCCAGGTAACTCTTGCTTTTCTTATGGCAGCCATATTGGACATACAAATGTTTATGTCTTTGAAATCAGAAAAAAATAAGCTTTCTTATAAGCCCATAGCTGACTATGGTTTCCATTTAAAAAAATGCAAGTTTATGTTATATCTCGGAAATAGTGTCAGCCATGGCATTGGCAATATCTTTATTGAGTTCTACGTAAAAATATTTATGGATAACAATTTTCACACAATTTCCTAAGATTAACGGTTTCGAAGTTATTTAACATTAAAAAAATCGACCATTTTCAGTTTTTTTAGTATAATTCAGCAACCTGAAAACATACCACAATTCTCAATACGGCAATCAATTGCTCTCACAATTCTGCCCAATTTTGCTAATCAACCAATTCTGTAACTCTGCAAATAAAAAAAGTCGTATATCGCCTTCTCAATTTTGTGTGCAAATATTCTCTTAAAATTAAATGATAAATTCAAAAAATTTTGAACAATAACATTTTGAGACAGTCTGAATTTTTTGTTATCTGGATTGAGACGGCTTTTTGGTTTGCTTCAACTACTTGGCCCAGAACTGCTTCTCCATTTCGTCTCTTTAGTTATAAGTTTATCAAACCTCGGTCGCAGTATCCTTCACAAAAATAACAACCCCTAACATCTTGATGCGATTTCTCCCCTTATACAAAAAACAAAACGTATGTTTTACTTTACACATGTGGGAACCAGATTTCTTTCTCGAAAAAGTAGAATATTTTTTCCGAAGAAAGAAAAATTAATGGTACGATAATATTTTACAACTGTCTATATCATTCTGGTCCCAAGGTCCCACTAGAAACTCAACTGACAATGTCTTGTGCAGAAACAATGATGGACTAAATCTCATATCAACTCTGGTATAGCTGAGTGGAGCAAATGTATTTTTCAGACAAATTTCGATTAATCTAATTTCACTCTAATGCAAGTTTTTATCTCTAGAGACATGTCAACTGTCGACTGGTGTATTTAAATAGGTAGCATACTATTAAAAGAAAAAATGACTTTTTGCCATTTTTGTGTACTTGACTGATGAGACGTCATCTAGAATTACTGTTGTAGGAAAATTTGAATTTTTTTACACGATAGGTTACCTCAATACTCTGTCTTATCTGCATATAAATTTCAACGTCTGACTGTTAACCGTTAATGAAATATTAATTTTTATGTTTTGTATAAGAGAGAGAAAATGTTCCGAAGAGTGTGTGGTTCCAAGTCTTTGTTAGTCATTCTGTTTGTATTTGGGAAGGCATATCTTCAAGTTTAGTGGGATTGATGATTATGCGAGGTATCGAGACCTTGTCGTTTTACCCATTATTGTGCCCCTTAAGAACAGATTTGGCAATAATTGTCTTCTAATAGACGATGACGCTGCATATCATCAAGCATTAACAATATGGCATAATGAATGACATAACCTGCTCGATCGCTCGACTGCGATCCGATAGGACATAGTCAGCTTTAAATTGGTATTCCGTGTGCAACTTTGTGAAGCAATATCATGTTATACATCAAAATTTTGGAAAAAAATGTGGATTACGAATCTCGATGGGGAGTACCTCTCAAGGCTGGCCGAAGGGAGAAAACTACCCTTAAACAACCCCTATATAAAAATAAATGTTACGATAAAAAAAATTGCTGAAAATATTTCTTATATATTTATTATATATTTGTACAGTTCTAACAAAACAAAATTATGTTAAAATATACAGCTTTATTGCATTTTATAAATGGATTGAATCATTACTCGTCGTCGGAATCGCTGTCCAGTGCATCGTCAGAGTCAGTATAATATGATTTTTTCTTCATCTGTTCTAATGTTTGAACAAAATTCTGGATCAGCCTCGCATTCACACATTTCCGTGCAACGTATTCTTTGGGTTGAACATTTGCATCTTTGAGCACAATTATTTTTTTTACAAGGACATTTTATAAGATTCAGTATTTCTTCAGGTGCGCAAGGAAGAGTACACATAATGGGTTCAAATTCTCCGTTGTCCAATTTCCAACCGATATCCGTTGGTGGTGGTAAATTTGGATGAGCCTGTGTATCCCGATTCCATTCAGTACACTGGTAGTGGCATCTTTGTATTGCCGGTTTTAACGCTGCTTGAGTGGGTGGCATATTATCAGCAGAAACTTGCCTCTGTGCAAACAACCACCATCTTAATTCTGCTAGAATTTTAAAACATTTTTTGGATGCTGAATATAAAGAACAGATAAAAGCCTCGATCTGCTCAAAATCAGAGTCACTTAGTGTTTCGCTTTTACCTAAAGAAGCCAATGCCTCAAGCGTAGATGGAGTCCCTTCCAAAGACTTTTTCCAAAAACTAATTTTAGCTTTACTCTTAAAACCTCCTGTAACATCTGATCCTAAAAGGGCATGAAGACCTGGAAGTGCTTTAGCTTTTTAGTGGCCCAAGGGCGCCGTAAATTGGTTCTTTGTACTTGCGTAGATGAGGTGGATTTTGATTGTTTCTTTGTAAGACATTCATACATAAGAATTTGTGAAAGCCTGGAAGCGCGGTTATCTATTTGAGATTGTCTTTCAACAACAGAAATAACTTCACTTGCACCACAAAGACACCATTCGAAAAATAACTAAAGCTCTTCAGGCACTAAAGTCAGGATCATCAAGGGAACCTTGGAAAGTCCATTTAGGTGCAGACAAACACACTTTTCTTAAAATAAGGGCTGCCTTAAGCACTATATCTAGATTATCTATGTGGTCTTGAGTTTCTTGTGAAGCAGAATTTACTGTGGGCTTAACTGAAACTCTTTCAGACTCATTTTTGTCTTGGGAGCAAAGAAATAATATCAGGGATTTCTTCTTGCAAAAATAATTTTAGATCTCTACGAGACAAAAGGTGGTTATTTTCAATATCTATTTCGTTGGATTGACATATGTTAAGATACGTGTTGTGTATATCAGCCATACAACTAATATTTCCATCCCTTAGGAAAGACTTTATACACCTAAGAAACTCAACAATCGATCCAGTTACTCTTTATGGTTCTTCACTCTTATTTTTACATCTGTTTGCTCTCAAAACATTAGTGACATTTTTGTTCCAGCAGTTGTTATGGTAGTATATGTCTACGGCATGAGTATCACCTCGAGTGATGCAATCTGATAATCTCACAGATAGAACCTTATTTTGCGATATTTCAATCGCTTTTTCTAGGAGATGACCCGATGAGTCATACGATACGTGTCTTAGGTGTTGACGCTTTGTACTTTCTTTGTCACAGAAAACACAAACATGTTTTAGATAGGCTGTCGTTTTGCTTCTAGTAAACTTTGATGATGTAGCTTCAGATAACATATCGGAGATAGTATCAGTGGTTTATTGAAGACTAGTTGTAGCTTCCAACTGCTGAGCATTGTACTTTTTTTCCATTCGTGCTAAAGCAGCTGTTTTTGTAATTCTCTTGTAACACTCAAGGTGTCATTTCACTTTTAAATGTTTAATTTTCTCCGACGTAAACTGATCTGATGTTAATGTCAGTATAGGTACATCTTGCTCCTGATGTGGATTCCATGTGTTGATTTTCACCAGAACTTCCGCAAGTGTCGTAGGCTGTTTGCGATGGAGCTTTCACCAATCCTTTATTAGTCTTTAGAGTACACAAACAGCACTTATCACTATATAAAGTTTTAATAACATGTACTTTTTTAATAGCTTCCATTTTTCAACAACTCAGTGACGTAATCTGAAAGAAAGCACATACTTTGATAACTTTGTTAATTTTGACGTGAAATTATTTTTTTGGTAAAAATAAAAAATAATAAAAATTTCACCCCCGCCGGCGGGGGGTGGGACTTCCTAATATTAATTTTTTAGTAAAACACATTATTTTTTTATTATTTTAAGTAAGCTTGGGTCAATTTAATCAAAATATGCAATTTTTTAATTATGTATCTAAAAGGATAGTATAGGGGTGATTTTCACCCCTCTGCCACCTTTGCGAGATGCGCCCCATATAAATTTGTAATTTACACATTTTTCCGGAAATTTTTGATGTATAGCATAATATTGCTTCACTAATTTGCACACGAGACCTAATATTTGTACAATATAAAACTGACTAACACGTGCAGAACAGAATTGAACGCGAAACTTATAACGATGGCCGCAATATTTTAAAATTTTAGAGCAGCTAGTAATTCCACTGATGGGCAATTCCACATTTTATTGCTAGATTAATTAATAGCATGTTTTGGTGGGTACCTGCAGTGTGACGTGCTAGGAGAAAGCACACTAAATACTGACAGTGAATACAGTTTCATTCTTAACTTACCTGTTTTTTTTTCCTGAAACGTGCAAATTTTCTCATATAAATCTTTCTCAGAATAAATAATAGTACGAGTAAATAATGAGTAGTACTAATTTTATCCACTTCTATTGGACAGTGTATTTGTAAATCTAGAATAATTGGATGGATAATATTTTAATTCATACTAGAAGAAATGTATTGTACCTAAATAAGTTTCATTTAATTTAGAATAGCATTCATTAAAATACATATCAATTTAGAAAATATGTAAATCATAACACAAAATAACAATTATTCATATGGTAGACAAGAACACAAAGGTAAAATTAACAGAATGTCACAAATAACATTCAAACAGTATAAAATAATGATAAACTGCAAAAATTGTTTCAGTTGAGAAAAATTACATTTGACGATGTTACCTTGAAAAGGTATAGATATGCATTTACTATATATTTTTTTACAAATAAATAAGTCCATTCTGTGTTGAAAATACTAAAGGGTATAAATTACAAATACCTCCCGAAAAGATAATCTGCCCTTCTCATCTCAATTTCTGTGTAGAGGCCGGCACCTTTGTATAACAGTGAGTAAAAGTAAGCTCTAGGTGATCCATTGTGCGTATTATGTTAAAAGTAATTGCTGGTTGTATTGAACAACCACATACCGCCCTAAATACACCCTAACATACTGCTCTATAACATCTTTATATTCATCCCCAAGAAGTACTATTTTTAAAATACATAAGACAAACCAAGCAATTCATAAGAAATTTCTAAAAGCAAAAAAAAAATTTAAAAACATTTCTGAACAAGACTCCTTTGTCATCATTTTGGATTCACAAAAAATGACTCAATTATTTCAACTCATTTTAACCAATTTACATCACTGATGGACAATAAAACTTTTTTTAATCACTAATTTAACGTCGGCCAATTTCCGCTACTGGTACCACAGCTAAAATAAGTATCGCAAACTTAGAATTTTTGCCGTCACTGACATCGAACATGATATAAAGTAAGTCTATTAATGAATGATGATATTAACACGATAGTCAATCCTCTTTGTTAAAATTAGCTATATCCAGAATTGTTTCCGTTTCTATATATGGCAATGAAAGGCATATCTTCTAAAACATTTATTTTAAAAAAAAATTTATTCCATGAAAATAAAAGGGTAAATAACTTTTTCTACAACTAGTAATAAAAAAGTAAAACCGGACCGTTGTAATGCAATCTATCGCGTGAAAATAAAGGACGACGTACGACATGTACCAAGAACTATGCCTCTCAACAGGTTCTCAGCAACGTTTAGTAGATTATATCGGCTGTCCAAAATATAAAATACGTATGTGTCATTTACTCTATTCCTAATTATTGTTAAATTAACAGGGTTACTCGATAAGAAAACTACATGCAAATCATACTTTTTAATTTCCGATGCCTTTTCTGAGGTTATAGAAAACATGCACAAGATGTTTTTAGTACGAATATTAAAGAGCATGCGGAAGGAAATTTGTACTAAATTTAGATATTACCAAAGGCATCGATATTTAGTTTTTATACGAAAAAAATTAATATTTTTTCAATGATTTCTCTTTATTTCAATCTATTTTAGTTCGACACCATCATGTGAGTAGAAGTGCTGTATCGGCATTTTTTCTAAAATATCAAGAAAAAGTGCTTTAAGAAAAAATAAGAATACTTTGCACTCCTAAATTTATTAACAGAAATTTTAAAACTAGCAAACAAAACACAAAATTAATAATTTGGAGTCATCAATAAAGTATTTGTTTTTTTATACCTAACTATTTTACTTTGTAACCTAGAAAATGTTTAGTAATCATTATTCAATTATTAATAATACAATATTTCGCCTATTGGTTTTTTGTTTTGTTTATCTAGAGAATCTAGTGATTTTTTGATTTTAAACATGTGTCAAAAAATAAAATATATGCACCTGGATACACAAACAGCAAAGTATATTATAGAAGGTTTATTAATGATGCAAATGTACGCTAGCAACCATAAACAACTATTAATGCACATGATATAAGAGTTAAGTCTTTGTAAATTACATCTTGTCTCTCACCGACATACGATATACTGCGTTACAGTGGGTCTGTTTTAATCATAAATAATATTACATTATATATCAGAAATTATCTTGGTCAAAGGTGGTCATACATTCCAAAATAATTGTCTAAGCTAGTGTCGTACATTTATGTCAATCATTTTTTGATTGTCAAAATTTGACAAGCAGTTCTGTTGACGTAATATGTTAAGACAGCAGTTTTCCATTCCATGACCACCTTTGACTGAGACAATTTTTGATATCATGGCACTTTGTCCCTTAATAGTATACAGTAATTTGGCCATTTAGAGACCTACTGGACAAAACTTTTTTAGGCATGGCAAAATCATATGATCTTGAAGTACTTGTAATTACTTTCAAGTATATATGATTTTGCCGTGCCTAAAAAATAATTTGTAGATTCTAGTAGACCCACGGTTCGCCGAATTTATTATTAACGGACCAGGTATAGAAGCCAATGAAATTTGGATTTATCATAACTACATCTATTAATGTACGATCCCTACAAATATTCTCTAAATTGATGATCCCGTTGAAATTGAACCTGAAAAGTAAAGATTGCCATGTTTTAAATATACGAACAATATACCTACATATATTGTCTATAAAAAAATAATACTCTTAATAAATTAAGACAATATTAAAAATGAAAACAAATTCTGTATGGTGACCTAAAGTTTATATAGAACAAACGCAAGAAATTTTAAGAAAAGGGTGTTAGAAAACAAACGAGGTTGTAAAAAGTGAATTAAAAAAAACACAAAATAAATAAACAAAATATTTTTTTTATTACATTTCGAATGTTATTTGGGGATTTGTGTTTTTAGCTAATATCTTTAGAAATGTTTCTTTTAATTTAATGTATTCAAAATTAGAAGTATATCCATAAGAGTCCCATATTTATATATTCTATTTAGCATTGTAATAGTTAGTTTATTACTCACACCTGAAAAAATAGTTAAGGTTTACACATTTTTTAAAATATGTAAATATAAAAAGGATTATAAAATCATGTTTTGTCCGGTTACTTTTTAAATTGTTTAGTTCTTGTATTTTTATGGTCAACTGAAAAAAATATTTGCAAGAAAAACAAAACCTAAATCTACAGTAAATAAAATTAAATTAAAAGATGGGATAACAAATAAAACTTGTATAGCTAACAATATGAACCAGCATTATAGTGACTTAGGTGAAAGATACGCGAATAAAATCAATTCCCCAAATAACTTTTTTGAGGACGTCGAAATCTTGGAAAGCACAATGTATTTACACCCATCCAATGAATTAGAAATAATAATTGTAATTAAGAATTAAAACCAAAAAATCACCAGGACACGACGCTCAGAAATTCTTAAAGAAATTTCAAATGAAATAGCTGGTCCACGTGTATATGTATATAACAAATACATGTTTTGATATAGGGTGCTTTCCGAAAATATTATAAATTGGGATTGTCAAACCTATACATAAAGCTGGTGATTATTTTGAAATAATAAATTATTGCCAAAACACTGGGGAGAATTTTAAAATGTAGAATAGTAAATTTTTGAAACAAACAGTATCTCATGAACAGTATGGGTTTAAGGAAGGGGAATCAACAGAAAATGCGATATGCCACTTGACGTCTCAAATCTACAACGGTCTAGATAAACAGATCCCTACTCTTTGTAAATTCGTGGATTTCGCTAAAACTTTCGACACGGTGTGTCACAAAAAATTATTAGAAAAACTAGATCGTTATGGATTAAGAGGTAATGTGTTTAATCTGCTAAAGAGCTACCTGGCTGACCGAAGGCAGTATGTAAATATAGACGAAGCAGTCAGTGATCCAAAAACGGTAAAATATGGAGTTCCTCAAGGAACCGTATTAGGTCCGGTATTATTTACCATTTATATTAATAGCCTTTTATCTATTAATTACGCAGATACCATACTTAGTTTTACAGATGATACCGTTATTATATATAAAGCAAATTCCTGGCTGGAGCTTAAAGGTATTGCTAAAAAAGATTTTAAATATATTAAATGCTGGTTTCAGAACAACACACTTACCTTAAATTGTAATAAAACGTATTATTTACCATTTACGTCATATTCTAATAATTTGCCAGACATATGACTACTAAGCATTGATTAAGACACCATCATACCCGAAGCTACTTCAATCAAATATCTTGGTATTATACTTGATAAACATTTAAGATGAGATCTACAAATTAAAAATATAATAAGAAAAATTAGAGGTTTACTTCCAAGTTTTAAATATCTTAAAGTTATTCTAGGTATAGTTCATCTCACAAATTTTTACTACGCCCTAGTTCAATCTCAACTTTCTTACGGAATAATGGAATGGGGCGGAGTAAATAAGCACTATCTGGAAAACTTAAACGTACTACAAAAATGGATTATTAAAATAATATTTGATAAAAACTTTCGTTACTCTAGTGACAGTTTATTCATCGAGAGTAGCTTCTTGGACATCAGACAGCTATTTTGTTTAAATATTTTAGTAAATATATTTAAAAATAAAACGAATATACAACCAATCACACATATCTATGAAACAAGACATAAACAAAATAGTTGTCATATGCCTAGAAGTGAAAAAACTATGGAGCAAAGAAATTACTTATACCTAGGCCCCAGGTTATATGATATTCTTCCATTGAAAATTAAAAATATAGATAATTTAAAACTGTTCAAAAGAAAATTGAAACAATGAATACTACAAACACTCCGTTATATTTTTGACAAAATTGCAAATCAAAACATATTTATTTAAGCTTACGAAGTATTGATGTCAGGAAATATTGTATTAAAGTATTGATGTCAGGAAATATTTCAATTATGCTCCACTTACCTGATTAACATTTAACCTATTGACACTTACCTTATTATGATATGTTTACCTTATTATAAAAAAAATGCGTTTTTCCATTTGTATTGGTTGCCATGGTTTACTTAGATATATTTTTTCCTTGAAATTATCTTTGATTTAAACGTCCTGGTGTAGCATCAATTTTAACTCCTAAAGAAGGAATTGTTCAAGAATGAAGTACGTCTAAAGATGTAACTAGTACACGAATGTTTACTTAAACGTATTTATTTAATTAAATATGTATATATAGTATGTTGCCCATAATGTCTTTTACATATTTTCTTAGTTTATAAAATCATTTTCTCCTCCTATCACGCACAAGCAGATACTTATATCTACTTCACTGATAAACCTTGTTTATTTAAAGTTATTTTATAATATTTCTGTAATTATGGTCTGTAAATAAACACTACTATCATTACTATATAATTATTGTATTTAGATAAAATAAAAATAAGAATGTTTACTAACGTGTATTAATAGTTGACAACCCTGTAATTTCAATTCCTCCCTACGCCTCCTATTTCAGGAACCCACAAGTAGTTCTTCCTGTTTGTAAGCTAATAATTCTTATAGAGAGCATTATGGATGGACAAATCTCGTTGTTGAAAGATTTGTTTGTGCCCCTAATTTGTCGCCGGCCCAACGCTCGCCAACTGCTGTTTACTTGATGTCATCTTTAGTGGAAAATTATGGTAATTCACAATAAAAATGGTTAGACCTATTCAACAGAATCTACATAATTTAGTTTGAAGGACCTATTAGGATATTATTGACATAATGATCGATACCGGCTATTATGTTAGTACACAGGACGAACTAAGTGGATAGTTAAACACTTAAAAAAATGATAACAATAATAATCACATCGCTATCAGAATTTGTTTTCTTAATTTTTAATTTGTTGCTAACATGCTTATAATATGGGTAATAATCATTTATTAAGAACTCTAGATTTAGTATTCGTAAATGCTGATAAATTTATATTAAACAAATCTGCTTTCAATATAATAGAACCCATCTATCATCCTCCTTTATATATGGTGATAGACTATGATCAAAGTTTTAATAATTTCAAATAATTATTGGAAATACCAATCTCGAAATGCAGATTTTACAAAAATAAATGATTATTATACAGAAATTAAGTGGCTCGCAATACCAACTAAGAAAACTGAGGCGGCATCAACAATTTTTTATGATATTATTTACACTGCAACAGATATATATATATATATATATATATATATATATATATATATATATATATATATATATATATATATATATATATATATATATATATATATATATATATATATATATATATATGTATATATATATATATATATATATATATATATATATATATATATATATATATATATATATATATATATATATATATATATATATATATATATATATATATATATATATATATATATATATATATATATATATATATATATATATATATATATATATATATATATATATATATATATATATATATATATATATATATATATGTATATATATACATATATATATATATATATATAATATAATATATATATATATATATATATATATATATATATATATATATATATATATATATATATATATATATATATATATATATATATATATATATATATATATATATATATATATATATTATATATTTTAGGTGATTTTGAAAGGCAGTTTTTTAGTCTGTCTCTAACTTAGGTTTCATTAGTTATTTACAAATATATTTTTTAATGCATAGAGAATATCATTTAGATAATCCAGAAGTGGGTTGGAACCTTTGATGTAAAGATAACACTGACATAGTTCTCCACAAAACTGTACTCGACGCGTGTTTCGCCAACCAAGTTAGCATTATCTGGAGATAATTAAAACTAACTCATAACTCTTAATCTGCAAGTAAAGTATCTTATTGTCAAAAAAATTCGGCTGAAGGGTTACCAATCGAACTTTTCTGTTCAGAGTTTTAATGGTTGAATTAAAGAATAAAATAATGAAGTGATAAATAATTAATATCGTAATGATATGAATATGCTTCAAACATGTGATTTTAATATTAATGTTAAGTGAAATTTTTTAAAAAATATGTAGTAAAATAATTATTGGTATTGCATAAGCGTTAGTTATTTCAAACCTAACATGATAATAATAACATATAGCTTTTTATACTTATTCATTCTTATCTGAATGCGCTAGCATAAAAGTTAATAAATCAAAAAACAATACTTCCAATACATTTTATCATAGAAACTATTATAACAACTACTCAGTCTAGGAGCAAGAACTGTATTGAATTAAATAACATTGTTCTTAGTATTAGAAGCAAAAAAACAAATTAGATTAAAAAAATATTGGCACCAAAAAGAACATTTTTACATTAAAGAAAATAATTTCCTCCGTTTACAATACAAAAACAAAAACCCCTAGTCCGATAGCATTTATTATCCTTTCCTTCAAATTTTGGATTGCTGTTGGTGTGATGTTTTTATGGGTATCATGTAACACGCTTATTATAACACCTTCTCTTGAATTATTTGAAAAACCCTCATTTTTAATTTGTATTGCTGAATTTTGCAGTTATTGTTCAATAAACTGAAAATGGTCAAAAATAGTCATAGGAATGTATATACAAAAAAACGTTCGTTTTTCAATCCTACATCACAACGTCCAAAAAATATACAGGGTGTTTCATTTGAAAAAAATGGCAAAATTCAGTTCAAAAGGTTGTATACTTTTAGAAAGTGAATATGGCTGAGTGTCATCACACAGATGTCTCATATATAGTTGTGATTGTAGTGATATTTTTAATATACAAATGTAAATGGTATAATTTCAACAAAAAAATTATTACATCCAAGTGGTTGGGAGAAAGTCAATAATAATACAAGACTGAAAGGAGACCATAATGAGGTTTCAAAAAATGTGCTGATATGCATGGCATTTCGTTTAAAACAATTTTACTTGACCCTGTAGAATCATCTTTGCACACCCTGTATATTCAAAAACAATTTCCGGTTATACACTTTTTTGTCTAGTTTACATATGTTTTTAAATTATGTTTCTAACTATTATAGAAATCGAGATATCGAAGCCGGACGCACTATTGCCCACCCTGTATATCTACTTTCATTCTTCCTGAACTCTAGACTAGGGGTTTTGGTTTTTATATTGTACCTGAAGAAAATCATCAGTTTTTAACTCAACTATTATCTTATCATAATTTTGCCTAGTAAGGCCTCTTCTTTATAATATGTATATTTTTTTGTATTCCATTATTTTTATTTTTTTTTTGGCATTAGGACTTAGTCCATACAGCCAGATGCACTTATATTAACTAAAAGGTAAACTTACGCTAACATGAAAAAATACACTGGGAAAATACAGGGACACTCTTTCGCCTAGGGGCCTATCAAGGCATTTTGTTTTTTAAAAAGACATCACAGGTGCGGCCACGGGTAGATTAGGAAAATAAACAAAGGTAACACAAACGAGCAAATCTACACCTAAATTCTAACGCCGCTTCTTTGGATAAATAATATTAAACAGTTCAAAATTTCGATTTCGTTAAGATGCATCAAGGTCAGTAAGTTGAATGGTGTTGGAATATTTATTTCTAGTAATTTATTGTATAGTTCATTACTTTCGTTTATGTGCTACTACAGTTAAAGAAAATATGGTCTAAGTCACCCTCAGTATTACATGTGTCACATAAATTGATGTGACAAGTCCCAGTTTATAAGAGGTGTGTAGGACACTGCCGTGTCCAAATTTTATCCTTGCTGATAATAGTTATATATTTCCTAGGCAAGTTGAAGTTATCATGCCAAAATTCGCTAGGGATTTCGGGACTTATTTTACAATACCTTCGTGGGGTTCGTAAAAACGAATTCTTGCCACAAGTTGAACCACTTTCTTTTGGCTTCACGTTTGTAGATATTTACACAATCATCGTAACTTAACTGGTTTGGGGTGTCTATTCCAGATGTAATACTTTCCTTAGCGATTAAGTCCACCTTTTCATTAAAGTAAATACCGCTGTGAGCTTTTAACCCACATAAAAGTAACATGGCCACCATTTAATTGAAATTGGTTAATCAATGTTTTAATTTTTACAATAAAAAGGATTCGATGGAATATTTGGGGGGTGACTGTTATTGAGAGAGGTCAAAACGGACATAGAATCTGAGATGATAATATAGAATATACCAAGATTTGCGGAGACTATATATTCGATTGCTTTGTAAATAGCAAAAGCTTTCTGAAAAAATTGAAGATTCATTATTTAATTTAAGTTTTGTGGAAAATATTAAATTGAGGAATTATATAAGCTGAACCAGTTCCATGAATTGATTTTGACGAATGTGTATATATTTGTGTATATTGTGTCCACCGATCCAAATTTTGAAGAAAAATGCTGTGGGTTTCTACCTGATTCTCACTGTATTTGGGGATGATTACTGGGAATTCAGAACTCAAATCAAAGAAATCATATTCTGGTGTGGGTGGGATATAATGGCTCTGATAATTTTAAAAGAATCGGAAATTTGAAGGAAGGCAGTACATAGAGGTGGAGAATTTTTTTTTTGTCAGAATTTATTAACTAGGTCGTGAATACTTATTTTACAAGTTTTATCTAAAAACGTCCGAATTTTTGCTTTTGCATTTTAAAATAAATTTCTTAGAGATATATCTCTTCTTAGCTGCAACGGTGATTCCAATGCTTCTACACGTAATGGTTCAATGTGGGTAGATGACATAGCACCTAAACAAATTCGAAGGGCTTTATTCTGAACTATGTCAATACGTTTTAGGTTAGTGTTGGAGGCAGAACCATAGAATATTGAACTGTAATCTATAATGGAGCGAATATAAGATCTATAAAATAAAAAGAGAAATTCTTTGATCGGATCCCCCACCATGTTTTTGTAGTAGTTTTGAGAAAAATTAAGTCTCACACTTATTTATGATGTTCTCGATAAAAGGTTTCCAAGTCAGTTTCTTATCTAAAACGGTACCCAAAGTATTTTACGTCATTATTAATAGGGATCTCAAATTTACCTAATTTTATATTATTGGTATGTTCAGTTCTGTGTCTAGTGAAGATTGATGTTACAGATTTTTCTTCTGAGATTTCAAACCCCCTTACTGAGCAACCAAGATTCGCATTCACTGACATCATAATTTGCTGTACTTTTACAAACGTTTCAGTTTTTGTTTTCGTATGTAAATACAAAGTCTGCGTATTGAATAATATCCATATTGAGATTAAGGAGGTGTATATCAGCAGTATGTTGAACAAAATAGGACTCAAAACGGAGCCCTGTGGAAGACCGGATGATGTATAACGCGACCCTAACTTTTCGTTGTTAAACTGGCGTACATAGACTGCTCTATTCTGAAAAAGGCTTACAATAGTTGTAGCTATATGAGAAGGAATGTTGAATTTAACTAATTCATTTTTGAAATTCCATTATTTTCGATTGCAATTTTTATTCCAGTATGATGATCTGATACATTTGTGGAACTTTTCTCAATTTAAAATCATTGGTTATGATGACTAAATCAGAGTAGATGAAATGTTGGTTATTCAAGTGTCTTCTTTAATTATCTGTTTAAAACGAAAATCTGCTATAATATTTCTTAACATATTTGCATTGGATGTATCACTTTTCACGTTAAGAGCCATCTGCACTTAAAACAGTGGTGCTTTTAAACAATCGTATCTGCCGTATCAGTTACACTAGTACCAAATGTAGATTGATACTAAATAAGTTGCTGTTATATTTGGACATAAAAAAATTTCTACTTTGATGTTTAATATTGTATCTATTAAGAATATATTTGCCATAGTCATATGCTCAGGTCATAAAACAACTCGTTAAACATAAACTATAAAAGTTATACGTAAAAATTTTAATAAGTTTCCTGTTAAAACTTTCTAAAGAAAAAACCTTATTCTAAGAAAATTGACCAAATCTGTAGAAATATATATTTTACTACATGTCCATAGTCCAGTATGTATATGTAACACATATTTATATTTGTTTCGTCTAAAACTCTGAAAATAATTTAAATCTGTCAAAGGACTCTTAATATTAGAATTCCTAACTTAGGTAACTTTTAAACTCTGATTGGTAACTCTTCAGCCGGATTTTTTTTTACAATAAAATACTTTACTTGCAAATTGCCACAAACAAATAATTATACACAATACAATTTACATTGATTACCGCTTACATTCTTGATAGGTACCAGAGATAAAATTTGTCATAAAAACAACAGTCTTGTTTTGTGAACAAAAAGAAGTATTTTCTTTCAAGTGCTCCAGAAATCTACACCATCAGTTCACCGGATCGGGACAGCACCCTTCAGATGACTTGACAAAGGACAGGTGAAACCAAAGCTTTTTATATCTCTGGCTTTGATGCGACGTTCAGGTAATTTCATACTCGCTATCTGTGTTAGAAATCAGCCGGGTACGTTAAAATGTCAATAAGTTGGCTCCTCAAACTGTGATATGTAATTATCAGGGAAGGATTGTAAACGATTTAAATTCAATTTGAAAATTGCATATCATATAACAAATGATTCCTGGTAACCTATGAATTCTAGGATTTGCATTAAAATAATGTGGTTTTCAGAGATGCATTTTTGCTAAAAATTTAATTCCCTCAACAACTCCATGAACACAACGTTTAAAAGATAATATGCTTTATGCAATTGAAACACCATTTAGCAAATATTTCTACCATATTTTATTTATTTCAAAACCATATACTGTAATCGTTTTGAGATTACAGTTTTTGCCTTCAAATATTTCAGTACTGTATATCGGTAACTCTGCTATATAGACGCTGAAAAGGGGTCGAAGAATGGGGTTAGTTATTAAAATGATTGCAATTTGAATCTTTTTGTTGGCTTTTTTTAGCCGTTAGTTGCGCAGCTAAACACAAAATGAGGTATGTGGTTTTTTAACCTAAACCAAGGGAATAATTATTTGACAACAAGCAAAGGAAATAGATAGGGACACTCACTACACATCCTTGGGTTTGTAAATATATAGTTTTCTTCAACAAACACTTTTGAAGACCACTATAGTATCAAGGATCGACACTGGAGAACAAATGGATACAAATTTGACCTATATCGAGACTACAAATTTATAGTAACATTTTTGTTCCTGCTAAAGTCGATAGACGGTCATTTTACTCTTGAGACGTTGAGACACACTGTAGAGAAAGTGTATTAAAGGGTGAGTTTGTATTTTGGTAATTAATAGGGTTGTTATAAAATATCTGTTTTTTTAACATTCGAAGAAGCTATGCTCAAGGTCACGTTTAGTGTCACATATTTCACAATTTTCAGAAGAAACTGCTTTTATTTTACAAAAATGTTCTTGGGTAATAAGCACGACCAAATTTGAGACGTGTTATTGACTATACTAACATATTTTCTTGAGTAAACCTAACCTCGTGCCACAACTTAGTAAGGAAGATCAGTAGGAATAAGCATCAAATTGGTGTGTAGTTTTGTCGTAATTCTTTCAATTTATCTTTAGCCCAACTTGGTATTGAGAAGGTGTCATTCAGACACAATTTTAATTCATATGGATATCTAGTGTTGATGCTTTCTTTGATTAAGATGTCTGCGGTCATTATCTTTTAAACCTGTCTTAATCAATTAAACATCAATCGAATACATGATTTTTGTTGTCCTTTGTGGTCTTATTATGACTGGAATGATTTCTAATAATTAATTTCTGGCATTGGTAGATTTATACAATATCAAAAAATTTCCTATTGTATTGTCATGTTTGACTAGAGGATGCAAGTTCAAGAAGTAATATCGACATCTGAGACCTTCAAATAAAAGAACTCTTTTATTAACTCTTACTTGATTGTATTGTCAAACCTTTTGGAATTTTCGTTAAAAAAATTATACTACAAAAGGCTTAAGCCAACTCTGTTTATTTCATAAGTCGAAAATGTCTATTGAATCTGGTTACTTTTATTGAATAACCCGTCTGAAGTAGCATGCCTTACAACCTTTTTATAAAGAGGTTATAAAAGATTTTAGGCAGGTCTTGTAAAAAATATTCATTTGCAAAATGTTTTTAAATCCTTTTTTTGTGCCTACTAATAACAACTATTTGTCTATTACATTTAACTTTAGTTTATATATACACAGAGTAAGTCAAAGTTAAAGTTCTTCCCGAAAGGATTCTATTGAAATTTAATGGTATGATTTTTAAGGACATAGGTATGACAGTGGGGAAATAAACTACAACAGTTTTCAGGCAATGCAAAAGACAAAACTGAAACAAACGAGAAGTCGGGGATTTACGAAATTAGCTGTAAGGACTATAATCAAAAATATGTTGGACAGACTAAACGATCAATTCAAACTTGATTCAAGGAGCATATGGCCCATCTCAAATATGGTAGAGCATATAAATCTAGTGTTGCCCAATATGCGTTTGAGAGCAACCATAAAATAGATATTATTAATTTAAGATTGTAAAGTGTAAAAATAGTATGAATAATGACAGAGGGACAATCCCAAATATCCCGTTCTATTGGTTCATAAGTCACGGTTTGGACAATGGTTTAGGTATAAATAGGGTAGATTGTTAGCATAAAGTTAGTTTTAATCATTTCTAGATGATGCCAACTTGGTTGGCGAAACGCACGTCGAGTGCAGTATTTGGTGTTTTGGTGATTTAGGGAAAACTACGTCAGTGTTAATAAATTTAAAGTTCCGTATTAAAAACTATAAAGAGAATTATTTTAGATTGTGTTTTTTTGTGTATCTTTATAAAAAAAAATATTAATAATATTATTTAAACCAATTAGCTTCCAATATGATAAATTCTTAACGGATACATAATTTATATAAAATACGTATATATTCTTTGCATTTCTTCATCCAATTTTGACGCTTTCTTTTCCGTTCTCATGTTGTTCCAAGTTATATTTTCAATCACGCATATTCATTTATTATCTCTTCATAAATTTAATATTATCCAATACAATTCTCTAACAATAAAATAAAATAGAATAAATTCGCCGCAAATTATATTTAGACGCATCGGTCATTTTCCCTTAACATACTTCATTTCTCTTAAATTAGGCATGAGATAATTATGTTGCAGTTGATATTATTTTTCTCATTATCTTGAACATGACCGAAGTACCAGGCGGCTGTCGGTTCATTAAAGAAGTGTCCCTGTTCGGGACTATGATGGATGACATGTTGTTATCGCGATATCGTTCTTGAAGAACATCAGGGCTCGCGTCTATGCCCATTGGTGGTCTCATAGTCATTGTTAGTCTTCAGGCCTAAAAAATGAAGGGTAAAATTAATTAGAAGAATTTCTTTGAAGAGCGTCAAAAGTATTAATTGTATGTACACATATTCGAATGAATACGGTGTGTAAAAGAAACACCGACAAAATACTTTGTTATCGAGATTGATACATACAATGTATAAATAAGAAATCATTTTGACCTTGTGCCGAAATAATTATATAACTATTTAAAGTGTTTTAGTTCCATATTTATCAAGCAATAAACAAAATATTAATATTGTGTGCACGGTATTTATCAAAACACCAATTAAGTGTGCCTTGAATCAGTAATGTGTTTTTGAAAAATTTTATGAGAAAGCAATTTATAACTACAATAAACCAAAAATATTTCCATATAATTATAATTACATCGAAAATTTTCTAAATGTCAAAATGCTCAAAAAGCAAGTGCAATTTTCCATAAATTACACTGAAAATTTCACACCTATATTTTACAACCAATCAGAGGCTTTAATTTTGTATCGTTACCATAAAAGTTTCCGAAATTTTTCTCCTAGTAAGTACTTTCGATGAAGTTACTCTGGTAATTTTTTGTCATTTAAGAAGCAAGGCATTATGACATCAATGTGATTTAAAAGTGCAATTTTACTTATCTTTATGTTACAAAGGTTAATTTTGTTTTTATATTAATTTGTTTATTATTCGAGTAATTTTATGTAATAAATTTTTATAATAATAATAATAACTCTTTATTTAAATAGAAATCCTAATATACAATATGAATAGTGTGTCCGTAAAATATGGAATAAATCCATTATTCCTCAAACCAAAAATATTTAGAAAAAATCCTCGGACACATCGATTTTTAATTTCAATTGCGCATATTATCCTCTATTTTTTATTTGATTATGACGTCATCACTGTTTCCGTTACGACGTCATCGATATACGCCCTGTATATTTCTCCATTTTGGATTTTGCTTCAGCAGCTGATTCCGAATATGTATCATACTTAGGGTCTACAAGTGATAAGTTGGAAGATACGGCCATTTAAAAAAAAAAAAAGTAAAAAAAGTAAAATAAACAAGTTTTTCATTAATTTTTGAAGTAAGCTAATGACAAACACTGTGCAACTCTGGAAAAAAAAGTAAGAGTTTCTTTCGTATCTTCCGATACATATAATTGAAATGGGCATTAAATGAAAGAATATTGTCCATCATGAAACCCAAATATTTAAATTCAGACGTAAAATCAATATTATTATTATCAGTATAAATGTTAAATGTAAAATGTAAAGTTAAATCCATGATACTATGTTTATAAGAAATTGTAAGAATCATGGCTTTTGTTTTCTGATTATTTAATTTTAATTTATTTTTATGAAGATAACTGTAAATCAATGTTAGAGAGTGATTCATTTTATTTATATCTTCGTTTAGATCAGGCCTTAAAATAGAAAAGTATCATCTGCAAATAAGTTAAGGACATCACATTGATGATGCGAATTTATATCATTAATGTGTATTAAATAAAAGAGGGCCGAGAACACTACCCCAAGTATTATACTCCAAAGTCATTAATTTTTGTAGATGAAAGCTCATTCTTAAATTTAGTAACCTGTCTGCGATGGGTTAGATAATTAATATGTTAGCTTTCAATAAAGTAAAAATTACCAACTTTAGTTACACAAAATAATAAAAAGTCAGTTGATAATAGCCGAATTCATCGTTTTCGTATAATTTTTCTCCACTAAAGAGGAAGGAAATTCAGATATGTTGATATTTCCCAAAACGAAACATTTTAAAATACTACAATAAATTCAACATAGTTTCGCATCAACTAAAGAATTAACGCCAAATATGACAGTTGTTTAAATAAAAATGACAAATCAGCATGGCTGGCAGGCAGGGCCTTCTTTACAATTTTGATTCCAGTAATTTTAATTCAAAATGTCTGGTTTAATTTTTAATTTTATTCATCATTTAGGTGTGAAATTTTCATACCGAATACCACACGTGCTTAAATTATTCCTGGAAATTTTTTCTTGGTCATGAATATTTTTAAGAAAATGTTCCCTCGTCTTCTACTGGGGATAAGTTTCAAAATTTTTGTGATCTCAAATAAATTTCCGGAAATAATTTAAGCACTTGTGATATTATACGTGACAATTCCAATCCTGTCCAATATTATACACTCTAGAATCATATTTATTTAGGGCTGTCAAAAACGTTCCATGGGACAGTGGCGTACGCGAAATTAACTAATACGAGAAACAATAAACTGTTACAATTTATAACAATGTATGTAAAGTTACCCTCTTAACTAGCCTGCTTATCACAAACTGGAGAAGATGTGTAGCCATTTTGCTGCATCAGGTATGTTTCTATGGTTGTCTCCATTAGTGATGTTCGCTTTGGTGAAAATATATTCTTATATTTTGAAAACGACCGTTGGACATCTACTGATGTAATACACGCATATGTAAAATAGTCTTTCAACGTACTTAACGGATCTGGGGCTGCACCATCACATATTTGTCTTAATTTGGTAAAACCGGTGTCTTTATTTAACACACTTGCGAACTTTTCTTTAACGCGCTCATTTGTTACGTCACCTATAGTGTGTAGCAGTAGATTTACTTCGTCCACTATTTGCAGTGACTCCGCTAACGACAACGCACTGTTTTCTAATTTTTTTATGCTTTCATGTAATAGTTTATAGTTCTTCGCAATATTTTTTAAAGCTGTTTCAACGGAAATATCTTTGAATTCTGTCTGGGTTTCCTTAATAGCTGCAGCCTCATCTGGATTGAATTGTAGTATCACAGCTTTTATTTGTTGGAAATATTCAGCATAATAAAAAGCTGCCTGCAACCATGTTCCCCAACGTGTAAGAATCGGCTGTAGTGCTTCAGGAATACCAGGACACTTGCTATGAAATGCACGGAGACGTTTAGGAGATTTAAGAAACACTTTTTTTGTACTTGCTATTAATGCATCCACCTCTGGAAAACCTTTTCGAATAGTTTCTGCCACAGATGTAAAGCATGAACTTTACACGTAACATGTATAAACGTACAACCTTGTTCTTGCAAAAAACGGCCTACCGAACGCATTGTCACGGCGCCATCAGTCACAAACATCAACACTTGACTTCTTGACAGTTCAAATTTTTCTAACGTCTCCAGCACCACCCTGGTAATTGTTTCGCTAGTACACTGACTTAGTCTTTTGCTAGCTAGTAACAGTGGAACTGTCGGTTTAAGAGAGTCCAGTACTCATACTATAACATTTAAAATAGAATTTTTTTTTCAATCTGTTGTCTCATCAACAGATAACTACAGCCGTGTATTTTTTAATTCACATTTCATCTTATTTACCATGTCTACGTGTACAGTTGGTAGATAGTTACATAACGTTGTGCGACTTGGTAACTTCACCTGGGCATTGTATTTATTCCAGAACTCTGGAAATGGTTGTTTATCGAGTATTTGCAGCGGAACATCACAGGCAATCAGCATTAATAGTAAATCAAACATAAACTATGTTGTCGAGGGTACGCCATTTTTTTTATTTTTATGGTGTACACTATTTACGTGAAGTCCACAATCACGCTTATCCCAGCACATCAAATCTTTCTCGCACACTTTAAAAATTATTTTAACACCATCATAGAATAAATCGAGGAATTCACCTATGAATTTATTCACTTTGTCAGCAAATGGCCGTTTTCTACCCCTGCGTACGTCTGCCATGGTTTATTATTAAATTAATATCAACATTACAGTACAACAAATAAAATAAAAAAACAAGAACAATATGTAATACGCCCAAGTGACTTAACGTGTACACAACTCGAAAGCTAATAATAGACTGGACTAAAGAAAGAGTTTCGCGGTCAAGGTGAATGCCGGCGACAGTAAGTACATCTGTACTCTACGACCATGATACACAGAAACGATTTGCAGCTTTTACTTATGATGTTTACCAGCAACAAAACTGAAAAAACTGTATTTTTTCGCGGCAAAATTTTCTTTACTTCACAATCAAGTTTTCATGTAGATAAAAATGTATCTTATAAAATGGAAACCTCTTGTGGTATTACTTATGAAAATTGCGAATTAGAATGTAACGAATAGAGAACCCTGCGCAAACTTTTCAATTCGCTGTTCGTTCGCTTGATTTATTGCGACTGCGAACGATTAAAAAACAAACCACATATGTTCATAGTTTGGCATTCGGTGTTCGTTCGTTCATGCACACTGAACACCAAATTTCTTTAATGTACCGCTCTCAGAGTGAACGCAAACGAAGGCGAACGAACGTTCGGTTCCCATTTGTTTCATCGTATACATTGCCCAAATTCGCCTTCGGTATTCGGGCGTTCGTTCGGTATTCGGTGTTCTTTCGTACGATGTATACACACCTCCAAGATTCAATTGTGCACTACTTAAGCGAGGCATTGTTAATATTAAAAAAAGAGTCAACTGTGGCAATTATGACCGCTTGTTTGTTTTTCATGGTCAAATTAGAAAAAATAAGAAATTATGGTGAGAATGCATAACGCTAGAAACAAAAATTTTTTAACGTTATTACAGATATTCAAGAATTAAAAATTGTTCCAAACATAGGAAAAGTCCTTCTATCATACAGGGTGATAAACATTTTTCTATCATCACAGCCAACGCCCACAGCTACATTTGAAAATGTAAATAAACATCTAACAACTTAATGAACTATAGGAATTTAACCAAAAGTGAAAAACATATGAAAACGCAGATTATGTATAGAAAAGGAAGACAAATTAAAACAAAATAACCGTCGAATTACATCAAGTAGTTTAAAAATTGTGACGGTTTGAATTTGGTGATCATATTCTTTTTTATCATTTATCATTAATGCCTTTCTATTTGATTTTCAGGTAAATCTAAACAAGTTTTATCACTGATACACACTCTCGACTTTACTTTTAGAATATTTTAGCAATTGCATATTTAGGTATGAAATACTTGTTGCTTAAAATCAGTTTTTTTTCATAGAATACAATATACTAATAATTTGCCCTTTTTTCTGTAAATGTAAATACCTATTATTTTCCTTACTCTAAATTATTTCATAAAGAATTAATTACGCACCTTTTTTAACAAGCATTTTCTTTATGAAAAAGATAAAAGTATTCATCATAAATTAGTAACATAATTTGTGAGGAATAATGATAACCTATAAATATTCACAGCTCATTCTCCGAGACAATTAATCAAAAAGCGTGTTATGGGCAAATCCCTAATGACCATGACAAATGCTTAAATGGGCATTCAACAGGCCGAATGATTTACTATGTGCATACAACACTTTACACCTTTGTGGTAAAAATAAACGAAACTTTACGCTCGTTTTCCTTTTCCCCTTTGCGAATTCGTAGTGCTAAAAAGAGATAAATATCAGCAATCCTGATTTACAAAACAACTTCCAAAATAATAATTACCTTTTATACTTATCTTTTATATATGCGATAGACTTCAGATTGTGTGAGAAAGAAGGAATATTCTGGATGAATGGTACCGGTAGATAACAGGTAGACGATGTCTTCCATGAACGTTCAGAAGGGATAAATAGGGTTTATTACTAATTAGTATCAAACAAATATTAAGTTTTACTGAAGGACCCAGTTATTTCAATCATTAAAATTTCTTAACCAGATATGCCTTAAAAAAATGTTAATAGTACAATCACCTTTTTTAATATTTTAGAAAAATAACCATAACAAAACAAAATTTTAAGGTAAGAAGAATCTGCAACAGATAACAGAGAACGAAGGAAAATTATATCCTATTGGAAATATATAAAATGACAAATTCTCAGGCATTAACAGCATACATGAACCAATTTATAATGAATAAACTCATCAACCTAATGAAAGTAACAATAATGAATGTAGTCTGCGGAATCAAAATATTAGAAAAATTTAAAACAGAAAGGCGTGAAAAGTAAGGTAATACAGACCCTGACATAGGTAGATGACGTTGACATATTATGAATCACGGTTAAAATATCAAAGTAGGCAACCATCAGCATTACAAACGTTGCAGACTATGAGCCTCAAAGTAAAAAACCCTTTTTTCTTCTTCAGTTAAAAAACAAACAAACATTGAGCCTCAAACTTGGTGAAAATCTTGCAATATATGAGCAAAACTTCGAGCCAGTATAAAATTATAGATACCATACCGGTCCTTACTGACCACAAAAGGAATAAAATACTGACAACTAGGTGCGCACTTTAATGATATACACCAATCTGAGAAGACCTATGAATATACAGAACCTTAATTTTCCCTTTTCTAGCTTATTAATCTGAAAAGTGAATCTTAAGTAAGGCAAATCTACAACTACTGCTTATCTTCGAAAGAAAAATTCTAGGAAATATATTCGATTCTGTCCTTTGGGGTGACAGTCTCAAACTATATGCAAAGTCTAGCAGAGAGAAATATTAGTACCCCAACACAAAAATTTGAGTCTAAAGTGGGGAGGGAAACATAGATTCAACAAGGAAAACCATACTTCAGCCCCTGTGTAAAGGAGCTACAGCCCACCCCGGCCTGTACCTCTATAGAAGATGATGAAAAGATACATAATCAATAAAAGAAAATAACATATTTTTCACATTCACATTTTTCATGTTAAAATTAGAACTAATAATGGGTGTCCCTGGTACTGGATTTGAATTGTGCGCCATTTCTGTTATTTTTGACATTTTAAATGTGTTATCTCGAGACCGAGACAAAACACTACACGGTTGAACAACGCATTGTTGTTGTTGAAACGTCATACAAATGTCGGCGATCTTTAATAACAACACAAAGAAAATTGCGTGCAATTGTTGGTAGGATTCACGTGCCCGGTAGTAAGAGAATTCAAAAGTTAATTTAAAGAAATGAGTTCCGGGAAAGAAAATGCCTGTACACCCACATAGTGAACGTTCCGCGAAAATGTTGAGCGTGTTGTGGAAGACAACACAATCTCCATCAGATGCCGTTTGCAACAACTGGCCAGTCTACGTTCAGCTGAAGCTCATGGACCATGGATGAAGTTGTGCATTCAGCAATTGAGTGTTAGAGAACATGCAAGATGACTGCGAATTTTGCAGAAAAATCATGTTCAGTAACGAAGCGCATTTTCACATAAATGAATACGTGAAAAAACAGACATGTCGCATCTGGTGTAGCGTAAACTCACATGTTATCCTTGAGAAGCCAATACATCCTCTGAGAGTCACTGTTTGTTGCAGTTTGTGGGCTGGAGGGATGATTGGACCATACTTTTACGAAAACATATGTAGCAACGATGTAACGGTAAATGGTCAGCATTACCTTGATATGTTACCCAACTTTTTGTGGCCAGAAATTGAATGTCCCGATCTCGAAAATGTTTACTTTACTTTAAACAAGACGGTGCCACTTGCCACAAAGCCAAAACCGGCTCTTTTGGGGACTAAGTTTCCTGAGCGCATTATCCCTGCCAGAGGAGACGTCAATTGGTCAACAAGATCGTGCGATATGCCTCCTTTGGATTTCTTTCATTGGAGCTACGAAGGTGTACGTGAATAACCCACAGATTCTGAGCTAAAGGAAGATCATCGGTCAGTTATTGCAAAAATACAGACAGCCTCAATTATGCGAGAATATCATGCAAAACTTCTTCCAAAAAAATATACCTGTCAAGAATCGAGGGGTCTTGGCTGATGTATTTCATGTTTAATACCTCATTTTCAATAAAATATTTGAAAAAAAAGTTTGCTTCAATTATTTCAGTAGTTATTCACAATTCAAATCTGGTACCTCCCACTGGGACACCCTTTGTGTTACATAACAGCTGTAGTAAAAAATTGCTCAATAACTTTTGAAAATGATCCAACACAGTGGTATATCCTTTAATAGCATGTTGTCCACATCGTTGATATGCATATTTACAAACCAAGATGTCATAAAGTTAAAGGACCATCAATTAAGACAGCAGAATAATGGACAAATCAAATAAGAATAACTATTAAACCAATATTTAAAACAGTAAAATGTACTGTGTTATCTTAACATTTTTCGTCACTATTTAACATTTTAATTACATTTTTTCCACCCTACTTTTCGACGCCTCTGCATTTGGACGATATAATACAGTAGCCATGATGATTATAACAATCCATGGGGCAATCATAATAACAAACTGCAAAGGTAAACACAATAAGAAACCGACTCAATAGCTATAGATTTGTAGACATGTTACTTGTTAGCGAGAAGAAAGAGCAGTTCTTTGGCTTTTTCCTTTTTATGAAGTGCCGACGATGAGAATATGATTTTTTCAACTTACGTACAAGAATCTCTTTGTGTGGGAAGATACATATAAAAGTCTTGGAAAATATTGCTACCATATTAAATGATAAAAATATAACGTCGTTGTAATCTCGTTACTACTTTTTTTCCATTTAAGCGGTTATGACATCTGAAATTTACAGCAGCGACAAATATTTATTTATTTATTTATTTTGTATTTATTATGTTTACAAACCTACAGCTCATGAGAGCTAATTACAGACTGTATATATCTAGAAGTTCATTGCAGAGATATTAAATACGTAGTATAAAAATAAATAATAATATATCTACAAGATTTTTGTTGGGTTATTAGGTTCAACTGTAATCTAAAACACTAATTAAAGCAAGTACTTAAAGTGTGTTCGGTACACTAATTTATTACCAGTCCTTATGGGCACTGTAAGATATAAATAAGTTGATTGTAATTATTCTATACCTATATGGGTGATGCATTTTAATCCAAACTAATATTGAGAAAATCACAATTGAACAGTTAATTAACTAGTTCATAAATAGATTGTAGAAAAAAAGTACTTATTTTAGGCACTTCATTTATTATTTAGAATTAGTTATAGGTTAGTGATATATAAAAATTATAAACAAATACTCACATTAATCAATAGAATATTACAGAATAACCAATAGTCAACCAATTAGACCTTTACTAACAGAACCAACATTTTATTATAAAACTGTCATATGGGTAAGAAATCTTTCGGAAAAGTTAAGAAAGGTCCTCATGTCAAACAAAATAAATATAGCTTTTTAAAAGTGAAAATACATCAAAAAGAACTTTTTACCAAATTAAAAACTGAAACACCAACAGACTTACAATCGAATTTAATATATAAAATACCATGTAAAAATTGCAATAAAAGTTATATAGGTCAAACAAGTAGGTATCTAAAAACAATGAAAAAAGAACATATGAGAGATGTCAAAAACAAAAATAGCTTATTTACAACTTTTTAGGTAGAACATTGTAAATTTTTAAATCATGAATTTAACTTTGACGAAACCGCAGTGATAGGTAAACAATCTAATCATAAAAAAAAAGAAAATTTCAAGAAATGATAAACATTAAAAAAATTCGAATCAGTAAAATCAAGAAAAGACACCTGAAATTTTAAACTCTTGTTATTTCAATCTAATTAATAAAATGAAGACTTATGCACACAGATATTTTAAAAATTATCAACCTATTTATATCTTTTCGTTCATTTCTACTTTAAGCTTGTTTACTTATTATATAAACAAACATTTTAGTTCCCCAAACACTTATTCATCCCTTATCTACAGTAAGTTTAACAGTGCTAAAAAAATAATCTCATTAGTGTCACAGCCTCGACGAGAATAACACATATTTCAAGAAATATATAAAAATTTTATTTGTATGCGCCAATACCAAATTTTTTCAATAAACGCAATATTATAGTTACCAAGTATGTTCCTGCCATTATGTTTTTTATACACGAGGAACACTAAATTTTAATGTAGAGTATTTGTTTATAATTTTTGTATATCACTAACCTATAACTAATTCTAAATAATAAATGAAGTGCCTAATATAGTACTTGTGCTTGTTTTCTACAATCTGTTATAGAATAATTAATTAACTGTTCAATAATATTTCCTCACTATTAGTTTGGATTAGAATTTATCACCCATATAGGTATAGAATAACTTACAATCAACTTATTTATATCTTACAGTGCCCTGAGGGATGGTAATAAATTATACCGAAACGTCGGCAAGTTAATACAATAGTGTTTTAATTACATTGGACCTAATAACCCAAAAAATTTGTACTTAAGTATTTAAATTGTGGTCTGGAAATTATTATTATATAAATAATAATATCCTTGCAATGAACTGTTCCTTTCTAGTTTAACCTATAATCTAACCTAAAATTAAAGTATGTACTTAAAGTGTGTTTAGTACACTAGTAACTAATAGTAGTTTTTATTTGCATTATGCATTTTAAAAGAAACTTTCTAAACCAATCAGAGATGAGAATAACTGAACTAGATCATAAATGAGTGCAAATAAAAAAACTACTAATATACACCATCTGCACACGCGCAGAAAACATATGTTAAGTTTTCTGTGGAGTGCAGTGAACCACACTCTAGCTACCTAATCCCATACCAAATATACATAATATATAGAAAAGGTCAAAGGGAAGAAGAGATTTATGTATTAAAATTATCAAATTGGTAAGAGCTTACAAAAATTCTATTTGATGCTGAATATTAAATAATCTGTTTTTTAATTTTTTTGGTGAATAGTTCGTATTTATCATCAAATACCTATATTAAGATATTCTTGTAATGAATTAACTCTGTGTCATTCTTACAGGTGATTTTAGTTCATAATTTCTAGTAGGTGTGGGGTATGAGAGAGTTCTATACAAACGTGTCCTTTCATTTGAACATCTGATTAATATTCTATCTAGAGTGGTTACATCATACGATAGATTATGTATACGTTTATACAGATAAAGTTCACATCAGAATATGTTCTTCTATTATTTAGTGTCATTAAATTATAACTAGTAAGATGATTTAGATAAGCAGTATTACTGGTGTACTGTTTTTGTAAAGTGAAATTATGTGTTTAATAAAACTACCTTTTTCTGTACATTTTTTATCATCTGTATATACTTGATATAAAAGGGTTCCAAACAGTGGAGCTGTAGTTTGATCTTACAAAGAGGAGTATAACATTAAACTAGTTTTCTTAATCTTAAACGTTCTGCAGTTACGTAGATTAAAACCTAAGTTTTTGTACGATTTATTTGAAATAAGTGTCACATGATCATTAAATGACAGTTTCAAATCGAATACTACACCCAGATCCATTTTTGAATAAAGTCTTTCCAAATTCTCATTTCCTATTTTATATTTGTACTTAATCATATCTTTACATAACGTGAATGTCATTATCTTACATTTATTAATATTGAATGGTAATCGATTTTCAATGACCAGTTAAGTATTTCCCTGATGTCATCTTGTAACCGTAAACAATCCTGGTAATTATTTATTTCTTTATATATTTTTATATCGTCAGCGAATGAGCTAACTGATGAATATTTTGCACTATCTACAATATCATTTATAAAAAATAGGAACAGAAGTGGTCCTAAATTTGAACCTTGTGAACCTCTGAATCTGATGTGTAGTAATCTGACTCAAAATTATTTACCATATTACATACTGTTTTCATTTCAGCAAATATGTAAACATGAATATCATTAAGTCAATTTAGACAGAGAAATTTCTTAACTTATTTAACAATGTGCAATGGTCAACCTTGTCAAACGTCTTGGCAAAATCAGTATATATTATATCCATCTGTTTATTATTTGCCAAGGTGCCTGTTGTACAATTCACAAAATTTACTAGATTTCCATTCACCGACCTTTTTTTGGAATACATACATGAAAATTAGACAGCTTATTTATACCGTGTTCATAAAAGTAGTTACGTATGAAGGTCTCAAATATCTTACTATTCAAAGGTCGGACCCCCCCACGTAATTCTGGCCATATTTTGACATACTTTTGTTTTTTGTATGGGTAAAATATGTACAATAAACATACTGACTCGTTACGTTCTTTGTCGTGTTTGAACAAATATGAGATCATAGGTCGTATCGAAGTCATATCAAAAATTGTTACGACCTTATAATGACTCTATAACGACCTCTATACGACAATATCACAATCAATTCTTAGGACACGACCTAATAGTTCTATAAAAGTCATATCCAATTAAGTCACATAAAAGTCATCGTAACAACCCTTTCCCAACTGTCCAAATTTGGTCTTAAAAAGGTTATAACAAGGTCGTCACGTCTAAATGCAAGTCCTATTTTAAGTCGTGACAACGTCGTTACGTTTCATATATGACTAAAAATGTTATTTGGGAAATTACAGTATGTTTTGGTTTCAAAAGAGTTATTTTTATAAGAACTTGGCTAGTCATTTTCTTTTCATCTTTTAAACTTAAAATAGTGTAAAAACTTTGCAATTAATTAAAATCTATGTAAAACATTAATCCAACAAAAGGACTATGAAGAGGTTAATATCGCGCTATGATAAATGCGAGCTTGACATCTTTTAAAAACAAGCATGACTGTTTGTAGTGCATTAACAAGAAAAAAGTATTATAATAATATCGACTTAATGCTAATATTGCTTATAGTATTAAAAACCAATTGAATTAAACGGGCTTCTTGACCACAACGACTAAATGCATTAGTATGTCTTTTGTAAAAGTTCTGCTATGGTAATCACTATCTAGACCTCCTTCTAGTCATCTTTGAACTGATAGGTAAGATTCTTTCCATTCTGATTAAATAAACTAACTTCATCCCATTTTCACTCCCGGAGACGTCAGCGCACCACAGATAAAGGAACGGTGACCATAAGCTGCCAAATAAAAATACTGCTGCTGCTACCGTTTTGCCGTATTCATAAAGTTAATAACTATATTTTACAATGTTAACCTACACGTTAAACTAATATTTTAACTATGACTTTTGAGATATAATTGTGGTGGAATTCCGTATTCCCCGTTTGTGTTTTTCATATTTCATGATTTATATTATTTAGGTTATTCGTCTGTTTCATCCGTGTTATTTTTACTTATTTGATTTTATTTACACTAATCAACAGGTCGAAAGACCCTACTACGGAACAGGAACAATACAAAAAAAAGAATATACATTTAATCCATAAAAGACTGATATTTGATAAGATAAACATTGCACAATAGCCATACACAGAGAAAAAATAAAAGCTAAGGAATATGCAAAAAGTCGAAGAAAAACATATATCAGGAAAAGAAGAGTATAACAGAAGTGGAAGAAATAAGTCACCAAATATATTTTAACGTGTTAATTGACTAGATATTGGACGACATAATGTTGATTTAGAAATAATTAGATTGTTGTAATTGTTACACAATATTAAAAAGAGGGACAATATTTCTTTAAATTCCCATACAGTTTACAAAAAACAAGTTTCTGTGTTTAACCCCCTCCTCTAGCAGTGTTACTGAAAATTTAATATATTGTACCTAAAATTTGGGTACAGTTTATATTGTTGATGAACCAAACTTGAGAAAAAAGTCGGATTACGTTTTTGTCTATTCTTACGCTCATGGGAGTCGAAAGAAAAAATCAAAAGCAATTTATA